>JAGHPS010000047.1:2130000-3330000 GCA_020976635.1 Castanea crenata
GGCTGATCTGGCTTAATTGGGAGTGATTATGGAGTGGATTAATAGCTGATTGACTTTCCATTTCTATATCAGTTAATGGAGATTTTTTCCTATTCTGGAGCTGCTATTTCAGACCAAAATTTACCTGAATTTAGGGCTTTCATTATTTAGAACGTTTTTTTAGGTATTTTCCTCTTTTTTAGGTGCTTTTAATGCTTTTTAGGTCAAATTTGATTCCTGATATGGTAAGGTATCAATCAGGAGTTATTTTAGAATATATTTTCTTGTCTAAATAGGCCTTGAAGTCTGTAAACGTTTTTTATCATATTATTGAATAAAAATCAGAAAATGTGAGGCTTTGCTATTTTTTTGGTTCTTCAGGAACTGTGAACTTATCAAAGATTCTTCCTTGTGGCGTTCAAACTTTATACCTTCGGTTCGTGATTCTTTATAATCATTGGGTCAATGTCAACTTATACCTTTGGTTCGCGTTTCGATTATAAACGTTGGGTTAGGGTTTCTATCATAAATCTAAATTTTAACTTTCTTGGGCGAGTATTCCAATATCTTTGTTGGGTCTCAAAGCGTTTCGATTGAAGTTCGCACCATCTCTCCTAAAGGGGATAGCACATGAATCCCAATTAACAAGATGATATTTAAATTCATCCACCACACCATCCCATAGGAAATCCCTCTGAATTTCTCCATAAGATATGCCACACTAGCCATCAAAGGGAATTAGGACAAAATATGTACGGAGATTGGAAAGCATACTAAAAATAAAGCTCTCCCCCTTTCGAAAGATAATTCCTCTTCCACCCTACCAACTGCTAATCCATACATTCCAGAATATGTGCTTAATAGCTAACACTTTAAAACAAGCTCCTAAATAGAAGACCAAATATTTCAATGGTAGGTTCAAAACTTTACAACCAAGAATAGCTACTAGAGCACCCATATCCTCTATCTCTCCAATTGGGATTTGCCCAAATTTATTTTCAACCTAGAGACACTTTCCAAAAAGAAAAAGGGTACAACAAAGGTAACTCATTTGAACTGGTGCATCACACATAATGAGTGTATTGTCTGTGAATAGCTAATGAGAAATCTTCATCGTATCAATGTTCGCTTAACTGTGAACCCAAATAAACGGCCACCTTCCACTGACCTGGAGAGCATTCTACTCAATGCTTCCACCACAAAAACAAAAGAAGTGGAGATAGCAGATCCCCTTGCTGGAAACCCCTAATGCTTGCAAAAAAGCCACTCAAAGTTCCATTCACAAGCACCAAAAACCGAATAGAAGAAATACAGGAATACATACAGTTCAACAACTGTTCCCCAAATCCACATTTGTGCTATATAAGAAGAAAATACCAATTCACATGATCCCGCACTTTTTCTAATTCAATTTTACAAAATACCCCCAAGAACTTTTTCTTGAAGCCTACTATCCAAGTATTCATTTCTATCAAAACAAAATCAAGGATTCAACAATTCTGAATCAGCTGACATCATATGAATCTATGAAACTCAACATGTGTCAAATATTTCTAGGGTGTAAAAGCATGTAACCAGGAAGACAAAGCTAGAGTCGAATGACATTTTACAGGAGCCAAACCAAGCAATTATATTGTCCTGCCCAAAGCAGACAACCCAACATGAAGATAGCGTCACATAGACCAAATAAAGTCATGTGCATTCTTTTATTCCAATTCAATGGAACCAAAGGTATCCTAGAACATGTACAACCTCATCAAGTCTTCTCAAGTATATAGAACCTTCAGTAGAATTGTAAACTAAAATGCTACCCATATTTAATAAACGAAAAAAGAACCATGAAATGCTGATTCATAACAATTTTAGAAGGGTGGTTGAGGGAAGCATATATCAGCTTCAACAAATGTTGATCATTAACTTATCTAACTGAAGTTCATTCTAACATTAGTCCAGAGTCAAATCAATGTGCATTGGTCTATGAAAAAAAACATATACATTGCAAGTACAAGCAACAACTTCGACAAAAATTAAATATTCACATTAAAGAAATCGGCATTATTACCTAATAATTCATTTATACCTAATTGTTGACATATTTGATAAAGAAATGGTTCTGGTGCGCACCAATTCACTTCTAACCATAGTAATGCATAAGTAAATGAATCAGTAGTTGCCTTTCCATTTCCAAATTCCATTACAGAAATTCTTATGTTACTTGTTCAACCTACATCTTAGGTGTATCTTAGTGACTTCATAAGTAAAACACATTTAAGGTCCGAACACAAACAAATGCACACGTGGTTCATAATTTTTACAACTATTTGACATGATAAACAATAGCAAACATTTAAGTAGTATACAAGCAATCAAGATGCAACAGCAGTCATGTTTAATACATAAAGAAACTGAGGTTGCTAGCCCAATGTCCACATATAAACCTGGCCCAAACAAGCAGCTCCTGCAAGCAAGCCAACAGTTGAAGGGTGTACATCCAACCTGTAAGTGCATAATTTGTACCTGGACCCAAAACGAGTGATGGGCTCAGGCCTAAAGAGCCTTATACAATGAAATTAATATAGTATAGGTTTGAAACCTAGGTTAAGGATGTTGGAAAGTTGATCAATAGGCTAGAATGCCGCAATTTATGCACATAATAGATGAATGTGACAAAAAAACCCTCCTCAGACGTAAGCCAAGGACAATTTGTATATCATTTCTTTCTCCAAGCAATAGATTACAATTTTTAGCTTCCAAAAGAGAGCCCCCCTTTTCTTTCCTCTCTCGTCTTTTTATATCCTTCTTCTTCTTTCCTGTTTCATCCATGTGTAACACAGATCCTTTTCCCAGATACTTGTCTCATCCACTACCTTCTTAAAGTCTTCAAACGATAGCTGGAAGGCTGAATACTACTGTTCAAATGTCATTTCTCCATTAATGTGGTCAGGGAGGTAGATGCAGGGCCTTTACCCGACAAATCCTTCAAAATTCTGTCCCTAAACCATTTAGCAAGTCTCACAACCTTTACTGGGCCTGTCCGAGGAGATACTCCTTCTCGGACAACTCCTCAGACCATTATAGTACGAACTAACTTGTGGGCCTAGAGGACTCTGATTGGACAGACTTGTACCAACTAACCAAACCAAAACCCAAACGTTTATTTAAGCGCATTTTTACCCCCCCCCCCCCCCCCCCCACACAACCTGCATGGAACTGTTGACAAGTGGCTCCTGCAAGCATGCCAACGTTGTACCATGGTGAGTGATTCTCATTTTCAGGCCCTATGCCACCTAACACCTTAAGGGTGTCCAACATTAATGAGGGTGTCTCCGAAGAAGATCTACACCTACTATTCTCAACTTTTGGGCGCTTGGAATGAATCAAATTCCAAACTTCTACTTGCGCTTTGGTTAAATTTATCAACTTTTACCATGGTGAGTGATTCTCATTTTCTTGGTGTTCTTGATATATCTTCTTGGTGTTCTTGATAAGTTTTTTATTTTATTTTTATTTTTATTTATGAAAATCCTTAGTGTTAAGTTAAACTGACTTGTTAAACTTTCAATTTTCAGATGTATGATACATGTATTTCACTTTCCATGTTAATGAATACCAAATAAATAGATTGATTTGTAAGAGAAAATTATGGAATTGATTGCTAGAGAAAATCATGGAATTGAGACAAATAATTTAAAATGCAATTCAAATTTAAATTATGTTTGACTATTATATGTAATTCCATCATAAATATGAGTTCATGTAGCATGTGTTCTTCTCTTTCCTTTCTCCTCCTGAACATTTTTTCATAACTTCTACTTTTCTTTCTCTTTGTGTCTCTTACAATATTGTTATCTCTATGTTCAGCAAGGGAAGCATTAGAACATCTTAAGGATACCATATTGGAGGGAAGGCATTTGAATATTATATGGAATAAAGTGCAAACCCCATCCACAAGTTCTAAACTTTGGCTAAGAGTTTATGGACATTTTCTCGATGGCCCTTCATTGAATGACATATTCAATGTATGGTCTAATGTAGTACCATTTAGACCATACATAGCAGAATCAGTAGCACTATTTATCTCAAATGATACAAAACCTCTAGTCTTGCCATTTCGTCTAGACAACTTATAGTGGCTGACAACTCCATACAAAGAGAATGTGTCCTTCAATGTAGGGTCATCCAAAAAACGTCCATAAATTCTTATCCAAAATTTAGAACTTATGGATGGGGTTTGCACTTCATTCCATATAATATTCAACTCCTTTCCCTCCAATATGATATCCTTAAGATGTTCTAATGCTTCCCTTGCTAAACATAGAGATAACAATATTGTAAGAGACACAAAGAGAAAGAAAACTAGAAGTTATGAAATAATGTTCAGAGGAGAAAAGAAAGAGAAGAACACATGCAATACTACATGAACTCATTATTTAAAATGGAATTACATAAAATAGTCAGACATAGTTTAAATTTGAATTGCATATTAAATTAATTGTCTCAATTCCATGATTTTCTCTAGCAATCAATCCCCTAATTTTCTCTTACAAATTAATTTTTAATTTGGTCTTCATTAGCATGGAAAGTGAAATACACATATCATACATCTGAAAAGTGAAAGTTCAACAACTTTATCATCTAAGATACAATTTAATTATCATGACCATTTTAACTTAACACTAAGGATTTTCATAAATAAAAATAAAAATAAAATAAAAAAACTTATCAAGAAAATGAGAATCACTCACCATGGTAAAAGTTGATAAATTTAACCAAAGCGCAAGTAGTAGTTTGGAATTTGATCCATTCCAAGAACCCAAAAATTGATAACAATAGGCGTATATCTTCTTCGGAGACACCCTCATCAATGTTGGACACCCTTGACGTGTTAGGCGGCATAGGGCCCTTAAAAGCCATGGTTGGTTGCAGAGCCATTGTGGTGGAGAGAGAGAAATATGTCTGTCAGTTTGCATCTATGAGAGAAATTGCAGAGTCTGAGATTCTTTCAGGGCTTAGGTGTGAGAGAGAGAGAATGGTGGTGGTGTTTGTGAGAGAGACTGGTGGTGGTGTTGTTGGTGTTCATAAGTGAGAGAGAACGGTGGTATTCGATCATTGGTGTTTGAGAGAGAGAAGGAAATTTTGAATTTGAGTGAAAAAATAAAAATGGGATTTTGAATTTGAATGGTTTATATATGTATGTATATTAATAGTTTTATGAATGGGCCACTTGGATCCTTTACAGGTATACTGTGGAATAAAAGCGTGAGGTGTAAACATCTCATCTTTAGTTGAGACTGCAAGCTAGGGGGGGGGCGTGATTGTATAGAAGTAATTATATCATGGAAAATTATTGAAATGAAAGTGTTGGACTACTTATCAGGCAAGGGCAGGGATAGGAAATAGGGGGCAGTGGGCTGATCATGTGATCACATGCTTATATGCCTATAAAAGGAATTATATGCCAAACAGTATCATATAGTTATAAGAGGAATTATATGAAGTTTTTCACCTTTGGAATTATATGCCAAACAGAATCATACGCTTATAAAAGGAATTATATGAAATGTGGAGGAGGCGGAGAGAGGGAAGTGAGAATAGGTAAAATGAAAGCAGGGGCAAATGAATCCCCGTAAGGGGAATGAAATCCAGGTGTTTGATAACATTCTAAAAATGCTATTTTCCTACAAATTTTTCACATTTTTTCAGCTTCCAAACAAATTTTATAATAGAAAATTTCAACATATACACTTTAACACAACCAAAAAATCAAAATAAAAACATTTATGGGTTGTTTATGGGTTTAAGGGTGGATTTTGGCTAGATGGGTTTGAGGGAATGTGGATCGGCTTTTGTAGAGGGTGGGTCGGCTTTTGGAGGTGGGTATGGCTTTGCGGGCGTGAGGGAGAGTGACAGCTAGCGGAGGTGAGGTGAGGTCGTCGGACTCAAATAGAACTCAAACAATGGAGGAAACTCACCGGTGTAGAGGGTGGGTTTGGGGGTGGAGTGTAGTGGGCTGGTGGTCGGTGGCAGCCAGATTGGTGACGTTGAGCAAAAGGGAGAAGAAGAGAGAAGAAAGAGGAAGCTTGGCCGGCACGATCTGGACAGTGGGGTGACGTGATCTGGGCGGTGGAGGTGGCACAATCTAGGCTGGCCAAAGCTTGGCTGGGAGGCCAATGTGCTCTTTCCTCTTGCTCTCTCCCTCTCTCTTTCTCTATCTCTCTCTCTCTCTCTTTGTCTGTGAGTCCTGGAAATCATTTGAGGGTAAAATGAGGGCTGCATTGCTTTTACGCCATTTGACCATATTTTCTGATGGAGCCAAACACACAATAAAAGTAATTTAAGGTGATAAGTGAAGAAATGTGGGTAATATTATTTAAATTTTTTAAATATTAAAGATTGTTGTTCAAAATATACTATTAAATATTGTCCTTGTTTTCATTTTCCGGTCTAAACTCAAATTTTTGAGTTTTTTGAGGGATGGAAACAAATGTTAAATATCAAGCCAAAAACTATTTTATTTGTGAGATTCACGAGTTTTGGATAATGAGTCATGCAAAATGAGTGATATTCTTCAGCTTTTGGTCAATTCAAACAAACTCTTAATCCCTTTTTATAGTCACTCGTGTTTATAAAAAAAATATCTAATCACTCATGTACTATTTTATTTCTTTTGTTAAGCTAGAGATTAATTTAAATTGATTTTAAAACACATTTTTTTCCTTTTCCTTTTTTTTTCTAATTTGTTTCATTTCCTCACGATAACTCCTAGAATTTTTCGCCATTTTTTTATTATTAAATTTTGTTGACTTCACACTAGATTAGTCACCAATATCTTTGGAACTTATGGAAAAAGGAAGAAAATAATAATTCCTAATCGTCACTTAATACAGGGTGGATTTTTTTTATTTTTTTTAATAACACAGGATATATGTCAACCCCAAAAAGATATAGGAGTAACATTTTGTCCATTCCTGACAAGTAAGTTCTTAAATTAAACCAAAGATTACCTTTTTATTTTTTAAGGAAAAAACCTAAGATTGCTTTTATCTATATTTATTAATAAACAAAGCTTAAAAACAATCTAATTAAATTTCAATTGGATTTTCAATTTTGCCCTCATGTCCCATTTAATTTAGGCTTTGTACCAACTAAATTATTGAGCGTAAAAAATGAAGAGTCCAAATCCAATTAGATTCTACATTGGATTTTAATTTGAATCCAATTTTCCACCACATGCGTTTTTATTTTTATTTTTAGAGAGAGTTTCAATTTATGGCGTTCACTTTTAATGATAACTTTTTATCATAGGATCAAGACACCAATCGATTTTTGGTGTAGGCGGAGATTGAATGTTAAATCTCGTATTCAACCATCGAATTACAATTATATTTCTAAATAAAATTTGATTAATTATTTATATTTTTATGATAAAAAAAATGTGTTTATTATTAAATGCATCCATATATATATGGGTTATAAGCTAATTATATTTATATCGCTAGAACAGATAAATACAACTTTTTATTTTTTTTGTGTACTATTATGAAGTGAAGCAACCATTAATATTTGAAAAAACACAAGTAATAGACAGGTAATTGGATTACGTTGATCTGACCAATATTTTTCAAGGGGCAATCTTTATTTCATGCTCACATATCTCTCCGACCAAGGAATGACAAATCTTTATACACTTTTTTGAAGGTACACTAAATCAACAAAGATGGAGTAATAGCTATGAGAAGTAGTCATCATCACCAAGTTGGTACACTAAAAACATGTAAACTACAAAATAGTTTGAGAATTCGAAGTTGGCCATTTCAAAGGCAATACTAGAGAGTGGATGATTGTTTTTGTCCATGAAAAACAACCCTTTATTAGTTTATTTGAACCATGCTATTTCCTTCTTCATTTTCTTCGTAACGGGAATGTCGAATGTTCTATGTTTTATGCGGCAATAGGTGGTTATTGGAATTGGAGACCAGAAAATTTCATATTGGATAGAATGTTAGGCTTGATTGATGGGGAAAGCTGAGCAACAACTTCGATAATGACACCCAACCCAAACCATGCACAAAGATGTGCCAATCATTTATTTTGAATTATTTTTGTTGCTGGTAATGTTCTCCTGAAATGGTTTGCAAAAGACAAAGGGTATACAAGTCTGTGCACATGAACTGCATAACTAATAATTATCGTTAAGAGTGATTATTCAAAGAAAAACATAAGGGTTAGTGCTAAATTAGTAAATTTTTTATTTCAAGTAGTTCTTAAATCCCAATGCAAAAAAATCTAGCAGGTTACATCACCTTCTGTTTTTTTTTCCACTCCAGCTTTCATGTGTCATGAATCGAGGCGAAATCCCGTCCAAGTTCTAGTCAATTGTGAATGTAGCATTAATTGATTTTGTGTGTTTAATTTATTTCAGTTTTTACTTTTTATCCATATCTCAAGTCAGTCACGTATGAATAAAAATTGAAAGAAATTAGAGAATTTAAATGGGAAGAAATCATTTTCTAAATAAATCATCTTGTCGTTGAATGTTGTTTTTAGCATCCTATGATATAAAAATGATATTGCAAGATGTTTTCTCGTGCCATTATGGCACGTTTAGTGTGGGGAATTCATAGATGAAGGTAATGTATGATTTTCTCTTCTTTTGTTTTTAATCTTATATTTCAAAAATACTTATAGGTTCTACCTTCTTCAAAAAAAAAAAAATTATAGGTTCTGACAAAAAAGTTGTTAAATAAATAAGCATTGGCAAGTAAGAGGTGGCTGGCATCTGCAATGTGGATAAGATTTGTGTCCCTAGAATTTTATTAAGTTCTCATAATAAATGTGTTTAAATGTGAGATCTTGGATGGAGGCACCCAATTTTTTTATTATTTATTTTGGTTCATGAGGAGCATATCAATCATTGATAATTGTACTACTATGGACAAGTCGAGGAGTCACTATAGCAATACAATCCATGTTTAAAATAGGAGGTACGTAATTTGGATCCATAAATAAGAAACAAAAAGGCCAGATTGATATTAGGGAGATCTTTACATTAGGGATGACAATAGGAAGAGGTAAGGTCTGATCAGGGGTGCTCCATCTTTGCTCCATTCCCCTCTTCGGGATGGAGAAAACACGAGGAGTGGTGCAAGTTTGGAGCTGGTAGGATATATTTTACTAATGAGATTGATGAGATAAAGATGAAATATAAAGGAATTTTTTTTTTGATAGGTTTAATAAAAATTTCACTCTAGCCTAATCTAAATATATATGTGTGCAAAACCATATAAAGGAAATTTTTTAATATATATTAAATAAAATATGCATATACACATCGAGTTGGGACATGCACGACAAGCAAAACCTGTCCCCGTGCCGTCACCTCTTAGGGGCAAGCAAAGTAGAGTTTTTTTTTTTTTTTTTCCCCATCCCTATATACTCTTTCTTTCTTATACATGTAAGATTGAACTATATAATTATCCAAATATATATATTTTTTTCTGAGAAATGAATCTTCCAGTTATAATTCTCTTTTGCTTGTTAGGCCATTTACCAGAGATACTTGTTATCAAAAGTGTACAAGAGTTGGGTTGGGGTTTTTTTAATTTCAATCAAACTTCTTCGGTCATAAATTTCTACCCCAACCCGTGATAACTCTTAAAACCAACCCAACCAAACTTGTAAGGATTGGGTTGGGTTGAATTGAATAGTTGATTTGAGATTATTTTATCAGGCCTCATAAAAAAAAAATTCTTTAAACTATTTAAGTCCATTATTTAATAATTTTTTTATAATGTATACAATAGGACATAATATTCCATTTTAAAAAAAAATAAATCAAACTAATAAATTTGATTTTGTTTTAAACATTTAATATCTTGGGTTGAATCAAATTACCAGGGTTGAAAATTTTGCCAACTTAAACCTCACATAATAGAAGTTTCAAAAAAAAAAAAATATATATATATATATATATATATATATATATATATATATATATATATATATATAAACCTAATGCATGGAACCCACAAAATTCCAACCCAAGACTTTGGGTTGGGTCAAGTTAGATTTGTCAAGTTAGTGGAATGAATGCAAACTTCAACTTGTCAATATAGTAGGCTTTTTTGTACCAAATATTCCCTTTTTGCACACCAAAAAATAATAATATTACTAAAAGGCCTCTATTCAAAGTTATTTAGATATATAACCTCTTTTAAAACTCAATTTTGCTAAATTTTGAGTAAAGATCAAGTTTACTGAACTTGAGTTTTAAGCAAACGGGAGTTTACATGGTCCGTGTAATATGATGTGACATTTTAAAATTAAATATCTCACGTGAAACTCAAATTCAATAAACTTTAGTTCTATAAAAAAAATTAAAAACAAAACAAAAAAACCTTAAAACGGAGGGAAGTGAGACAAAGCTATTTTATGTTTGATGCATGGGGATTTTTCATTTAAAAAATGCCATATCCAAAGGTCCATATTAGGGCCCATTTGCTTGAAACTTGTTAGGGTACTTTTTTTTTTCACACCTAATTCTATTTGAGTACCACCTATTTATACCACTAACAAGTTATTGGGTTTTCCCAAGTATTTTTGCTCTATTATTCCATTAATCACAAATATTTCATATCTCATTATCTAAATTGGGTCATGATAAAAACTATCACAAAAAACCCAAAAACTCATATTTTATCTAATTTTATTTTTATTATTTAGCTAAGCCCAAAACCGGCCCTATGAACTCAATACACACATAATATTCTATTTAAAGTCCAAGAATACATATGCTTGACAATATTCGAAAAGCCCATGATTCAAGTCCATGGCAAAACAATTTTATTAATGGAATTCAAATCCATGATCAAAGCTCATGATTTAAACTTATGGCAATATCCAAAACTCAATTCTCATCAGCAACATTAAAGCCCAATTCTCAGTGGCAATATCAAAGCCCAGTTCTCGCTGACAATATTTAAAACCTAATTCTCATTAGCAACATCAAAACTCAATTCTCATTAGCACTATTAAAAGCTCAAGCTAACTACTTGGCACTATTCTATCAAAAACCCAAGGTTATTAATACTTGGCAAAATACTATATCATAATTATTCCACTTGAAAGTCCAATAATGAACAATACTTTAGATTCTTAAACCTATTACTATAATATTACAAGCTCATGAAATTTATGAATTATCTATTCTCAAAACCCATGGCAATCATCTTATTAAAGCCCATGGAAAGGTATTATTATACCAATGACATTTATTTATTTCATGTTATAAACTCATGTTTACTATCTGTCTTACATCTTAACATTCATAATATCTATTATGTATGATTATCTATAGAGAAACTCATGAAAACATCACAATATTCCATCATAGTGGTTGTTACCATACTTATTTAAAACTCATGATAAATATTATTCTCAAGAAAAATATTAGAGGTCATTATTTAAAAAGCCCCAAAGAAATATTATTTACAAAGACATCCATAGCAAAAATTATGAGGAACTATACAAGTTGTTATTTAAAGCCCATGGAAATTAATACCTAAAATCTATCATAAATATTTATTAAAGCTCATGGATTCATTTTATTTCTACTAACAACTAAAGTCCATGAAGAGTAAAAAAACTCATGGCAAAGCATGTCTTTAATGCCCATTTTGTAGGACCAAGAATTTCATGGAGTAGGGAACAAGCCCAAGCAAAGAAAGGGCCATGTAGCCCAGCTAAAAGCGCTGAAATGGAGTAAAGTTCCAGCCCAAAAAAGTCCCTAGCAAGAGGCTTGAGAGAGGGCAACCAACCCTTGTGCCCCTACAAGAGAACCAAGCCTTTGAGGATGAATTAGGGGTTGTCCCATCAATTTTCTACCACCCTCTACCTGACATGAACGGTGCCCAAGGGCTGTCATATCAGCTGAAGTCTAAAGGATGATGGGACTCCATCATCTTCCTCGAGACTGCACCTCCAACGGAAGGGGAGCTGAAACCAAATTATCCAAATTTCAACAAATTAACGCTACAAGTGTTAAAAACGTTCAAGATGTGATTCACGTGCCAAGCCCATGAATCCTAAAGGGGAAAAATTGGGAGCATGTGGTTTGGAGGGCATAAAAGGATCTCCAATGGAACCCTCTGAAGTGGACTTAACTTTGACACCTGGCTTGGGGTGTTGAATCCTAGTTCCTAGGGTTCAAATCTCAATTGCAACACTAGGATTCTTTCTTAATACTTGCCTTAATCCCATTGGCTGAATACAATCTCAGCAAGCTTAGTATTTAATACAAGATTACCCAAAATACTACCCATGTATGACATTGTCCAAAGAAGCAAAACAGCCCAAAAGCCAATCTCTCATTTTTAGGCCAAATCCAGGCTACTATTTCAGCTGTCCTGCTCCCTTGAATTAGGCCTACGTTTTTTTTGGATTCTTGTTAATTAATGCTTCTCTAAACTCCATTATAAAAGCATAAGCACTCAACCCACAAACACAGTAGCTACCCTCTTCGAAATTCTGGGTTTGTTTGCTATCTTGCTCATGGTTTAGCATCCCTCAAGCTCACCACTCATCATCCTTAGCCCACACTCATCTAATCTCAGATGTTCTCTTCCCTTTTTCACACAAACACAACCCATAAATGTCTCTCAACTAGTCAAAAACGGACCACTCACAAAAAGCCTTGATCTTGGTGTTAATCTCATCTCACTCACTCAAAATAGCCCACATTCACCTCATTCATGTCTTATAATTATACACTCATCAAAATCTTAGTTTAATACTTGCTGCACTGAGTTGGGGATCTCTCTCTCCCTTCATTCCATCCTATTTTTCCCCTTTTATTTGTAACAATTGAATTTTTCCCTCACATTGAAGTAATAATGGCTCAAAGTACTATAAATTCCCCTAACTGAGACACACAAGGACCCCCAGGACTGAATACCTTCATAAATTTATTTAATCATTAACTTCTGGACTTTTAATTGTAGTTTCACATTTATTGCTGGAGGACTGTTTTGAACTATGATACTGTAAAAATGACTAATAATATAACAAATCAACAACAATAACATGTTTATTGTGCTTTATTGTTGTCTTCTTGTTAGGGTGCAGCCTCTATCTCTTGCTTGAGTGGACTTACACAACACCGAAAGCCTTTAAGCTTTATTTCGAGGGTCCATTGTTGAGTTTCAGCTTGGCTACCCCATATTCTATTTGGGAACATCAAAATTTTACCCTCAACAAAACTCAAGCTTCAAAAGAGGCTATATAACTAAATAATTTCAGGTAAATGCTTTTCAATAAAATATTTTACAAAAACTAAATATTCAGCACACAAAAAAAAGGCCCAATATGGCCACAAGGGAAAGACTATTGCATAAGGGATATCAAAGTTAGCAGCTCCTTTTTTATTTTATTTTTAAAGAAAGAATCCTAGTCAACATTTCTAGTCACTTTATCTAACAAAAATAGCTTTTTGTCAACTTGCAAGACAATGAACTGCATAACTTCAAGATACAACAACAGTCATGTTTCACTAACTGGTAACATGAAGTATGAAAAGTGTGGTGCAGAGAGGTTCCTAGCCCAATTTCCATATATAAACATGGCCCCAACATGTGGCTCCTGCAAGCATGCCAACTTTGTAAGGGTGTGCATCAAACCTGCTTGGAATCGCTGGCATACGCAGGCTAGTGAATATTGTTCTCTTTTTAGTTGAGGAGATAACATCAACTCCTCTCTTCCTATTGCCGATGAAAATGTATGAATCATCCCAACCCCATATTGCTCTGCTCTCTCCAAAAAGATATGTTTAACTACTGTCAATCTTATTGAAATAATTGCAAGGTATTATATTCATTTGTCCACAATAATTGGCCATACGTTTAATGACATCATAACACAATTACTGTCCAACTTATGCTTATCACATTGTACCTTCTTTTTTTTTTTTTTTGAAACAGTGGCGTTATTTAAGTGGCGTTTTTTTGAAACAGATGTGTCTCTTTGGCTGGACAACTGCCACCCTGATGGAGGGATTGTATGTGATGCTGGGAGCACATTAATGGCAGAAATTCTAGTGTTTTCTCTGATGGTCATTGGGGCTGATTCAGGTTAAAAATGCTTCAGGGAAACCTGGAAGAGGAGGGGTTCTGTAGAATGGACTGGACTGTTACTAAGCTGGTATCTTCAATTGTACAGAAACCTGGGAAGCTATCAGATCAAAGCATCCAATTGTTGATTGGTGGATGGTCTGGCATTCTTCTACTACCGCAAGGCATTCATTAATCTCGTGGTTGGCTCTTGGAAATAGATAGACTACCCATGACAGACTTAAATTGCTGGTATCAAGGTGACATCTTGCGTGTATTTCATAGAGGGTATAGAGAGAGCAGAAATTGCTTGAATATAGAGAGCTCTTTTCCTATGAAAGTGGCATCAGATTGAGATGTTATGTATGATTAGATTGAGGAAGCAGTGCTGGTCTAAAATCCAACAATGGGTTGTCTAGAGTTTGAAGGGGAAGAGTCTCAAATCTGTGATCAAGTGCACCTTCTGTGAATCACGTATGACTGCAAAAAAATGAGAGTGTGATGTGAAATCTAGACTTGGTTGCTTCAGGAGGTTTAAAGACAGCAGAACAGAATCCTCTGCAATCTCAGGGGTATCCCTTGCTCAGTGTTAACTGGTGGAAAGAACGAATTGTTCAGGGGTCCCGGTTATTTTTATTTTTATTTTTTTGAGTTGTTTTGTTGCAGTCTAAGCTGCTAGTTTGGTTTGATTTTTTTTTTTTATTGCAGATTTTATTCGCAGTGTTGTACTTAAGGTTTGCTCATTCTATAATAATATTAGGAATAAGTAAATGCAAAATTAATATCCAAGGTCTTATATCATTCAAGAGATCCATTTTTTGGTTTCGGAAACATTTCTAGGAAAAAATAAAAAATGTTAAACACTTAACTTTTATTTTGATGACAAGATGGCAGCAGTTTCTTTAATAATTAAGTGCTCGAGCAAAATATAGAGAACAGAAAAAGGTTGTTATTAAGGAACAGTAACTAACTTCAGTAGCAAGTAATTGTCATATTTGCCATAGGACATCAAGCAAATGGTTCAACAAAAGAAAGACACATTAGCATTTGATAATCTGGCAAAAACTCATACCTGAAAGAGCAATCCGTGAGTTTATCTGATTATCAATATCATGCTCAATCATTGAAATGTGCTCAAAATTAACTCCAGTCACTATACCCACCGTGTTGTCCATGCGACATGAAGACAATTGAAAATTAATTCCTAGAATTCAGGTCATATACAGATCTGTTCAAACTAGACGCACATTAGATTCCATACCCTAACTCTTAAAAAGATAACTAACACAAATTAATTAGTAGCTAGAATATGCAATTAGGGGAAAAAGAAAAACAAAAACAGGAATTTGAATGTTAGTATACCTAAAAACAGGAAACTAATTAGTAGCTAGAAATCCTTACAATCTCAAAACGACAACTATAATATAAAGGGATCAACTTGAAGTCTTGAAATCTGGCTTTATGAGGTAAAATCATATAAAGAAGCATAGATTATAATCTCTGAAGTGTACTCAATTTCTAGCAGGCCGTAAGATATTCAATCTGAAAATCAAAGGTTTAATACAACACTACATGCCTTGTCGTTGCAAGGGAGCTTCCGGAGGGTGAGAAGTACGCAGACTGCACAGCCCTATTGTGACTAACTTCCTTCAGAGGTTTGGGTTGATCTGCGTTAATACTTCTCACTAATAGAGATAGTACCACTCTCTCTCTCTCTCTGATGGTAGCATGAATTTTCCCCCTGGAAACATTTAAAACATTGTATCAATTAGAATGGAACAAAAATGAACCAAATCCCAATTAATATCAACTATAATAAGAAATACATTATGAACTCTCTTACTTAGTTCATTGTGGCCATTGCCCATGTCTTACTTCTGTAACTTTTCTACGTGGTTGACAACCTAATTTAAAGAAAAATAACTAAATAAAATGTATAAAATAAGTAATCCTTGAGAACAAGAAATAAATGACACTATTGATAAAACAAGTATGCCACAATAATTTCCAAATTTACCTCTTGGCTATATTTGTAATTTGGTTGCTTGGAATTTTAAATCAATGTGCTCATTATAAATTTACCTCTTAGCCAATTTTGTGTAATTTGATCCCGTGTTTGTTGAAATTCCAATTCTGAAACACAATATTTTTGGCACTTGTTGAACAAGTACATAAACTCTGAGTTAGAGTTTAAGTCTCCTAAGCGAGAAGGAGCATTTTTTGAAATATGCCACAAACATAGCCAATGATGTGTACTTGGAAACACTTCCCCAATGGCATTTGACATAGCTTGATCCTGGTTAGTGAAAATTGTTATAGGCGATGGATTCCCCGTTGAGTCTAAGAATGACTTAAACAACCATTTAAATGAATAAGTGGTCTCATCCAAAAGGAATGCACATCCAAACATCACATTTTTCCAACTTTTGTTGTTAGATATGAATAAGAATTCTTTGCACTTATACCTACATTCACCATGGTATCAATTACATCTGCTCTAGGTTTTGAAATACGACAACCAGATCTTAACAAATGCCTCTTTGATTGTAGTGCAAGTTTATGATTATGCTCTGGATTAAATGCACTAACCCTCTAAACACCATTTTCAACTATGAAATGAACAAATGTTTTACAACCAGTTCTAGTCTCTGGTCTCTTCAAATGTTTCTCTTTACAAAAATCTTCATCTAGTTTAAAACCCTCCTTAGAACATAGAAATTCACGTTGCTTTATGTTTTTCGTCCCATTATAATATTTAGGTTTTCCTTTTCAAATACTAAAACTCATTCGCAATGCATAATCATTATATAAAGCATATGCTTCATCTGCATTACGGACCACCTTATTCAACAAATTTTCATCACTTATTTCTAGCCTTGCTACAAACATGCAGTCCCCTTCAATTTCTTCAATCTTGCTTGGTTTGCAAATAACTACAACAATTTTTATGACAAATATAAATATTAGAAACAAAATACTAAGAAAATTACAATACAATAATTATATCATGTTTATAATTTTTTTTTTATCGATATGCACCATGTTTACAATTTTGTATGTCTTCTTAAACGCCTATGGTACACTTAATCACAAAACTCTTATGTTTAGGCACAACAATATAACAACAAAGTTTTAATACCAAAATTTTTAATGTTTATTTATTTATTTATATAACAACAAAATTTTAGTCTTAAATTTTTTTGGGTCGATTATGGATACTCATTGAAAAAAATATATATATTATAATAATAAATATTAACAATAAATATTGCAAAGAGCAAAAAAAAAAAAAAAACACACACACACACACACAACAATAAGGATTTATATAGTTTTATTTGAGAGCAAATATATCACCACAAATAATTAAACATTAGAAACAAAATTGTAAGGAAATTACAATACATTAATTATATCATGTTTAGAATTTTTTTTTTTTTTTTTTTTTTTAATCCCTATGCATCATGTTTACAATTTTGTATGTGTTCTTAAAGGCCTATAGTACACTTGATCACAAAACTCTAATGTTTAGGCTTAATAACAACAACAATGTTTTAATACCAATTTTTTTAATATTTATTGATTAATTTATTTTTTTGGGATTGACTATGGATAACAACAACAATAACAACAATATTTTAGTCTTAAATTTTTTGGGTTGATTATGGATACTTAATTAAAAAAAATTTATAATAACAATAAATACGGTAAAAAACAAAAATAAATAAATCGTTTATATATGAAAAAAAAAAAAGCAAAATCTTTATGATATTTTTCTTTGGCTAGACTATAAAATTCATATCATGTAAATACAGTAAATTCAACACATTTTTATATAGTTTTATTTGAGAGCAAGAATATCAGCCCAAATTATTAAATATTCTTGCAAAACATAAATTAAATCAAAACAATATAAGACAAAATATACCTTTCTCACTTTCCTCCAAGTCCATTTCTACCCTGCTTTTACTTGAAACCAAATAAAATAGTATTTTAGTTTGTCCTGTCCGCTGCTTGTCTTTTGTCTTTGCTTTGTTTCGTTGTCTTTATGGCTTTTAAGTCATTAAGTTGAGAACCCTACTATTATATCATTTATTTTATTGATGTGGGCCCATAGGTTGCTTCATCACTCGCCAACTCAAATATGCAAATTTTAAAATTGGATTTCAAACGGTAACTGATATTAACAAGTCTCATTTATTACGATGAGCAGGCAATTTAGCTGAGATAAGTAAGTTTTAAAGTCTGCTTATTTTTGCTGGAAATTGAAAATTAAAAATAATAAAAAAATTACTGTTTACAAAAAGTTTATAAGCTAAATACACGGTTGATGAATAATAAACAGTGGAAGAGACGCGGAACTAAAAAAAAAACTAAAAACTTTAAATTCAAACACTCACTTGACGTGCTGGCATGCTCTTGTTGGCTGGTAGTCCAGAAGTAGGCAATAATTTCCCAAAGCTATTACACCATCATTTGGGGATTCAGGAAATAATTGATAGTATGTCTAATTGTGTATATAGTCTGGAAAATATTATGATTGGGAGTTGACAAGCAACTATTTACTTTAAATTTATAATTGGTAGTATGTCTAATTGTATATATGGTTGGAAAATATATGATTACCTATCTCTCCAAATTAATATTTATATTTATATGCTTTGCGACCTTCTCGGCATTATGTTCAAATTACTGTCATATACGTGCTAGGTTTAGTTATATAGTGAAGTAATCTTCTTCATACACTTGAATATCTTTTTTTTTTCTTTGTGCAGAGAATCAAGTTGGGAATCAATAGCTGGAGAGTCATTTAAATGCACTGTTGAGAGAAGTCTTTCATAAAACTCACAAGGAAGCAATCCAGCGCTTTCAGACATTACCGAATGATAGAAATACTTATCTCCTGTCCGCCGACACTAGAAAGGTAATAGTTTTACCTGTACAGTAGTGTATGCTCAGCAGGCTGCTTTCATTGCTGTAATGTTAAATGCTAGTACCACAAATAGGAATGGAATTGAGTCCGTACTGAAGCTCTATAGAGAAGCAGATATTGTTAAGATTTAGTAACATTGGAAATAGTATCCTGTCACTTATTGGGTGAAAGCTACTTAAACTTAATGTCATTCTTTCATCCTCGTACAGGTTGTCTTGCATCTTGTCCAGACCCAAATATATTGCTCGAGGTTCCAAATTTTACGTTGTTTAATGAGGTATTGGTTGGCCAATTAAATCACGGTTTCTAACGGCCTCATCTTCCTTGCAGATCTAATTGTTATTCATATAAATATCCTTTTGGGTTTGAGATCAAGATATTATTTACGTGCTTTTCATGATAAGTTCAGAAGGCTGTGAGGTAGCATGGAGATGGTGAAGGTATGCACTTCCTGGTCAACATCTTCCTGATGGGTTTTACTTTTGACTATTACCAATATTTTGGGATTCAGAAAATATTTGGGAGTATGTCCAATTGTGTATATAGTCTGGAAAGTATTATTATTGGGAGTTAAGAAGCAACTATTTACTTTGAATGTCATCTACTGATCTTGAAGTTTCTTCTTGAATTAAAATTTGTGGAGGCTTTTTTATTTGGTGATAAATGCAGGAGAATTGGAAATTGATCTTTGCCAAATATGGGGCAATATTAACCCACTATTGCATTACTAAGATTCTCACTCTGGTAACCAATTCAGACTTTTTAAATAGCAATGGTACATGTGTGTATCTTGAGTCTTTATCTACTATATATGCAGTTTGCTATGATGCATTGGTTGGCCAGTTCAAAGAAACTCCATGCAGTTTGAGCTTATTATGTCCAACAAATCTTTATCAATAAATGTAGTTTGGCCTCATCAAATAGTAGGGATATGTTAAAGTTGGAAATATCAAGCTTTATTGGTCAGCCACCTTGTTGCTTGTTGTCCTCGCTTACCCTGATTTAATCAGCAAGGCACAAACCAAACTCACCATCAGTGTTTTGAATAAATTGTATATGTGTAATGTGGTTCCCATGGTTGAAGTGCTTTATCTCCTGGATTTGTAGATAGCGAGTCAACCACCTTGGATGCAGTGGTTGCATTTGCTGAAAAACCTTTGTTAACCATTATCTTAATAAGTTCCAAAGCCTTTGCTGTCTCATTTTGTTGCAGCAACCCTTGGATGATTGTATTATATGTGCGATCATTAGGCGAGAAATGGTTCGCATCCATTTTCTCTAGCAGCTCACTCGCTTCATCAATTAACCCCTCTTTGCAAAACCCTTTGATCATTATATTGTAAGTCTAAACATTAGGTTGCAATCCTTTTGCAAGAAGACCATTAAAGATTTCTCTTGCAATTGTAAGTTCCCTTGCATTGCATATGCTGTCAATCAAGATGCTGTAAAACACAATATTATGGTCCAACTTTTTGTCTTTTATCTCTTGAAACAATGCCAACGCCTCCCCAATTTTTTTGTTCTTACAAAGGCCATCCAAGAAGATAGCAAAGGCTTGGGGATCTAGAAGTTGGCCACATGCCTGCATCTTATGAAATAGGTCTAGTGCAACCTTGGGTCTCTCCACTTGACAAAACCCACCAATAAGAGTGCTATAAGTCACAATGTCGAGAGCTACTCCCTTGTTGGACATTTCATCAGAGAGACTCCTTGCTTCATCAATTCTTTTATTTTTGCAATATCCATTGATTAATATGTTATAGCTAAAGACATTAGGTGAACAACCTCTCTCAACCATCATATTAAGTGTTTTGATAGCATCATCCATTTTGTTTTGTAAATAATAACAATCAATCAAAGAGCTATATGTGACTATGTCAGGCTCAATGCCTCTTTGAATCATCTTAGTGAAAACTTCGTTTGCCTCGGTCAACATCCCTTCCTTGAAGAGTGTGTCCACCAATATGCTAAAGGTTTGCAAATCTGGCATGACCTTCCTTTGTGTCATCTCATTCAAAAAAGTAGTAGCCTCCCTCCATCGGCCGAAATTGCACAGGCCTTGAATTAAGCATGTGTAAGTGACAACATCCAGTTGAATACCTTTGCTCCTCATTTTAGGCAAAAGGTTCAAAGTCTCAGTTACCAATCTAGCCTGGCATAAACAGTCAATAATTGTGTTATAGAACACTACATTGGGTTCAAAATATTTTTCTTCTATCTTCCTGAGCAACCTAATAGCCATATTAGTCTCACCAATCTTACACAGACCATTTAGTATCGTCCCACAAGTAATTTCATTAGGTTGATACCCGTTCTTCTCCATATCTTCAACCAACCTCACAGCTCCAGCAATGTTACCTTAAAGACACAGCCTTTTGACAAGAGTGTTTAGAATAACAGTGTTTGGGTTATAACTAAGTTTCAAAATTGTTGCCAATACAGAGAACCCGAAATCCACCCGGTACAAATGGCAGAAGCAGTTAATCAAAATAGTGAGAGAATAAACATTGGGTGTCATTCCGAATGATTCCATTCGTTTAATTAGAGAAATGAGCAGAGAGTAATGCTTCATTCTTGGAATGGCAGCTAACAAATGATTAAAATTGACAATGGAAGGCAAAGGGTGCACGTGAAGCATTGTATCAAACAAGTCTAAGGCATGATCAACACTCCTTAAGCTTCCAGACTTGCACTCATCTCTAACAGATTGCAAGAATTGATTTTGATTCTGTTTCTGATGTGGGTTTTTTCTTCTAGCAATAGTAGTAGTAGTAGCAGTAGTAAGAGTAGAATAAAAACAATAAGAAGAAGAAGAAGAAGAAGTATTGGATATGAAAAGAAGAGTTTGTTAAGTTAGAAGCACGAAGCAGCGTACCCATTTTCCTGAAGATCCAGCAAACAAACCGGGTTGAGTTTCAGTGCAGAGATCAGAGAAGGAAGCGATGAGACTGTTTCATACACTCTTCTTCTTCTTCTGCCACTCTCCTCTTTCACATATTCTACCTAAGCTACCTTCTGCGACATGGGAAACTGGTTTCGCTGAATGCCATAATTTCTACTTCTACTGGCTATTTAAAAAGTGTCTAGAGCTATATCTACAGTCACTTTGGTTTAGTCAATTTTTGTCTCTTTGTGAGCAAAACTGTTCGTGTTGTTGCGAAAAACCAAAAGTAATTTCACCTCGATAGTTAATGTAGAGGCGTTTCACATGCGTTGGGCCTGCTAGCCTTGGCCTCTTTTTATTTTTCTCCTTTTCATTTTCCTTTTTAACATTAATATTTGTTAAACCGAAAATAAAATTTTTTTATAGAAAGACTGAATAATATAATAAGACTCATTAATAGTACTAAAAAATACAGTGAAATTTATAAATAGTAAAAAAAAAATTAAAATTGCAAATAAGCTGTAATTTTCAACTTGTTCCAAACTCCCACGTAATTGTATAAATCATGCTTTGTGCTTATTTCCATTTTTACTTTTTAAAATATTTATATGTGGTAATATAGTGATTTTGTTACTTACACAACAAATTATCATAATATTTTTATAATTGATGAGGTGTCAATTCCTTATAAAACAAAATAAAATAATAAACTATCTAACTAAAACCAACCTCAATTGAAAATAAAGTTCTTATGAAAATGTTATAACATTTTTTGTGTTATTATAATATTTTTACAATTTATAAGGTGTCAGTTGCATATAGATAAAAATAAATAAATAAAATATGAAATGTCATACAAGGACGTACCACAACTTAAAGTAAAGGTATTGTTAAAATGTGACATTTTGTTGTTGTTGTTATATTATTTTCACAACTGCTAAGATATAAGTTTCTTAAAGCACTCACATCTGCTCATGCAAAATGGCGTAAGAGCCAAATTTGCCCAACCAATTCCAAACACCACCCACGTTAGCTTATGCATCTATTGTACAAAATACATTTAAACTATAATACTTATGCAAATATACACAAGCACTATTGTTATGCATTTTAGTTTTTATTATTTCTTTTGCATTTTTTGATGATGAAGAAAGAGAGTTGATGTTGGTTTTGTTGTTGTCATAATATTTTAACAACTACTAAGGTGTGAGTAGCTTATGAATCAAAATAAAACAATAAAATATCATACCATGAGCCATCACAACTTAAAATATTGTGAAAATGTAACATTTTGCTGTTATTACAATATTTTCACAACTACTGAAGTGTAAGTTCTTTATAGGTCAAAATTAAATAAAATAATAAATATTTAGACCAGGACCCATCACAAGTAATAAAATAATAAAATATCATACCATGAGCCATCACAGCTTAAAATGATGTCAAATGTAACATTTTGTTACTATTACAATATTTTCACAACGGTTGAAGTGCAAATTCTTTATAGGTCAAAATAAAATAAAATAATAAATTATTAGACCAAGACCCGTCACAACTAAAATAAATGTATTGTGAAAATGTTATAACATTTTGTTGTTGTCATAATATTTTCACAACTACTCAAGTATAATTTTCTTATAGGCCAAAATAAAATAATTAATTACCAAATCAAGACCCATCACAACTAAAAATAAAGTTATTGTAAAAATATTATGACATTATATATGTTATGTACCTAAATGCTTTTGGTTTAGCCAATTTTGGTGAGACAAAATTCAATGTTTCACACACAATTTTCTTAGGCTGTCTTTTTTTTTTTTTACACACCAACATAGTTTCACTAAAATTAAAAAAAAATCCTGCTTATTTCACTATGTTTGGATTAGTTCACAATTTCTCCCTAAACTTTAACCAAGCAAATTCTTCTTTTATATTTTGGAAACAATCGAATACCCCTATTGTTACTCTCTCAGTTAAACCCTAATAGAATTCTACAATACCCATTGTACAATGTCTAAGCTACCCCCACTAAATTATAATATATATATCCCAAAAAATTTCCTTCATTTTTTTTATATTATTTATTTTATATGGTAGTTATGCTTGGAAAGTTGGAATGACAATGTAGGGTGTTCTATTTATTAGCTAAAGAACACTGATTTAGTAGTTTTAATCTTCCAAACTTACAATTTTTTTAGTACATAGTTTGATACTTCTTCGAATAGAAACTCTATTTTAAATTTCTCATCCCAAGGGCAGCATGTGCTATTTTAAATTTCTCGTCCCAAGGGTAGCACGTGCCACTCAAACTAGTTTATATATAAAAAGTGTGAATGAGTAAAGGAATAGTGCATTTAGTTTATTTAAGTGGCACTGATCCATTGCCATTTTTTTTTTCTTTTTCTTTTTTACTTTTATTTTTATTTTTTGCTGTTAACATAGCCTATTCAACTTTATTAAAACAACAAATTATCATAATATTTTTACAATTGTTAGAGGTATTAAGTTCTTATATGTCAAAATAAAATAATAAAAATATCATATTGGGACCAATCACAACTAAAAATAATGGTATTGTAGAAAAAGAAATGTTACATCTACAACATTTTTCACAATATTTTCATAACAAATTGTAGTGGTAAGTTGTTATTAATTCTAATTTAAATTTCTATATATATAAGTGTAAATGAGTAAAGCAATCGTGCATTTGGTTTGTTCAAGTGGCATTGTTCCAGCCCTTTCTTTTTCTTTTTTCTTTTTTTTTTTTGTTAATATCGCATGTTGAACTGCATGTCTTATTGGTCTATGTAGACACGTGAGTCAATTGTATTGGTCTTGTACATCAATTTTATCCATGTTTCAAAATGGCAAACAGGTCCAAGTGATCTACTAACAACTATAACTACTAAGGCTAGCAAACCAAAAACCTGAGCATTTGCCAAAATCCTGTTGAGTTTTAAAGCACAAGCATGATTCAACTAATTGTATTCGTTAAAAACATTCAATTCTATTTAGTTCTATGTAAGGTAGTTAAAAATAAGGTTAAATGGCATATTTGGTCATGAACCTTTTATCTTTGTTTCAAGATCATCCTTATACTTTAGGATGTTCCAAAAAAAGGCTATTACTGTCATCCAATGGTTGAAAAATGCTAACGTTACAAATAGAACTCATGAAACCAAAAGTCACTTTGATGATGTGGAGCCTATGGCGAGGCATGAAATATTCCGTTTTGTTACATAAATGATAATAAAGTGAGAGACAAGTGTCTTCCATCAAAAGCAATAGGTCACAGATTCGAGTCTAAGAATCAATCTCTTCAATAAATTGGGGGTAAGACTGCCTACCATAACCTCTCTCAGATCTCGCAAAAGTAGGAGTTTTGTACACTTGATATAACATATGTGATAATAAAAACCATTTTAAAATAATATTGAAAATATAGGAACAAACGTGAAATATTTTAGAGTGTGTAAGACCATTTCGAAACAAAGGTCAAAAAGCTGAGTACCAAATATATAACTTAACCAAAAATTAAACCAGGACAATTCAGAAAGCAAGAAATTGAATTTGGTCTCAAAAAGTTCCAAGCACAAATTGAAGTATTTAATATGTGCTTACACAGCCGCTCCAATTTCTCCTTAATGGACAAGACTACACATTTTGTGTCACGAATGTAGCCCTCCACCAAGCATTCCTGAGGAAGGCCTTGCCCAATGCAAGCACTGTTGCCTTTCCTGATGTGGGAATACGTCTAGTTTGTGCAGAATATTGGTTAGGGGAGCCATTGCCATTAGTTCTTGACATCTTTTGAGTATTTGTGGCAAGAAAATGAAATTTGAGTTTGATAAAAATGGAGCATTACTATGATAAAACGCCAAGTTGGTATAATAAAAACAAGAAGCTGTAAAGAAATACTAATAGTCTGAGAATTGGAAGTAGACTGCTTTTAAAGACAATACTAGTTGCTGGGATGACTTTCTTGTCCCCAAAAAAAAATCTTATTAATTTATTTGAACCATGTTATTTTCTTCTTTATTTTCATAGTAACTGGGTTGTCAAATGTTCTCTTATTTGAGTGACACTAGTTGGTCAATGGAGACAAGGTTTCAGATTGGCAAATTTGGCTAAATGGATGGAAAAAGCTGAGCAACGGCTTTAATAACAACACCCAAACCGGGCACAAAGACATGCAAATCACTTATTTCAAATTTTTTCCCCTCTTTCGTTGATGGTGTTCTCATGAAATGGTTTGCAAAGAAAAATGATAAAAACGTGAGTAAAATGTTAATCAAAAGAATATTAAAATGAAGAATTTTCAAGACTCAAAGAGAATGCCAGTAATTGGAACAAAATATTAGTCAAAAAGAATACCAATCTACTACATGAGATTCCAAACTTCCTTTGCTTCATGTACTAAACTACTCATTCTTACCCAACAATGAAAGTGTGCATAATCTATACAAAACCTTCCTTTGATCAATAACCCGGATTTCTAGTCACTCTGCCTAACAAAAGCAGTTTCTCGTCATTTTGCAAGACATCAAACTGCACAAACTCCGTCAATTTTACTCCAAAAAAATAATAATAATAAAGATGCAACAGCAGTCATGTTTCACAGAAAGAAACTGACGTTGCTAGCCCAATGTCCACATATAAACCTGGGCCAAACAAGTGGCTCCTGCCAGCATGCCAACAGTTGAAGGGTGTGCATCAAACCTGCGTGGAACTGCTGACATGTGTGGGCTTTGTAGAGTGAATATTGTTTTTTCAAGAGTTGGGGAGATAACTCCTCTTTTCATATTGCCAATGAAAATGTGTGAATCATCCCAACCCCGTATTGCTCTGCTCCCAAAATAAAAAAGAGATGTTTAATGACAATCTTATTTTCATGATTGCAAGATATTGTATTTATATAATGACATCAGACCACAGTACCGGCCAACTTATCCTAATCAATTTTTTTCTTCTTATGTGTGCTTTTAAAGGGTGGGTTTTTCTTGTGGTTGGGGAGAAAGAAAAAAAAAAAGGGGGGGGGGGGGGGGGGGGGGGGGGTGGTGACTACAGTCCATCTTTGTCAGATGGTTGATATAATCCCTACTGTCCAAGAATCTGCTTCAGAGAATGAATTGACCAAACTTGATTTAAATTTGGCATCCTGATGTTTCTTTGGCTGGACAACTCTGACCCTGATGGAGGGATTGTATGTGATGCTGGGAGCAGCATTAATGCTAGAGACTCTAGTGTTATCTATGATGGCCATTGGTGCTGATTCAAGTTAAAGTGCATCTGGTAAACATGGAAGAGAGGGATTCTATAGAATGGACTGGATTGTTGCAAACTCCAGTATCTTCAATTGTGCAGAAATCTGGGAAGCTATCAGATCAAGGCCACCAGTTGTTGATTGGTGGAGGATAGTCAGGCATATTTCTACAACCCCAAAGCATGCATTCACCCGTTGGTTGGCTCCGAGAAATAGATTGATCACCCTTGCCAGACTTGAATTGTTGGTATCAAGGTGTCATCTTTCATATATTTCGTAGACGGTATAGAAAAAGAAGGAAGAACTTGAATTTTTAAGTGCTGTTGTCCCATGAGAGTGGCATCAGATTGAGATATTATATTGGATTAGATTAAGAAGGCAGTGCTGGTCTAAAATCCTACAATGGAGTGTCAAGGCTTTGAAGGGGAAGGGTCTCAATTCAAATCTGTGATTTGCAAGATTGCATGGGCATCTGCTGTATATCACATATGAATGCAAAGAAATTACAGAGAGTTTAATTGTTTCATCAAGTCTGAGGAGAGCAAAATTCAAGCAATCAAGTGGGATGTGAAATCTAGAGTTGATTGGTGCAGGAGTTAATAAGGTTTCCTCCTCCTCCTCATCATCATCATCATTATCATTATCATAATCATTATCATTATAATCATTATCATTATCATTGAACAGAAGGGGGAAAAAAACAAAACATATCAGAAGAGAGACATGATATCTAAGGACACCAAATCAGAACCACAATCCTTTGAAGGAGAAGAAGCCTGGTTCTAGATGAACAGGTTGCTCACTAATTGCGATTTGAGCTAGGAAACTGAAAAATCTGTCTTCAAAAATGCGAGAATTCCTCTCTCCAAATAAAGCACATCAAGCAAGATGGAATTGCATTCCAAATAGACAGCCTGCTCCTTTTAGCAGAAAGACCAGCCAACATAGCAGCAAACCCAAAATCCTTCTAGGCATCACCCAATTCACACCTAGCCCACATGAAAGCCCCATAAATCTCTAGCCACCCGACATAAAGAAAGAAACCCAAGGTGGAGATTTAGCTCTCCAAACAACTTGCCAGGGGAATGAAAAATCCCCACCTGTTCGCAAGACGCTATAATAAATGCTAACTTTGAAGCCCCTAACCGTAGACAAAATCCAAGTCATCCTGCCAAGAGCCTTGTACCTCAATTGATACCTCTTGGTCTTTCTAACAGAAACTTCTGCGGTTCAAATCCTCCTCCCTCATTGTAACTATCAAATTATCAACCAAAAAAAAAAAAACTTCAAATCATCCTATCCTCCTAATGCCAATAGATCCAAACAAAGCACAAATCATCCAAAAAGGAATCCACAGATTCCAATTCCCAATCATGTGCTGCTTGAGTAAAAGATGGATGCCAATGACAAAAACCATCAGACAATTAAATAATTAGCCACCGTGGCTGTTTTATCTCCAGCAATTTGAAATGATTTAGAACACTGATCCCTGAAAGGTTAAACTCCCCACCAATGATCGTGCCAAAACTTAACTCTAACCCCTGCGCCTACCTCATATTTCACATATTTAGAAAACGTTCTCATCCCTTGTTTATATATTTCCAAAGACTCACTCCGTAGGTCCCTCTCACAAAAGCTGTGCACTAGCCACCCATGTGAGAGCCCATACAGGTAGCAATCGCCCACCAAAAAAAGATTTGTCTCCACTCCGAAATCCCATAGCCATTTCCCTAACAGGGCTTGGTTGAAGATCATCACAACTAATCCTCAATCCTCCCTCCTAAAGGGGATAACACATGAATCCCAATTAATAAGATGAAATTTCAATTCATCCACCACACCATCCCATAGGAAATTCCTCTAACAAGGCTTGGTTGAAGATCATCACGACTAATCCCCAATCCTCCCTCCTAAAGGGGATAACACATGAATCCCAATTAACAAGATGAAATTTAAATTCATCCACCTCACCATCCCATAGGAAATCCCTATAAATTTCTCCATACGATATGCCACACTAGCCATGGGGGGAACTAGGACATAAAATATTTAGGGGATTGGAAAGCGTACCTTAAAAATAAAGCCCTCCCCCTTTCGAAAGATAAATCCTCTTCCACCCTGCCAACTGCGTCTCCATACATTGAAGAATATGTGCCAAATAGCTAACAAATTAAAACAAGCTCCTAAATAGAAGCGCAAATATTTCAAAGGTAGGTTCAAAACTTTACAACCAATAAGATCTGCTAGCACTCAAATCCTCTATCTCTCCCATTGGGACCATTAGGATTTGCCCAAATTTATTTTCAACCCAGAGACTCTTTCCGAAAAGCAAAAGGGTACAACGAAGATAACTCATTAGAACTGGTGCATCACACATAATGAGTGTAACATCTGTGAATAATTAATGATAAATCATCATCGTATCAATGTTCACTTAACTGAGAACCCAAATAAATGGCCACCTTCCTCTGACCTGGACAGCATTCCACTCAGTGCTTCCACTACAAAAACAAAAAGAAGTGGAGATAGCGGATCCCCTTGCTGGAAACCCCTAGTGCTTGCAAAAAAGCCACTTGAAGTTCCATTCACAAACACCAAAAACCGAACAGAAGAAATACAGGAATACATACACTTCAACCACTGTTCCCCAAACCCACATCTCCGCTATATAAGAAGAAAATACCAATTCACATGATCCCACGCTTTTCCTAAGTCAATTTTACAAAGTACCCCAAGACCTTTTTCTTGAAGCCTACTATCCAAGTATTCATTTGCAATTAAAACAGAACCAAGGATTCAAAAATTCAACAATTCTGACTCAGCTGTCATCATATGAATCTATGAAACTCAACATGTGTCAAATATTTCTAGGGTGTAAGAGCATGTAACCAGGAAGACACAGCTAGAGTCAAATGACATTTTACAAGAGCCAGAGCAATTATATTGTCCTGCCCAAAGCAGACAACTCAACATGAAGATAGAGTCATACAGACCAAGCAAAATCATGTGCATTCTTTTATTCCAATTCAATGGAACCAAGGTATCCTAGAACATTTACAACCTCATCAAGTCTTCTCAAGTATACAGAACCTTCAGTAGAATTGTTAACTGAAATGTTACCAATATTTAATAAAGGAAAAAAAGAACAATGAAATGCTGATTCATAACAATTTCAGGAGGGTGGTTGAGGGAAGCATATATCAGCTTCAACAAATGTTGGTCATTAACTTATCTAACTGAAGTTCATTCTAACATTAGTCTACAGAGTACAGATCAAATCAATGTGCATTGTTCTGTGACGAAAAAAATATACATTGCAAGTACAAGCAACAACTTCAACAAAAATTCAAAGTTCACATTAAAAAAATGGTTCTGGTGCGCACCAATTCACTTCTAACAATAGCAATGCATAAGTAAACGAATCAGCAGTTGCCTTTCCATTTCCAAATTCCGTAACAGAAATTCTTATGTTACTTGTAAAAAAATTAAGCATCTATCTCAACCTACATCTTGGGTGTATCTTAGTGACTTCATAAGTAAAACACATTTAAGGTCCAAACACAAACAAATGCGCACGTGATGCATAATTTTTACAACTATTTGACATGATAGACAATATAGCAAACATTTAACTAGTATAAAAAGCAATCTTTGAAATCAAATTATAACCTTTGGAAATGAATGTTGATGAATTGAAATTCCGGAAATGACACCGTGACGCGAGTCATACAAATGAAGCCCATCATCTTCTTCATCATCATCTATACTAGAATCAAACAAAATTGAGAAATGGGTTTTGTAAATTAAGTGAAAACAATGATAAGTTTTGGTTTTTTTGGATGAATTGTTGCAAAGACAAACAAAAATGAGAAATGGGCTTTGTAAACTAAGTGAAAACAATGATGGGTTTTGGTTTTTTTAGATGAACTAATAGAAAGACAAATAAAAAATGAGAAATGGGTTTTGTATTTGAAGTGAAAACAATGATGGGTTTTGGTTTTCCAATAAAAGTGAAATTTAGAGAGAGAAAAAGAGAAAGATCTTTGGCGCATTGAAGAGGTGGTGGAGAGCTCAGTAGCTTTGGAGTGGACTTTAAGGACTGCCATCATTTCGTCGTTGCGACGAATGTTTTCGAGGCGCTTCCGTTTGTACTCTGTAAATTTCTGAGAGGACGCCATTGGAGAGTTCTTCAAAGTTCAAAGTTCAAAGTTCAAACCCAGAGGGGCTCACTGTTTCTGATAGAGATAGGGGTTATTTGGCGGGAATGAAAAATATTAGAAAAAGGGTTTATTTTTGGCGGAAATCACATTTTAACCCCTACATTTTTAGGATATTTTCATTTTAATCCTTACATTTTATTTTTATCTCTTTTAGTCCCTAATCTGAAAAATGCTTCCTGTTTTAGTTCTTGCCATTATATCATAAACAGAGAAAGCTGACGTGGCATTAATTAACTTATATTTGAATTCATATAAGTTTTAGTTTTTAATATTTTTTATTTAGTTAAAATTAATAATTTTTTTTAATTTAGATGCTAACATGGTATTTTTAAATGCCAAAAAACATTTTTTATTATTAATTTAGGCCATGTGGACATTAATTTAGTATTATTTAAATTGTTAGTGCTTAAAAGAAATTCAAACCCACAGCTTAAGGATAAGTTTGGTTTAGCTTTTTGATATTATGTTTTTTGAAAAAGTGGAGGTTTTAAAAAGTATGGTATGAAACTAAACTTTTTGAAAAAGCTTAGGGGTTGTTTGGTACTTTTGTTTAAACACATGTTTTCAATTTTTAAACAATATTATATGCACTTTCACACACTTTTTCATCCACAAGTATTTCTAAAAAATACAAACAACGTTACCAAACAACTGTTTAAAAGTGTTTTTAACATGTGTTTAAACACATGTTAAAAAGTGTTTTTTGAAAAAATTGTGTTTGGCTAGCACTTATAAAAGTGGCGGTTTAAGTGATAAATTATTAAAAATGACAATGCATATATAAAAGAGTTTATTTCATATTTAAATCAAATACTTCATAATACTTAAATGAATTTTTCTTCATTCATTTCTAAAAACTATATTCATAATATTTTTACAACACTTTCTAAAAAAAATATTTTTTCTAACCAATATTAACTAATAATAACTTACCACTTAAGATTTATTGTGAAAGTATTTTGAAAATATGGTGATAGCATTTCTCAATTTTAATTTCTTTTTCTTGTTTTTTTCATCCATATTTCCTTCTTGTTTTTTTCTCCTCCATGCACATACCCTTACTCTTTTCTTTTTTCCCTTCTTTCCTCTTTTTTCCCCACCACTTCCTCCAAATTCCAGAACATTCCACAAAGCTATGTTACTTCCTCTTTCTTTTTCTATTTTCCTTCTTCCTTTCTCTCTTCTCTCTTACCACTTCGTATGCAAGTTTCTTTCCCTCTATCCCATCAACACACACAAACTTAAAGGTCACACACAACCACACCATTGATTCTCATCAAACGAAGATAGAGAGAGGGGAAAATCGCCAAAGGAGGAATGTGTTAGATTAGTGCTTGATCTCTGCCTTCACTGCCGCCTATCTTCCTTAACACACCTCTGTTGTCTGTTGATCTACTCTGCCTTCAGTGCTACCTGTCTTCCTCCCCACCACTGCTTAATCTTTTTCCTGTTGCTTGATCGTTTCCCCATTGCCAACGACATGCGGTAGAGATCGTTTTTTTTTTTTTTTTTTTAATTTCATTATTAGGTTCTTTTGTGAAATTGTGTTATTAAAAAAACAGTGATAAAATTGGGTTTTTAAGAAAAACAAGTGGGCAATTTGGGAAATTTGTGAAACTTCCAACGATAACATGAAACACGCTTCTACGCTTTTTTGCAACGGAGCTCCTTGCTGCTTTCCCGATTTGGGTTTTTCCTTCACAAATGAAAACACAGCTTTTTAGAAAAAGCAACTTTTAAAACCATAAGAAACGCACATTTTATTTTTTAGGTTTCAAAATGAGCATTTCAGCTTCTAAAAGCTGAAACAAACGGGCACTAAGTGTGTGTTTGAATACCAATGAAAAATTAAAATTATTTTATTATTCAGCTTATTTTTGCTATTATTCATGAGTCTTACTGCACTTTTTGGTACTATTCATGAGCTCTGCTGTACTATTTCAACTAAGTTTTACCTTTATCTACAGTACTTTTAACAATAAATTTTCAATTTCAACAAAATAAATGGTATCCAACAAACCCAAAGTTGTATCACAATTTATTCACTTTCACTGTAGTGTAAAATTTTGTAAGAGCTTCCATAAAGAATGAATTTATTGGTAATAGCAACAAAAACAACTAAACTAGGGAAAATTTAACTAAAGTCTCGTGGTTGTTACATTAGTTTAAAAAATATTTTTAGAATCTTTTTATGAAAAAAAATAACTAATTTTTTTTTATTACTTTTTATATTTTTCATAAAAGTGGTATCAAATTTTTTAAAAATAATTTATAATTAAATATCTTAAGAACACCTATCAACCAAACTCAATAAACAAATCCTGTTATTTTTTTTAATTAACCCACATGCAATTGCGCCCAAAAAATTATTTTATTACTAGCCTCATCACACGCATTTTACGTGTGTGATGGAGCTTTTTTTTTTAGTGGTCCTATTTTGTAAAAAAAAAACTATATTTAATTATTTTATATATAGAATTTTTATTTTAAAAGTTTAATTTATAAGTGAATAAATTAATTTAAAAATTAATAGGAGAGTGGTCTTATTTTTTAGGCAATGTTTTAGTGAGAGTTAGAGTTAGAGTTACATTTTTACCGGATTGTCTTTAGTTTTGTCTTTACTTAAACATAGGACTGTAGGAAAAATTTTGAACTAAAAAATGATAAATTTAAACAGAAAAAATTCCTTAAATAATAATATAGATAATAAATAACTCACCCTTAACCATTCTCTCTAGTCAATCGTTATCTAAATAGTGTAAAACCATTTTGAACAAAATTTTCCTCTCAACTATCATATGAAATTTTTTTTTAATAATTTAATAATTGGGAATGGAGAAAGATTCGAAGGTTGGATATTTTGGTTGGAAATACCAAAAATACCATTTGACTACAAGGCTGTTGGTAGTAAATAATTGAGGCCAAAAGATACAAAATTTCGTTGCTACATTTTAATGGTTGGGCTCTGCCCTTTTTCTTTTTTCTTTTTTTAATAACAACAAATCTTGACATTTCTTTCCATTGGTATGGAGCCTATGAGCTAAAGGACAAAGGGTGACTCTGGATATTCACTAGACCATAGGTCTTGCAATTATTGTGGATACAGATTTTTGGAATCTTATAGATGGACTTAGAATATGTATTCAATTAAGTCTACGAGATATTGAAATAGTATTAGCCCATCAAAAAAAAAGTATTAGCATCCATAATAATAATAAAAAAATAAAAAAGATATTTAGCTGAGGTGGTGGTGGTATTGGTTTCTCATTTCTGGCCCTCTCTAATAGCATTTCTCACTCTGCTGATATTTGCTTCTTATTATTTTAAAATTCTTTGGGTTTTTACTATGACAGTCTTTTGCTTTAACTCTATTATGGCTGATTATAGTATTATATTACTACCCATTTTACCCAATAAAAAGGGGTGACTTTGGGTTAAATTTAAATCATACATATGGCTTGGAAACTTGCCTCTACTAACTCAAAAAACCAATCCAAACTTGGTCTAGATGAATAACATCATTTTCACAAATTTTTAATTATAACTCCCTTCACAAAGTTGATGTTTTGTATTGATTCGAAAATAATGTGCATATTTGACAACAATAAAATGTTAAGAAAGTTCAGGATCATAATTTACACTGTTTGTATGCATGACTTTGTGTGAAGGGGTTTTTTTTTTTTTTTTTTTTTTTATATATATATTTTCCGATGGACTACTTGTGGATGCAGTTGGGGATTAGGTGAGGAAAGAGTTCACATGAACAGAGAATGTGGTATCTCTGTAGGACTTTTTTGATATCAATATTATATTTATCTCTTAAGAACAGAGTTTTATTTCTGTGTGTATTACTAGAGGATGGACTAAACTGAAGCAACCATGTTATTTGAGAAAAGACAAAAAATGGGTTAGGTTGATATTTATGTCATGCCCACGTATATTTCCAATCAAAAAATTATAAGGTCGGTTTAGTAATGTTGTAGAAATATGTGTGATTTAAAAAGTGTTGTAAAAATATGTGTTGTGTTGTTTAAACAACGAAAACTTTTGTTTAAACAACACAACCAAACACCCCCTAAATTTTCCAATAAAAAAAAAAAAAAGAATTGTAAATCTTTCTTTTTGAGATACCTTTCTCTGGTACTAGTAGTTTCTTGCCTAACATATTCACTTCTTCAAAGGTAGTACACTAATAACAACAAAAATTGAGGAGAATAAAAAACAACAAAACACAAACTTTAAAATACAAATACTTTGAGAATTCGAAGTCAGCCTATTTCAAAATAGGGAACAAATAGAGACGAGAAGATTTCAAATTGACAAGAGTGTTTGGCTAGATTGATGGAGAAAACTGAGCAACAGCTTCAATAATGATTAATGACACCCAAACCATGCACAAAGACATACCAATCATTCATTTTCATCATCATCTTCTTTTTCTTTTCTTTTCTTTTTTTTTTTTTTTTTGAGTGGGTGATGTTCTCATGAAATGAATTGCAAAAGAAAAGGGGTATACAAGTGAGTTTTTTTTTTTTTAAAAAAAAAAATATAACCTGCTATTTAGATTATAAAGAACTAACAGAAGGACAATCTACATTACAAACAGACTCTAAGACACATGATAGATTGTCATTATTGAAACAAAAAAGACTTGTTAAGACTTAGAGTTTGTTTTAAACGTGATTTGCACACATGACATGAGGCCCAATGCAAAATATCTTATAGCCGAACAAAAAAAAAAAAAAAAATCTATAAGGCTACATCAAACTTCTTTTTTTACTCCTATTATGAAATGTCAAGAATCAAGATAAGATTTCCTCTTATTTTTAGCTAAATGTGAGACACGTGATATTTATTTGATTTTATGTGATTTACATAAGTCTTCTAAGATCATTAGATTTTTTAAATGTACAAAACTGATTAACTTGGAAGATTTCAATTGGAGATGATTCTCTCAAGAATTAATCATTTTGTCTTTAAATGTCTGTCTTATTAGCATCATATGACACCTTAAAAAAAACATTGCAATATTGCAAGATGCTTTCTCATGCAACTAAGGCATATGTAGTGCGGAGAATTAACAGAAGATGCATTGGATAACAAGTAATGTATGATTATCTTCTTGTTTTTTTTTTTTTTTTTTGGAGATTTTAAGAATGCTTAAGCTATGGATTAAATAAATAAGCATTGGCAAGAAAAGGTAGCATCTGCAATGTAGGTCCTACGTGGGTAAGAATTATCTCCCTAGAATTTTCAATAAGTTTTCACAAATGAGTTTAGATTTGAGACCTTTGGTGGGGTTACCCACATTGACACATACTCTTTCCTCTCTTAATAATCAACAACATGATAGGAAAGAGAAACATATATAGGGAAAAATCAAAATGTTTATGTACGGACACAATCTTTACATTCCTTGCTGTCTGATTTCTTCACTTCATTTGTAAAACAAGCCCATGTTATTTTTAAATTCAAATCTTCTTTCCCATCCTTATCACAAAGCTCTTGAGATTCCCTTTTTCCTTTTATCTTTTCCAAATATTAAAGTGTCTTTCTTTATTTATTTTGTCCCATATTGCTAAAGTACAACAAATTTAAGTACTTGTAATCCACTATATAGCTAGTAACATGTTAAACATATAATAATTGAAAGAGATGCTATTGCTATGCTGCAATTTGTTAAAAATGCAAGTAGTTAATTAAAAGCATTATCTCTTTTCACATGATCTGGCACTCCAGGTTTGATTTGTCTTGGTCTGTTCCCAAGTTCAAGAGATCTAATTTGCTCAACTTGAGAGAGTACATTAACCAAAGTATATATTCAATTAGTTAATCTGATAACCCATTTAAGCCTTTTTCTTGTGTGATCTCAGGTGTAATACATGTTAGTCATCTATATTGCTAGCCAGCAACCATTCCATTTTGCATTGTTTCATTGGTCCAAGGATCAAAAAATATATATATATAAAGTTAATCTTAAGAGTAGCGAAGCCCTTTGTTTTTTTAGAAGAAAAGTCAATCATGTTTTTAGAATAAGTTCTTAGAAAGTCTAGGATTGTGTAGCCTTTGTTGGCCATTTGACTTGGATTAATGTACGTGGGAGCATTTAGCTCAACCAACGTTAGATCTAACCCATTTTTATCGTATGCTATCGCCACTCTTTTTGGAAGTAGTAACTAATTCAAAACTTAACTTAAAAGTTATATTTAAACCTGAACATTTTTGGGATGCCCTTAAAAATCAACGAAGGACAAATGCATTTCCTTGTGCATTGTGTAAATTTTTTGAAATGATAAAATATAAAATAAAAAAATCAAACAGTTCTCTATAGTAGAACAAAATATCTCGTATTTCCACTTAAAACAATTTATTATTTTTTGTTTCCAAATGAATATTGGTATGTTACCTTGAACATAGTACTAATCATTTTGAGGATTGAATGATTCCTAAGAGCGGATTCATCATTTTTTAATTATTTGTATTTGCAGTCTTTTTTTATTTTGGTAATTGTAATAAAGATAATAAGATAACAAATAGAATAGAAAGAAACTAATATTAATAGCTTGAATCATGTATCAACAACCAATATCTGTTAGAGATAGAAATGAAAATTCCATCAGAACAATTATTTATTTTTATTTCAAGAGACAAGAAATCATATAATCATATCTCACACAAGAAAAACTTATAAATTAGTTTATCAAAAAAAAAACTTATAAACTATCATTTTTTCTAGAAACGTATTTGTTTATGTATAAATTTTATAAGTCTCGCCCTTTTTTTTCCCCCAAATACACCTATAATTTTACATACTTTCAATAAATTAGCAAAAAATTAATCCAAACCCTCTTTAGATTAATACCTAGGTCAAATTCTAAACCAGATATTTTTGTTTTTTTTTTTTTTTTTTTGGAGAAGTAGAGAGGGGGGGGGGGACAAACAAGAAAGCACTAACCATGTAAAGCAATCATCCACATGGGTCTTCCAACTAAATCTAGAAAGGATATAAGTGCTTCTAAGAAAAAAACAAAAGAGATAAAACCAAAGTTACTGGGTCCACCAACAGAAGTACCACCATCAAATTGTGTGTTACAAATGCATAGTTTAAAAGCAAATTTTTTTCCAGCATTAAAAACTTCAGAGGAATATGAAATTAGTGAGAGACAGAAGAAGTAAATAACGCAAATAAAGGACAAGCAATTTCTGCCAATTCCATCTCTTCAAAATTTTACTGGGTCCTTTTTTCTGCTGTGTAATCACCTTTTTTTGTCTCTTCAAGTACTGTATTATGTGTTTTCTTTATTTTATTTATTTTTTAATCCCAATTTTCTCAATGGATCATTTTAAAATTAAGAATATTCAAGACTGAAGAGAATGCCAGTAATTGGGACAAAATATCAGTCAAAAGGATACCAATCCACCACATGAGATTCCAAACTTGTGGTGCTCAGATAAAAACAAAAATCATTTCACTCAAATTTTGCTTTCTCAATTTGTCTCTTTCAGCCCAAAAGTCTAATAATTCTCAAGGGTCTTTATAGACTTGCATGTTTTTAGTTCCTCACAGTGACATAAAGCAAGTTAGTGATATATAGGAGGTTGTAAACATATAGATGTTGCTAAATAGAGGGTGTGTTAAAAGAGACTGTATATACTAAACCTCCACTTCAATTCACAACTAAAGTTGAGAGTAAGGACACTAAAAGGAATCTCTTTTGACAAACATGGGATAAGAATAAAGTGGTTCGTTGAAAGTCCCCATCAAAAGCAGATCATGGATAGAAAAAACTAGTGGTGAAATATAGTTATAAATACCAAAAGTTCCAAAAACCACATTTAAGCCATTATGATAATCTCAATTTTTGTGGAAGTCATATGCTATTGGTCCAAACTTCAATTAATGACAATTAACCATTCAAACTAAGGTTTTGTTAACCATACTTGATAGTCACTCAAAGTAGGGATGAAAATTTCCAGAAGAAAAATGATAAAGTTGTTACTAGTTTTATCACAAAGAGACTTACAAAATGTAACAATCAAGTTAATTGGTTTAAGTTCAACATCATATGCTACTGGTTCAAACTTCAATTAACGACAATTAACCACTCAAACTAAGGTTTTGATAATCATACTTGATGATCGCACAAAGTACGGATGATTTTTCCAAAAGGAAAAATGATTAAGCTGTTTTAGTTTTCCTATAAAAGACTTACAATATGTAAAAATAAATATAATTGGTATCACTTCAACAACGCAATAAATTAATTCTTGAATTGCTTTTTTTTTTCTTTTATTATTATTATTATTAGTGAAGCATTAGTTTCCAAAATTTATGTAATAAAATTTGTGGTATCCCTAGTATCCCTTTAACGGGTTAAAAAACCAAGTAAATGAAGAAAGGAATATAGAACTACCCAGCATTTATTATTACAGGCCTCAAACTTGAAGATTTTTAATAACAGAAGCCTGTTTGATTCCAACGAGTTACCATAGTCACACAGAATTACAATAACAATTTTGTAAAAAAATGTTATTTCAATGGAAACAGTGAGAATTAAACAGAAGCAAAAGGCCCCAAATACATTATAACTAACATAGGAAGAGTTACACAACATCATCAAATCCTTTGCTTCTGGTACTAAAACACTCATTCTTATTCCACAATGAAAGTGTGCAGAATCTCAATCTATACGAAAGAAATCTTCATTAGATCAATTACCCGGATCTAATTCTCTTCTGGCTGGCTTTTCCATTGGATTTGAAACTCCCACCTGAGTCTGCTTCTGATGAAACATCCACTGACTTGGTAACTGAGCTTGAAAGATCAGCATAGAGATCAACCACCCTTCTAATATTGTTATTGAGCTCTCTAATCAATCCCACATTTCGGCTCAAGTTATCGGGGATTTTTGATTCATGATTCTGGTTAATCTCATTGATTAGCACCCTGTTCTGGTCTAAAATGTGCTGGACTTGCCCAAAGCTCTTCTGAAATGTCTGCAAAACCTTGCCATCTACTTGTGCTGTACTTCCTATGCTTGAAAAAATATCACCATCCATTTCAATTACACTTCAATTCAATCAAAACCAGCCCCAGCCCTGCATTGGAAACGCCATTAATGATGAACATAGAAGGAGGAATAAAACAAGAAATAAGCTAAAATCGTTTTGAAATTTAATGAATACCCATAATTTTATTAGATTTCTAAATAATGTCCAAGGGGGAGAAAAGAACTCAAATGCAAACAGGAGAGACTATGAAATCTTAACCTCTGTTTGGTTACTTAGAAAATGCAGGAAACTAAAAAAAAGTATATAAAAGTAAAAAATTCAAACCTTGCATTTTTCTAGTACCCAGAATTCCATTGAAACAAAATATCCCACCCAGCTCTGCCTAAGAGGAATTTGGCTTATTTCATGTATATAATATGTAATTCCAGTGGAACTGACATAAACCAAACACTCAAAATTTCTTGCCTAATTTTATTTTCCTTAGATTATCAGCAACCAAACAGTTGGTTAGAAAAATGGAGCATAAGAGTCAACATAAAATGATTTGAAGTAGAAAAACCAGACACGGGCATTAGTTTGTAACGTAAAAGCAAGCCCCTTTTCCCAAAAAAAAAAAAAAAAAAGCAGACCTTTTCTGTTTGTTTTATCAAAAAAAAAATTCCCAAGTTGCTGATTTGAATGGAGAAGAATCTGGATGACCACCAAGTCAATGCTAGAAGAGAAAAGTCTTCGGGCAAGAAAAAATATATATTTAAATTGATGAAATTATGTTAAAATTATAACAAAATTAATAATAATAATTATTGCATTAATCTTCTTTTTTGCTACATAAATGATACCCAGATGTTCAAATTATACACTGCAAAACAAGCAATTGTTTATATATAGACAGACATGCATATTAATCACAAGTGGCAAAAAAGGAAAACAAGTGGTTTGAGAATTATCCATTTAAAAATATTAAACTAGAAAAAACCAAAACAAAACAAAAGCATTGGAAATTCAAGGAAAAAAAATTTTCTTTGGCCCAGATAGAGAAAAAACACAAACTCATAAACCCCAATAAAGAATATCAAAGAAAATTCCCATAATGGAAAAGAACAAAAAAAAAACAAAATGGATTACCTTGAAAGCATGTACCATTTCAGGAGACAGAGAGTTTGAACAGAAGGAGAGAAAGTCAGAATTTTTCTGAGGAGAAGGTAAAAATGAGACTTTTGTGGAGAAAGTAAAATATGGGAAAGGAATCAAATCTTGGTCTGAGCAAATAGAAGCAGGAGGCCCTGAAATCATGAAGGAAACAGAGGGAGCCTTTAGAGAGAGTTTGTGCAAAGATTTGATTGACAGTACTCTCTCTTTCTCTCTGTCTCTGTGTGTCTTTTTGTAAGGCTGATTTAAATAAGAGTAAAATAGAGATTTTTTTTTTTTCTGAGTCTTGGTTCAGGTCCTCTTTTACTTCACACCTGCAGTCCTTGCGGTTCATTCATTGTCTGGTGGAGAGGAAAGATTTGTATGTTGTGCAAGACACAGCACACAGGACATGTTTTGTTTGGGTGTGTTGTGTTGTGTTGTGTTGTGGATATGATTGTGATACAAACTTGGGATGGCCACGTGGGATTGTCCTCTGAGATAATCCTGGCCATTCATTGGGGGGTTTGGAGACCATATTATAGGCCATTTGATCTTAGGTTTGGTAGTGATTGGTTTTGTCCATCAAGAAATGAAACGACTGTCGTTTGTGTTGGCAATAAGTCTAGAGATAGTATCTTATAAGTTGTAACATGTATCATGGAGGGTGGTGATCTAGTGGTTATTGGGCCTACTCCCAATTGGATTAAGAGTTGGATGTTCTAGATTCGAATCCCACAATGGAAAGCGTTTAAGAAAAACTTCATGTCTCAGACACAATGTCCATTAGTGGAGCTGAGATAACAGTTATGGTTTACTGGTTTTTTACTTGCATGATTGGACTTAGCAACTTAGATGTTACTATGGTAATGCCTACACAAGAAAGTCATTCCAATTGCCCTTTCATACATTTTTTTTTTTTTTTCGTTAAAAAAATGTGTCTTTGTAACTTGTGGGATCTATAGACATGTGACTGCAAGAACAAAGCTACAAGCACAATAAATTTCATAAGTTTTTCACAACAATTGAGTAAATAAGTTTATATTGATTTTTATCTGAACTCATCACCGATATCACTTTTCTACCCATCACTAACAATCTATCACATCAATGAGTTTGAAATTTTTTGCCAAATTTTTGTGTCCATAAACTTTCTCATGATCCCACTAACTATGGAATATTGCTTGTAGACAATTATTGTATGAGATAACCCTCCATAAGTCTAATGATATGAATTTCTTTATGATTATTGACATAATTTGTTAGTAATTAAAATGATGTTTCTACTATGATAATTTGCTTCTTCTTTTTTATTATTAAATAAGTTGTGGAAAAAAAATGCCTCCATCATTAATCTTATGTTAGATGTTATGTGAGGAATGAGAATGACTGAACACAAAATGAACAACAACTATCACTTTATTTTAAACTAAGAGAAGTATTATTTAGCTACAAAGATCATTAATAACTAACTAACTATTATTTTTATTTTATTTTCGGTAATTTAGGATTTCAATCAAGCAAACATCATTTTAGAATCTATCATAGCAATGACCCATCCTATCTATGTTCAAAGTTAAAAATACATATTTCTAAAGAAAAAAAAAGGATACAAAATTCGATTGGTCCAAGTTTTAAATCGCACAAATTCATGTCAAATTTTTTGTGATTTAACTGGCACTTTCTAATGTTTTTAACAAAAATATCAACTATCCACGTAAAAAAATAAAAAAGATCACAAAATCTTGTAATAGTTTGGTGCATATCCACTTACCTCGTTAGTGCATCAGCACATATTTGCTTCCTTGAAGGCTGAAGCAGTGTTTCATCCTTGGATGAGGTATGTGATTCAAAAGTTTCCTGAAGTCAACAATCTCCAAAGATAGATATCATTATTAGTTTTGTAGAATAATATGAGTTGCTATCAATGGATTTAAATTGACCTTGACTGAATATATGAATTCAAGAAATAAAAAAAATATGTCATTGGATCTTGAGTTGACAATGGACATGATGTTACTATATCGGCCTTGACATTAAACAAAACAATACTCGTTTTTTCTAATTTGTCCTTAACCCAAAACAAAAGCAATGGCCAATTGCATTCAATCAGAAAAACATATTTTTTCCAAACAATTGCCACTCAATAAGAAACTTAATTGGTGTGTTTTTTTCCTTGAGGAATAATGCATTTACCTTATGGTTTGATGAAGGAAGCAATTAGCTGAACAAGTCGTATTTGTTGCTTGTATGATGGGGACAGAGCAAAATAACCCTCCCTACAAGCTAAGAGTGCAGATATTCACATGACATATGCAATTGCGCAATGAAGAGAAAACATGCACAATCTTTCGTAAATTATGTCCATAGGTTATGTCATCATATCATTTCTCCAAGATAAAAACAGAAATTCATTACAATTATTGTTTAATAATAATCAAGTGATATCTTCCATTAATAATAATTATTCCAATTTTTATTTTGGGATCATGATGCAAACTTGCATCACATTAATTAATTTATATTATATAAGATTGTACGTAACACACACGCATATATATGCGACAAAGGTATTATACCATTTTTTAAATTATTACTATAAGTCAGGGTGTAAATTGAAATAGATTTTTAAGGGTTTTTGGTTTTGGTTTTGTACCTTAAATTAATGGATTAAATTTGAAAAATCCCTTAAACTATAGGGCTTAGATTGAAACATTGAAATAAGTTTACTTTGAGATAATATGATATATTTTGGATAAAATTTAGGTACAATATTTAGGTACTATTCCTTAGGTTCTTTTCTTTTATTTGAAGGTACTGCCCATTAGGTTCTCTTTTTATTTTTTATTTTTTTATATACAATATAGAAATTCTGCTTTAGTTTAATCTAAGTGTGTGTGTATGATTGTACTATAAACATATACAACTATGGTACTATAGACATATCTAGTTAGTCTTCTTCTTTCCTTGCCTTTGGCTTTTGGCTTTAGGACTAACTCAGTCTTCTTTAATAAGTACGTATTCAATGAGTGACTCTTTCCATCTTTAGTTTAGGTTCATTACGGCAGTTGTGAGTTTCGTCTCTTTATTAGTTAATTCGGTATCGTTTATAAATTGCGCATATTAAGGGTAGTCCTTCCCCCAGGTGCGCCCAAAGTCTTATGATGATCCCTTAGCCCTAGGTTGGGTTAAACCATCAGTCTCGACTAAGAAATCCATGCTAGAGACTCCTCCTAGTAACCATCCCCAAAATCCAGAGAAGTGTTCTTGAAGACATGGCGGGCTCCAAGCTTACACCCTCCTCTGTTACCAAATCATGGATCTTCCAGAGAAGACCAAGGCGAGTGAAATTCCCTCCTAAAAACTTTAACCCCGACCCTTGTCCCCCATACCCCATAAGTATTTATACTTGTGGAGCGATCATCGCACTAAGGGTGCACGATGGTTAGGTTCTCCTATTAAAATTAAGTCATGTAGCTTTTTTCTCATAAGATGGAATTGCATTTTTAGTTAAGTATTGCCACATGACTAAATTTTACAAAGTAAACTTAAGGAACAACATCTAATTACTGTAGCAAAGTTTTACTCATGTTCTTTTCTTGACAAAAATTATGAATATTACAGAATTTTGATCAAATGTACCAAAATTCTGAAAATAATATGGAATTAACTCTAAAAAAAAACACCTAGTAGAACGGTAGAACCTAAACAACAAAACAAAAGGATCTCAAAGCTTGAAATCATTATACGGTATAGGCCTAATTTCCTCTTTTGTGCACTAATTTTTATTCTTTTATTCGATAATAGGTCTTTTTTGGGAGATATTTAGATAAATGTATTTTGTATCAAATGATATCACATCATTCATATTAGAACCCAATAAATGAGAGATATGTGTATAAAAAATAACTACTGAAAGAACACGTATTTCATTTGTTAGTGATATAATTATTTTTTACTGATATGTCACATACTTATTGAATTTTGATACCACCGACATAGTATCATTTTGATACCAAATCCATCCTCGGCTTGTTGGGAGGCTTCTTACTCAGCAGTTTCGGTAAACCTTTGTTGGACCTTTTGACACAAGGCCTGGCCTAAAGCCCAATTTGCCAAAGCCACACCAACCCAAAATCAAAGCCCACACATCTCATCTCAAGTCCTTCCCCCAAACCCAAACTCCAATGATTCACAGTTTTTTGTTTATGTACTTCTGTTTTAGAAGAAGTTAGAAAAACACGGTTTTTATTTCTGCTAATTCCTTCGCTACCCGTCCCGCCATTATAACACCACACCACACCACACCATTATCAACCTCAATAGTTCATTGATTCAATGAAATAAAAAAAATTCTCTCTATATATTTTCAATGGACTCAATCCTCAACTCAGCTCTTGAAGAAATCTGTTCACAGGGCCAAAACGGTGTCACTCTTCCAACCCTTTACACCAAGCTCAACCCTCTACTCTCTTCCTTCAACCTTGATCTCTCACCAGGAGTGAAAAAGGCCATCTGGGTCAGGCTCTTAAGCGTCCCAACCCTCCAATTCCAGGCTCACAATGTCTCGTACTCTCCCTCTGACCCTTCAATTCAGTCTTTTGAAGATGCCCAGAAGCTGAATTTGAAGGTTTTTGCTAAAGAGCACTTGAGGGACAACTTTGTTGGGCTCTACAATGTCCAATCCGCCAATGCCAACATGTCTTCGCCACAAAGGCGTGCCCTTGAACGACTTGCTATTGCTAGGTATGGTTTGGTTTAGCTGTAAAGTTTTTTTTTTTTTTTGGTTTTAATGTGGTTAAATTTGTGGTTTTGTTGAATTTGTGATTGAGTGTGAAGTGGGTGTTTTTGAGTGTAGCTCAATTCAGATGATATGTGTGTGTGTTTATATGAACTGGGTATTTTTCCTTTTTCTTTAGTAATGGAGTTATGGGGTGGAAATATAGTGTGGGTTCTGGTGACAATTTTGTGTGAAAATTTTAAATTTTTAGGATGCAACTTCTAAAATTTATATGAATTGGGTGTTTTTGAATGTAGCTCAATTAGATGGTGTGTCTGTGTGCTTTTATAATAAATGGATACTTTTTTGATGTGTTAAAGGGCTTTCGGGGAAGTTAGTTTTTGTGGTCTAGTTAAGCCATAAAGTTTTTGTTTTTATGTGGTTTTATTGAATATGTGATTGAATGTGAAGTGGGTGTTTTTGAGCGTAGTTCAATTCAGATGATGTGTGTGCGTGTGTGTGTTTATATGAACTGGGTAGTTCTCCTTTTTCTTTAGTAATGGAGTTATGGGGTGGAAATATAGTGTGGTTCTGTTGAAAATTTTAAATTTTTAGGATGCAAATGCTAAAATTTCTATGAATTGGGTGTTTTTGAATGTAGCTCAATTAGATGGTGTGTCTGTGTGTTTTTTAATAAATGGGTATTTTTTTGATGTGTTAATGGACTTATGGGGAAGTTAGTTTTTGTGGTCTAGTTAAGCCATAAAGTTTTTGTTTTTATGTGGTTTTATTGAATATGTGCCTGAATGTGAAGTGGGTTTTTTTTTTTATTTTAGCAACTCAATTAGATGGTGTGTCTGCGTGTGTGTGTTTGTTTTATAATGAATGGGTAATTTTTTGATGTGTTAATGGTCTATGAGGAAGTTAGTTTTTGTGTAATGCTGTGCTTCTGGTGGCATTTTTTTTTAAAGCTGAAAATGCCAAAATTTCTTCCACAAAATAGCGCCTTTGGATTCTTTCAATCTTCATTTTATGATATATTTGAACTGGTTGAAGTAGGGCCAAAAGTCCGTGTGTGCCTGTGTTTCTCTCAAAAGTGGAAGCTTTGAAGCAATTGCCATTGACTTTGATGATTGTGTGTTTACAATGAAATGGCTATATTTTGCTGTGCTAATCAACTTAGTTGATTTTTATATTTGTTTTATTAAAATGAGAGAACAATGTTGGTTAGTTACTTAGGTTGATGAATGATTATTAAACACATTGGGTACTTGCAGAACAAATGGGATTACACAAAATCAACTTGGCAAGGAATTTGGCATTGAAGGGAAGAACTTGTTTTATATAGTTAGGAACCTTGAATGTCAAGGACTGATTGTGAGGCAATCTGCGGTTGTAAGAACGAAAGAAGCTTCCAATGAAGGGGATCTGAAAAACAGTCCATGTGTGATCACCAATATAATGTACTTGTATCGCTATGCAAAACAATTGGGCTCCCAACAAAAAATTGAGATTACCAAGGAAGAACAGACCATAGAGAGTATAGGGAATGCAGATGAAAATGATACAAGTGGTGGTGGTTTTTATGGAAAATGTGTAAAAGAGGATGTACATGTGAGGGATTATGTACCAGCAATGAAAGCTGTATGTGATAAACTGGAAGCAGCCGCTGACAAGGTGAATTTTATTCACTTGATTGATCTCTCCAATTACTTTATAGTTTCTATTGCATATGCTGATATTCTTTCATTCTATTCTTCTATTGAAGGTTCTTGTTGTATCAGATATAAAAAAGGATCTTGGTTATTGTGGTCCTTCAGGGCATAAAGATTGGAGAAGAGTAAATTTTAGCTAAACTTTTTTATCTATTATTTGGATAGCTATTTTTACTTGTTTGTTACCTGTGATTGTTTTGACCATATAGTTCCCTGCACAATGTGCTGCCAGATTTGCGACAAGTTGAAAGATGCAAATATTGTGGAGCAGTTTGATGCTAAAGTGAATGGGAAGGTAGGCTTAAAAAATCTCTCTGAATATCTTATCTGTACAATTGCTTGTTCAGATATTGTATTCCCTTGAATTTAAATTGCATTTTTCCCCTTTCAAACCTATCTCTACAATTAGTTTTTGCACCCTTTTTTGAATATAAATTTTTTAATCTTTTTTATTTTGCTAGGGTTTTTATTGTTTTGATGTGCAAAATCTGCCTTTTTCGCTAAGAGGAGTTTGGAATGTATACATTCTTAGGTTTGATCATGGCCATTAAGATTTTTTTTTTGGTCAGGTCGAGGCTTGCCTGCGTTTGGTGAAAACATTTTCTCCAAAGCAGTTTGGACCAAATACTCATGGATGTGGAGATGATGATTTTGAGGAAGAACAGCAGGTGAAATTTGGAAAGCAACGTCAAATCACTGAGCAGCTTGTAGAGCTTCCCATTGAGCGTCAAATTTATGACATGATTGATGCAGCTGGATCAGAGGGCTTGACTGTGATGGAGGTGTGGTTATTAATTTATGTCTTCACATGTTTCATATTGATGTTGCTCCTATAGTTTAGTTTACTCTTCTTTTTGCTAATATTTCCTCAAGGTTTTTTAACATTGCTACCCTTGAAGGGGTCGCACAATTGCCTGGGGACCAAGCTTCATGAAGCAGAGGTCAATAGTTTGAATTTCCTCTTCCCCCTCCTCTTGGGACCAGAACTTACATATCAAAAAGACTAAAAAAAAGAAGTTATTTAACACTCCTCTGCATGTCTGCCACTCTGCCCCAATTACATTCGCCTCATGCTTTGGTTTAATCAATAAGTACCTCAAGTTTAAATTTTTTTTTAATCCCACCCTATGACATCTTAGGTCTTATAAGAAGAGAATATAATATTAGGACCTTGATATAGTATTTCACAAGTGTTCCAACAAGTACATGGTACTTCTTTGCTAAAAGGTTTTAGAGAGGATACCTGAAATAAAGTGCTTATGCCATATTTGGTACATGGAAACAGTTTCTTCTGTAGTGGTTACTGATATTGTAGGACTTTGTGACCTAGGCTTGGGGATCCAATGAATACAATTATACAACACGTAGACACTCACACAAATTTAACATGCATGCTTTAGCGGTGTTATGGGCCACACTCCCGTCAATTTAGTTATTCCGGTTTTTCCAGCAATGTGAAACTTAAATGCCTGTTTGCTAGTTACCAATAGAGCATGAGTTTGGTTGGATTTGCTGTAAAATAATCCTGTTGTGGTACATATACAATTATAGATATCCATTTCAATGGTGCTTTTTCTAGAGCTTGCTTTGTGTGATGTATCCCTTAAAATACATAAATGTTGCATTTCAACCACTAATTTTCTTGCATATTCATCTTTGCTAAAACAGGTCTGCAAGAGGCTTGGGATTGACAACAAAAAGAACTATAACCGACTAGTTAATATGTTCTCTAGATTTGGAATGAATCTGCAGGCAGAAAACCATAAAAAATGTATGATATATCGTGTTTGGACACCTGGGAATTTTGGTCCTGAATCTGCTAATGCATTTCTGAAAAAATCAAAAGATGTTCTTGATGAAAATAAATTCTCCAATATACATGTTGGCAATTTAGATGCTTCTAAGGGATCAGCTCTAATCTGTTCAGAGCATGATCCATCAACTTCAGAAGGTGATGTTGCTAGTCCTGGAAAGATCATAAATCGACAAATTGATACTGAACTTTTTCATGGGTCACCGGGGGATGGTGATTCTAACCATATGCTCGTCTGTCCTAGCAACCCACTCTTTGAGCCAAGAGATACAGTTTCTGGTGCAGAACTTAATATAGAGAACGCAGAGTTGGAAACAAATGTTGATTCATCAGAAACACCACCTCCTACTGCCTTGAAGCCACTTACTTCTGGATCATTTCAGAGGTATCCATGCCTGCCTTTGACTGCAGATAGCGCTCGAAGGGAGCAAAGAATACTTGAACGGTTACAGGTCTTTTTCACCATCCATTTCTGAATGTTTCCTTTCACAGGGGGAGGGGGAGGGGTGGGATTATTTATTTACTATTCTGTAGTTCAATAACTATAACTAATGTGCCAATCCTCTTGTTCAGGAGGAGAAATTCATTCTGAGAGGTGAGCTGTTTAAGTGGCTGGTGAGTCTTGAGAAGGACAAGTCCACAACGGCTGACAGGAAGACCATTGACCGAATTCTTAATAAACTTCAGCAGCAAGGGCATTGCAAATGCATGCTCATCAATTCTCCTGTTATCACAAATTTTGGTCGTAGCCGTATCACCCAGGTGGTTCTGCACCCATCTATTCAAAGTTTATCTCCTGAGCTACTTGCTGAAATTCATGATAGACATAGGTCTTTTGAAATGCAAAGTCGCGGCCAGGGTTCATCTCGGGTGAAAAATGATGAATCAGTTCCTGTATTGAAGGGTGTTCAGAGGATTCAGAACCATGTAGGTTCTGATGTCCGAGCTGTTAGGTCAGAATCCATGCGTGCTAATGGATTTGTCTTGGCTAAAATGGTTCGCGCAAAGCTGCTGCATTGCTTTCTGTGGGATTACCTGTTTAGTGCAGCTGGTTCTAATGATGCTTTATCATCTGGAAAGCATGTCTATGAAATGAGTAGCTTGCAGACTAACAGCAAATTGTTTTCTCTAGAAGTGGCAATTAAGGCCATGCCAGTTGAGCTGTTCTTACAAGTTGTGGGGACCACTCAAAAGTTTGATGATATGATTGAGAAGTGTAAGAGGGGGTTGCTTCTCTCTGATATTCCTGCTGAGGAGTACAAGCAACTAATGGATACTCATGCTACTGGAAGGATTTCATTGGTTATTGACATTTTACAACGGTTGAAGGTATAATTACTTGGTCATGTTTAAAATACTTTCTTCATGTTAGTGTTATCCATCCTTTCAAATATCTAATTAAACTGAACCACCATTGTATACTTAATATCTATTTAAAGTGAACCACTATGGGGGTGTGCTCACAGCCCATCATGCAACTGACATATCAATAAGTGCATTCTTAGATTGGGGAAAGTAATATTGTTTTTCTTTCACATCAGTGGCCTATATTATTGCAGTTTGGAAGCTTCATTTGATTGGGACTTCACCATTTTGTGTTTTTATAAGAGAAGGATATTGCAAGCTGCTCTTAAGACATTTTGACATAAAATAATTTATTTGACTGTGTTTAATTATTAGATTTAGTAGGCATAGAAGGACATTATTGTTTGACATTGTTTACTATAGTATTATACTAATCATCTCTGTGTACTTATGCGTTGGAGCTATAAAGAGATGCAATGCTGATTAAGGGAGATGCAAATACCTATATGAGTGTATATGGTTTTGAATCCACTCAAATATTAACTCTTAGTCTGGTTTATTCAGATTATGACCATTCTATTGACAGCTCTAGCTGCAGAAATGTCATTTTGGATTAGGATGTTCTTTTAAAAAAATTATATTATGCTCTTTAGTATATTGATGTTTTTTGCCTAATAGCTTATTCGTTGATGCAACTGATTCGGATGAAAACTGATGGACATTTAAAAGGAGTCGAGGTACCACATGTCACTTATACGCATGCAATGGAGCTTAAGCCTTACATAGAGGAACCACTCTCAAAATATGCTACATCTTTAAGTTTTATAGATCTTGATCTTCGCCCACGAATGAGACATGACTTTATCCTGTCAAGTAAAGCCACTATTAATGAGTATTGGCAAACTTTGGAGTATTGCTATGCTGCTGCTGATCCAAGATCTGCTTTGCTTGCATTCCCTGGATCTGCTGTTCATGAGGTATGCACTTGGGGTAATGTTTTCTAAGTTTGTCCACTTGGAATGATTTCAAATTCATTCACCACAAACTTAAATATTCATGCTATCATTTCTGAGCTAAAATATGCACATGACTTGTTTAATCATATATATTCTTCTATTTGTGCAGTCAGATTCTGTTTTTAATCTTTAGGATTGCCAGGTATATGAAGTACCCATCAAAAAGACTACTGTTTAAACCTTATCTTTTACAGGTTTTCCTATTCCGGTCATGGGCCTCAGTCCGGGTTATGACAGCTGATCAGCGTGCGGAGCTCTTAAATCGTGTGGTGCAGGATGATATAAGTGAAAAAATTTCATATAAAGATTGTGAGAAGATTGCAAAGGAACTTAATCTGACCTTAGAGCAGGTTAGATTGTCTTCTTGTTTGCTTGCATGATTCCATATTTTATCTATTTACCTTTATGGCAAATTGACATAATACCATTAGGCAGATCCTTGTTAACCGCCCCCCCCCCCCCCCCCAAAAAAAAAAAAAAAAAAAAAAAAAGAAAAGGCAGATCATATGTACAACAGGCTATTTAATAGGTTGATGTACTCTTGGTATTATATAATAACTGAAATATCCTGAATTCCAAAAGTCATGTAATTTGTTCATAATGGAGTTATTTGGTCTGTTTTAATTTAAGTGAATTCCCATGTTTCCATTGAATCTGCTCCTTAATTTATCTTCCAAAATCTAAAATAAGAAGGAAGAAGGGACTATCAACTATGAGAAAGTATAAGATGAGGTTATTTGATTTCAAAGCATAACTCTTTTTCCTTTTTCTTTTTCTATTTTAATCTTTTTAAAAAGTTTATATATATTTATATATTTATTTATAAAAGCTTGAAACGATTTATGTCATCAATATAAGATTTTGACAAGAGACCTATCTCCATCCCTTTGAACGCCCTTCCTATTTTGCTTAATTAATTGAAGTCAAATGTGGCCTTACCTATCATGGAGTGAACGCTATTGGTTTCAAATCCTATCCTATCTATCCCTTTTAAAAATAAAAATAAAAATTAATGCCAAATTATGATTTTATAATTATAATATCTAAGAGCAGGCATCTTCAAGAGGAGACTTTAATGGAATCACATCTGCTTGGAACTTGGATTTAAAATAAAGAAATAAAAATTAATTTCTTTGAGCACTTATTAGGTAGTTTATATGTTTTGAACATATCCAGTGGCTTTTGATTCTTTTGAGGTGATACATCTTTATCTATCTATCTGTTTGTTTTTTTTTTTTATAAGATTTTATCTATCTATCCCTAAAGTTTTAGGATAGTACATTTGCTTGAATCATCAATTTCTTTCCTGTTCTTGCCTAATTCACATACTAACTTATGAAAGTCTACATTTGAGTTTGGAAATAACATTTTTCTTAATTTAAAAAAAAAAAAAACTTTCTGGTCCTATTTACCGGTTAGTATTATGGTCATCACTCTACTTTTTCTTTGGTCTTTTGCTTGTACAAACCACAGAATCATTTGTTTATTACTTATTTTGTAAACAGTTCTACTCTTCTATTCATTTGTTTATATTTATTTTTGCACTTCTTTTGTCAATTTACTCAATGATGTTTCTTGTTCGCCGTCTTTAAATATGATGCTTGGTTCTCTTTGAATATCACTTGCAGGTGTTTCGCATGTATTATGATAGCTGCCAACGATATGTGCTTATATTTATTTTTGCACTTTGTTCCTTTACTCAATGATGTTTTGAGACCAATATTTGTTGTGTTTTTGGTTGGCATTCATTTAAACATGATGCCTATTTGTTTCTTTGGATACCACTTGCAGGTGCTTCGTGTGTATTATGATAAGCGCCAACAACGACTTAATAGATTTCAGGGTAAAGGGGATGAGTCCCAACTGGTAAGAAGGAAACGCAATTCATCTTCTTGGAGAGGGGAAAGATCTCCAGTAGCGAGGTCAACAAAGCGCGCCAGAGTTGACACAGAAACTGGACAGTTGGACAAGCAGAGATTTGATGGATTGCCTGATACTGTTAACCAATGTATGGGAGAAAAAGATCTTTTGGTCACTTATCCAGGAGAGCATAACATTCATTTGCAAACAATTCAGGAGGATGACCATCTCAAAAGTGAGGAGGAGCCAGGTCAAAGTGAAGATGAGGAGTGCTATTCCTTTATTAGTCGGTGTGCTGTTTCAAAGATGGATCCAACTCGTCAAAGAAGGTTTTCATGGACAGATGAAGCTGACAGGTAAAGAAATTTGGATGTACAAAGTATTATTTGTTGGCTATAAGAACAATCTCGTGAAAAGAAACTGGGAAATGTCAAAGTTTATCCTAGAAGGAAGCTTTAAAAAAGCTACAATTAAAAGAATCTGGGAAAAAGCATAGCATTATGGTCAATCGTATTAGAAAGGCATGGGGATTATTGAAAAAAGGGCTCATGTAGAAAATTTCATGCTAAGTTGACCCAGTGCTATTGTTACTGAGAAGATAAAGAACATGACACTTATCTAAATTAAAATTTTAAATTGTAATTTTTTAATATACTTTGTGTTCATCATCAAGAACATGAAGTAATCTGCTTTTTCAATAAAATATTATTAGTTATAAAAATTTAAGGAAAAAATAAATTTGTCAAAATCACTTGACGTGCAGAATTCATATTATGCATGTATGCTTTGGTTGGGTCTGTTGTTTATTTGATTTATGTGATGATAGAATTATATTCTTACCTAAGTGGTATTGTTTTTTTCTGTGTAATTCTCCTAAATCAGTATCTTCGTTCTAGGCAATTGGTGATCCAATATGTAAGACACCGTGTAGTTCGTGGGGCAAAATATCATCGCACAGATTGGTCTTCGCTTCCTGACCTTCCAGCACCTCCAGTTACCTGTAAGAGAAGAATGGCATTGCTGAACAGGAACAGAATATTCAGAAAAGCTGTAATGAGGCTCTGTAATTTCCTTGGTGCGCGGTACGCTAAACACCTGGAGAAAACCCAGAACAGGTCACTAAAGAAAGATGCTTGTGGAATGCTTGTGGATAGTTTATCAGTGGAAGGTCTTGAGAGGAATTTTTCCAATGTTGATGAACATACTCAAGAGACAGGTCTTGAGGAAAAACCGTGGTATGATTTTGATGATGAAAGTCTAAAGGCAGACCTTGATGAGGTTATGTGGTACAAGAGGATGGGTAAACTGGAGGCCTCCAGAAGAGTTGAATCTGCAAATGTAACGCTCCCAAAATTTTCTTTTTCTTTTATTTATCTTACATTTTAATTACTTCCAAGATCTCTCATTTGAGAGAGCAACCTCATACTTGGATTGCACTGCCTTTGGAGCTTCCTCTCAGCATGGGCTGACACATTTAGTTAGCTCTAATGTTTGGTCAATGTGATTGAACAAATCAATCTGGTTATTCTCTGTGTGAGTGTTATCCATTTTAGCTCCTGTAAATTCTAGGGCTAAGAGGAGCCTTTTCATTAACCGAGCTTCACCATAATGCGTGCAGTATTGATGTCCACGTGACTACTGCATGTCATCTGCCCTTTTCTGTACTCTCCCCCTAGGCTGTGGATCCCCTCGCTGAGCATATATCTCAATACGTGCTTCATCCTTATAGTCATGCTTTTGATTACTTTTCTAAGCTGGCAGGCAATAATATATATTTTTGTTTGCAGGACTCTCAGGAATCTGAATTGGTTGCATCAAACAGTTCTTGTCAGGATGTTGAGAACAATGGTGGGATTCTACAAAAAATAACTGCCAAAAAATCGCGTCGCCGCCTTAATCAGAAGTTTATTAAGCTTTTGAATGAAGGGGTCAATGTTAGTAGACAAGTATATGAGTCATTGGCTGTTTCCAATGCTGTGGAGCTATTTAAGCTTGTCTTTTTAAGTACCTCAACAGCAGCAGAGGTGCCAAATCTCCTGGCAGAAATTTTACGGCGTTACTCACAGCATGATCTTTTTGCAGCTTTTAACTTCCTTAGAGAGAATAAAATCATGGTAAGTTATGTTTTTCTAGTTCTTTGATTCCATGCATTCTATGTTAATGGTCTACGCAAGTGGATTGAGGTCTTAGAGTGGTAAATTGTCAAGTCAATGTTGTGGTACTAGGGAGATAAGCATGCAGTGCCTCACCCTCCTTCAAACCATATACTTAATTAAACCTATGTTCTTTTGGGTATTCTTCTTATCCTTGCAGCTCATTCAAATATTATCAAGCACTCCTGCTTGCCTTGGTGAGGTACCACATCATTCAAAAAAACACGCCTGCTTGCTGGTTCTGTTGTTGGTCTCTTTTGTACATTAAGGAATAACCTAGTTGATTTTTCCCTCACCTTGCCTTCTATTTGCATCACCTCATCTAGCTTCTTGGAAATGCTTTCATACTGTTCTATCTCTTGTATTGATTTCAATCCATTTGATATCCTCATTTTGGCTATAATAAGTGCAGTAGCTGAAGCACTATGTCTGTTTTATATATGGTTTAAACCAAGATTCATGCCATGTGCATGGTTATAAAAACCTTACTGTACTTTGAATGGACCAAGGGAGTTGTTTACCATTTCAACCATTGGGTACTAGTGAATTGCTGTTTTGTAAGCATATATTTTTTGTTGGGTGTAAATAAAGCATGATTTAAAAAGAAAGAAACATAGACATGTGTACCAGCCTAGATTAGCCTAGATTAGACTAGATTTGACTGAAAAGTGTAGATATAGTCTTTAAGAATATCTAACTGAAGGTGTCTGGTTCAGGGTTCAGCTGGTTCGATTGCCAGGTTAGACTAGTTCCTATAAGTATGAGAATGTGATATCAACTTGCTAGGGTTTGGCAGATATCAATCACAGTTGCATTGTTGCATTCCTGATTTCTGAATATGACTTGGAGTCAGAGCTCATGGTTGGGTTCAACTCTCAGTGTCAAGCCAACTTGCTCTACCTCAAATGGAAACTCCTCCCTCCCTAAGAAAAGGGTGAAGGGTGTGTTGTGAGTTTAAGAGCGGTACATATAACTTACCAATAAAAACCAATGAGCGTTGGTTAAAATAGCACTTTCTTCTTCCATAAGAATGGATAGAGGATGAGATTGTGTGTTCAAAATCCACTAGGTGTGGAATTTATCATTAAAAATTTGACCAATAAAAAGAGTCCCAATCAGTTTCAGTACCATTTGTGACTGACTTTTAGCAAACCTGCATATATGACATAATATTGGGGTGTAAACTCGGTGTAGTGTTCGACAAAGTTTGGCTTTTAAAGCGATATAATTTGGTTGCTTCCTAATCTTCAGTGGCTGTTGCAGCATCAACTTAAGTCAATTTTTTTTTTTTGATAAATCAACTTAAGTCAATTTCGACTGTGCTTTCCTATTGATCTGCACCTTTTCATGTTAGAATCTTGCCAATCTTTAAGCATAGAGGCCTGATGGTTACATTTCCTTTACCAACATAAAATCGCATTCTTACTTGGGTTTTATGCATGTTTCAATTTATTTGGCTATTTGGTCTATTGATTTGGTATTTACTTGATCATGTGGTGAGCATGTTGACTGTTGGGACCATTTGCTATGTCATCAGTTATTAGGTTGTATGCAAACATGTTCTGGACTTTATTGAGTATCAGTTTGACAATATTTGCTGCAGTCTTGACCCCTTTTCTCAATTTTTATTGCTTACACAAGGTTTCTACTTGCAATAGAAATAGAATAGACAGACCATCATTTCAGCTCATATCTGTGAAGCTCCACAATCTTCATACTCCCGTTCAGTGAGATCTGCAGTTCTAGTCTTCAAGTAGCTTTGCCTTCTAACAAAGCTTGCTGTTGATGTCTTAAATGGTTGGTTTCGAAAGCTACAAAAAGCTTTCGATGTGTTAGAAGATAATTTGGGTCATGTTGGAATGGATTTTCCATGTGTTGTTGGTTTACTTAAGAGCAGAGTATTGCTTTGTTCTCTCTCTGTCTCTCTCTCTCTCTCTCACACACACACACACATCAGAGACAGCATTTGGGTTTAGTACATTATTTCTTTGTTCACTTGCCTTGGATGTAATAATTTTTGATGACATGGAACCTCTCAATTTGAGCTTTCTATGAATATTGCCTTCTTTGTTTATCTGATGCCTTGGGTTTAATAATTCAATTTGAGATGTCTTTATCTTTGGTTATCTGGTGTGTGTGTGTGTGTTTATGCATATAAATTATTTTTTTCAAAATATTACATTCTTTCTTTTTTGTTTTTTTAAATGAAACTTATTTGTGGTTCTGTTCATATAAACATCCTTTTCTAACAGCTTCTCTATCCCTTTTACATTTCTACTAATCTCATATATGAGCTTTGAATGAATATTGCCTTCTTATTTCAAACTTTCATGTTTTGGCAGGTTGGGGGTAATGGTACTCAACCTTTTGAACTTTCACAACATTTCTTGCATGGTGTTTCTAGGTCAAAATTTCCAATTGATACTGAAAAGAGAGCTGCTAAATTTAATAGTTGGCTCCATGAAAGAGAAAAAGATCTTATGGAGGGGGGGATAAATCTTACCGAAGATTTACAGTGTGGGGACATCTTCCATTTGTTTGCTCTAGTTTCTTCAGGTGAACTGTCCATTTCTCTGCGCTTGCCAGATGAAGGAGTTGGAGAGGCTGAAGATCCAAGAAGCTTGAAACGTAAAAATGATAACAATGAATCTTGTGCTGATGATAAGGCTAAGAAACAGAAATCCTTGACAGCAAGTGAGGGAGAAATTCGCAGAGAAAAAGGTTTTCCAGGGATTATGGTATCCATACATCGTGCAACATTTTCTAGAGCCAGTGTTATAGAATTATTTAAAGATGGGACCAACTATACTTGTGAACAACTTTTGCTTGATGGGAATGATCAATCCAACATTTCGTTTGGTCAGAGCAGTAGTTCACCTTGTGTTGATCATATGAAGGAAATTCTTAGTTCAGATGCCGTTGTGCCTATAGCCAGGAATCATGGTGAGTCACCTTGGGAAGCTATGGCAAGCTTTGCTGAATATTTGATGTCAGTACCTTCTGATCCAGAAAAAGCAAATCCCATCCATCCTGAGGTTTTTGGGACTGTTTATGCTGCTATTCAGAAGGCTGGTGACCAAGGTTTGAGCATGGAAGAAGTTTCCCAATTCATTAACACGCCAGGTATATGATGATATTTCTTAGCCTTATCATTTTCTGCTTTCAGTCCAGCAAAATGATATTCATGGGTATGTTCTACTGGATTGATTATTCTTGTTCTATTTTAGGAGAAAGGATTCCTGAACTTATCATTGACGTGCTACAAGCATTTCACCGAGCCTTAAAGGTTAGATTTTCTAAAGATTTAGCCATTGGAAATTATGAATATTGAACATTTGCTCGTGATGCACCTGCAGTGCAGTGGTTCAATGCCACATGCATGGGTTGGGTGGTGAGCCCTGCCTCTTTGCATCCCCTCATATGGCATCTCCAATGTCGACATCTCATATGTGCTCTATATTCTTATTATCCTGATTAATGTTATTAGTACTGGAAGTTCATCAGAGTTAGATGCAATGTTATTAGTACTCGAAGTTCATAAGAATTCAATGCTAAAATGACATGCAAATGGAAACACATTTTGACTCTTTGGGATTTTGAGTTTATGAGTAGAGTAATGATGGTTTTTGTTGAGTTTTGCTGAATTTGTTTCCACCTCCAACCTGTGACTGAGCCTTTAGGTGGAAGAGGAAAAAATATAATGAACATCAAAAGAATTTTGTCACAAACTTTATACTCTTTTTTCAAGTTTCAGCTGAGTGCTAGCGTTAGCTTAGCTAGTTTGAGTCAAACCTGAGGAAGTTTAAACATGTTTCTCAATACTCCAACTACATATTTGATATATACCATGTATTACAATTGCCTCAAATGCGTTTTTGCTTTTTTATGCAGGTCAATGGTTATGATTCTGTTCGTGTCGTTGATTCTCTATATCGTTCCAAGTATTTTTTGACTTCAAAGTCCGGTTTTTGTGATAATGTTAAACCACCTTCATCGACCAAGTCTTTAGGAAGAAGTGATGACAGTCACCTCATTATCCTGCCAGAAAATCATGTCATTGGTAATGCAAATTTAAAAAGAAAAACAGACTCGAGCGTAGACAATCAGCATAAAGTGACGATTCTTAATCTACCCGAAGAGGTTACTGAGCCCTCAAATGAAAACCAAACAAGAAATTTGCTTAAAAAAACTGTTTTACCTAGTGGCGAAAAAGAGGATGAAGCCTCTTTAATCTCTTCTGGTGAAATATGCATGCCAATATTGCCTTGGATTAATGGAGACGGGACTGTTAACAATATAATTTACAAGGGAGTTCGGCGCCGTGTTCTTGGAATTGTGATGCAAAATCCAGGGATATTAGAGGTACATGCCTTTCTGAATTCATGCTTTTGTTTATAAATTTTTTTCACGGTTTGTAAAAACATGCTTTGCTGTCTTCTTCAGGGTCAACAGGTGGCTTTTATAAAAAGAAAAGTTTAACTGAAGGAATTTTTTTTTAAGCTTTCAAATTTCAATTAGCATGTGGTGGTCGAAAAACTTCTGATTTCAAAAGTATTTTTTTTCACAAAGAGTGTTTTTGCAAAATGCTTTAAATTTGAAAGTGGTCTATAATTAAGCGGCTGAGTGGTGTCTGTTGTAGGAGGCTTCTGTGGCTCATCTGTATAGGATTTTATTTCTTTTTCTACCAGAGGGAAAAAAAAAAAAAGTAATCGGTTGCCCTTTGCTTCACTTATGACTTCTGTTGATCCGCCCAGTCAATCAGCGTGCGGGGGATGTTGAAATGAGTTATTTGTAGTTTATCAAGAAACGGTTCTTTTTCATCTAGGGCTTAGTCGGGTTTACCACCCATATATCATTGATTTCCTGTAAAGTTGCTGTACCTCATTTTTAGTTAGAAATAGTTAGTTCCCCTATTTAGAGATTTGAACTACATTGGTCTGACTTGTCCTGTCAAGCTTGAGCCTGCCGCTTCTTTTCGTATCTTTTGATGCTGACTTTCTTTTCTTTTTCCATCTTTTTTGTTAGGATGACATTATCTGTCAGATGGTGGATATATTGAACCCCCAGGTAAGCTTTCAATACCCTATTTGTAAAGGTTTACATTGAAAATGTTAAAAGTCTAGAATGCTTAAATTATCCTGACTATGCAATAAATGTTGTTTGGAAAATATTAGTCCCTTGCGAAACCAATCTAATAAAATTTTTTATAAATAATATTGTCTCTACTCTCCACGTGGGGATTATCAGCTACACTAGTCATTTCATGAATTTGCTCATACATGGACTACTACCTGCTCTTTCTTTGTGAATAAATGCTAATGCAAGGTCTAAATTTCTCACAGAGCTGTAGAAAATTGTTGGAGTTGATGTTCCTGGATAAACACCTCCATGTAAAGAAAATGTATCAAACTACATCCAATGCGCCCCCAGGTATTCTTGGTACCCTCCTTGGAAGCAAACTCAGCATGAAAAAATTTGATATTCGCGAGCATTTCTTTGCAAATCCCATGAGTACATCCTTATTGTAGGGAACAACTTTAAGCATATTTTAAAATAGGTTTTGGTGAGCGACTTTGCTTCCTCTTCACAAAAGTACTCAAGTTTGTATTGAATGCTGATTCTTGTATAGAGTATTAGAATGAGTGATCTTAGGATGTTCACTCTTTTTTTTGCTCCCCCTTTTTGCTAAATTAAATAGGGTAGGGGGAAGTGATCAATCTGTCAAAGACCGTCTGTGCTTATGGAATGTGTGGTCTTAGGATTGTAACTCTTGAAGCTGAAAGAAGTCCTTTTTTTTGGTATTATTTTCTGTATGGTTCTTCCCTTGTGTACACCTGCTTAATGGGAATTCGATATTTAGTGTAGATAAAATGTACTCAAACTTTTTTGTATAGTAAAATGGTTGTTAATGACATGCAAATTTTAAATTAAGGAAAGACATTTTATGTATTTATGTTGCTTTTGTAAACATGAGTCAAAATAGTACAATATACTGTGAACACTAAGGAGGCCAGGGAATAGGAATAATTGGTTTATTTTATTTCGTCTTAGTTGCAAGATTGTGACATAGTAAGGCAAGCCATCTTGTTTCAATAACTTCAATTCGCCTCAACAGCCAAAAGCAAGAAAACAGTTTTACAACAACAAAAAAAATGTATACTGAGAGATATTGTGTCGATATTTTCTAACTTCAAACAAGCACTTTTGATATAGGAATAGTGTTTTGTAACGGAGTCTTTTATGACTATAATAGAGGATTTATATTATTATATGGTGATAATTGTCGCCTTAAGAACATAGTATTGCCCCCCAAATAAATTCAGTGACATTTTTGATTTCCCATTCCTCCACTTTCACTACCACTACCTCTATGGATGGTTGTGATATGATAAACCTGGGTAAAAATGATGTTGCTTCAATTATTAAGCCATGTCGAAAGTTGTGGAAAAAATGTTCCTAGCATTGCTCATTTCTGTGTCTCTCTCACCCCCCCCTATAAATTAGTATTGTTTTATCCCCAAAAAAAAAAAAAAAAAAAAAACCCATCGTGGTTCCCGTGTAAACCGTGGAATCCTCTTTGAGGTTTAGGATGTAACATTTAACAACCTTTGGTACTGATTTATGTATAAATTCATTAGTAGTGTTACACTTAATTAGTCGTGTTACACTCAACCCCCTTTTGGTATTGTTTTATGTGAAAAATAAATAGTGAACTGTATCTCATTAAAAAAAAAAGTGAGTTGTAGATCTAAATATGGGACTTGTGTCATCATATGAATAGTTCATTGTTTATTTCACAAATGTTTGTGTCATCACATGAGCAAACCATGGTATATTTTACCAGTGTAACTTTAACTGTGTATACATGAAAGTGAAACAATACAAAACTAGGGGCTTAATGTTGCATTCAAACTTCTTGTGTTTTTCTTGAAAACCATATGAAGGGTTTTTGTATAGTTTTAGCATTTTTAAAAAGACAGTTTAGCTCCAAACCAAATTAGAGGAATCTTTTCCTACTCACTATGAGGCGATTGAGTATCCACGAGTATTAAATCACACGATTATTAAAATTTTCATGTAAATCACGTGACTATTATGCCATTTGTATATTTAAAAATTTCACACCACACATTAATATAAAACTATTAAGCAAATTCTACTTTAGATAAAGTTTAAATAACTATTTTGATTAAAGTTCTACTATTAAAGTTTGATTTTTTTTTTTTATAAATAAATTAAATTTCAAGAAATTCAAACAATTTTGTACATTTAACGCATACAATTTCAAAAATGTAAACAATTCTGTACATTTAATGTATACAATTTTTCAAATAATGTAAATAATTTTGTATATTTAAATTACACAATTTTTTAAAGAATATACATAGTTTTGTATATTTTACATACAAACTTTTCAAAGAATGTACACAATTTTGTACATTCAATGTATGCATTTTATCAAATAATGAAAGCAATTCTATGTATTCAACGTATACATTTTTTCAAAGAATTTACATAATTCTGTATATTCAAGGTACACAATTTTGTATGTTCAATGCCTAAATTTTTTTCAAAAAATGTAAAAAATTATTTACATTCAATGTTCAATATTTTTCAAAGAATGTACACAATTCTCTATGTTCCATGTACGCAATTAATGCGCAGAAAATTAGTAGGCTGGATGCTTCGGACTTGAAAGGACTACTTGCTCTTTCAATGGCTTGGAAAAGAAAGAAAAGCGATCAAAGGTGATCGGGGTTGCTGGCCAAGAACTCTTCGATGACAAAGTTTTCTCTCTATATTTTTGGAGTTACTACTTTTTGGGAAATATCAAGCGTACCTTTTTCTGGTCTGAATGGGTGTTTATATAGTGTCCTAAGAACAGTTATTGGACTTGTAACCTCTCCTGGATTTGAGGAGGTGCGAGGGTTCAAGGATAACTTCTACAACCGTTTAGGAGTTATATTTTCTCATATAACGGTCATCGAAAGTTATGCGTATGTTACGAAGTGGTGACATGTGCTCAGGAATTTCGAAGTGTAAAGGGCTCGTCCAGAGGTCCTCTTGTTGTATATACCTTGCTTCTAAAGGAGGTTGTTCCTCTTATGGACGAACCCTTTAAGACGGGGTTGATAGCTTTCCTAGGACGAGTAGATGCGGTTGTGCCAAATTTGACTGCGGGTGTGTTTTCGTCTATGGACGACCATGGACGTTAGCTTCGTCCTAGTGCTTTCTTTTGGACGACTGCTGGTGTGGATGACCATGGACGGTCTGGAGTACTTTATTTTTCTTTATTCTTCATCATATATAATTCTATATATTCAATGTATACAATTTTTCAAAGAACGTAAACAATTATGTTTATTTTTTATACATATATTTACTAAAAGTGTACACAATTATGTCCATCCAATTTATATATTTTTTTTCAAAAATGTAAATAATTCTATAAATTTAGTTACATAAATTTTCAAATAATGTACACAATTTTATATATTCAATATATGCAATTTTTCAAAACTTTTACACAATTTTGTATATTCCATTCAATGGATACAATCTTTCAATGAATACATACAATTTTTTATATTCAATTTACACATTTTTGAAAGAATGTGCACAATTCGTATATTCAATGTTTGCATTTTTTTTTCAAATAATGTAAACAATTATGTACATTCAGCGTACATTTTTCATAGAATACACGTGTTTTATATATTGTACACAATTCTGCATATTTCATGTCCACTATTTCTCAAAGAACGTATACAATTTTGAATATTCTATGTACACAATTTTTCAAATAACCTACAAAATTATATACATTTAACATACACATTAATATACATTCAATATACATAATTTTCAAAAAATGCACACAATTTCTTTATATTTAATGTACACAATTTTGTATATTTTATGTACACAGTTTTACAAAGAATATACACAATTATGTATATTCATTTGGTCAATTATGTATATTTGTATATTTAATGTACATAATTTCTATAAGAATGTAAATAATTTTGTATATTCAATATACACAATTTTTTGAAGATTGTACGCACTTCTGTATATTCAACAATCACAATTTTTCAAAAAATATAATCAGTTATATATATATTCAATGTATATAACTTTACAAAGAATCTTTGAAATTCTATATGTTCAATGTAGACAATTTTTAAAGAATATAAACATTTTTGTATATTCAATCTACACATTTTTTTTCAAAGAATATATATATATATATATATATATATATATAATTTTGTATATTTAATGTACATATTTTTTCAAAGAATATAAACATTTTTGTATGTTCAATCTACACATTATTTTTCAAAGAATATATATACAATTCTATATATTTAAGGTACACATTTTTTCAAAGAATATATATACAATTATGTACATTCAAAACACAAAATTTTTCAAAGAATAAATACAAAAATATTTTTTTAAAAAATATACACAATTTTATATATTCATTGTACACAAATTTTCAAAAAATATACATAATTTTATACATTTAATATTCATAATTTAAAAAAAAATATATACAATGGTAAAATATTCATAATTAAAAGAATTAATATATACAAAGGTAAAATATTGATGGGATCATCATTTTTTATGTTGCAAGTGAAATACATGTAAGTTTTCTGTGCTTTGTTCTTGTTTCACTTATGTTGCAAGTGGCCAATGAGTAAATCCACGTAAGATGGGATCATCATTATCGTTAGGAAGAAAATGTTAGAGATAGTTTTGTGGTGTGACAAGATAAAGATTAATACAGAGTTAAGATAAACTCAAAAAAATGTTTTAATTATCTATAAAAAAAAAAAAAATCCCACACTGGAGAAAGATTAGAAGAGAATTATGATAAACTCAAGAAATATTTTTAATTATCTTAAAAAACTAATAAAATCTTGGATAAATTACATATTTAGTCCCTAGCCTTTATACCATATTTCAATTTGGTCCTTAACATTTCAATTGTATCAATTTGGTCCTTAACCTTTTAATGTCGTGTCAATTTAGTCTTTACCATTATATATTAGATAAAAATTGTTTACATAGAAAATAGCCAAAATAAAATTTTAGTTTATTATCACACCAACAGAAGCTAATTTTTTATTTTGGCCATTAGACATGTCATTAATTTTCATCCAAAAGCTAACTGTAACGATTAAATTGACATGGTAAAAAAAAGTTAGAGACCAAATTGACACAATTAAAAAGTTAGGATCAAATTAAAATATGGTGTATAGGATAGAGACCAAATATGTAATTTATCCTAAAATCTTTAATCTTTGTTTCTTATTAAAAAAAAAAAAAGAAAAAAAGAAAAAAAAAAAAAGAAAAAAGAAGACTTCTGCGGTCTTTGCAGCCATTTTTTCTAAAAAGAAAAAACCAAAGAAGTCACACATCTGATCCGCCGTTCGATTATCCCTTTTACTGACGTGTACGGCTCAGATCCATCCTTCTCCTTCCTCTCCCATCTTCCCTTTCCCGATTCCCTCTGTTTCTTTCTTCTTCTCTTTCTCCTCCTGTTTCTCTCTCTGTCTCAAAACTCAAACTCTCAAAAAACCCCCAAAAAAAAAAAAAAAAATGAAGAATTTTTAAGGCAAAAACCAGTCCAAACCCAAGAAAATCGAGATACCCATTACCCCAATTCTTGTAAAGAAATGGCAGAAACTTCAGTTTCATCCCCAAAACCTCTCCAACCTTCAAACCCCATAGACCCATCTTCAGCAACAACACCAACACAGTCACAAACACCAACACAAACACAAGCAACACTCACAAATATGGCAACCCCATCAAATTCCACACAAAACCCACCTTCCATTCCTTCTCCTTCTCCTCTTTCTCACTCTCCTTCCCTTGATCACATCTCATCTCCTCCACAAATCCCTCAACAACAACAGCAACAACAACAACAACAAGCTGTTGGTTTAGATTACCAACAAAAGCAACAGCTTTTACAGCAGCAGCAATCTCAAACGTTGTCTCAAAATGTCACTGGTTTAACAAACTACCAACTCCAAAGCCTTCAACGCTCTCCATCCATGTCAAGATTGAACCAATTCACCCAACTTCAACAACAACAACAACAACAATTTGGAGTCTTGAGGCAACAGCAACAGCAGCAGCAGGGTCTTTATGGGAATATGAATTTTGGTGGGTCTGCTGGGATTCAACAGCAAAGCCAGCAGGGCCAGCAGACACAGCAACAACAGCAGCAGCAGCAACAGACTCAGCAGCAATTGGGTACTAATGCTGGGAACTTGTCAAGGTCAGCTCTGATAGGCCAGAGTCTGCCCTTGTTGCCCGGGGCGGCTGCGCAGTATAACTTGAATTCGCAATTGTTAGCCTCGGTATGAATTCTGTTCTTGACTCTTTTGAGTGTCTGTTTCCTTGTGGGGCAATTTTTTGGCATTGGTGTGAATTGTGTTAATTGAATCTTTGATGTGGTTTTGTTGTTTTTCTTGCTTTGGAAGGCAGAATTTTAGTGGGTTTTGCTTGTTAGAAGCAAGAAAGGTGACTTTGAATGGATTAAAGATGGTACTTTTGTGAATTATTGATAAATTTAGAATTGCTATGACATCAATTGCATCCTAAAGGATGTAAATGTATATTAGATTAGATGCGTTCATATAAGGAAAAAAAATCAACCAGACTTGTGATTTAGACAAGTAGTGAAGCTGTTAGTAGTGTAGGATGTTCCCTATTAATGTTGCTAGATTACGATTCTGCTTACTTCTTTTAAGAATGTATTATGTCTGACATTTACTATTTGGTAGTCTGTTTTATTTTTATATTTGTGTGACAGTCACTTCTTTGAGAGGGTTTGGTGGGGGGGATGGGGGGTGAAAGAATTCTTGTTATGGAATTTTTTATGTGATTTTCTTGCTTTAGAAGGCAGAATTTTAGTGTTTTTTTTTTAATAAGTAATAAAATTTTTATTCAAACATTAAAAAAGAGTCACCGTGAACTATTGGAAATATTTTTGTGATTTATTGATCAATAGGAATTGCTATGACATCAATTGCATCCAAATGGATGTAGCTGTATACTAGAGTTTCTATTTTCATATAAGGGAAATAAATAAACTAGATGTATGATTAATAGTGTGGAATTCTCCCTATTTATGTTGGTAGATAAAAATCTTGCATACTTTTTTTTAAGAATGCAATACATCCACACTTGACTTCTTGGTAGTCTGTTTTATTTTTATTCCAGAGTGGCAATTGGTTGGCCTTGGTGGTGAATTTGGGTTGTTGAATCTTTGATGTGATTTTGGGAGATGGAATTTTAGTAGGATTTAGTTGTTAGAAGCAAGAAAGGTGATTTGGAATGGTTTAAAGATGGTACCTTTATGAATATTATGTTGACTAGGTGACTTCTAGGGCTAAAAGTGTTTCTGTATGAGTATGTTGTTCTTGTGCTTAACCATGAACTATTGGAAATATTTTTGTGATTTATTGATCAATAGGAATTGCTATGACATCAATTGCATCCAAATGGATGTTGCTATATATTAGAGTATCTATGTTCATATAAGGGAAATAAATAAATCAGATGTATGATTAGTAGTGTGGAATTCTCCCTATTTATGTTGGTAGATAAAAATCTTGCATACTTTTTTTAAGACATCCACACTTGAGTCCTGGGTAGTCTGTTTTATTTTTATTCCAGAGTGGCAATAGGTTAGCCTTGGTGGTGAATTGGGTTATTGAATCTTTGATGTGATTTCTTGCTTTGGGAGATGGAATTTTAGTAGGGTTTAGTTGTTAGAAGCAAAAAAGGTGATTTGGAATGGTTTAAAGATGGTACCTTTGTGAATGATATATTGATATGGCCACTTCTAGGGGTAAAAGATGATACATTTGTGAAGTTTCCATTGGTGATGCCGAAGACGGTTGCTTCTCTCTTTTTTGCATGGAGGAATGGTTTGGGGATACTTCTTTCCAAAATTTGGAATATGGTACCATCTTTTCTAATGTGGTTAGTTTGGTGGGAACGCAACTCCCGTGCTTGTGAAAATACTGAGAGACCGCTAAATTTTTTGAAGTCTATGCTAGTTGGGACTTTGTTTGAGTGGGCTCATATATGGGGTTTTACAATCTGTTAGTTTTTCTTCTTGATTCTTTTGCATTTCTCAAGTACAAAGTGTTCATTATCATGAACATGATGTTACTTTTTTCATTTTAATAAAATTTTTATTATATATCAAAGAAAAATATTATTCTTTTGCTTAGCATATCAATTGCATCCAAAAGAATGTAGCCATATATTACAGTGAATTCTTTCATATAAGGAAAAAAATCAACCAAATGTATTAATTTAGACAAATATTAAAGTTGGTTAGTGGTGTAGAATTTTCCCTATTTAGGTTGGTAGTTAAATATCCAGCTTACTTTCTTTAAGTATGCAATACGTCCGCAATTGACTTGACAACTCATTACATTCTTATTTTTTCCTGTATTGAAGCCAAGGCAGAAAGCTGGGTTGGTCCAAGGGTCTCAATTCCATCCAGGTAATTCACCTGGGCAAGCTTTACAAGGAATGCAAGCACTAGGGATGATGGGGCAAATCAATTTGAGCTCACAAATAAGACCCAATGGGATTGCTTATGCCCAGCGAATTAACCAGAGCCAAATGAGGCAACAATTGCAACAACAAAGTTCTCTAAACTCTCCACAGGTATAATGTTGCTTTATCTATAGCCTGGTGCTGGATTTGGTTAGCTGGTGATGGATATGCTTTTTGCCATTTTCTTCATTATCTATATGTTGTCATATTTAGTTTCACATTTTGTTCTCATGTTCTAAGATGAAGGATACTAATAAGCTTTTGCTTATCCCAAAAGCTTGACAGAGACATACAATATTGTGTGTTATTTATTTATAATTTTTTCTTCTTCTGTGTTTTGATTGATATGGTGGCAGTCCAGTACTTAAGTTTGCAGTCCACAAAATCCCAGATGTCTCTAAAATTAAATGCATCGACACTTCTGAAACGAATCAGCTCTTTTATGTAAATTGGTGATTTTGTGGAATTAATAGCATATTAATGTTGTTGATATTCTTGATAGATATAGATGTATTAGAATATCTTTAAGCTTTCACAATCTTAGGCAATGCTGTTATGCTAGGTTTTCTTTGCATGTTGTACATTTCAACTTTTTTATGCATGATTATGACATCCGTTCCATCTTCACAAATTCACAGGTTCAAAGCTTACCAAGGGGGTCGCCACTATTTTTGAACCCTCAGTTATCTGGGTTGGCTCAGAATGGACAGCCAGCTATGATACAGAACTCATTATCACAGCAACAGTGGTTGAAGCAAATGCCTTCAATTTCTGGTTCTAGCTCATTCCGACTTCAACATCCGAGGCAGCAACAAGTCCTAATGCAGCAGCAACTGGCTTCATCTACTCAGTTGCTCCCAAATTCTATGACCCTAAACCAGCAGCAATTATCTCAGCTAGTACAGCAGCAGCAACCAATGGGGCATCCACAGCTGCAGCAGCAGCAGCAACAACAACAACAACAGCAACAGCAACAGCAGCCACAGCAACTACAACAACCTGCACAACAACTGCCTTTACATCAGCAGCAGCAGCAATCTCCTAGGATGCCTGGTCCGGCAGGCCAGAAATCCCTTAGTTTGACTGGATCACAGCCAGATGCTACTGCATCTGGAACAACTACACCAGGGGGGAGTTCCAGTCAAGGAACAGAAGCAACTAATCAACTTCTTGGGAAGAGAAAGATACAGGATTTGGTTTCACAGGTCTTTCCTGTGTTCAACTCTGTTAAATCTATTATTTTTCCTAATGATGTTCAGTTTCTCTTTCTAGCTTTTCTTTGCCCCAATTATATATATGTTTCTGTGATTGTGCTCAGGTAGATCCACAGGGAAAGGTAGATCCTGAACTTGAAGATATTCTTTTAGAGATTTCTGATGACTTCATCGATAATGTGAGGTTCTCAACTGTGGATAACTTTTTCGTTTTATTGTTTTTTAAGATGCACAAACATGTTTATGTGTATATGTCTGTCCATATGTCCAAACAGAAAATCTCTCTCCCCCCCCCCCCCCCCTCTCTCTCTCTCTCTCTCTCTCTCTCCCTCTCATTGGTTTGTGAAGTGTAATCTTTCTTCAAATTTCTGCCAGGTTGCTCTATAAGTTTCATATTAAATATTTATATTTATATTATAATATCTTGGATTGATGTGCTTAATCTCAGATTCTGTGGTTACAAACTTAGAAATCTTAGTAGTAACATCATGTCTGGGTTTGAACTATTAACACGGTTGTACTTAGGATTAGGGTTTTAATGATGTACAAAAAACTGGTCCAACATAGCATTAGGAGCAACAAAGAACAGAATCAACTACTGTGTTTCAATACAGAATTAAATCCTGCACTTTAATAGCCCTATTCTTGCATCTCAAGTTCGAGTTCCATCCTGTTGGATATATATATGCTTTAAGGAAATAATCTGGAGTCGGGATTATCCCTTTAAAAAATAGGTTGAAGTTTCACCTATCAATAAAAAACACAGGTTGAAGTTTCTCTTCTGATTTTTTTATTGTAACCTGATGATAATGTTTTATGACTATTCTCTGTATGTTTCTTTCCTTGCATTGAATAAAATTTTATTATATACAAAAAACATTGTTTGAATTTGCAATTACATTTCTTTATTGAACCAAACAACATTTATGAAGCCTTGGCAATTCTGCCAGTTGTGTTGTGCAATTTGTGGCTTGCTACTGTAATCTACCTGGTTGTATACTATACTTTTAATTGTCATTCCTTGTTAATGACTTCTATGTTTTAGCTGAGATTATGATGGTCTTACTGATAAGGACTTGAATCTATGTGCAGGTGACTGCATTTGCGTGCAGTTTGGCAAAACATCGGAAATCTCCAAATTTAGAGTCCAAGGATTTATTGCTTCATCTAGGTTTGTGCTGAACTACAGATATTTCACTTGCAGATTTCTCATTTGTGACAAGAATTTAATCACTGATTTTGCTGGTTACTTTGATTGGCTGAAGTTTAAGAAGAGATAAAATTTTGTATGATTTGAAAGAGTGTGATGGCACAATCGTCATAGAATGGTTAAAAAAGGATATTCTCTTTGGAAGCCTTAGGCTAAGGCAAAGCCCAAGAATAAGTGTCCGTGGTAGCTAATTAGGATTTTATATATTTTATTTGGTTATTCTAGAGTTAAGGGTATTTTAGAAATCTTACAATTTTGGGTATGGGCCATAGTTATGGGACATGGGCTTTATTTTATTAGTAAGTCTTATTTAGTTTATGGGTATTTATGTATGGACTTTTGTTTAATTTATTAGGTTTAATTTTATTAATAAGTCATCTTCATGTATGAGCTTTGGTTTAATTTATTAGTTTTCCTATTGCTAGTAGGAATTCTATCGCTACTAGTACAAGTAAGAGTCTTTATATATATCGTGCTCAATGCATTCAAAGGAAGTTGAATGAGTTGATTAATAAAATTATTGTGTTTTGAGCAATAGACATGTTGGCCTTTGTTAGTTCTTTCTCCTTCTCTCCTCTTTCTTTTCTTCATCTTCTTTTTCTAAATTTACTGTTCACAGCTTCTGTTCATACAGCCCCTGAACAGCCCTAGTTTCTCTTTAATTCTTCTTCTTTCCTAACCCTAAACCCCTCATGAATATATGTCCTACATCAGAGTGACTTGAAGAAGTTTCTGATTCTGCATGCTGATTTGTTGGTGAATTAAAGTGCTATGGCAAATATAAAGTTCTTTCATATAAATATCTTATTTATACTTCTATTGCCAAATTCCTCTTTTCTTTGTCAAAAAAATATAGAAAATTCTTCTTATTAAATATGCACACCAGAGAACAATTGCTCACTTTTTAGAACTTTGGTTGTAGTGGAAACATTTGCATGCACTGCAAAGGATGGCGGAAGTTGAACAGTTGTCTCCACGTTTTCATTGCCATGGGCATGTTTGCAATTTTGGGACACCCGTTCTGGTTGTAATTTATTCTTTTTAAGGTCATCTGCTGGTCTCTCACTATTTGGTGAATCAAGAGAAAGTATAACATGGAATAGGGCCAAGATTATGGAGAGTCAGTCTTTGGCAACTGTCCAGTGTCCACCATTATTTCAACCAACTTGAGTTTTCTTTTCCCATTTGCCAATTTACCTCTCTCTCTTTCTCTGTCTGTCTCTCTCTGTCACAACTACATAAAACCATCTTCTTAGAGTATTAAGCTGCATTGGTATAGATATTAGTATGATTTTTTCTTTTTGATAGGTAATAGAAGCTTTATTGAAAAAGGTACATCGTGTTCACATTGGTGTGCAAATTGTTCTTGAAATAATTACATAAAAATAAAAAAGAAGAGATAACAGATTGTAGGAAATAAAAAATGGAAATACTGGATTAATGATTTCCTCCTATTTTGTTGCAAAATGAAGTTCCTTTGACTGGGAGGCGATACCTTGCCAGCCAGCCAGACCTATATTAGTTAATCCTGTCATTTGATCCATAACTCTTTCTTGGCATACGGTATAATATAGAATAGCTTGTCTTTTCACTTGCGGCAATTTTGTGAGTAGTCTGTTTTATGGAATCCAAATATCAAGTTTAAGATCCATTATAAGGAGACCAACCTCCCTTTCTCAAACTGACCTTACATAAGAAGGTATCTATCAAGAAAGTTTAGAAGAAGAAAAAGGTGTTTTTGGGGTGAAAATATGATTATGCACTCAATTTTTACATGTTTTGCATTTTATTTTCTTTTTGACTTTGTCTCTGATGTGATTAAACAAGAAGATATAAGAGGCTTGTGGGGTTGATGTTAGGGTGTATTTTGGCAATATTTATGTGGAGCAAACTCCAGGCAAACATGAAATGCATGAATGAAATGATAGCATAGCCACAGAGGACTAAATATGTTGATGAAAAGGGTTCATTGCAAAACAGTGTGGATTCAATGTCTTAAGTGAAGCAAATAGAACCTTAATAAATCTAATGCATGGAAATAATGTGCAGAGAAAAATTGGAATTTGAATGTTCCAGGATATTCAAGTGAAGAGCGGAAGTGCCGAAGCAAACCTGTAAGCATCCTCCATTTGTTTTTCAGAATGTTATACTTGAAATACTGTATCATATTGGGTGTATTTACCATTTTTTTTAATTTACCAAAAAGAGAAATAACAATTCAAAAATATATTTTGATTCCTCAATTTTATATTTTGCAGTTATCAAGTGATCTCCACAAGAAGCGTGTTGATTATGTAAGTTCTGAGTATCTTTACTTATGTTTGACCTGAATCCTTCTATTTGGCACCTCGTCTTTTTACACTACTGGTTTTTTCAGATACGATCACTGATGGGATCCCAACACTCCGAAACAAATATGAGTAATCCTAAAGAGATTGTAAGACAGGGACTTGGTAACCCAGTTGGTGTCAACCACCATGTGCGACCTTCCTTGAGTTCAGAGCAGTTGGTTTCCCAATCAACCAGTCCCCAAATGCTACAGCAGATGACACGGTTTTAATGGATATGGACTCTCAATTCCTGTTTGGTCTTCACAAAGATTGGGTATAACTGCATGGACCTCATTGGTAAGTGTTTTTGGCATTTGGATAGTGAACTTATTGCCTTCTCTCTCAGATGGTATGTCTATGGTAACTGTCGTAGGACCTGAAGTTGCATGCCGCACGTGAATATTGAAGGAACCCATTTCACAATTTGTTGCATGGTTTTTGCTATTTGTTAAAATGGTGCATTTTCAAGGAGCAAGCATATGGGCGTTGTGCTACTTAAATGTGTGTGTGAAGGCCACTATAGACTGCCTTTGGAATAAACCTTATGAACTAATACTTTATGGATCGACAAATCCTACCATTATGTGTTGGGTGATATTTATTTTTAACTAGCATGCATGCCTTTAAAAATTCTTTCCTGTCCTGCTAAAATAAAGTACTAAATGTTTAATTTCTTTGTATCACAGGTTGGACAAACAAATACAGATTGCCAAAAGTAGTATCATAGCTGTAATTACTTAGCAACTATCAAAGACATGAAAATTGGTTGGAAGGGATCATATTAGTTGACCATCTTTCCACATTGTTATATATTTAGATGCATGATGATTTGGTTGAGGTGATAATTCATTGCCCATAAGTTGGAAAAATGATCTTATATTTCTGCTGCAGAAACATGTTATACCACCTCCATAAGTTGAGCTCATGCCTCCAACTGCATAAAACCAAGCAAGTTGGTTGGGCTTTGTATTCTAGATTATTTAGAGAAAATTTTCATATGTTTAGGACTGGGGATCTATTTTGTATTGTAATTGATAAACAGAAGTTGGTTGGATGGGTTTTGGATGCTAATTTGTTCTTATACTAGCTCAACAACTTTTAAGGCCATCTGAAGCCTTACTCTGCTCAATGTCTCAGTGTTGATCCATTTTCTCATCAAGTGCTGTGGAATAGGAATTATTTTGGTTATTGATATATGATGTTTCAATTTAGTCGTTGATTCTCAATTAAATTTAAAAGGTCCTCATTAAGTCCTACTAACCTTTACTAATGGAAATCAATGACATGCATGATTTTTGCCTATGTGGCATGATTAATGTTAGTGATAATTGAAAATTTTGCATTGCATTAAATTAAACCACTTGCTCCAGGACTTCAATCAATTCCTTTGAGTTTCATTCTTACTAATGTATTTATGAGGCATGATAATTAACTCGTTAGCTAAAGTTACAACATGCCTGTATGGTAATTGGATCATTGTGACACTTTATGTTAGTTTTTTTTAGGTATGAAATTTTTTTTGCTGAAAGTGTAGAAAAAAAAAGGGGTAAAAGTTAGCTAAATAGTACAATGAGACTTATGAATAACATCAAAAAATGCAATGAGATTTATAAATAGTACAAAAAAGAAGCTAAAAATTCAAATAAGTTGAATTTTTTATTACATTTCAAACAAGTTCTTAGTTTTTTTGGAAATAACTTATTTAGTTGAAATTGAAAACTTTTTGTTGAAAGTGTAGAAAAAAATTACAAGCTAACTGAATAGTATAATAAGACTCATGAATAATATTAAAAGGTACAATAATATCTACGAATAGGACCAAAAAGAAGCTAAAAATTTAAATAAACTGAAGCTTGCATCACATTACAAACCGCAGGAGGAACAAATTTCATCCTAATTTGGTCTGAGCCTTCCTAACCTTTTTGTATTTGTGGTCCTAAGGCTGCTTAACTGACTTTTGAGGCAATTTGGGTTACCAGGGTGTTTAATTATTGTCATAATAAACCCTTTGGGTAACAACTTGTAAGTATTATAGGCAATCGTGTTTTTTAGGGCGGTAAAATTTGGTCAATAAATCTGAATTTTCTCCAAACTTGTTAAAACCCACTCCTGTCGAGGATAAGGCATATGATCTCGATGTTATTATTATACATGCATTTGGTAATCTATATTTATATCATATTTTTTTTTTTGGGTATAAAAGGATATAGCATTAAACTAACAAACAAAAACAGAATCAGTACACAACCTGCTTACATAAACACCACGGCAATCAGCCTCAAAAATAGAAAGGATGTCCACAGGTGGACAAGAAAAAACAGCAAAATCAACATCCATTGATGACCCTAATTTAGCCAGATGATCCGCACATCTATTTGCTTCTCTGTATACATGCCTAAATCTCACTTGAGGGATCTGGGTGGCCAAATGTTTGCAATCATCCATGAGGGAGGACACAATAACATTAGAGTTATTCTGATGTGAGAAAGCATCAACTATGACTTTGGCATCCATTTCTATGACTACTGCTTGAGCATGTGATTGGAGGCAAAGGAAAAGCCCATCTCGGAGAGCCCAAAGCTTAGCAAGGAAGCTGTTTGCTAGACCAATTTTTCTGGCATATCCAATCACCCAATTACCCTCTTCATCTCTAATCACACCTCCACCCCCAGCCAATCCGAGAGTGCCAACAGATGCACCATCCGTATTAAGCTTCATCCAACCAGCATTGGGCTTCTCCCATCTGATATTTTTCAAAATCAGCTTTTTGGTTGCTGTGTGGTTGCATGCACAGTGGTTACATTCCATAGCTCGAGCCATAATTTCTTTAGCAACATTTGGATTCCGAGTTCTAGACTTGAAGATGTAAAGATTTCTATTCTTCCAAATCAGCCATATTGCAAACAAAAACACCTGAAACCACGGTAGCTGTCCAAATCTGCGTTTCTGATCAGCATTGCAGTTAGAATACATCTAATCCTTTAGATTCTCAACGAAAAAAGAGGGGTCTGATGGTTGCACTCCGAGCTGGTGCCAGGTGGCTTTAGCCACTCTTGCTGAGAGGCAATCGTTGACACCAATGCTTTGATGCATACACTGCCAGATAAAGAATTAGATTCTAGGTAATATTTTTAATTTCCAAATCCACTTCCCCTTAAAAGAAGCTTCCATGACAGGCTCTAAATTCAATAAATAAGCTGATTTCAAGTCAAAGTCTCCCTTAGGTGAAGGATTCCAGGCCAACTTATCTTTTTCTCTACTAAAGGGATGGGGGTGGCTTGGATGACCCTTTTGATACTACTAGGTAGTTCCATTTGAATATTCTCCCAAAATGTTTTCATTCCTAGAGCTCACCCGTTGATGGTTGCAATACTTTATTCTAAGTACTCTTGCCCACGAGGCATTTTTCTCAGTGTGGAAACGCCAATTTAATTTTGCAAGTAATGCGGTGTTCCTTCCCTAAGCTGTTTGGAGACCCAACCCTCTATCTTCTTTTGGTCTAGTAACCTTCTTCCTGCCCACCCAATGCATCTTTTTACTGCTATCTGAGGTACCCCATAGGAAGTTCCTATTAACTCTATCAATGCCCTCTAGGACCTTGCCGAGAAGCATGCAGCTCTACATAACACAAAGTTAAAGTCTTGATTAGATCCTCCATGGTGTTTAATTGGAAATCTAAGATACTTCCCCAAACAGTTCGTAGATTGAAACCCGAGGGTTGAGGCAAAAGCCTTCACATCATCCTGCTCAATATTTGGGGAGAAAAGAGCTCTCGACTCAGCAAAACTAATCATCTGGCCTGAGTCCTTGCAAAATTTGTCAAGCACCTCTTTTATGACCATACAATTCTCCATAGAAGCCTTGTCAAAGAAAACCAGATCATCGGCAAAGAAGAGATGAGAAAAGGAGGGGCCATTTCTAGATACTTTCACTGGTTTCCACAGACCTTTTTCGCATTTTTCTTGGATTAATTGGCCTAAGTATTCGATGCACATGATGAAGATGTACGGGGATAATGGGTCACCCTGCCTTATTCCTCTAGAAGGGGAAAAAGGTTCTAAACTACCCCCGTCGAAGAGATTGGAGGTTGTGGCAGTGGTTATGTAGCTCATGATAATCTTAATGAGGTTCTATGGAAGATTGAATCGGATCAACATGCTTTTAATAAATCTCCACTCAAGTTTATCATATGCCTTTTCTAAATCAATCTTAAGGGCCATGTAGCCCACTTTTCCTCTTGTTTTGCCTATAGTATGGATGACTTCTTGAACTATAATCGCATTGTCCACCCCCCTTCTTCCCAGAACGAAAGTTGCTTGGCAAGGGAAAAAAAGCTTATCCAAAAAGGGTCTAATTCTTCCAACCAGCACTTTGGAAATGATTTTATAGACAGAATTGCAAAGACTTATGGGGCAGTAACTTCCAATAGTCTTAGGACCTTGCACCTTAGGGATAAGAACAATATTTGTGCTATTAAGATATTCATGAATTTTCTTTTCCCTAAACACCTCTTGACCTCTTCCTTAACTGAATCTCCAACAATGATCCAAAAACGCTGGTAAAACCCAACATGAAGGCCATTTGGCCCTAGAGCCTTAAAAGCCTTTAAGGACCATAAAGCAGCTGAAATTTCCTCCTCGGTCACCATGTGGTTGATCCCATCTTTCTCTTCCACTGAAAGTTTGGCCTACCATTGAGAGTGGTAATTCAGGTCCCAAGTGGCCAAGACCTGGCTGGTTGTATACAAATTGTAGAACCCCTCTTTGAAATAATTCATAACTTCCCTTTCCTCCAAAATCCAGTCCCCTGCCTTATTTTTAATTAACGTAATCTGATTCCGCTTCCTCCTAGTTAGAGCTGAGATATGGTAGAAAGAAGTGTTACTGTCCCCCCCAACACTAGCCAATTAATTCTATCTTTTAAAGCCTAAAGCTCTGTTTCTTGCCCATTCACCATATGGTCCATATCCAATTCCATAAGGAGTTGATTTTCCAACTGGATTAGAGAGGGAGAAGGATTGTTTGCCATTGCCCTTTGAAACCCATCCAAGCGAGCCATGAGTCTTTTTTTCTTAACAAAGATATTCCCAAAATGGTTCTTATTCCACAGACTGGCCTCCTTTGCAAAACTTTCTATGTTCTCTGATAAGTTCCTTGAATTCCTCCAAGACTGATTAACTATTTTTAGGAAAGATGGATCAGAGAGCCAAAAACTTTGAAATCGGAAAGGCCTATTAAGATGAATCGACCTCCTAGGCAATTTTTCCAAGAGCATCGGGCAATGATCCGAGTGACATCTCGTGAGGTGGGACACCTTAGCTTCTAGATACAAAAGACACCAGCTTGGATTCATGAAGTATCTATCTATTCTTTCCTAAACAAAGTAGTTGGCATCTCTTTTATTTGTCCACATGAACCTCGGCTCATTAAAACCTAAATCCACCATATTACATCTATTTAGGCACTCCTTGAATAGAAGGGACCTGTTAATGCTCACTGGTCTGCCCCTAAGTTTATCCTCCCCGATGAGGAGTTCATTGAAATCGCCAGCTATTATCCAAGGTTTATTATGCAACTCTGCTACTTTGGATAGATTATTCCACAAAATGACTCTCTCCTCGCTTCTAGGACTAGCATAAATCGTAGTAAATAACCAAGAAAGGTTAGAGGAATGTACCTTGACTTCCACATGAATCTCTTGCTCCGTGCTAGTGAGCTGTTCAACTTCCACCATATTTGAATTCCACAAGAGCCATAGTCCTCCAGTAAAATCGATTGTCTCTGTGTGAATTGCATTGTCGAAGGGAAGTCTATCTGTAATTTCCCTAGCTTTTTCTCCCCCTAGGCGGGTTTCCATAATCACCATAATGAAAGGGTTCTGATTTCTAGTCAACTCCCTAACATGCTTCTGAAAATTGGGCTTTAGAATGCCCCTACTATTCCAAGCAATAATATTCATGATAAGCTAATAGTTTGAGGGTGGGGCACTTATCGAGAGGGCACATCAACTCCGCCTCCATCCTCAAGATGCATCCCATCTTCACCAACATTTCCTTTGTCCGCCCCCTCCCTAGTCATAGAGTTAGACAAAATTCCAGCACCCCCATGAACATTTCTCTTGCTAATGAGTGTAAGCTGAAAATTGGGGTCAGCTTGAACACTTGAGGTAGCTTGATTACATGACTAATCCCCATAGCAAAAGTGGTTATTGGCTGGACTTCTAACATCCTTCTCTCTGACATGTCTTTTACAGGAATCACCTCGCATAAGAGTATCTATTGCATCTTCCTCCATATTGCCTTCTGCTCCTTCTCCGGTGACAGCCTGTCGGTTTGGACTTGCCACCAAGGATTTGGCATCATCCCCCACCACCGGTTCGTGAGAGGAAGAAACCCAGATTTTGTGCTTTCCCCTGTCATTGGGAAAATCAGCTTCCACGCCTCCTTCAACTTCCTGTTGAGACAACCCATCATTGGCGCAGGATTTACACTGATTTTGGCAATCACTAACTCCGGCATCTCCAACTAAAGCTGTGAACTAGAAAGGGGCATTTGATTTTCTCTTGTTGCCATTAACACTTGGCCAAGACTACGCCTTATCATTTTGAGTGGAAGGTCTGTTGCTACTGTCTGCGGCTGACTTCGTATAAGTGTTAGGAGCCCTAGACCTGGCTATGCCTTTTTTGCCTCTTACGGATGGGCTTGACTGAATGAAAGGCTCTAATCCACTCGATGGAAAACCATACGGATCGGCCCACCCTGGATGTTCTTCTTGCTGGGTTCAGCGTCAGCTATATTTAAATTTATGGACTCCTTAGCCTAACCTATCTTATCGAGCTTAATAGAAAGACCTTGTCCATTAGTATGATTCATCACTGCTTTCCCTGGATCTGTGGGACCCTTCTTAGTTGCAGCATTCCTGAAGATTCATTGTCCTGACTTCTTGCGCGTCACAATCCTCCAAGGCCTGTACAAAGTGTGATCTGTAGTTGCTCTACTACCACCTAACGTGCCACTCCCACTTGTGGTACTATCCGTCGCATGCACCATGTGTGACCTTGCTGAATCATCAAGCTCATCGTTATCCCCTATCACTGGTGAACCCAGGTTCCGGATAGTATATGGGCAAGCAACCTTCTTATGCCCAATCCTGCTGCAGGCGAAACAACGTTTATGAATTCCCTCATAAACCACCTGTTGCTCGAATCTACCAATAAGAACAATGTTGATGAACGGCTTGTTGATGCCTGCTTGGAGACATATTCTAGCATACTTCCCTCTCGCCTCTAAGGCTGTGTGAGCATCTATTCAAAGGACTTTACCAATGGCTTCTCCAATCTGCTTTAGCACTGCAACTTTGTAAAGTTCCATAGGGAGTTCATGAAGCTGAACCCACACCGTAATCGATGAGACATTAGCCATAGCTGGTTTGAAAAAAGGCTCCCATGGTTTGATGGATAAAAAGTGTCCTCCAATGAACCAAGGGCCTTTTTCCAGTACTGAGTTCAAATCCTTTTTTAGGGTGAAACGGACCGAGTAAAAATCGTGCCCTAGGTCGATGCAATCTAGTCTCCCTATAAGTTTGCACAACAGGTTGAGCTTGCTTTGGAGAAAATTGAAACCAACCAATCTCCCAAATAGCTTAACAATCAAAGTTTAAGCCCAAGGACCTCTAATCCACATCTTAGTTTCCCTAGAGAGCTTTACAGTTGTTAGTCCCCTGAGGTCAGAGACCTCATCGTCGGACTCAGCCTCAACATCCATTAGATCAGAAAAATCAAAAGCTTTTGCAAAATCTCCTGGAATTTCACCCACTTGTTTGCCCTTGAAGGAAGCTCTAGTAGACCCCATGCATTTTGATGACTTTGAGAATGGCCACCGTCACTTGAGCCGTCAATAAAATCAGCATGGTGAACATCCTTCATTTTCTTTTTACTACGCGAGAGCTTGACTTCCTCTTCTCTAGAGAGAACCCGATGCTTAGAGAGAAGAATGCTCAGTTTTTATATCATATACTATATAATAAAAGTTGGACTTAGAAGCCGTGGTTATGTCCAGTGACTTCACCAAATTGTAGAATTTTTTAAAATTTTTCAATAAATTCATTCACTTAAGTTTTTAGATAAAATCAATTTTTATTTTTATTTTTTATCTTTATCAACTTCTTTGGATAAAGTAACAATAAGTGTTCCATTGAACTTCTTCTTCTTCCTTTTTAATTTTTTTTTTAATTTTATAAAGTAACAATTTTACTAGCTTATGTTAGTATTTTTTTTTTGATAAACATTTATCTTGCAATAAAAGTTGGGCTTAGAAGCTCTGTTTGTGTCAAGTGGCTTCACAAGATTGCAGATTTTTTAAAATTTTTTTTAGATTTTCCAATAAATTCAGTCACTTAAGTTTTTAGATATAATCAAAAAGTTTTTGATATTTATCAATTTTTTTGCATAAAGTAACAATAAGTGTTCCAATGAACTTCTTTTTTTTTTTTTTTTTTTTAATAAAGTAACAATTTTACTAGCTAACGTTAGTATTTTTTTTTTTTGGGATAAACATTTATTCTACAATAAAAATTAAGCTTAGAAGTCGTGGTTATACCAAGTGGTTTCACCAAATTGCTGTTTTTTTTTTTTTTTTTAATTTTTATATTTTTCAATAAATTCATTCACTTAAGTTTTTAGATAAAATCAAAAAAGTTTTTGATCTTTATCAACTTCTTTGGATAAAGTAACAATAAGTGTTCCAATGAACTTCTTCTTTTTGAAAAAAAAAAAAAAATTATAAAGTAACAATTTTACTAGCTTACGTTAGTAATTTTTTTTTTTTGGGATAAACATTTATCCCACATCATCTATTTCCTAATAATAAAGTAACAAATTTAAAAGTATTATTTTTTCTTCTCAATTTTTTTTTTCTTTTGGAATAAATAACAAAAAAAAGCTAATATTTATTAACTTTAATGTAAACTAAAAAAAAAAAAAAATTCTAATAACATTCTATTTTTTTGGGATAAAGTTAAAAAAAAAAAAAACTAATATGTAATTAACATTAACTTCTTAATTACGTAATTCCTTTTTCTTTTTGTTCGTATCAAGTTATCAATTTCTTCACAACTTAAAGTTATCTAATATAAAAGTGGGGGTATATATACGGTTTGGTATATTTTTCCCTTTTCCTACTGTACTATTTCTTGATGTATTCTTTTATTCTCATACTTATCTTACCTATGAAACTTGCATGTATTTATTTGCCTTCTTCTTTTTGTTTTTTCATAAAATCCATAATTTATTTATTTTTTCATCAAATTGAATATGTTTTGCGTGCAGGTTGCCTTTTGTTTAAGTTATTTTTGTTAACTTTGATCTAATTTATATGCTTACTATGGTCTTCAGAATCAATTGTACATCTTCCATGAAAACTAATAGATTAATTTTAACAAAAATTTTATTCACTTTTTGAAAGATCTGTTTTCCAATATGTGTAGATCTCTCAGGTCGCCGTAAGACCAAGATTTGAGCATCCAAAACCATGATAATAAACATCTCTCCACAAAGAATGGGGATAGAAAATTGATTAATATAAAAAGGGTGATGAAAAACAATGGATACTTAACGTGATGTGAAATCTCCATAACTTCCTTGCCTCTCCCTTGCTATCAAAGTTAATTCAATTTTCATGTGAGTATCTTTACTTTAACTCTAATTCCAGATTTTTTTAATGTTTAGAAATTTATATTTTTTGGTATATTTTTCCCTTTTCCTACCGTACAATTTCTTGATGTATTTTTTCCTTCTCATACTTACCTTACCCTTTTTTTTTTTCTCATAAAATTCCCTTCTTTAATTTTTTTTTCATCAAATTGAATATGTTTTGTGTGCAGGTTGCCTTTTGTTTAAGTTATTTTTGTTAACTTTGATCTAATTTATATGCTTATTATGGCCTTCAGAATCAATTGTATATCTTCCATGAAAACTAACAGATTAATTTTAACAAAAAATTTATTCACTTTTTGAAAGATTTGTTTTCCAATATGTGTAGATCCCATAGGTAGCCATGAGACCAAGATTTGAGCATTCAAAACCATGATAATAAACATCACTCCACAAAGAATGGAGATAGAAAATTGATTAAATATAAAAAAGGGTGATGTAAAAACAATGAATATTTAACGTGATGTGAAATCTCCATGACTTCACTGCCTCCCCCTTGCTATCAAAGTTAATTCAATTTTCATGTGAGTATCTTTACTTTAACTCTAATTCCCATTTTTTTTAATGTTTAGAAATTAATATTGTTTGGTATATTTTTCCCTTTTCCTACCGTACAATTTCTTGATGTATTCTTTCCTTCTCATACATACCTTACCTATGAAACTTGCATGTATGTATTTGCCTTCTTCTTTTTATTTTTTCTTAAAATTCCCTTCTTTATTTTTTTTCATCAAATTGAATATGTTTTGTGTGTGGGTTGCCTTTTGTTTAAGTTATATTTGTTAACTTTGATCTACTTTATATGCTTATTATCAATTGTATATCTTTCATGAAAACTAACAAATTAATTTTAACAAAACTTTTATTCACTTTTTGAAAGATCTGTTTTCCAATATGTGTAGATCCCACAGGTAGCCATGAGACCAAGATTCGAGAATCCAAAACCACGATAATAAACATCACTCCACAAAGAATGGAGATAGAAAATTGATTAATATAAAAAAGGTGATGTAAAAACAATGGATATTTAACGTAATGTGAAATCTCCACGACTTTTCTGCCTCCTCCTTGCTGTCAAAGTTAATTCAATTTTCATGTGAGTATTTTTACTTTAACTCTAATTCTAGATTTTTTTTTAATGTTTAGAAATTAATATTGTTTGTAATTATTGAATTCAAAGTTTCTTTGTGTGTGTATATATATATATATATATATATATCATTTCGTACACTATATAATAAAAGTTGGGCTTAGAAGCTGTAGTAACGCCAAGTGGCTTCACTAAATTGTATAAACTTTTTTTAGATTTTTCTTAAAAATAGATATAATTTTTCTTCTCCTATAATTTCTAAATTGATAAAAATCATAATTAAAAAAATAAACCAGAAACATAGTAAATGTTTATATGATTTTAATTTATACTATAATTTCTAAATTGATAAAAATTATAATTTGATTACAATCTAAATACTATTTTATAAGAAAAATCTTAAGTAAAAAAGAAGAAGAAGCAACATAGTAGTAGTACACGTTAAAGTTGGAAAAAAAAATCTTAATTAAATAAAAAACCAGCAACACAGTACATGTTTCTATGATATAAAAAAATAGATATAACTACACTTAAAAATAAAATATCAAACAAAAAAAACATATAATAATAATAATAATAATAATAATAATAATAATAATAATACACATAAAAGGAACCATAACTTTTATAAAAACCAGCAATATAGTAGACATTTATATGATTTTAACTTCTCCTATAATTTCTAAGTTGATAAAAATCAAAATTTGATTACAATCCAAATTCTAGCTTTATTTGATTACAAATTAAATTCTTCGTCTAATCCTTTATAAAAAAAAATCTTAATTAAAAAAGATAATTTCTAAGTTGATAAAAATCATAATTAAGTTACAATCAAAATTTTATCTTAATTTGATTTCAATCTAAATTCTTTACCTAATTCTTTACAAAAAAAATTAATTAAAAAAAAAAACCTGCAACATAGTACACGTTGGAGTTGAAAAATAAAATCTTATAAAAAAAAAGTTGAAAAAAAATCTTAATTAAAAAAAAAAAAAACCAGCAACATAGTGCACGCTAATATGATTTTTTTTTTTTTTTTTTATAAAAAAAATCAATATAACTACACTTAAAAAGAAAACAGCCAATTAAAAAAATGTATATAATAATACACGTAAAAAGAAAACAACTCTACAAATTAAGTTTGAATCCAAGAGAAATTGAGCTGAACTAAAACTCTACTAAATCTACTCTACTATTTAAGAATGCTAAAATCAATAAATAAAAAATTCAAAATTAAGTGAAGAACTACTAAAGGAAGGATTTGGCTTTTTTCATGAGAAGAGCTATCTTCTTTTTACTTTTTATTTTTTGCGTTTCTATTTTTCTACTAATTTAGGTCAATTATTGCTTAAATTCTATGATTTTTTTTTTTATAAAATATTTTACATAATGCAATTCATCTTAATTATTGTTGTATTTTTTGATTTAGCGTTCTTAAAGGATTGTGCAAATTATTTCCTCACTTATAACAATATCAAAATGGATAGATACGAATAACAATAACAAAATAGCTAGACACAAGTAATTTATATGTAAACTTTTACACATTTACATTGCAATACAATTTTTTTTCTTTATTTACATTTATTTATCTATTTTTGAAATTATTTTGATTTTGGTATCCTAGAAGGTCTAGATACTTTTATATATATATATATATATATATATTTTTTTTTTTGTAGTTTATGGAATATTTGTTTCGGTCAAAATTTTATCACTGAATCTATTTGGGATGAAGCTCATCTATAATATGAAATTAGGAGATTTACAGAGAAGAGCTATCTTCATTTTTTTTTTTTTTTTTTTTGAGTTTCTACTTTTCTACTAAAGTAATTCAATTATTGCTTAAATTATATGATTTAAAAAAAAATAATGCAATTTATCTTAATTATTGATACTATTTTTTGATTTAGTGTTCTTAATTTATTATGCAAATTAATTCCTCACTTATGGAAACATTAAAGTGGTTATGATTGGTAATTTGTAGGTAAAATTTTACATTTATATTACAGTCTAAATACTTACATTTTTTTGTAATTTTTGGAATTTGTTTTTGGCCATATATGCAAGAAGTTTATATATGATTAGAATGGAAAGATTTTTAAGTGCCACACACGTAGAATCAAATAACAATTTTACTACTAAGATCTTTTAGAAATTTAAAGCTTACCATAATTTTAAAATATCTTTTTTTTTGCAAAAAAAAGAAAAGAAAAAATACTTACATAATATACATTTTCCATGTATTTAATTTTTAAAAATATTCTTACTATTTTATTTGTTATTAAATTTGACTATATTATCAAAAAATACATATTTTTTAAATTTATATATAAATTTTTTTATTAAGCCGTTCATCGCATGAGCATAATACTAGTATACTATAAAATCAAAATTTTTGACTTTTTGTTGACCTCATGAGAGTTCCCCACATAAGCTTTAGAGCTCCCACAATTTTCTACCACACGAAACCTTTGACAAACTCGACTATAAGTTTTCTCTAAAACACGAAAACAAATCTCCCTTGAAAAAAATTGAAAACCTCAAACACCCACACACATAAAATCTTAATAAAGTTTTGATTGCTTCCTTCTTTCTCACTTCAATCTCTATCTCCAAGCCTTGAGGTACGCTTCTTTTCCTTTTTTCTCATTTCAATCTCTATCTCCAAGCCTTGAGGTACGTTTCTTTTCCTCTTTTCTCTTAATTTTTTTTTAAATTTAATTTAATACAGTATATGGGTATATAAGTATGTGCTATTCATAATGGAGGAGGGTATGCTGTTATATCGAGAAGGTTGCCATTAGACAACATATGTGCATACGATTGATAGTACTAACATCTATGTACGATACATGCTTGTCTGTATTAACATGGTGCCTCCAATGCATAATTAATAAATATCAAAATTTAATTTCCATTGGGGCTCAAGCAATATTGGTACATTTAATATCAAAATTTAATTTAATTTGCTGGCGCAAGTAGTTTTGAATTGATACAGCAAGAGTGTCTGTTGTTATAGGTTCATTAATTATCACTCTTTTTTCTGGTGCATAAGTTTAGTTTCCATGTGTTCTCATATTTTTAGACTGTGATTTCCAGAGAATAATGAAAAATCAGCTATTTGCAAGGATCTTGGAGCTGATGCTTGCATCAATTACAAGACAAAGGTCTTTGTTAAAAGGGTGAAGGAAGAAACATGTGAAATAGGCATTTTCTCTAATATTAAAACCTCAATCTTCCTCAAACGTTAATACAGATTGAATTTTTTAAATATATTCTTTTTGTATTTTACTTAAGGATGTTCTCATACTTCAAGATTCATCTTTGGAACTTGGCAATGATTCTCAACTAAAGCTATTAAATCCGATGAAATGAATAATGGAATATAAGGTCTTCAATTTGGTAATTGAGAGTTCATTAAGAGAAAAAAAAAAAAACAAAAAATGTATATATATTTCTTTGAATGTTGCGTTGTATTATGTTATGGTGAATTAGTACATGGTTAGATGGGTAAAACTTAGATACAAATATTTAGGTGTAATACATTAGGTTCTCTAATTAATTTAAACACAAACTTAGATACCATTTGTACTTTATTGGTCAATGCAGTTATATATTTGGATTTAATTAAGAATAAACCTAATGTATTGCATTTAAGAAATTGTAACTAATTTTTATCGTGCGCAAAAATATTAACAGACTAACACAATCACAAAGCACAGGATTCATAAAGTTAGATTCAGCATTGATAGTTTCTGGTAGATAATATTTGACAAAACTCGTTTATTAAAAAAATATTTGACAAAACTCATAAAAGCTAAAAGCTAGAGTTTAAATTTATAATGCCAAACTCACCCTTTGACAGCTTCAAATGTTTTGGGTACCTGTCACTATTAGACAAATGAGACATTTATTGAGAAAACTTTTATGGGTATAAATAAATGCAATCAATATTAAAATGGCAATGTAGTAATTAACCGCAAGGTAACATCGAGGTTGTGCTTTTACAATTTCGGTATTTAGAGAAACCAAATCTTATCTGATGATCAAATTCTTATACCCTATCCCCTTTTCCCATAACATCCTTTCAAAAGTCACCACAGTAGTGATTTACATATATATATATATATAAGAGTACGTAGATAGTAATAAGATATACAAGTTTGATCACCAAGTTAATGGCAGACTAATATATAAACCATTTAAAGTCAGTATTCCTCCAATTTGATTAAAATTGATGATAACTTCGACAAGAACAATCTAGGTCTTTTTAGTTTCATTGTCAGCTCAACAAATGTGAATGCAATCGATGCTTTTTATCCCCTCCTACTGCACAAATTATTTTGTAATACATATATATGTTGTTGAGATTTTATGTTCTTTTTTTTTTTTCTTTTTTTTGTGTGTGTGTGTGGTAATTTTAACATAGAGATTTTAAGATTCAGCCTATAAGCTTTGATTTTTCTATCTAAAACCTTTAATAACCAAAATTAACATTTAGTGTTAGGTGTGCCTTTAATATATTCTTTCATAAAAGATAAGACAATTCTAAGGACTCTGCCTTAGTGAGGTCCCACGTCATAAAAAAATAAAAGACTTGGCAATCCTTTAGGTAATGATTTTCAAACCACATGCTCATATCTTTATATTTTCATTGCGGGAAACATAGTGTATGTAAAATCTATAGTCTTTAATGTGACTTCTTACTAAATTTAACTATGAATTGGTCAAACTAAAGAAGATTGTTATTCTATTAAGTGGACATTTTCATGAGAAGGTCTTTGTAACTTTATAAGAAAGTTAATAAGAAGTAATTTTATTTGTTAAGGCATGCGAGCTGCACTTTTGGGGGTATTTAAGGAACCATGGAAAAGGAAGATCATTTTTAGGGGCTTGAAAACAATTGCTGTTGCTCTTTGGACGCAGAATGTGCAACCATACAAAGATTCAAGCATACAAGCATTAAAAAAAAAAAAATTTATTTTTATTTGTATGTGAGTTTCTGTTAAAATTATTGCAAATTTAACGTGAAAATTATTATATAAACCTATGATAACTCTTACGTTACTATCAACCCTTAATTTATTTATTCATATATCCTCTCTGTGAATTATAGCAATATCTCAAACTAGAGATAACATATATTATATTATATCATGATTAAGTTGAAATTAATTTACATTTTATTTATTTCTAATATATAAAAATAAATATGATGAACTTGGGCCGGCCTTAGATATTTTGAGGCCTTAGGTGAGAACTAAAAATGGAGTCTTTTTGAGACTCAATTAATTTTTCTTCTCTTTTTCTTTTTTAAAGTTTTTTATATCCAGATGCATATTTTTTAGTAGACATTTCTAATCAAACATATCTATAAAGACTAAAATAACAAATAACATTTAAGTATAGAGCAAATGAGAAATATAACCTGATTTATATAAAAAGTATTGTTGTAGTTTCACCGAACAATAACAAGTTTTTAGCAATCTCTTCCTACATAAATAATGACTTACTCAATATATTATCACCAACTAAAATATATATATATAAAAACACAAGATTAAAATAAAAAAAATTCAAGCACAAGCATAACAAAAATTTAAGCACAGTCATAATACAGGGCTTATTAATAAGACCCACCTACAAAAAAAACACAAAACAAATTGTATCTGATATCTATAACAGTATAACACCCCCCCCCCCCCCCCCCCCAAAAAAGCAAGCTTTATTAAAAAAAAAAAATTTGAAGGCCCAAACAATAAACAAAAAAGCTTGAAGAGAAAGGCTGAAAGCGCCACAAAATAAATTATACCTGATATGCATACGCAGAAAACTCAAAACCTAGAGTAGAGGCGCAAAGGAGCACTGAGCAGTTGAGTTGCGAGAGGCGGAGAGTAGAGAATCAGATAAGGAATGAGAGAGGCGAAGAAAGCTTGCTTGAGCGGTTGAGAGAGGCAGCCAGCAACAGTGGAGCTATGGAGAGAATCAGAGAAAGAATGAGATGAGAGAGGCGGAGAGTAGAGAGAAAGAAGTAGAGGGAACAGTAAAACTAAAAATTTTAGGGATTTGAGTTGTTTTATTTGTTTTGATTTGTGAGTGTTTTATGGTTAATCTCTTAAACCGGATTTGTAATTTATCTAGTTGACTTTTGGTTTATCTAGAGGATAATAATGTTATTTTTGGATAATGATTTTGTTTAGAACCAATATTTGACCAGAGCTACTCAAATTTTTGTTTTTTAGTTAAAAGAATGTGCTAGATATTTCTAATTTATTTGAAACTTTTTTTTTTGTGCCCCTACTACCCCTTTTTTTTTTTTTTTTTTTTTTTTTTAATTTTGGAGTCTTCTTTTCACTTAGAGACCTTAGATAATTGTCTAATTGTTCCAGTAAAAGGGCCAGCCCTTTATTGAACTTACCTGTCCATAGCATAAATTAATGACTAGTTTATCGTATTTACATAACTTTTTGCTATAAAATTTGTTTGATGTGAATATTCTTCTTAAAAGGAATCTCATATAACTTTTGAAGGTTGATGTGACAACAAAATGATCAAATACGGTTCATCTACTTACTGATTTTTAAAGGTTTTTTTTTTTTTTTTTTCTTTTTTGTGGATAGGAAATTTTTTTTACATTTACATGTACGTACTTGAACGTGACTTAACAACATGCGGATAATCTGTATGTCACGTGCATGTGCAAATGAGTGTAGTTGAAATATTCACGTGTAATCCTCCTAACACTTTGGAATGGTTCCCGTGGTAGTTATCTTTCCTATCACATGGGAATCGCCCCAACTCCCAAGGCGTTTGTTAGTCCATTCATTTGCATTTATTACCTGCCTCCCTCAAATGGACAATTCCCTTATGTCCACGTTTCTAATATTATGTCCATAGCATCCAGTAAACTGCACCAATTATTATCATAATATGTGTCTATTTTTAAACGCGTGTTATAATTATAGCGAATTTAATGTCATAGAATACTGAACAGAAGCTACATTTAATATGGAAAATATTACCCAATTCATCACTTTATATTCTCTGATTTTATTTAGAAATGTTACGATTATAATATCTTTATAATATTTTCACGATAAATTTTAAATAATAAGTGATTAATGGGTTGTTATCAGCAGGAAAAAAATAATTTAAGTGATAGATCAATTCAAGTTAAAACTAATAATAACATACTATTTATTTATTTATTTTAAATATTGTGAAAATGTTGAATGTAACTATTTATATTTCTACATATTGATTTTTGAGGGTGATATAGCATTTTTGTATTGTTTATTTGCATTTATTCATCTCTCCCACTTTTCTCAAAAAAAAAAAAATCATCTCTCCCTCATTTTTTATTTTAGAAATATTTATTTTGGGTTTTTTTATGGTGGTCCATTAAGCCAACCAGACATGTATGTACTATTTAATTGTCATTATTAGGATTAGACCTTTTTGTAGACTTGCCCAAAGTATTGGGCTAGGTTAGAGCATTCCTATCAAGTGTTCTAGAAAAATGTCATTTTGATATATCAAAAAGCTACTTTATTAATTTTAACACACTATTTTACAATACACCACACATCACATGTTCTATTCTTCTATTCTATATATTAAAATAATATAAACAATAAATTAAATCGGAAGCCTTGCCACCACCACCATAACCACAAACCCCAACAAAAAGTGAGCTTTCAGCCATGGCCATGGGTTAGAGACAAGGAAAAAAAAACAAAAAGAAGAAGAAGAAAGAGAAAATAAAATATAGAAGCAAAAAGATGGTGACCAACTCAGCGGTGGTGCAGGCCTTGAAGCTTTTGGCCATGAAGGTTTCAACCATGGAGTGAAACTCATAGGATAACCCACCAAAACCCACCCACCGCCGACTCATCCATCGGAAAACACAACCTAACCCACCCGAATCCACCTACAGCCTAAACCACTCACCACCGATCCTCCCATCCAAACCCACCCACCATCGTTGAAACCGAACCCAGCCAACACCATCTGAACCCACACATCACCATCTAAACCCACGCATTGCAGAACCCACCCATCAAATCATAGCAAAAAAAAAAAAAAAAACCACTACAAGAGAGAGATCCGCGGCATAGTGATCGTTGGCTTGGTGAGGCTGAGAAGAAGGGAAGAAAAGCAGTGAGGATGAGAGAAGAAAAGATGAGAGGTTGAGAGAGGAAAGGATTGGTTTTTGAGAAAAAGAGAGGAACGGATCTGATAGAGAGATGAGAGAGAAAAGGGAATAAAAAATCATAAAAATTTTACAATTCCTGTCCATACGCTTCCAAATTTGAGATTATACTATTCACTAATGCCAAATATTTTGACATTTAGAACATCTCATGGGAGATATTTTTTGGTGTTTAGTGTGCCAAATGCCAAATATTTGGCATTTGGCACACCTGATGAGAATGCTCTAACCTTCAGTTCCATTGACTTTGAAGTCATGAAACTCGGCCAAAATAGGAAAATGCCTTTTTTACAAAATAATTTAGCAAATGATCATGTTTTAAAATTATCTAGTTAGTAAAATGTCCATTTTTTTTTACTCAATTTTAACAAAATTGAGTTACAAGTGCAACTAGATATTTTGTCACTTAAATATTTTTGAAAACTTAAGTGGAACTCAATATTGCTAATGTCGAGTTCTATTTAAAAAATCGAATTCCAAAATAGAGACATTTTGCTAAATAGTTTGAAAGATGGTCAAATTGCTAAATTGTTTTCTAAAAATGGACTATTTTCATGACAAATTTTAAATAGTAGGTGGTTAGTAGTTGTTACGGGTAGGAAAAAAATAATTTAAATGATAGATCGATTCAAATTAAAACTAATAATGACAAACTATTTAAGATTTGTCTTAAAAATATTGTGAAAATATTATGAATGTAACTATTTATATTTCTATATGTTGATTTTGGGGGGGGGGGGGGGTAATGAAGCATTTTTGCATTGTTTGTTTTCTTGTATTCATCTCCCTCACTTTTTTATTTTATTTTTTAATCTTTGAAATATTAATTTTGGTGATCCATTAAGCCCACTAGACAAATATGTACTATTTAATCGACATTATTGGGATTAAACCTTTTTGTCAGCTTGCCCAAGTTATTGCATTGAGTTAGAGCATTCACATCCGCTATTTTCAAACTATTCTATTGTACCATCTTAAAAATTATTCTATTTTACCATCTCAAAAATTATTTTATCAATTATACCCTACTATTTTCTAACACACCCAACATCCCAAATTTTATTTTCTTATACAACATATTAAGATAATATATTTTTAACACACCATAATATATTTATGTCTCTCTCTCTCTCTCTCTCTCAACCACTTGCCACCTCCATCACCACTATGAAGACCCAAAAGCCCAACACAGTTTATCAATAATAATAATAAAAAAACCGAACACAAAAAATCATCCCAAACCCCAAACAAACGTAGCACAAAAACTCAACCAATTATCAACAACACAACCACCCACCTATCCACCCAAAATCTCCAATCACCACCCACCGATCCATCATCAACAACACCATCACCCACTGATCCACCATCAACAACACAATCAACAACACAATCAACAACCACTACATCACAGAGCCACCACGGGAAACATCAAGCAAACCCACTTGACCCACCAAGCAAACCCACCAAACACCAGAACCACCACCAAACTCAGCCCCAGACCCACCGTGCCACCACAACCCACCACACTGATCCCACCACGATCCTCAGCCCCAGACTCACAACAACCTACTAGAGCCACCACCAAACTCAGCTCTAGACCCACCACGCCACCACGACCCACCACACTTATCCCACCACGATCCTTAGCACTAGACCCATCACCACCCATCACCCACCACAATCCACCACTGAAACTTAGCCCCAAACCCACGGCCAAAACCGATTAGCAAACCCATCACTACCCATAACCAAATCCGATTTGCAAACCCATAACCACGCTAATCTCGTCGCCACAACAACTACCAGATCATTGACCATGTCAATCTCGCTTAGAGAATCTGACAAACCCACAACCGTGTTGTGAGAGAGGGAGTGATGAGAAAATAGGTAGAGGGACAGTGGCTAGTCAGAGGCATGGGGATAGAAAAGGTCATTGGCAAAGGCATGGGAGAGAAAGAGAGAGCTAATGGTGACTGGTGAGAGAGAGAGAGAGAGAGGAGTTGAAACACAAAACCGAGAGAAAACAAAAAGTGAAAAGAATAAAATATATTATTTTGATTTACAATTATGCTACAGTTCCATCATACATACATTTAGGATGGCACTGTAGTACAATTGCAATTTTTTTTGCAATTGCAAGATTTTCCAAGTTCGGGTAATGGGCGCTTTTTGTACCTTAATACTAAAATTTACCAACATATGGCATATAAAAGATTGGGTATGAATTCTCTTACCATCAGTTGCATTTTGGAGCCAAGAAACTCGGCCAAAATAGGAAAATGCTTATTTTAAAAAATAATTTAGCAAAATGATTATGTTTTGAAATTATCTAGCAAAATATTTATGTTTTTTAAATTGATTTTAACAAAATCGAGTTGCAAGTGCAACTCGATATTTTTTCAGTTGAAGTTTTTTGAAAGTTTAAGTGGAACTCGATATTGCTAATGTCGAGTTCTACTTAAAAAAACACATAGAACTCGATTTTGAGAATATTAAGTTTTAGGACCTATTTGGTAAAAGTATTTGAATATATATATTTTTGTTTTGCAATCCATAAAATGGTGGGTCCCACACTTGAATTTATTATTTGGCTAATATTTTATAAATATAGTTTTCAAAAAACTATATCCTATTTTCCTAGTTTAGAACATGATTTTGAAAATGGATAAAGGAGTGTTTTCAAGATACAAAAAATGTTTTTAATGATATAGTTGTAAATAAATTAAAAACAGTGGACCTTACATATTTGTCCAAACTCTTTTATCTTTTAAATTAAAGAGTTTATCTTTATCACAAAAAGAATTCCTACACTTCAAATTTGAAACTTATCATTAAAAAAAAAATTATGCGATGAGCTCTGTTCCCTTACTATTATCTACACAAAAAAAGTAATATACAAATTTTACACATTACTTTTTGTAAATATTTTTTTTATAAAAAAGTCTCAAAAATAGAAATGGTCTTCAAAACAATTATTTTTTGTTTTTAGTATTTTGATTTTTTTTTAAGTGAGAGCTAAATATGTATAGCATAAAAATTATTATTTAAAAACTAGTTTCAAGTTCAATTTTTTGAAAATTGTTTTTATACTATTTTGAAAAAAAAAAAAAAAACCTCATACCAATCAGGCCTTTACACATAATTTAATTTTGTTAATATCGAGTTCCAAAATATGGGCATTTTGCTAAATAATTTGAAAAGATGGACAAATTGCTAAATTGTTTTCTACTAAGGGTCATTTTCCCATTTTGGCCCAAGAAACACATATCCCTATTTCTCAGTCGATCATTGCTCTCTCTTTGAAAAAAAAAAAAAAAAATCACTTTTATGACAATTGAATTGATATAGTGTTCTTTGCCCTGATATTCATGGTGGATTCAAATTATCTTTTTTTTTTTTTTTTTTCTCTCTAGAGAGAAAGAGATGAGTACACTACATGACCGTGAATGTGAGAGTAGAAAACACTACATCACCAAGCTCCAAGAACACTTAATAATTACTCAACTCAAGTAGTTTTTTACCCTTAATTAAAAAATTGCTTAAATGACAGATAAGCCTTATGTAGTTTCTCGAGTAACTTAAATTATAATATGATTTGAGTCTCACTCCGCGGACTAATAGTTTAATTAGGGCTGTCCAAGACTTGTGAAACCGATGGAATTGATCGAACCCAAAACTACCACCACCCAACGAGAATCCGCTCCGTCCAACCCTTCTTCCTTGCAGGTCAGTGACGGGTCTAATTATGTAACCCTGTCAGGAAAATATCTATCCTAGTGCATTCCTAAGAAAGTTTGAGCCACAAATGTGCAAGGTGGCCCAGCCCTATGCAAATAATGGACAGGTCCCCATGATTTTTACTGTACGGCGTAGTCTTATTTCACTCGCCTTGACCCATGAGAGAATGATTTTTCGTTTTCATATCAGAAGCACTAACTGACGTTATTTTCTTTTTTTTGGTAGCTAGCAAACTTAAATAAAAAAAGAAGAAGGTATAATTATTATGTTTATGATGACTCTGCCTGGCTCAAATACGTTCCCAATGTGAGGAATCAATATATGACCTACAAGCCTTTGGTCTTACTTGCCCCAAAGTATTACAGCAAAGACAACAGACAAAGTGAAGCGACAAAGTATGGTGGACCTGGCAATTTTTTTGTCCGTAGTTTTTTTTTTTTTTTAAGGAAAATGTCCTTAGTTTTTTAGTTTATTTGTTTGATATAATTCGTAAAGTCTTACTTTATTTTATTCTTTTAAAAAAGTAGAATTATACTTCAATCAAACTTTAATTAATAAGAAAATTTCTAAAGTGCTCATCAAAATGCACATATGGGATTGAGTTAGAAACTAACGTCATCATTGAATTGTTATCCATAATATATATATCTCACTCATGAGAAGGGGCTTTGGAAGCTTAGACTCAATTCAACAATGATGAATACAAATGCAATTGCAAGTCTTGGAAAGTTTTATGTCTGTATATTAGTGAGACCATTCACTAACATTCAAAGCTAGATCTATGACTTAATATCTTCCTTGGATGAATCATGTAGCAATTATAGGCTTGCCTAACTAGTACTCATTAAGTAAACTCAATAAAGTTTCACCTTCTTCTTTTTTTTTTCCTTTTTTTTAATTCAATTGTTGAGAGTAGGGAATAAAGTTTTACTTTTTCTTAAGTGCAGTATAGTTTAACTTATTTTATTGGACAAGTTACCATTTATCCATTTATAGTTTGGCTGAAATTTAAGTTGTCTATCTGTGATTTGAAATTTGACATTTTACCTACTTGAAGTTAGCTCGGTTAAAATTCCGTAAACCACATGTGTTAAAAAATAGAGCTAAATATGTAATTTTGTTTCACTTTTATTTCTATCTCCTCCAAAAAATAAAAAATACAAAATCAAATAAGATAAAAAAGAATCTAGCGTAACACTTGTATCTTGAGATTTCAAATCACAAGTAAGCAACTTAAATTTCGATCAAACCTTAGGTGGGTAAAGTGTCAAATTTTAAATCACAAGTAGGTGACTTAAATTTCAGTCAAACCACAAGTAGGTAAGTTGTAATTTGCTCTATCTTATTTTTATCCTATCAAAATAAGATATACCAAATAAATATAATCCTTTATTATTATTTTTTAAGTCATATTATGTACTTTATTTTATTTTTTTAATTTCTTCCAAAGAGAGGCAAAGAATACCAAAAGTCTCTCCGACTAAACTTCATCTCTTGAATCATTCAAAAAAAAAAAAAAAAAAACTCCCTAACTATCATTTTGTGTTTGCTTCATCTTCTACAATTTTTAATTTTTTGTTTGCTTCTTTTGGAATCTTTGGAAAAGAAGCCATGCCATACCTTTAAAGATTTAAGTTTTTGTAGGTTCCAATTAACTCAACTGGTAAAGTATTTTATTGTTGAATAAAAAATCTGAAATTCAATCCTCATTTACACTAAAATCAGTTGGTATCTTGACTTGATAATAAAAAGAAATTATCTTGAAATGAATGCCATAAGTATGAAATATTATTGTATCTAAAAATATTATCTTTTATTCTTTTTTTTATAGGAAAATATCTTTTACTTTGATATAAAATAAAAAATCTATATTCAGATATGATTTATATAATATAATAGGTATGCTCTAGGATGGAAGGATTTGAACCTTTGAAATTATTAACAATTTTTTTGTTCGATAAAAGATCCATTTATATACAATAATCACATTGTTGCGGGTATAGTTCAACTCTTTGATAGCACGAAAAACCATTGTTCAACTCTCTATCCCCCTCTAGGGGTATTTTAGTGATAAGTACTATAGGAATTGGACAATCCAACCGATTCAATCACATTTTCATTCATTTAGAATTTGGACTCTTCTATTTTACTTTGATTTAATTATTTTTTATTCTTTTTTAAGAAAAAAAAAAATGTAAGTTTTGTACATTCTCGAAGGAGGAGGGCATCAACATAATTGATAGGATTTTCCTAATCTTCCCTTCTGAAAGGAAGAAGTTGAAATTCTTTTTCCGTTTCCCATGAAAATACTTAAGAGAGGAACATGTTTGTTGTATTATGAATAGCCATTAGTCAAACTCATTAAGATAATCCAACGACATTGAGGGATTACTAAAATGTTACATTTTAAAAATGTGAAAGATCAAAATTAACTTTTTAAGTTGGAGGGACGCAAATCCCAAATCAAACAAGGTCCATATTTGAAGAACTAAAGCTATAATGTATTATCAACAAAATGAACAAAAGAATAAATGCCTTTCACTTTCTAGATACTATGACTACAAATCTTAGGGTCCGTTTGTTACCATTATTTAAAAAATATTTTTTAATGTTTAAACAACATTAAACATATTTTCAAACACTTTTATATTTCTAAAAAATACAAAAAAACCTTACTAATCCTACTGTCCTAATATATTTGGATGTTTATAAATCTCAAATATCGGGGCAGGGCCCAGAAGAATTAAAGCTATCCAGAAAGCTGGAACCTAGGCACAATGATGTTCCTGTCATCTTCAAAGCCCAGGGACCATAGTCTAAATATGTGGCCAAATATTTCACTGTGGCCAAATCTTTGTAGTATTATCCTACCACGTTTTTCTTATTTGAAGCAACTAGGCTCTAGTGGGACAGACCCATGTGCTATTATTGCACTTTTGTTTCTTCATAGTATCATTTTGTTGCATTAAACAACACCAATCATGTTATGCCCATGATGTCAGGATGTGGAAAAAAAAAAAAACAACAAACAGAGCATCAACATCCACAAAGTCGTGGTTCAGGCCTAGGAAGATATCAAGGCTGGGACCATCAGGGAGGGCCCAAAGTTCAGCCATTACAGCAAAACAAAAGGGGTTTGTGAAATATGGATGCAAAACTTGACGTATATAGCATAGGCTTTTTCTATAAAGTTCACACACTGTCACACTCATATGGCCCACCACGAAACACAAAGCAATGAGGGGTGACATTTTCAATGCCCCTAGGTTTATTGTAAAATTAGGGGATTTGAGTATCAAATATAAGAAAAATTGTTCTTCTACAACTATGATTGTTGCCACAGCTGATTAAAGTGTTTGATTGTGAGTAATAAACAATCATATTTATATGAACTTATTACCTTTTTTTTTAACCACTTAAGTTGTAACAAGTTATGACACAAGAGTTGTCTCTAAACTTTCTCATAGACAAATAAAAGGTTAAACTAGTGTGTTACACATTATAGCTGAAATTTGTTTACCAAAAAGTTATATTTGAGTTATGGTCGTTGCGATTCAATAATTCTTAAACCTTGCATGAAATTCAAGTTAGCTTTGGAGAGTTTCTTGTTTGCTCTTGATCTTAATCTAGTTCAAGTTTCAGTACTCTTTAATTTGAGTAAATTACCAATTCAATATGTTGATACGTACAAAGTGAGGTGAGATGCCATGGGTGGACCGCAATGTTATTAAAAGCCACAGATTGATGAGGGGACACACGGTTTTCTTTTTGGTTAACACACAAGCTTGTTAATTGAAAGTGGCTTAATTCGACCAGAAAATTATAGCTTGAAATTGGAACCCTTTTATGGAAGGAAATCCACAAACTTGGTTGATTTTTTTTGTTTACCCTCGGCCTCAGAGTAGTTAGGGTGTATGTTTTTGGAGAAGTTATCTTGTACGCTTTCCATATAAGACATTAAAGTGTTTATTTTTGAAAAGTTATCTTGTGCACCCAGTGTATGAGACATCTTTTTCATTAATATGTGGGCCCACATGTCAGTCCAAAGAGAAATCTCATTTTTTAGCGCATTTAAAACGTTCTCATCTTTTTGTCTTTTTTAGAGACTTTTTATTATCAGACCAAAACATCAATTAGTTTTAGTGAAAAATTAAAAAAATTATAAAAAAAGTGAATTATTTTTTCATTTTTTTTAAATTTCTTAAAAATAAATTACTAATATATGCCGGTACACGTTAATAAATCTTAATTATTATAAACATTTACATGGAAATAAAATGAAAAGAAAGCCAACGTAGAGGCACATTTTTCGAGAGTATTTCATTGATTCAAACTCTTGTGTGGTGGGGTCGAAAAAGAAGATAAAAATGCAAATTAACAGATCACTACATTGTGACTCTCTTCAAAATTGAAAATGAAAAATGAATTTTACAAAGTGGACCTTGTTCACGTGCATGATTTGATAATGCAAATTGACTGTTCAACATCCATAATCGCACACAAGTTGGGTTCATTTTGATTTACAGAGGTAGACCATTTCATATTTTCATATTCTAAATCCAGTATATGATGTTATAGGTTGTTGTCCATTAACCACAAGGGCAAGGCCGGCTCAAGGCCTTGGCCTAAGGCCCCACTCAAAAACAAAATTTTCGAAAAAAAAGCCCCGCTTTACCATGATTAAAAGTCTAAATTTTTTATAAAATTATATATATATATATATATATATATATATTTTAAATGTTGTACATTTTTTTTAATTAGTGATATTAAGGATACTACAAATTTTACTATTAGTTTACAAATTTTCATTTTATTAATTACAAAAAAGTAATATAAACATTCATTAGTTAAATTGATAAAGTTCATCAATCAGAGTCAATATCTCATTATATTTTGAACATTTTATAGTACTTTTAATTAGTGCATTTTTCTTTTTCAGTTCTATTAAGACTCTCAAAGTACAAGATCATTAAAACCTTAACCCAATTGAAAGTTGAAACCCTAAAATGTTTCAAAAAGATGTTGCAAATGACTTAAATCATCAATTATAGATTAATCTCCCCTAATAGTTTAAGATTTTAATTTTTGTAAACCGATATCCTACAAAGGCACATGCCAAATAATATCTCCCTCTCTGTTATGAATGGAATGGATGGATCTGATTTTATCTAGCTGGATTCGAGGTCAGCTGGTCCTCCATAGAAAAAGAAGAATACAGGAAAGGAAGAGAAGAATACAGAGAAGAGTTGAACAGAAAGAATATGAATTAGGGATTAAATGTGTGTATCTGTTCTGTACAATCCATTCCCTTTATACCCTTGACAATGCTTCTCCTCTAACCCATAACTACTCTAACTAACCATTACTCCAACTAAACCCATTTCCTAACTGACTTCTAACTCCCTAACTTGCCACCTGTCATAACCACCTTGCCAACTATCTTCACTAACTCCATACACAGTACAATATTACTAATACAATTGAATTACAATTATACCATGACCCAGCCAGCTTGGTATTTGTACTAACCCACAAATATTCCTAACAATTACCCTCTCCCTCAAAGCACCTTGCCCACAAGGTGAGGGAATTGTTGTTGCAGCAAATACAAGTCTTCCCAAGTAGCATCATCAACACTTTCCCCTTGCCATTGCACCAAGACTTGCGTAATAGGTATGCTTCTCAATTTGTGAGTTCGAGTCTGCAAAACAGTTACTGGTTCAGGACTAAGACAGCCAGCTGCATCCACAAAAGGTAATGAAGGAACAACAGCCACATGCTTGCCCAATTTCTCCTTAAGACAAGAAACATGGAATGTAGGATGAATTCTAGAATCTAGTGGCAAATCCAACCGATAAGCTACCTTAACAATCCTACGCAAAACCTGAAAAGGTCCATAATATCTAGGTGCCAACTTGCCGAGATGTTTCTGCCTCATTGTCTTTTGCTTGTAAGGCTTCAATCTGAGATATACCCAATCACCCTCAGCAAACTCCCTTTCAGTCCTGTGTTTATCAGCATTCATTTTCATCTGTTCCTGAGTTGCCACCAAATTCTGCTTCAATAAGGTCAGAAGTTGCTGCCTAGTCCTCAATTGTACATCCACATTGCCTACCTTAGTGGTGCCTGGAATTTAATCCAAAAGTTTGGGAGGAGGATAACCAAACAAGGCTTCAAAGGGAGTCATCTTGGTGGAAGAATGGAAATTGGTGTTAAACCAAAATTCAGCCAATGGTAGCCATTCCACCCAATGTTAAGGACTATCAGCTGCAAAAGCCCTCAAATAATGCTCTAAACTTCTATTAACTATCTCAGTTTTTCCATCAGATTGGGGGTGATAAGCTGAGGACATAGCAAGCTGCACTCCTTGCAACCTCATCAACTCTTGCCAAAAATGAGAGGTGAAAACAGGGTCCCTGTCAGTGACAATTGAAGCTGGCATACCATGCAATTTTAACACATGTTGCAGATAAAGATTGGCTACCTTAGCAGCTATATAAGGATGAGACAAGGGAATGAAATGGACAAATTTAGTAAGTCTGTCAACTACTACTAGAATCACATCTTTGGATTGGGACTTAGGAAGGCCTTCAACAAAGTCCATGCTCACCTCAAGCCAAGGTTTATCAGGTATAGGTAGAGGTTGTAACAGCCCAGCAACATGACAGGTTTCTGTCTTAATTCTTTGGCATGTATCACACTCTCTAACATGCTTCTTCACATCAGACCTCAAACCAGGCCAATAAAAATCTCTCTGCACTCGATGTAAAGTTTTGAGGAAACCTGAATGTCCACCCAAGGGACTGTCATGGACTTGCTGCAAAACAGCAGCCTTCAAAGCATCACATGACCCAAGGTAAATCTTACCTTTATATAACAACAACCCGCTCTGCACAACATACCCTTTTGGCACCACTTTTCCCAACTGACAAGCATGGAAAATATCTTGCACTTGCTGATTAGAAGCATAACTAGCCTTAAGTTCAGTCAGCCATGTTGGGGAAGGAAAGGACACCATGCATAAGATTCCCTCATGAGCTTTTGAAACTGCACCAGGAACTTCATAGGAAGCACAATCACCAAAATCAGCCTTCCTAGACAATGCATCAGCCACTAAGTTGTCCTTGCCTTTCTTGTATTCCACCACAAACATATAGCCTAGCAATTTAGCAAACCACTTCTGCTGGGATGGAGTGCCAATTTTTTGTTCCAACATGTATTTCAAACTTTGCTGATCAGTTTTAACAACAAAAGGTCTACCCACCAGATAAGCTCTCCACCTCTTGACAGCAACAACTAAGGCTAGCAACTCCTTTTCATAGGTAGACAAAACCAAGTTTTTACCCTTAAGTGCCTGACTATGGTAAGCTATTGGTCTGCCCTGTTGCATTAACACTGCCCCAATCCCTCTTGTAGAGGCATCACACTCCACCACAAAAGGAATATCAAAATTTGGCAAAGCTAACACTGGAGGCTTAACCATAGCATCCTTAAGTTGATGAAATGCCAACTCAGCCTCATTAGACCAACAAAAAGAGTCTTTTTTTAATAAAACTGTTAAGGGGGCTGCAAGTTGACCATACCCCTTGACAAACTTCCTATAATACCCAGTGAGGCCCCAAAAAACCCATTAGAGACTTCACATCCGAAGGAATAGGCCATTGTTGCATGGCAGCCACTTTCCTAGGATCAGTGTGTACCCCCTCTGCAGTAATAACATGTCTCAAATACTCAACTTCATTACAAGCAAACATGCACTTTGACCTTTTAGCATACAACTTGTTAATAGCCAAAATTTCCAAGACTTTCCTTAGATGGACTACATGATCAGCCAAAGATTTACTATAGACTAATATATCATAAAAAAAATACTAGCACAAACTGTCTAAGGAAGGGCTTGAATACCTGGTTCATCAATGATTGGAATGTTGAGGGAGCATTGGTTAGGCCAAATGGCATCACCAGAAATTCATAATGACCTTCATGTGTCCTAAAAGCTGTCTTAGGTATGTCTTCTTCCCTCATTCTGATCTAATGGTATCGAGATCTCAGGTCCAATTTGGAAAAAATGGTAGCTCCATTCAATTCATCCAGCAACTCATCAATAACTGGGTGGAAACTTGTCCTTGATAGTGATATCATTGAGTGCTCTATAATTAATGCACATCCTCCATGAACCATCAGCTTTTCTTACCAACAACACAGGAGATGCAAAGGGACTGCTACTGTTCCTAATGGAGCCAACAGATAACAAATCTCTCACAATCTTCTCAATCTCATTCTTTTGGTAGAAAGGATACCTATAGGGCCTTTGACACACAGGTTGAGCTCCTTCCTTAAGGACAATGGAATGTTCATGACCCCTAAGGGGAGGTAATTCTGTAGGAGTCTCAAAAACATGCCCAAACTCTTGCAGTAAGGATTCCACTTCAATAGGAAGCTTCACCTCTAATACATTTGCCTCTACACTAGCAATTTGTAACAACAACCCTTTCTTCACAGACCCTTTGAAAAACTATTCACAATCCATAATAGAAAGCTCTAAGGATGGAGTCAATCCTTGCAGCAAGATTTTCTGATCTTCATAACATAAACACATTGTCAAAAGTTTAAAATTCCATTGAATCTCCCCTAAAGTGGTTAACCATTGGGTGCCCAACACTGCATCACAGCCCCCCAATGCTAAAACATGGAATGGAATGTAAAACTTCACTCCCTGAATGTATACTAGCACACTACTACAAAAACCCAAAGTTTTAACCACAGTACCATTGGCTACTTTAACTTCCAAGACTCTAGTGATATCTACTCTCAATTGTAACTCAGAAACCAAGGAAGCATCTAAAAAATTATGGGTACTGCCGATATCTATTAGAATTACCAATCCACTTCCATTAACCTTACCACTCACTCTCATAGTACCAGGTGTAGGGGTTCCTGTAAGTGCATACAAGGTAATCTCTACCTCTTCTTCCTGACCAACTGCCTTGGCAGCTACCTCACTCTCCACTCCTTCCTCTAATTCAGTAATTTGTACTCCGAACTGCACTCCACAGGATAATTCAATTCCTTCTAACAAAAACAATTTAGCATTTTTACATTTGTGCCCAACCCCCTACTTCTCATCACAATTATAGCAAAGACCCCTCTTTCTTCTTTCATCCATCTGAGTAGGGGTTAGTCTCTTAATGGGAATCTTAGATTTAGATTCTATCACCATATTATTCTTTGGTAAACCCAAGATAGAACCCTTACCTGTTTCTTGTGGAATTCTGGAATTCTTCTTGCAACTGAACACATACTCCTCTTGAATCTTAGCCAACCCAAATGCTTCATTCAAGGTTCTTGGATTAAGCATCCTTACTAGAAGCCTGATTTCATCCTTCAAGCCACTTAGGAAGCAGCTAAGTTTGTGCATAGGGGACAAACCCTTGATCCGATTAGACACGGCTTCAAATTCTGCCTTGTATAACGCCACTGTTGAAGACTGTCTTAGCCTAGTTAACACTTCCATATGATCATCATAAGCTGTTGATCCAAACCTCACGTGTAAAGCTTGCACTAATGAATCCCAATCAGTGAACACACCAGCCTCCTCAGCTTCCTGGAACCAAATCAAAGCTTCCAATTCCATGTGGAATGAAGCAATTAGCAATTTTTCTGTAGCTGGAGTCTGATAATAACCAAAGTATTGATTGGCTTTATAGACCCAACTAGCAGGATCATCGCCTAAAAAACGTGGAAATTCCAGCTTCACAGGTCTGGCAAAAGCTACCGTCGAAGAATTCTGACTTAAAGAGTTGTTTCTCTGCGCCGTGATTGAATTAACATCGATAGCACTTAACTTCTGTAGAACAGTGTGGATATTTTGATTCATCTCATTCAACGTCCTAGTGTGAATTCCTTGAATTTTCTGGATTTCTTGAATGTCTTTCTCAATTTCTTGAATGTCCTTCTCGTGATGGTCTGAAGTTGTGCGAAGAGAGGCGATGGCTTCATTCACCAAGTTCATGGTAGCCGAAGCTCGTGTTTCAGCCATGGATTCTCAGGAACAAGGCTCTGATACCAAATGTTATGAATGGAATGGATGGATCTGATTTTATCTAGCTGGATTCGAGGTCAGCTGGTCCTCCATAGAAAAAGAAAAATACAGGAAAGGAAGAGAAGAATACAGAGAAGAGTTGAACAGAAAGAATATGAATTAGGGATTAAACTTGTGTATCTGTTCTGTACAATCCATTCCCTTTATACCCTTGACAATGCTTCTCCTCTAACCTGTAACTACTCTAACTAACCATTACTCCAACTAAACCCACTTCCTAACTGACTTCTAACTCCCTAACTTGCCACCTGTCATAACCACCTTGCCAACTATCTTCACTAACTCCATACACAGTACAATATTACTAATACAATTGAATTACAATTATACCATGACCCAGCCAGCTTGGTATCTGTACTAACCCACAAATATTCCTAACACTCTCTCTTAAAATTAAGATATAAAAATAAAAATTAGATTACAACTTTACTTAAGTATGCATTGTCATATAGGGATTTGATATTTCATTTTCAATGTCATTGCTAGATACAATTATTTTAAAGCCTTTTGATTTGTTTTCTTAATAAACTAAATTCTCAGTAACTTATCATGTTTATATTTGTTTGAACATTATACTCCAACCTCATTTTGTTTACAAATTTTCTATTAATGACATCAAGCGTTGTTTGTCTATAATACTTGGGTAATCTTTAATAGATACATGGCATGAGAGGGAGCATAATGCATATCTAGCAATTTGAAAGATTAATATGATGCAAGGCTCTGGACTTACAAATTTTTATTTGGGATTAGAAGTATTAATATATATATATATATATATATATATATATATATATATATATATATATATATATATATATATATATAAAATAATATATATTATTTGTGTGTGCGCACGCATATATATGCGTTATAAGTAAAAATATGAATTTTTAATATTAGAGTAAATCATAATTCATAAATATATTACATACAATTAATTACTAACTTTCACACACACACACATATATATAAATATTTTTTGAAAATAACGTATCATCTTTTGAACTTTATTGAGTTCAAAGTTGTCAAATTTGAGTACAAAAACGTCAAGAAAGGAATTATTATCTCCTATCAAAGTTAAGCTCAATCAAGATCTTTCATATAACATATTTAAGCTATCATCATTTTGTAATAAAAGTCATTAAAAAAATTAATTAATTAATTTTCTATCCAAAAAAAATTAAATTTTTTTTTTGAATATAAATTACTAAATTTTAAGTGAAGAATATAAATCTAATGAAATCTTCACAACTACGAATGATCTTAAACTTTAGCAAATACAAGAGAAAATTTTATAAAAAAAAAATTAAATCAAGGAAAAGAATATATTGTCATTATAATATTATCCTTGCACCAATCAGCCTTTCTTTTTTTACCAACTCAAATTTGGGAGGAGCTATAATTTTTGTGTGCCAAAAATTTAAAATGTTTAATACTTTTATATGCTCATATATTTTATGTAATCTTGTTGTATTTTAAATTAATTTATAAACTTTTAAATTTTTTCATATAAATATTCTTAGTCTTTTTTTATTTAAATTTTTTATGAAAAATAACAATATGGGAGGAAAAATGTAAACAGGTTTATAGTAACAGGAAGCCAATAAGATATCAGGCTCACTGTGTCGCAAGAGCTGTAAGAAAATTTATCTATTCCCTGTACACGAAAAGCTTAGTTTTTTATTATTATTAAACTTGTTGTTTGACCGATAACCACTTGTTGAACATATAAAGCAGTGACCCCGGGCTTTTATTTGGTCAAATTCCAATATGGATTTAATAACTTTGCTCTCAAGCTAGCATTATTATTATTTTTTCTTTCTTCCTCTGAATTCTAGATTATTGATTGCTTCAGAGAATAAAGCGAACATAGGTAAACAATGAAAAGTTATCGCAGACATGTTCTTTTACTATATATATATATATATATATATATATATATATAGTCCAAATCTTCTGTCTTACTTTTCCTGCTCTACTCTATACTCCACCAATAAAAACTTACCACGTATTCACCGCATTAATTAAATAATATTATTAATTAATAACGGTAGCATTAATAAGTCAATTAATGATAGTATTTAATTAATGCGGTGAACACGTGGCAAATCTTTATTGGTGAAGTACAGAGTGGAGCAGGAAAAATGAGACAGAAGATTTAAACTCATATATATATATATATATATATATATATATATATGAATGTAAAAACAAAAATCAGAATTTATGATATCTACTTGCCCATGGGACTGGTGTAACAGACAATTGCGAAATGATGACCCATCAATGCGTTTGATTCATTAACTTCTTGAGCATTGTCTGCCTTACAGCTTTTCGGAAATGTTGTCGAGTGTCAACGTGCATAACTTAAACTTGTGAATTGTAATGTGTTTCTTTTCTTCCGTACAAGTCACTTTCACAGCATCGGAATTGAAAAGTCTGAAAAAAAAAAAAAGGTTAGTAATTTTTTCTTTTAATTTTTTTTAACTTTAATTACACATTAAATAAAGTTAAGAAATTTGGATTTGGATCAAGTGTACCGGGTGTAATTACACCACTCTTTCACATTAATTTTTACTACTTTCATTTTTTTTTTAACTTTTTCAACTTCTTTTTAATTTTTTTATTTATTTAATGGTTGAGATTGAAAATTATTTTTTTGAACTTTCAATGTCAACAGTGTATTACTATTGCATCAGGTGCAATACTTAGGATATTACACCTTATTTCAATCCCTTGTCGAGTGTCGACATGCATAACTAAAAAATGTGAATAATTTTGTGATTCTTTTCATCCCTACAAGTCACTTTTACAATTGAAAAATCTGTAAAAGAAGTTAGCAATTTTTTACTATCGTATACCCTAAAGGTATACGTTAGTCAAACCCATTATCATGTACCGTTCACTACAACTCATGTAAAACTTTAAAGAAATTTTGTGTCATTAGACTTATTGTTTAAATATTTATAGTGGGATTTTTAAAACAAAATTTTAAAGAATAATATTATATGTTTGGAAAAATCTTATTGACATACAATACCTAACTTGAACTCTATCACCACTGCTTGCCAAGGCCTAAAGATAAAAAATGTGTAATGACAACTACGCAACCATGAGTGATCAGCTATTGATGGTGTATATAATTTAATGAAATTGTCTTCTTATATGGGGTTAAATCTAAGGGTATCTTGTGGCTTCTGATTAGTTTAACTAGTGAAATCTCTTATAGTCAAATAAAGTATTTGAGTTCGAATCTCACATACATAAAAACTAATTGATGTCATGACCTAAAGACAAATAGCATCATGAAATGGAAACTATAGATTCAAGTCCTATTATATCAATAAGAATAAAAGATCTAAATATATCTTATATATGGTTCATTTTTTGATAGAAATGATAATAATTTAGATTTTATATTTTGACTATGAAAACTTGAATGAAGTGTGAAAAGTACAAGTTATTCTATTAAAAATATTCGTAAGTATATTTAAATACATGAATTTGAAATGATTTTGCATAAGATATGAGCCTCACCAAGAGATTTGTATCTTAATTGGCACATTCTGATATTTTCAACGGCAACGTTTAGGGATTAAATCCTTCCTCCCATTGGAACCACAGATTTTCAAGAAATGATCCTCTCTATTCCCTCCTTAACCTCATGTTAGAAACTAGGCCAAGCTTGGGCTATTAGGGATGCCCATAAATGGACCACTTAATGAGCCAAGTTGATTGTTGGTGTTGTTGCTTTAATGGATGGCTTGCCGGTTCCTTTGCTTCAATGGGTTACAAAGTTATGAGGTCCATTTGAGAGAGAGAGAGAGAGAGAGAGAGAGAGAGAGAGAGAGAGAGAGAGAGAGAGAGAGAGAGAGAGAGAGAGAGAGAGAGAGAGAGAGAGAGAGAGAGAGAGAGAGAGAGAGAGAGAGAGAGAGTCGGGTTTACTTAGTGGAAAATTAACACCCAACTTGAATTTGGTTAAGTTTTATTTACTAAAACTTATTGTCAATTGAAATTTTGCATGAATTCGACCGTGCCTAACATAGTCAATTTAGGTTCTCTCAAGTTTAGGTTGGGTTAGGCCCTTTTGGATATATACCATTGTAAGTTTATTTAAAAAAAAATTTCCCCATTGTAAGCTTAGTATTCTAAAAAACAAGTTTAGGTTGGGTTGAGCAACCTTAGTCTCTATGTATTAGAATTCTAAGCTATGAAAATTGTGTGCATTACTATAGTGGTGTGCAATGCCAAGAGTGGTTTTCAGTTGGTGTGTACATCATCATGCTCAATTATGGAGGCAGATTTGATACAATTTTTCAAATATAGTTCGATAGATACAAATATTGTTGGTATTTTTTTGTGCCAGCACTAAAATTAGTAAAGGAAACCTTGCATTTTGTAATGGTTTATATATATAAAGACTTTGATTACAAACTTGGTTGTAGTCTAAGGTTACAACTCCTACTAAAAAATAAAAAAATTTCGTGACTATTGGATTACATATTCTTTATGTTGTTAACACACACATCAAATTTCGTGACTATAGATGTTATTTACTATTCAATCCATAAACTTTTTTTTATGCATAATTTTAGATTATAAAAATTTGAAATTTAAATATTTGATTAATGACATAGTTATTGATATTTGATCTTTTTGAAATTTTGCAAGCAGGAAGAATATAAGCAGTAAAAGTAATCCAATGATAGATTTGTTAAAATTCACGCCCAATAAAAATATATTGAGTGAAGTTATTTGAAATTTAAATATTTGATTAATGACATAATTATTGATCTTTGATCTTCTTGAAATTTTGCAAGCAGGAAGAATATAAGTAGTAAAAGTAATCTAATGATAGATTTGTCAAAATTCACGTCTAATAAAAATATATTGAGTGAAGTTGCACCTCACTTTTGAAAAATACTAGGCAAAATACCGGTTATATCAGTCAAATATTATGTGTAAATTTATGACTTTTTTATTTTAAATTTTGATTACCAATGTTATTAAGATTCTTTAATATTTAACTTTGAAAAATATATGGTATTTTATATTTATACAATGAGAAGTTATTGTTTAAAAACAGTAAATCTCAAAATATACTAATGCTGACATATTCCATTCCAATAATCAAACTGGAATAATCAATCGAATGGAATTCAAAACTTTTGATCTTATAACCTAAAATAATCACCTTTACATGTTCTAACAACTCAATTTTAGTTTGGAACAATCATATATTGCGAAATTCATTTGACGTAATTGTACTAAAATGTTGCTACTCAAAACCATTGATTTTTAAGCCTTCCAATAGTTCAAATGCAACATTAAATTAAAGTTTCTTGTCATACGTTTCAAATCCGACAAACCTCATAATAATTCGCCAACTCGGAGACATTGACCAATGCTTGCATCTGCTTAACTTTTGGGAATCATATATGAGACAGAGAGAATCTCATAATGGGAGGAGCTATACTGAGGCCATCAACCCCACTTGATTCTGTTTCTTCATAGAAAAGAGAGCAGATACAAACAGTGTGTTTCTTCACACACTTGGGTTTCACAATTCAAGCTCTAATTATTTTGTGAATGAAAATATTTCACTTTCTATATATGTTCTTTCGTGGTCCATGTTTGCTTAATTATAGCGTGTCAGTTTCAAATCTTGTCACATTTGGACCTACTGCTTTCAATGATTCCAACGAATTTGTGCCATAATGGATCTTAAAATTTTATCACGTGGATAATAATTCAATCTTCAACACAAGTTTGGCGCAAAAGAGGGTGTAGACATATCATTCAAGATATCTTTTGTTTAGAAACTTTTTTCTTTTTTTTGTTGCTAAACTCTTTTGTTTAGAAACTTGAGCACCAAAACGATATGCTACTTGATATAATAAAGTCGTAGATACTTTTGGATTTGGAGGAGGATGATATGAACAAAGCTAGTCACTTCAAAATTGTCTTACTTATTAAAAAATCATTTAAGATTGTCATAGGCAATAATTGTTGGTATATGATTGATAAGAAAATTTATTGAATTGAGTATTATTAGGATATATATTTATATATTTTAGAAAGTTTCAATTTATAGCGTTCATTTTTATCATCAGACTAAGACATCATTTTTTTTTTTGAGAAATAATTACAACATACTGCTGACCCTACAGCTCGATATAAGTATTAATTGAATCTCAAATATCTTATTTAACCATTAAAGATTTTACCAATTACGTTAACTGGAATCCACTTGTTAGGATATATTGAGATCACTTAATTGAGCATTTATAGCTCAAATAATACTTCTTCCTTCTATAATAATTGAATGGAGGGTGAGGTTATAGTTTAAGATCCTGATTACAAGTTTTTATCTATTATAAACCATGTAAAAGGATTGATTAATAGGCTGATTATTGCTCAAATTTAGTTTACAATATGCTGGGGTTCAGTCCATGCTCTGCATCTTTTGGTAATAATTTTGTAATGAAAATATTTATTTGCGAAATTTCGACTAAGAAATAGCTATGAAAAAGCAACTATGTCAATCCATCAACCCATTTACTTCTTAATGTTGGTTTTCCTAGTTTTCAATATGTTGTTAGTGGCATTGTATAATCGTTAACCTCATAGAAGAGCTATCCAGTCGAGCTTAATATCTTTAGGCTAAATTTTTACCCTAACCTAACTCCATTGTTGAAGTTTTTACTAGTGTGGCCGATATCGTACCGGTACCGGCCGTACCGGCCAATGCACCGGTACTGGTACACTTCTATATTGTACCGGAAAAAATACCGGCCGTACCGGCCGCGTATTGGTCATACCGGCCAATTTCGGGCAATACCGGGCGTACCGGCTGGTACAAAAAAAAACCTTCTTTTTTTTTTTTTAAAATTTTAGTTTTGTAATTTTGAATTTTTGTAAAGGCATAATGGTAACTTATTTACATTAACTTCTTAGTATTATTTGTTTTCTTAGTATTATTTGTTTTCTTAGTATGCAATGAACAACTAAGCTTTCTATTTTTTATATTGTGTTTTTTTTTTCTTTTATTTGATACTAAAGTCTAAAACTATGAATAATTTGTTTTGAATTGAGGTAATATTTTATAATAAACTTTTATATTTGCTATAATATAAGTGAAATATTATATGTTTATAAATATGGTTCTAGAGATTTTGGTGTGTGTGTGTGTGTGAGTGTGTGTGTATATAAAATAGCGGTAAACCCGAAACGGTACACCGGTATTGACCGGTATCCGAAATATATCGTACCGGTGGCCAAACCGATACAGCATCCGGTACGGTATTGACTTCCTTGATTTTTACACAAAAGGAAGGTTAGAAACACAAACTTTTTCATGGAATAGTATACTAGCATCAATTCACCTACACCCACAATTTACAATTTTATCATATACTATTGGAGTTCAATTGATAGCCCAATAACAATGTAATTTTTTAATGATATCTCATGTATATGATTCGAAATACATTTCTCCTCTCCTACTAACAATTTAGTAAATAAAAAAAAAGATTCACAATATACCATAAGAATTAATTAAAATAAATTAAAATTTTTGTTAAATTAGCGTGTATTTGAATTGCGTTTTGAAGAAAAGATTTTTGCGTTTTGCTAAAATATTTGGTGGGTCCCATGTTATTGTACATATACTTTTTGATATTATTTATTATTTTTTGGTACTATTTATGAGTCTCATTATATTATTTAAATTAATTTTTATTTTTATCTATAATATTTTTAATAATAAAAATTTAATTTTAACAAAATAAATAATATTTAAACACGTCATTTAACTAATTAAATTATTAGTGATAAAAAATTAGGCAATCATTAACGTGTTTAGCTCACAAGCACACATATCACGAGTTGCAGCTGCTCCATTTTGATCGCAAAGGCACACGACTATCGAAAAAACCAAAAAAAAAAAAAAACACATGAGTACACGATTCCAATTAAGATGTAATAATGCCTCTCACGATTTGACAGGGAGCATATTATTCGTGTTAAAAAATTGGGCAATCATTAACGTGTTTAGTACATAAGTACACATATCACGAGTTGCGGCTGCTCCATTTTGATCGCAAAGGCACACGATTATCGAAAAAAAAAAAAAAAAAAAAAACACAAGAGTACACGATTCCAATTAAGATGTAATAATCCCTCTCACGATTTGACAGTGAGCATATTTGTAGGCCCATTGCCGATTTGCATAATTTGTTTAAGGGCCCTTTTCCAAGTACAAAAAAATGAAAGAAATATTTTCTAAAAAAAAAAAAGAAAAAGAAAAAGTCCACTAATTTCATCCAAAAAGAACTAATCAGGATGAAAAAGAAATGATTCACCAATAAAACAAAGGGAAAATTTCATTAACCTACTATGAAATTTTAGTTAATACTAACAAAGTCTAAGACATTTCAAATTTGATTAACTTAGTCTCTAAATCCAACTTAGTCCTAAAAACCGTTAGTCATTTAATTTTTCCTCTCTCCCTCTCTCTCTTTCCCATCCACCAATCAAAGCTCCAGTTTAACGAGAGAGGCAGCAAGTAATGGACCTTGAAAAAGAACTTGAGTAGATCTAGATTAGGTAGTGTGCGGTGTGGAGTTTAGTGGCGGCAATCAGTACTTTAGGAAAGTTGTAGGTATTGGACGATTTGATGCGGTGGTGGTGGTTGTTTAACTCGATGATAGAGTGGGCTTGTCGTTTGGTGTACTGGGTTTGGTTTTCTTATGGTTTTTTTTTTGGGTTAAGATCTATAAGTGTTGTGTTGAGGATGGGTTTCGGGGTAGTGGATTCTACGAGTTTTGTGGGAGGTGTTTTGGAGGTTGGAGTTTTGATGGCAAAAAGTACGATGTTTTTTTTTTCCTAGTTTCAGATTGATCATAGTGGCCATGCTGTTTAAATGAAGATAGAAAGAGAGGTAGGGATTGGTGAGTGAGATGTGAGCTTAGTGGAGAGAGATGTCTGGTGAGAAAGGGAAGGATTAGTGGAGAGGAAAGAGTCACATAAAGGAGAGAGAGAGAGAGAGAGAGAGAGAGATCAATCTAAGAAAGAAGAGGAAAATGAATAACGAGGCTAATGTTGTTTAAGGACCAAGTTGATCAGTTTTGAAATATCTTGGTTCTGGTTATCATTAGCTTAAACCTCAGAATAGGTTAATGAAATTTACCTTAAAACAAATAAGAGATATTTAGATATTATAAGTCCTTAAGTTTTAAAGAGAGTTTTATTTTGAATCTAATTTTTTTTCAACGTTGATTTTGTCCCTATTATTTTTAAACACATTTTAAGATGACAAATAAAAATTGTTAAGATGACAAAAGGAAGACCAATATATTATTTCAAGTTATGGCTGCTTTGTTAGAGAAAATGAAGAAGCCACCATCGGTTGTGACTTTTGGAACTACTGGCAGCAAGAAGAGCAGTAATTTTTGTTTTTGAGACGGGTTTCCAACAATCTTGTTTTGAAGGTGATTCAAAGTTTGTAATCAAGTCTTTATGTGGTAGTGGTATGGAAAAATCTGCTGTAGGACGTATTATAATAGACACTTTGTCTTATGCTAGCTCGTTACCAAACTTTTCTCTCTTACATCAATAGGCAAGGCAATGCAGTCGCACACGGCTTAGCCCAGGGAGCAAGACTTTCCTTTCCTTTACAAGTCTAGATGGAGTCTATTCCACCAGATTTAAATGCTATTGTTTTGGCCGATTTAAAGCCCTTTGAATAAAATGTTTGAAAGTATTTTCTTCTAAAAGAAAAAGTGGAAGTTTTTGCTAAACAATAGATTTTCCCAAATTATATAACTAATTAAAAATTCTTTTTAGTAAGTTATTTAGTTATGTAGCCTTTTTTTAGAACTTGATTTTGCCAAAATAGAGTTTAAATTAAAACTTGTTTTTGTCTAAGTTGAGTTCTATATAGGTAACCACTGATATGGCATGACTAATGGGAAATTAACTAAACTCAAGTTTCATGTTGTCACATCAGTAGTTATTAAATAGAACTCGACTTTATTGAAATCAAGTTTTACTTTGAACTTGATTTCCAAAGAAGGCTAGATAACTAAATAAGTTGTTGTAAATGAGACTTTTTATTAATATGACTCGCAAAAACCAAACATTTGGCAAAATAGGCCTTTTAAGTGACTCAGTTATAATAAAATAGTGTTTGGTGGCCAAAAACACTGTATCAACAATCTATATAGCATAAGAGCATTCACAAAGCTTGTGTAAATTTATTTATTTATTTTAGCATAAGAACCTATATTTTCTATTTCACTTAACCACATTTCAAAAATATCCACATTAGATTATCTATTCTAAACTTTATTTCTTTAAAATATCAATTTTTGTTGATATTTTTTTATTTACTTGTCTCTCTTCACACACTACAAATATCATACACACTACAAACATCATCCACTCTCTTCCTTTATCATTAGGATACATAAAGAAAAAATAAAATAAAAATAAAAATACACATGAACTGTGGCCATGCAAATTACTATAGATTTGAATGAGTTTTGCACAATTTTATATAAGTTGATGTGATGTGAGTGATTTTTGAAATTGGTTGCGCAAAATTTTGCACTTAAGCAATTTTGAACAAAATGATGTAGGAGTTCTATAATAGCCATCTCTAAAAAAAAAAAAATACTACACATTATTGGTATAAAAATGTCAAGTCAATATATTTATATTTATTTTAAATGTTTAAGGTCTGTTTGAGATCCACTTATTTTATTGAAACTGAGAACTTTTTGCTGAAAATACTATAGATAAAAGGTAAATGTTAGTTGAAATAGTATAGTGGGACCCATTAATAGTATCAAAAAGTGTAGTGAGACATAGACATAGTATTAAAAATAAGCTGAATAGTAAAATAAGTTGGTAAAAATAATCTTTGCCAAACAAACACTTTTATTATGTCTTCTTCTTTCACTATTGCCTTGCCTCCTTTTCCTCCAAACTAGAAAGGAAAAAATAATTGATCCAGGTACATTTATGTCAGACTCGTCCTCAACATCTTTGTGCAATATATTATTGAGGGACTAGCTCAACATTGATTGAGATGGACTACAGGGCTTGAGAGTCACCATTGACCAAGCTTCCAATGCAGGTCTTGAAGGATGTGACTAAGGGCTTAATCTTGAGGCTCATAAATTTAGGTTAGGAGTGGATTCTTTGAGATTTCTTCAAGCCTTGTTTGTTTGGAGTGTAAATTCTTAAAGAAATAATTTTTAGATAATTTTGGCTATTAAGATTAGGAGAGTTTGAGATTTTGGGAAAATTGTTACCTTTGGTTTTTATTTTGTGCTTTGGTTATAGTGTGTGTGTCTTTTAATATGATCGTAATTTGTTTTCTTATTGTTTGTTTGACAAGAAAGTGGAGGAAAATAGAGTAAATGAAAGGAGAAGATAATTATTTGAAAACTATTATTTTCTTGTTGGGTGATTTTTGTAATTGAGGGGCTGTTTGGATTTGCTATTTCCATAACTCATAACTCTGTTTCCATTATCCATAACTCAAAATATGTGGGTCCTACGAAAAAAAACTCTGTTTGGATTTGTTTTCAAGTTTTGTTTCCATCACTCAATTTTCTAATTTTTGAGTGATGAGTTATGGAAACTAAAAACACATTTGAGGTATTTTCAAATTATGAAAACAGAGTTATTAGGACCTTGTTGTAAATTTTTGGACTTATATGGGACCCACTGTCATGTTGTGTCTCTATCAAGTCAGTCCACCTCAGCCACTCCCAACGTCTCTCTCCCTTTTCTTCCTTCTCATTTGTATCTCTATTCCATTGTCTGAACCCACAACTCCAGCCAAAACCCAACAGGAGTATCTGAAACCCAATAGCTCTAGCCAAAATCCAGCAGCCTCCACAAAGATCTGATGTTGTCTAATTGTTTTTTTTTTAATAAATTATTTTTCGATAAATGCCTTAGATCCTTTTGCTCTATTTTTCTCTTTCTTTTTTTCTTCACCCATTTCTTTTCTCATCTTCATCTCAGGCTGAACAATTAGGCAAGACTACGGCGCCTGGGTAAACATCCCATTTACCAAACAAGACGGCGAGAGTTTCACTTAACCATTCCCCTCTTTCATTATTTCTTCTTTCAAGATTTGTGGTTCTTTTTGTGGTTTTTCTAGTGCTTTCTATGGGTTAATTTGTTTTAGTATTTGTGGGTTTTATTTGGGTTGGTAGGGTATTTTAATGGTGATTTCAAGCTTCTGATCTGATTTGTGGGCGTGGAGTTCAGACTTGAGATGTGGTTGTGAGGTTTGGATTTTTGAGATGTGGTTATGGGTGTGGGGTTTGGATTTGTGATGTGGCTGTGGTGGGTTTGGATCTGAGATGTAGGGGAAGAGAAATGTGAGAAACGTTTGCTGGGCTCATCTGCTCTGTTCTTCATGCATTTGGGTTTGGGGTTTTTTTTTTTCCTTTGTCGAAGCTGGTATGGTATTTTATGAGAGGTGGAGTGATGTTTTGAAAAGCTGAAGATTGGATCAAGGCGGAGTGAGTCAAGTAGGTTAACAGGAATCATGTATGGGTCAAGGTGTCTCTGACCAAGTGCTCAGGTATGGGTCCCACAAAAAGTAAAAATAGTTGAGTGATGAGCAATTGAAAACAATTGCCAGACGGGTGGGGTTTAAGAAATTGGAGTAGTTTAAGCGACAAGTGATGAAAAAAAAAAAACCAAATAGCCCCTGAGTGTCTAATTTTAAATTCAACTCTGGTTAAAGTGTAGAATTTGTAATGGTCTAATCTTGAATTGATTTCTTATTAATTGGTGATTAAGAAAGTGGAGGAAAATAAAGTAAAAGAAAGAAGACTAGTTTTTTTAAAATATTTATTTTATTTTTTTGTGAGTTAGTTTTTTAGTTGATATATATATATATATATATATATATATATATATATATATATATATATATATAGTTTGTCGTCTTTAGAAATACATACCCTACATCAGAAACCCTAGCCACAATTTAAAAAAAAAACATTTGTAAAACTAAGGTTATGTTTGGTAACTTTTTTTCCCCTTATTTTTTGTTTGTAAAAACAATTTTCTGTTTTTGAAACTTAAAAACTTGTTAGGCAACCTAAAATTGACAGAAAACAAAAATTGTTTTCAAAACTCAATTTGTGAAGGAAACTGAAAACATGCAAAATGCTATTTTCAGTTTCTAATTTTCAAAAGTTAATGAAAATACGCATTTAATTTAATAAATTTGTCTCATTTAATGAGTTAGCATTAGAGTTCAAATCCTAGTAACAACATATTTTAGTAATTTCTATTTTTTTTCTTCAAAAAACTATTATATTTAATTTCAACTAACCAAACATGTTTTTTATTTCAAAATTACAAGAATTTTTTTATATTCCTAAAAAACAAGTTTTTGAAAATAGAAAATAGAAACTTTTATTAAACATAACTTAAGCTTTTCTATCCTGTGAGCAAGATTACAATTAGATTGTGTTAATATATATATATATATATATATATATATATATATATATATATATATATCCAAGTCAGGCAGCCTTCTCCCCTAGCCTTTCTAATCTACAATTTGATAAAGAGACAAAACATAAATAAGGCTAAAATCGAGTAGCTTGCACTCCAATCGTAAAAAAAAGCAATTGATTTTCTAGCTGTAGGTGTATTGATTTCACACTATATATATATATATATATATATATATATATATATATATATATATATATATATATATATATATTGTTTGTTTGTTTAGACCTTTTATACTCATATTGGTTAACCTAATTAATTAACCAAGTCAGTACTTAGGTTTATTATTTAAACCTAGATTAAATACATACAATCATATTACTTAGTGCGGAAAAGTAAAGAAGACAAGCAATATGAAGACCTAGAAAAACCAATGAAACCAGTAGTCTTAAGGTAAAAAATCTAGTGACAATTTAACCTAACTATCCTTCAGATAAACAAGGTAAAAAAATTCACTATGATAGAATGAAAGTCTATAATCAATTTTCTCTCTAAAATCTAAAGTTGCCTCTTGTAAAACTTACTTACACGATCATGTGTAGCTCCTACTCCACAGACTTTTCTATTTGAATTTTTTGAATACAAACACCCATGTTTATGACTTTGAGATCTCACTCAAAGATTTTAGATTACCATTAGTAGGAGATCTTTATGCAGCAACTTGTTTCCACCAATTCTTGAATGTAGATCTAGCTTCCAATAGATGTTTGTTGAGTTAGAAGGCTATAGAAACCACACAAATCTCACAGGAGTAACTCACAAGACTTCCAAGAGCTTTTGAAATGTATTTAGGGTTTTCCTTTTAGACTAGGTAGTGTTGGACTAAAGCCCTAAACATTTTAATGGCCTTTGAGCTTGATTTAAATTCTGTAGAATATTACTTTCTATAAGTCAAACCTTTCTTTCGATCGGTCCAGCTTCATAGAAACTTACATCTTCTTTTTGCAGCTTCATAGTTCTTGAATCTTGACTTGAACAACCTTGAGTAATGTCTAAAACCTAATAGGCATGTTTTTGTTCTTGGTTTGCCAACATACATAAATTTAGAATCTAAACATTTAGCCTAAATATTTAGAACCTAACACGCACACACACACACACACAAGATTGAGTTTTTATTTGTTCAAGAAGTAGAAATCCAATTGGTCAAGCTTTTCCATTTTAGGGCGTAGGTGGAAAAATTGTACAGATGGAGAGAGATTTAGAAGGAAGTTTTTAGTTCTTATAAGTGTGTGAAGTAAGTGACCTTATCCTAATTGGTTACATTTTTGCTTATAGTACTATATTTACAATTGTTACATTTGTGTTTCAATTGTATTAATACACTAATTTAAAGTAAAGAACAAAAATTTATTTATTCATTCAAAAAAATAAAGTAAAGAATAAAGAATTATCATAAATATATTTGATTACTGAATGTATGATTTTATATATGTATATGGACGAAATGTATGTATTTGAACAATGATTAAACACACACACACACACACACACACACACACACGATTATGAATAATCTAGCTATGCCCTGACTCTGATACCCAACTAATGTGGTTTATTCATTGATATCGAAACTACTTTCAACTGGACCCAGCTAGTTAGAGATATACATTAGTATAGAACTAATTTCACCTGAATCCGATATCTAGTTACAGGGATATAGTGTGACCATAATCATAGATAATTAAGAATGTGAATATGTTTGTGAAAGCTCAGATTTGTGTTAAAAACACAAGAGCTTGTTTAGATCCCAAAATAAAAATTATGGCTCGGTTGATCTTACTCTAACTTATTTAAGTGCAGAAACAAGAGTAAATGTGAGCGAACAACCAATAAACTACTCTAAGCCATATTCAATCAAATACAGTAGTAAAATGAAAGCTAAAAGAGTAGGAAAAAGAGATGCAAACACAAGATAACACGCCGATGTGTTATCGAAGAGGAAACTGAAGAACTCGGCGAAAAACCTCTTCGCCGCCCTCCAAGCGGTAAATCGATCCACTAGACAATAAGTTGGGATACATGAATAACAAAAGACCTTCTAAACCTAGTCTACCCAATGCACCTAAGCCGTCCAAGCTCCTACTCCAACAAGACTTCTTGGAACTGTGTCTTGTTTAGCTTTCCAGATCTCGCAATGTGCTCGATTGCATCCGCAAAAGCTTGGCTTCTTCCAATACTTCCTAGCTGCACCAAAACTCACTAGACACTCAGTATGGGTGTGGTAAGTGTTTGAGCTATCAACCTCTCAAGGATATAGAAATGGAGAGGTAGGAGTAGAGGAAAACCACAATGGATTGTGTGTAGAATTGTGGGTATGACAATCTCACACACTTAAGGGTTGAGATTAGGGTTTTCTTTTCTAAAAAGTTCTTTACTCAATATGTGGGTAATGATGGTATATATAGTGTGTTTGAGAATATAGTGGAGCAGATAGGACAACATAGCAAAACAGACTATTTCGCGGGAAGACCTTACTCGCGAGACACTCATGAAAACCAGTTGTCACCATCTGTCATGACTTTTCGCATTCCAGTCATGTGCAGGGTACATGCATCACTTCGCAGGATGCTTAGTCGCGAGCTACCCGCGAGAAATCTTCTGCCTTCAAAAGCTTGAGTCTTCACACTCTTTCTCTCTATCACACAACCCTTACAATAAAATCCCACATAAAGTACATGGTATAAAAGATTGAACAAAATTATAATCAAATTTAGCACGGAATTAAAATCAACACAAAACAGTTATAAATCACAACTTTACTGTTTGAATATATGAACCATTTTAAGTCTATGAAACTTCTTGCATTTATTTTGAAATCCATTGTATACTATAACTTTTGACATATGTGAAATATTTGATCTTATAAACAATGTATTAATTTGTCAATCTATATGCATGTTTCAGCTAGTTTGGTATTTGGTTACTTATTGAATTGTCAACTCACTTGTATTTTCCCTTCAGTCTTAGATTACGAAGAATAGCAAGTTTTAAAACTTTTGCCAAGGGTGTATGTACGAAAGGAGATTAGGAATTTTCAAATAAGGTGATCTTGTAATCATTAATATATCTTTTGTGTAAAGTTGCAATTTACAACTATTTTGTGTTGGCTTTAATTCCGTGCCAAATTTGATTGAATTTTGTTCAATCTTTTATACCCTGTATTTTATGTGGGATTTATTTGCAAAGGTTGTGTGTAAGAGAGAGAGTGTGAAGACTCAAGGCAACATTAAAGACAAAAGAAGTTTTCGCGGGTATCTTATGAGTAGCCTTCCCGTGAAGTGAAGCATGTGCTCAGCACATAACTGGAATGTAAAGAGTCATGACAGATGATGACAGCTAGTTTTTACGAGTGTCTCGCAAATAAGGTATTCCCGCGAGATATCTGTGAGATACACACTATATATACCCTCATTACCTACATATTGAGCAGAGAGTTTTTCAGAGAGAAAATCCAAGCCACAAACCCTTGAGAGTGAGAGATTGTCATACCCACAATCCTCTACACCATCCATTGTGGTTTTTCTTAACTTTTACCTCTCCATATCCAAATCTTTGAGAGGTTGATGGTCCAAATACTTACCACACTCATACTGAGTGTCTAGTGAGGTTTTGGTGCTGTTGGGAAGTATTGGAAGAAGCCTAGCCTTGGCGGATGCAATTGGGTGCATTGCAAAATCCGGAAAGCTAGATAAAACACGGTTCCGAGAAGCCTTGTTGGAGTAAGAGCTTGGAGGGCTTAGGTGCACTAGGTAGATTAGGCTTGGAGGGTCTCTTGCTATTTGTATATCCCAACTTATTGTCTAGTGGATTGATTTACAGCTTGGAGAGCAGTGGAGAGGTTTTTCGTTGAGTTCTTCGGTTTTCTCTTCGATAATAAATCGGCGTGTTATCTTGTGTTTATATTTCCCTTTCCTACTCTTTTAGCTTTCATTTTACTGTTGTGTTTTGATGAATATGGCTTAGAGTAGTTGTATTGTTTGTTCGCTCGCATTTACTTTATTTCGCACTTAGTTTAAGTTAGAGTAAAATCAATTGAGCCGTAATTTATTAATTTGTGGTCTAAATAGCTCTTATTTTTTAACACAAATCCGAGCTTTTAATTGGTATCAGAGCGGGTGCACTTGTTGTGGTTTTATTACCTAAGTGTGATCCAAGACCTCTTTTGTGATAGATCAGTCACAATCTCTCAATGCTCCACTATACTTTGATTGGAGCAACTATACTTTTTTGGAAAGTTCGTATGAGGACATTCTTTTGTGCTATAGATGAGTCCGTATGGTATTCTATTGAGAATGGGGATGTTAGACCCACGATAGCCAAGTCTGAATGGGACAAGGCAGCTCTTGCTTTGGCAAATGTAAATAGTAAAGCAATTAATGTTATCTTTTGTGGTGTGTCTACTGATAAATTTCTTAGGATATCACATGTAAAGACTGCCAAGGAAGCTTAGACGTTTCTTGAGACTACTTATGAAGGTACCAAGAAAGTCAAGGACACAAAGCTCCAAATGCTTACCACTCGATTTGAAGAACTTAAGATGAGTGATGATGAGTCATTTGACCCATTCTATGGGAAGCTTAATGAAATTGTGATTGCCAAGCTCAATCTCGGTGAAAGGTTGAGGATGCTAAGGTGGTAAGAAAGATTTAGAGGTCCTTACTGGAGAGCTACCGTGCAAAGGTCACGCTATAGAAGAAAGTAAAGATTTAGATGAGATCAAGATTGAAGAACTCATTGGATCTCTCCAAACATATGAGCTGGGATTGCCTTCTCACAAACAAGCAAATCACTTGCTTTCAAAACCATTAATGAGAGAATGGATGACTCTTCCGAAGAAGATGATGTAGAGAAGGAAGTAGCATTCTTTGTGAAGAACTTCCGAAAATTTCTGAAGATAAAGAACAGTGGGAAGTCTTTTAGCAAAGGAAATGTTTCATCATCCAAAGGTGGTAGGAAAGAGTTTAAGAAGAAAGATGGGAAGGACTCTTAACCTCCCCTAGGAGTTGTGTGCTACGAATGCAACGACTATGGACACATCAAGAAAGAATGTCCCAACTACTTGAGAGGGAAGGGTAAGGTGTTTGCCACTACTCTTAGCGACTCTGAAAGCTCAAATTTAGACACGAAAGAAGATTGTGACAGTGAAGGGAACTATAGGGCTTTCATGGCAGTTACCTCCGTTGATTCTAAAGATGATTTGAACAATTTGGTAAATGAACTTGGTGAGCATTTTGAGGGTGAGAAAGTTGAAGAATTGAAAGATGAAGATGTATGCCAAAATGAAGGTGAGAACAACCTTTAAGAAGCATATGATTCTTTGTTATTAGATTATGGAAAATATGCTAAGGTTGTGAACCATGCTATGAGAAAGATGAAAAAGATTGAAGAAGAGCATAAGTGTACTCTTGTGCAACTTAAAGAGGCAAAATGTGAAGTAGAAGGACTCAAGAGAGAGCTAGTTGAACCTTACTCTAAGATCAAGTTTCTTGAACTTGAAATAATCCAAGCTGATGTCAAGGTTGAGCGTATCTCCACCAGGAAACTTGATAGTGTGCTGTCCTCACAAAAATCTTCATATGACAAGACCGGTTTGGGCTATACCGGAGAAGGAGCTCCAGCAACGAACCCAGGAAGGAAGTGAGGTTTGTATCAGCCAAGAGTGTTGAGAAACTTAATGAAGTGAAGCCTGAGACTAAGACCCCTGTTGCTGAAAAGAGAACCATTGGTGCAAAACCAAAGGATAAAGGGAAGTTATTACCCAAAAATCAAAGGGGGCCTTAAGTGAAGCATGTGTGTTATTATTGTGGCATTTAAGGGCACACAAGACCCAATTGTTTCAAGCTTCATGCACTTAAGAAGGTTGACTCTATGTGTGGCCAAGAAAGTTCAAAGAAAAGGCCATAGGGAGCACAACCTAAGGGAGAAAATGAAGGACATTTCATTGGAGACGTCATGAAAATGTTAAAGAACATCTCTCTATGACTTGTTAGCTTTACTCCAAGGTTGGAAAGTTATGTTGGTCGTACCCCTCCATCCAAGGTTTTCACTTAAAACACTTGCAAAGTGTGGGTGAAGAAGGGTACTCATGCATGATTACTTCCTATGCTCTTACACTAATACTTCCAATGTTTAGGGTCATAGGTTCATGTATCATGTCATGCAAAAGCTTCTTGTGTCATTGCTTCCGAGTCATAGCATGTTTCTTTTGCAAGTTATGCTTTGTTCTTATTTTTGTTGATCTTACTTTTCTTGTTATGTTTTTTAGTGTGTTGAAAAATTCAAAAACCCATAAAAATTGAAAAATCTTCAAAAAGTTTGATCACTTATTTTGTGTATATCACATGTGAGTTTGGCCTAGTACCTTCGTACTAATGACGTAGTGCATTTACGAGCTTAGTTTGTTTTGTATGCACATCTATCTTTGTGGAAAAAATCTTGAAATCAATGTGTGATTATTGTAAATCGATCTTCAAGTTTGTCATTATTGATTAGTTAATAGTCTTGTTGGTTTTGATACATGCATAGACTTGTGTCTATATCTTTTCCCATGTTTTTATGTTTATGTTTATAGCTCATCAAATGTCAAATCTCGAAAAGAGATAATGAGCTGCAAAAACCGTCGTACATACTACTATTTGACTAGGGAAAAGGGAAAGTGACTTGTATTGAAATGTATGGTGCCTTAAAAAGCCAAAGGCTTACTCACAAAATTAAAATATCAAAAATTTCAGGCATCAATCTCAAAATGAGATGTATTGTTAAAAAATGACTAAATGTTATGATTTATAAAAAAGCCAAATGAAAAGTTTCAAAGATATGTAATCATTTTCTTGTGGGAGATCATATATGTTCACTTTTATAATTGAGATAGTCCACTTGACTTAATACTAGTTGTGTATGACTTGATGGATTTGATCATTGAAGCTTCACTCTAAACTAAGGATTATTCCACTTTTGATATTCACACACAACACACGAGACTTTGTTCTATGAATGCTTATTTCATTTGTGTGATTGTACATGTTTAAATGTGATGTGTATACTCAAGCAAGGGCATGAGGAACGAGAGGATGCAGAGCTGAACGGTGTGGGTTTGTTGTTGTTGGTTTGGGTGTGGTTTTGTGTGGGTTTTCCTATGTTTGCTATTGTTTATGCTATTTGATTTGGTGATGTTCATTTTTTTTCCCTGTAGGTTTGATGTTCATGTTCTTTGATTCTGGGTTTTTTGGGTTTATTTCTTGATTTAAGAAGAACAAGTTCTTAATCTTCTTAGATCACAATTTATGTAATTTTTTGTTTTTAATTTTTTTTTTATTAATTAAAATTACATGCTGACGTGGTAATTTTTTAATGCCAAAATAGATTTTTTAATTATTTTAATGTGCCATCAGCCACGTCAGTATTTTCTGTTAGTTGGGTGACGGTAAAGACTTAAATATCACGCGTTAATTGGTTTAGGGACTAAAAATGGTAAAAATAAAATGTAGGGACCAAAATAAAAATTGGGTCAAAATGTAAGGACTAATAGTGCATTTACGCCTATATATATATATATCATGATTACATGTCATTCATCATATTGCCTAACTGAATTTTATTTTTATTTTGTGTGCCACCCGGAAGTCAAGGTGGTAGTAGTCATGGATCATAATCTTCCTAGATTCGCATCCCTAGTGGTAAAACCTACCACCCCACTGCCTAAGAATCACTTGATCCTTCTTGTAAATTGTATAGAACAAACCTTACCATTTAGACCAACGCGCCATTCCCACATTTTAAGTTGGAAGGTATAACGTCTTAATTGTGGAAACCTAAAGCCTACTTTCTACCCATCTTGTAGAAGTCCATGAAATCATCTTGACCTTGAATGGATTCATTACAAACTCATTTGATAATTAAATTGTCATGGAATTCGCCGTCTCTAAAACCTAATAGTAGGCATCTTAGGATCAATGGGTGTAGGAAGCATACTTTGACATCCACAAGGAAACTAGATTAAGGGATTCTCACTCAAGGTAGGTGATAAAATTAGTATGAAGGCAAAACTCTGGGCAGTTAGGCATGACCTCCAATTAGAATGGAAACTTGGATATCGATTTATACAATTAATTGGAAGTAGATTCAACCATTTTTTTAATTCTTAAATCTAACTACTACTACTACTACTTTCATCCCAAATTGCTGATAGTTTTTAAATCTAATGCAATGTTTGTTTGTTAATATGGTGCAAGTTTTCAAGATTGCTCTTATTAATTTAAACTCTTAAAAAAATAATGGTATTGATTTTTTTAAATAAATTGAAGGTTAAGATAGAAATTTTATTTATTGACTTTTGAAAAAGGACCACATTTTGGGACATCCCAAAATGAAATAGAAGACCAATAATTTGGAATAGAGAGAGTAATGTTATGTCTCCACCTGCTTTCTCTGCTCTTATATTGGATTGTAAGCAATTGTTAACTAGATAGTGGAGGATGGTTTCTTGACATGTGTGCTATGAGGCCAATCAATATGACAACACGTGGGTTCTAGTTAGATAAAATGGTAAAATTTCTTGTAGTCAAATAAAAAATCTAGAATTTGTACCTGCCAACGCTAAAAATTGATTAATGTTTTAGCTTGATGATAAAAGTAATCATCATAATAAATATCATATGTTGAAATTCTATCATATTTGAGAAATAGGGAAAGGGTACAACAGGGCAGCCTAATGGTTTGTTATCACTTTCCTGATTTTGTTTTTAAGACTTTTGTATGGGATTTAAGGAGAATGGCTTTGAGTCCTCGTCTCCCAAACCTTAGTCCTTAACTAAAGCTGTAATGTTTTTGTAGTGTAATGTTCCTGGTTTTATATTTTGTTTTATTTTTTAATTAGGAATTTTTTTTTAAAGAAAAAAAGTTCCAAACTAGTTGTACTTGTATACATTGTGTATTTAATTAATAGAAGATTTTTTGTTTTCGGGAAAGTCCTTTACGAAAAGAAAACGAAGCCAAGCCCCGTCACGCTATCAAATAATAGGACTTTGGCCTTTCATGAAAAAATACAATCACTTGTATTGAATTAGCTAAAAATGATCTTTTACTTTTATGGAATTATTACCTTTTTCAGGTCTAAGAACATCATGAAGGTAACATATAATCCTAATAAATCCGAATCACAATCTTTAGTTTGACCAACTGTAATTCTATATAATATTTTAGAATATTTATTGTTATCAAATGGTTAAGTATTACCTTGTGATGTTATAAATTATCCATGATATGTTGGAAGTCGGAACACATGCTATGAGTTTTCCTTAGTATAGTGACATTGACAAAAAAGAAAATAAAATGTTGTGTAAACTTTACAAATTGATGCATTATTTTAAAATGACAAATTAAAATAAAAATAAAAAATAAATTTATTTATTCTATTTTTGATGTTGAACCAATCATATATATATATATGTGTGTGTGTGTGTGTGTGTATGTATTTTTAAGGATAAATGGTAATTACACCTCTAAAGTTCGGGGGTATTTGGCTTTTTCACTTTGAAATTTTAAAATTTAAATTTTATCCCTTGAAGTTTGGGGTGTTTGAATTTTACACCTTCATGTTTTAAAATTTGAATTTTACTTCCTAAAATTTGGAAGTGTTTGGATTTTACACCCTCCAAATGCTAGAACTTTAGGGTGTAAAATTCAAACACTCTCAAATTTTAGGAAGTAAAATTTAAACACATCTAAAATTTAGTAAGTAAAATTCAAATTTTAAAACGTTAAGGTGTAAAATCCAAACACCCCTAAATATTAGGGGGGCAAAATCTAAATTTTAAAATTTTAGGGTATAAAATCCAAACACTCCCAGATATTATGAGAGTAATTTGCAATTTCTTAATAGAGTAAGTGTCCAAATGATTCAAGAGAATGTATTTGATAAAACATATATCATAACATGTAAGATCCGCACATGTTACACAAAACAGTCATCTAATAAGATAATTTTTTAAATAAATTAAAGGGTAAGATAGAAATTTTATTTATTAACTTTCGAAAAGAGGACCACATTTTTTGACATCCCAAAATAAAATAGAGGACCAGTAATTTGGGATAGAGAGTAATATTGTGTCTTATTTTCGATTGTAAGGAATTGTTGACTAGATAGTGGAGGTTGCTTTCTTTACACGTGTGTTGTGAGGCCAATCAATTTGACAACATGTGGGTTCTTGTTAGATCAAATGATAAAATTTCTTGTAGTCAAATAAAAAATCTAGGATTTAAACCCTGTCAACACTAAAAATTGATTGATGTTTTAGCTTGATGATAAAAGTAATCATCATAATGAATATTATAGGTTAAAATTCTATTATATTTATAAAATAAAATAAAAAATTTCTATGTGACGATATTGAAAAATAGGGAAAGGCTACAACAGGACAGTCGAATGGTTTGTTATCACTTTCTTGATTTTGTTTTTAAGACTTTTGTATGGGATTTAAGGAGAATGGCTTTGAGACTTTGAGTCCTCGTCTCCCAAACCTTTAGTCCTTAACTAAAGCTGTAATGTTTCTGGTTTTTATATTTTGTTTTAGTTTTTAATTAGGATTTTTTTTAAAAAAATTTTCAACTATTGAGTTGTACTTGTATCCATTTTGTATTTAATTAATAGTTGATTTTTGTTTTCGGGAACGTCCTTTACGAAAAGAAAACGAAGCCAAACCCGTCACGCTATCATAATAGGACTTTGGCCTTTTATGAAAAAAAATACAATCACTTGTATTGAATTAGCTAACAATGATCTTTTATTTTTATGGAATTATTACCTTTTTCAGGTCTAAGAACATCATGAATGTAACATATGATCCTAATAAATCCGAATCACAATCTTTAGTTTGACCAACAGCAATCCGATATAATTTTTTAGAATATTTATTGTCATCAAATGGTTAAGTATTCAATTTGCAGGGCCCATTGTGATGTTTCTAAATATCCATAATACGTCGGAACACATGCTATGAGTTTTCCTTAAGCTCCGTTTGGGATTTATGTTTTGGTAAGCTGCATTTTTTGGCTGGTCCATGGCACTCTTCATGGACTAGCCAAGTGAAAACTGCGGGTGACCGTACTGTAAATTTGAGTAATAAAAAATATTTTGCTACAGTATTTTCAGTAATAAGTTTTTTATTTTTTGTTTTCTGTAAAATAAGCAGTATTCAAACGCACACTATAGTAACAATGAAAAAAAAAGAAAAAAAAATGTTGTGTAAACTTTACAAATCGATGTATTATTTTTAAAATAAAAAATAAATTTATTTATTCTATTTTTGTCGTTGAACCAATCATATATATATATATATATATATATATATATATATATATATATATATATATATATATATATATATAGGGTATATTGCAAATTACACCCCTAAAATTTGGGGGTATTTGAATTTTTCACCCTAAAATTTCAAAATTTGGATTTTATATCTTGAAGTTTGGGGTGTTTGGGTTTTACCCTTTAAAGTTTAGAAGTGTTTGGATTTTACACCTCCAAATTCTAGAACTTTAGAGTATAAAATTCAAATACTCTCAAATTTTAGGAAGTAAAATCTAAACACATCTAAAATTTAGAGAGTAATATCCAAATTTTTTAGGGTATAAAATCTAAACATCACCAAACGTCAAGGAATAAAAACCAAATTTTAAAACTATAAAGTGTAAAATCCAAACATCCTCAAACATTAGGGTTATAATTTGCAGTTTACCCTTTTTTTTAATTGACAATTTCTTAATAGAGTTAGTGTCCAAATAATTAAAGAGAATGTATCTGATAAAACATATATCACAACATGTCAGATCTGCAAATGTTACACAAGATAGTTATCTCATAAGATAATTTTTCAAGCCAATAATGCAATGGTTTGAAATTAAAGGCTTATTGGTGCCATGACTTGAGGTAAGCATTCAAAGAGTTTGGGTAAAAGAGACATGGAAGTATTTTTGAATTTTGAAAGGGTGTAAGATTCTAATATGAGAGAGAGAGAGAGAACATGACCACTTCCGTGCACATGACACATTTGAGTGTTTTGTCGGTTGAAATCTATTACGCTTCCAAATCTTATTTGATAAGAACATGTAATTACAAAGTAAATATTTCTCTAATGGACAAGTCTCCAATTGACAATGATAATCTCATCTTTTCCGTTGTATTGGTCTTGATTTAAAAGCATGAAAACGACTTATATTCTATAATTGAATAAAGTAGTTGAATTAACATAATTAACAATGTCCAAATGAAAAGAGAGAGTTGTAAAGAAATGTACAAATTATAGACGGCAACCGACGACTTTTTTATATATTATAATTTTTGTGATAAGATTTAAATATATAATATCTACTCTATAATTATTATTTTTATCTATTAAGTTAGATATAAATATATTTTTAAGCAAAATTTCATCTTAATTTTCATATTTAATGACAATAAACTTTACTAGTTGAACTAAATAAAATTAACCCTCGTCTCTTCTTTTTTATATTTGGCAAAAGTATTGTGTAATTCAAAAGTAAGATTATGTTTTCATAGTGGACTTTGTTTGATGCAATGTGATACTGTAACAAGAGTTGGTGCCTCGTTAGACCTTAGTAACACGTTGAATACATAGAAATGTGAAATCTACCACAAATGTTGAAAACAAAAGACTGAAAGTTTTATTGATAGAAAATTTTTAATTTTTGTTTTATTATTTAGGGTCTAACTATTCCCATATCTCAACCCCTTCCCCTCTATATATATATGTGTGTGTGTTTCTTAAAATAAAATAAAAAAACTTAAAAGTTCCGAAAACTTAATTTTCAAAGAGAAATATTATCTAATGTAAACATGCATACCCTAATTAAAGGAGTACCGTATAATATAAGGAGTCCTTTTTGACTAAAATAATAATAAAGACTACAAAAAAAAAAAAGGAATAAAAATCATTCTAGAAAAATATAAAAATTATTATAATTCAAAATAAAATTCTTCCAATAATATGTTCCACGTCCAATGCCATTGTCTAGGGGATAAGATATCTTTACATGTAAGACTTCTATAGTTAATGCATGATAAAGTTTAATGAATGGATTGATGTCTATGCCGAAGTGGAGCAAAACGCCTTGTTATATTCACAAAATTGTACTTTCATCTTACATAAATTATATTAAATAACTAAAGGTAACAAAAAATTATAATTTTTAAATTAATAAAATTCGACAAGAGAATAAATGATAACAATCATATAATATACCTTAAACGTCACCTGAATAATCCACAAAGTACTTCACAAGCTATTAATTTATGAGTCAGCCCTCATATATAATAATATATATATGTGCACTTACCCAAAAAAAAAAAAAAAATCTATTAGTACTTGTATTATCATTATTAATGTATTACAATAATTTAATGAGAGAGTAAATTAATTTTGTTTCAATACAATAATATTTTAAATTTACAGTGTTTATTTCATAATGATTATTCTTTATTAATATGTTCAAATATTAATTAGTTTTTAGTACTTTAAATTTCTTATTTGACAATAAATTTTTTTTACTAATTAAGTTAACTCGATCTTACAAAAGAATTCCGTGTCAAAGAAAACTGTTTGGTCTCAAAGCAAACGTTTACAAAATGGTTTTTGAGTGCTAATTTGCCTAACAATGACAATTTATAGTAGAAAATGGAAGGTACTGGAAAGATATAGCTGCGTGTTGAAGCAAAAGACCGAACTATTTTAGAAGCACGCTTATATAGTGAAATATTATGGCTCATGTGAACCCCAACTTGCTTTAGCATGTTGTAATCAATCAAATCATGCTATGGGATCTAATCGATGAATCAATTCAAATCACTATAACTGCCTTATATAGCAAAGAAACCAAAAATGAAACAGTAAAATTCAAATCACTTTGTTTATTTTTTGGCTTACTGATGTAATAATTAACAAAATTAGTAAAATAATTCATATTATTTTAGTCCAATCAATGATGGCATTTTGAAAATGGGAAACACTAGCAACAGTCAACTGAGGGTGACAACTTAACGTCGGCACTTAGCACCTTGCAACTAATATATATATATATATATATATATATATATATATATATATATATATATAGTGAAAATCCTTTTAACTTATTTGTTGGTTATCCTTTAGACCCCGTTTGAAAAATTAGTACTTTACCAAGTTGTTAATTAACCAATAATGACCATGAAATTGATTCATTGTTAGTCAAACTACGTAAACAATATTGCCATGTAATAGCGTGGAAAATAAATGATTATGTTGTGTTTGTTTGTTAGGGCTTCTTTATATATGAATAAGCCTTATTGTTGAAAGAAAAAAAAAAAGCCTTATTGTTATTTTCTTCATAGTTAAAAATTTTCACTTATAATTCTCATATATAGATTTTTAGTACTTATATAAATTTCAAGTAGTACTTGTGTCAGTTTTTGTTGAACTCATAATATGATTAAATTATAACAATTTTAAACCATATATTTTGTGCATATATCAAATTATGGAGCTTAATTATTATGTATATATATTTTGTAAATTTTATTAATTATACAGTCATTTTATAAAAAATAAAAAATTATTTCATAATTAGTTTGAACTTTGAACTTTTGACATTTTAATTTGAGATACAACAATTTTTAGTTGTTTTTTTATTCAATAAAAACTTTTTCCTTTTATTCTTTTTTTTTTCTATCCTTAATTTTCTTTTATAGCTTTTCTTTAAGGATGCTTTGGATTACCGTATCTATCTATACATATATAATAGGTGAAGCAGAGAGAAACTCTAATTGCAATTCTAAATTAGAATCCTAATTTTGTGTCAAGTGTCAAGATTCATGTGGTTTCATTTGTCTAAATTTAAGTGGATCAATTGTAATTCCGGTGTGTTTTTTTTTTTTTTCCACGCCTGGGTATTTCAAGGTTCATCTCCCCTTCTCCAATAATAACTTTCATATACAGCTCCCCTGTTGTCCAATGAATGCTATGGAATTTGATAAGAATCTCTCGGTCTCAATGATACATGTATTTGGGTATTTGTTTATGTTATATAAAAAGAGGTTTTCCATAGATTTGGATTGTACTCACAATTTTAGTGGTCCTAGTTTATGCTTCCTAAGGTTTGATTACTTCTTTCTTTTATCTGCCTATACTTTTATTCGTTTTTGTGGATAATTGTTATTGTTTAATTATATATATATATTTTTTCCTATCATTGATGTTGCATGTTTATTTTCTATTTCATAACAAGTTGTAAGGAAAATCAGAATTTTAATGGTCCTAGTTATATTAATGTAAGCCACATTAACATGAGGTTTGGCGCATAAGAAAAACTTGATAGCAGTTAGACAAATGAAATAAATTGGTATTGTTTAAATACTCCTTTTTTCTAAGTAATTAATAAGAAGGAGAAGTGTAGATAAAGATTTTATAGGTGTAAATTCGAAAATAGATAGAAATGTGATCATATGACTTGACATGCTTGTGGTGGAAGCGTAGTTTTAAAAATTGGATCGGTGGGTTTGACCAGTTCAATCGGGAATCGGCCTTCAATTCGGTCCAGTTATGAGTAAAAACCGAAAATTATCTAAAAATCGGGAAAATAACTAAACCGGCTGGTTCATCCAAAAAACCGAGAACTGGCACGGTCAAACCAATGCCCGATTGGGTTGAAAACCTAAACTACATCGTTTTGCCCAGCCTTAACCCTAAACACCTGATTCACCCTCACTCTCACTCACGCCACTCACCTCTTTGTGACGCTCATGCCTCTCACTCTCAAGTCTCACCTCTTTGTTTGGCGTGAGTCTCGCCCCTTTGTCTCACTCTCACCTTATTCAAGCTCACGAGTCACAACCTTTCATCTGATCTGCTTCTCATTGTCACAGGTCATGCCTCTCGTCGTCTCGATTTTTCTTCTTCTTTGTTCTCAGTCTTGCCGTCTCGGTATCGGTATCACCCACCCTCTGTGATCTACTTTATCAGGTATGTGGATTATTTTTCATCTGTGCTTTGTCTCGCTCTCACTCTCAACTCACTCAAGCTCACGAGTCACGGCCTCTCATTTGATTTGCTTCTCATTGTCACGGGTCACGCTTCTCGCCGTCTCGTTGTCTCAGTTTTTTTCTTCTTTGTACTTAGTCTCACCGTCTTGGTATCGGTCTTACCCACCCTTTATGCTCTGTTTCCATTTCTCTCAGCTTTATCTCAGATTCTCCGTTCATGTTTTTTGCCTTCAAATTTCCAATCAGTTCAGTGACTTCATTGGTAACTTCTCTCGTTAACTTAATTATTCAATTTATTCTTTCAATTATTAGTTTAGCATAGCATTTTAGTTTATTTGTGATTTTGTGTATGTTGAGGATTATGTTGTGGATTTGATTTACAGAGCTTTATTGTTTGTGAAAATAGTTTACAGAGTAGCATTGTTGTTTGTGAAATATTTACAGAGTAGCATTATTGTTTGGATGTAATAAAGTTATTTGCTATTTGCCATTTGCCATTTGGATGTAAATGTAAATGACTAATGAACTTATTTATTTAGTTTTGTTGAAAGTTTATTATGTTAAGGATGCTTGTTTTGTAATATTATTATGTTAAATTCTTTAAAAAAAAATGATATATACATGTATTTTTTAAAGGAAACTTATTTATTACTATTGGATTGTTAGTTTTATTATATTAAAAAATTATTTATGATGCTACTGGTTCGACAATCGGTTGAACCCCGGCCCGACCAAAAAACCGGTAATTAACTCCTCGACTAGTTCTTTCACCGTACCAATTTTTAAAACCATGGGTGGGAGATGTGATAAGTTAATCTAAGCATGTTTAGCCACATTGCTAGTCACACATGCACTCGATGTCTATACTATTATTTAAAAGGCTTTTCTTGTTTGGGTTCCTCATTTTTATGGTTCTAAAATGCCCCTACTCTAACTCTTATTAAAATATTGCCTAAAAAATAAAGTCACTCTCCTATTTATTTTCAAATTGCTTTTTCCACTTATAAACTAAATTTCCAAAATAAAAATTATATATATATATATATATATATAAAATAAAAACACGTTTTTTTTTCTGCTACAAAATAGGACCACTAAAAAAAAGCCTCCCTTATAAATTAAAATTTCAAAATAAAAATTATATATATAAAATAAAAACACATTTTTTTTGCTATAAAATAGGACCACTAAAAAAACAAAAGCTTTATCGCACGCACAAAGCGTGTGTGATGAAGCTAGTGTGTATTAAGGAGGCTTTGATTTGTCATGTTAAATTAATGAAAGCCTCGTTAATGTGAGGTTAGGCATGTAAGAACAAGATGTGAGTTGTTACTCTAGGTAGGCTCATCCACATTGCCACACACACATGCAATCTATGTGTGTTTTAAGAGTATTAGCGTTGGAGGTGTAAACCTCCCCCCAATTGCTATTTTACCAATGAACACACTGAAAATCAAGTTTACTTGGATATATATTGCTATATTTCTTTTTAGCAACAGTGAGTTCTCAAATATACAACTTACTGTAGCCATGAACGTAAACCTAAATATATTATTTTAAAAAAAATATCTCCATTTTTCTATACACCTCATAACTCCTCTCTCTTTCTCTCTCTTCAACACTCCTCTTAGACCTTTTTTTCTCACTCACTCTTTCTTCTTCGTTCTCTCCCAATTGTAGAAACTCTTTCTCTCCCTATGCCACTTACCCATCACTCTAACACTTTGCCCCTCTACCCCCTTTTTTTTTTTCTCTCTCTCTCTCTCTTTACCCTATTGCTCTCTCCCCAAACTGAAGATTTTGTTGGTTGGTTTAGGTTAGGGTTTTGTTTGGTTCAGACTGAAGCTCCATCAATGGCTAAGGCTCAGTGGTTTTGGTGGTTGGGTTTGAATTAGTGGTTGTGGGTTGCTAGTGGTGGGTATTTTTGGTTGGGTTGAATTGGTGGTTGGGTATAAGTGTCGGTGGTTGTGGGTTGTTGTTGGTGGGTGTTTCGGTGGTGGATATTGTTAGGTTCAAAATATTTAGTCTTAAAATTTTTAGGTTCTAAATTTGTTGTTTGTTGGCAAACTGAGTACAAAGAATTGTCTAGTAAAAGGTCTTAGTGTCTTTAAAGTGTTTTAGACATTACTTAAGAATATATAAGTCAAGATTCAAGAACGTACATACTGCAGAAAAAGGAATTCAGAAACGGAAGAGCTCGACTGATCAAGAGAGTCATTTGACTGATCGCACTGCGATTCTATAGATTTTTAGATCAAGCCAATAGCTCGCAAAAAGTTTAGGGTTTGAGTCCAACACTACTAGGTATAAAAGGAAAACCCTAATACACTTTTTCTAAGACTTGAGAGTTACTCTTGTGAAATTTGTGAGATTTTGTACTTTCTAACTCTACAAGCACCTACCGAAGATCACATCCATATTGCTAGTATCGATGGAGTAAAGTTGCTACCAAGCCTTTAGTTATCAAGCGCACTGAAGATCAAGGCATAAACAGGTGGTTCATGTGAGAACGTATCATGATTAAGGCAGTCCATGAGCTCAAAGCCCAATTTGGTAACTATGTTAGATTTACTACGAATTAGTATTCTTGATTGCAAATATAAATTTGATATAGTGGATAATTCTCTTGGGATAGTTCCTCCTAGGTTTTTTACCTTGAAATGAGATGTTTCGTTGGTTTTCCTGGGTCATCAAATTTTGTGTCTTTTACTTTTTTGTAGTGTTTAATACATGAGATGAATGTTGAACCTAGTTCTTAATAATTAACCTAAGTAACAATTTAGCTAATAAATTAGGTTAAACAAACTATGTTTTTCCAAGGGTCTAAACCTAATAGATATTTCTGATTGGGTTGAATTGGTTGCAAGCAAAGCTGTGGTGGCAATGGGTATTTGCTTGCAGGTGAGGCTATGGTGTCGGTGGGTAGTTGAGATTGGTTGCATGTGGTGGGTATTTAGTTGTGATTTGTTTAGTGGGCTTGGATTTGGGATTTTAGTGGGTGTGATTTGGGATTTGCTTATTTGGTTTGGTTTGGTATTCCAGTGGTGTTTCAGAGGTGGTGGTGGTGTTTGATTGGATTAGTGTTTCAATGGTTACTGGTTGATTCGGTGGTGGTTAGTGTTTTAGTGTGAATTGGTTGTTGTGGAGAGATACAAAGAGGAAGAGAGGAAAGAGATAGCAAAAAAATTTTATTATTTGTTTTTGTAGTTTATATTATTTTATTGGGTTGTATATAAAAATAAGGATTAGGATGTTAGGTATATTTTTTATATGAGTTGGTAAAATAGATAAAGTAACTTTTGAGAATGTAAAGTAAATATTTTTTTTAGAAACTAGGATGTTTGTTTTTTGAGAAATTAGAAACTTGAATCTGAATGCTCTAAGGATGCTTTAGTTTGCCACATTAGATTAATGTAAACCACCTTAACATGTGGTTAGGTTGGCTCTTGACCCATGTTAGTGCCTCTATACTAATATGCATCCAAGTCCTTCTTGGCTTCATTGTGAACAATGCCTTCAACTTGAGCCTCTCTCTACCCTTGTTATAGGGCATTCAAGTCCTCTTTCGGGGTCTCTTACTGTGATGCCCTAATTTGATTGATTATGTGATGTGTGTGGGTGTGTGATGAGTCCCATATCGGGTATTTACTTGGTAGATTTGAGCTTTATTAACAACTACAAGGAACCTTAATTGTGACTAGTCCTTTTGAAGTATAGCACAACTTAGGTCATTACTTATGGTATCAGAGCTGGCCTAGTAACCTCATGTGGGCTCAAAGACATTATCCCACAAAGTGTGCCCTAACGAGAACGTTAGAGATTTAAGTGGGGGAGATTGTGATGCTCAAATTTTATTGATTGTGTGATGTGTGTGGGTGTGTGATGAATCCCATATTGGGTATTTACTGGGTAGATCTGAGCTTTATTAACAACTACAAAAAATCTTAATTGTGAATAGTTTTTTTGAGGTATAGTGTTGATGTGGCTAGCGTTTTTCCTTGGGTCGTTACACTTACAACCCTTGTTGGTGGTTTTCTCTATTCGTGTCATGGGTCTTGTGCTGGTTTAGATTGGTTGCGAGTCCTTCACTTATGGTGGTATGGCTGCCCTCTAAAGCTCCTGGAGAGAGTTTACATTTCCTGCTCAGATTTCACTTGGATCAGTTCAAATATAAGCTCTTTTGATACGAAAAATGATGGATCTAAAGTAGTGGGTGGTCTCCTCCTCTTAGCTGTCAAACTTTTGTGTCTTCATAGAGGGTTGAGTTTCTCTTTGCTAGATTTGGGTTTCCCTAAGTGATTTTCGTATCTTTCAAGTAGGAGTAATGGTATTTTTTTGGAGATCATAGGATTTGTTTCCAATTTGTAATGTTATTACTCCTCTTGGTTTTGACTGTATTTTTTCTTTGAGAGTTTGGCCTCTCCCAAACTTTACTCTTTGTATTTCTTTTTGTAATTATTTATTTTGGCAATAAAATTGTGTTTCTTTTGCTCTCTTAAATAATAATTAAAAAAGCATGAGGTTAGGCTTTCTATTAATTTTGCTTGTTTTGTTTCCTAATAAAATGTGACATATAAAAGAGATATATAAAAAGAATACATAAAAAAAAAAGATATAAAAACATGGGGAAACATTGATTAATTTTTTTTTTTTTTGGTGGGGAGGATTGAGGCCAAGATCCTAGTACCTCAACTGGCATATTTGGTATTTTCAACAGACTTTTAGGGTTTAAATACCCCTTCCCTAATTATTGAATTAGATATAAAAAAAATGTTTAGATTCTCATAACTGTTTTTATAGTCATGGCCAATACATTTTATTTAGAAGCCTTTTTTTTACCCCTTAATTATTAGAATGTTCTATTTTAGTTCTAATAGTTGCAAGGTGATAAAATGTTAGTGATTTTTTTAAGGATAAATTACACATTTGTCCCTCGAAGTTTTTCTAATGACATTCTGTCCAAATTTTTGCATAAATGACACTTTGTTTTAAGGATTGTATAAATGCAACAATGTTCGTGTCCTCTCAGCCCCTGAGATTTGTGGATGCATAACACTCTTTTGTTTTGTATGTATAAATTAATAAAATATTTTTAAGACTGAAATATTCTACTAGCTAGGTAAGTACTCAGCTGTTGTATTCATAAAAATCTAAAAGGGAGAATGTCATTTTGTGAAGAGTTTAGAGAGACTTGTCATATTGTAAAACCCCAAAAAAAAGTTGGTGTAAATTTGTCTCTTTTTGATAAATAAATAAATAAAAACAGTTTTTACTTCGAAATTTTCTAAATTAGTCAAGGGATTAAGCTCCACCCTTCACACTTATCAAAAAAACATTCTGTCATCTACTGATCTCTTGTACACTTAATTAATCCCACTTCAATGGGATTCCCTTCAAATTGTCGTTTTTCAAATGTTATTTAAATAATTGAGGGCTTGTTTGATAATGTTATTTTAATAATATAAAATTATGTGTAGGTAAAAAATTTTTGTGAAAATATGTGTTGTGTTGTTTAAATAATGAAAACTATTATTTAAATAACATTACCAAACACTCCTAAATGGTGTTTTTTTTTTTGTTGAACACACCTAAGTGAGGTTCTTTTTCTTGGCCATAAAAATCAATTTATATAGTGTTCTTCTCGTGACCACAAAACTGTTGCTTCTGTTAATATTTGCTTTTTTTTTTCCTTTCAAATTGTTGTTTTTCAAATGTTATTTGAGTAATTGAATGGCGTTTTTTTTTTGGTTGAACTACGTGAGGTTTTTTTTCTTGGCCGTAAAAATCAATTTACGTGTTCTTCTCTTGACCACAAAATTGTTGCTCTTGTTAATATTTGCATTTTTTTTCCTTTAATCATGAGAGAGAGAGAGAGAGAACCAATCCGTAAAATAATTGACTAAATCTTTGCCTGGCTTGCTATAATTTACCATTTGCGAAGCACACAGCATATATATGATATTTGTTTGTTTTTACAAAACTAACTGATATTTCTCCACGTCTTTTTCAGAGACAAACATGAAGGAAAAAAAAAAGTATTTTTAGTTCAGGTTGAGACTTTTTTTTTTTATGAAATAGTATCTCTCAAAAGAAATAGTATAATACCTCTAAGCAACAAAAAATGTTCCTAATAGGTTATAGCCTTTGCAATACATATACCATATGATACTCATAAAAATTTCCTTCAATCGGTCGTTATGCAACCAATTTAGTCGAAGGTAAATGGTGACTTTTATTGACAAATTAAGTTACCAGCTTCCAATCAAAGTCATAGAGTCGTTGTAAGGTCTTTTTTCCAGGTCCCTCTCGGTTGAGTGCTTTTTTTAAAACCTTGCAAGAATGGATATAGACTTTTGCAACCATTGCCACAAAATTGGTGAGAAGACCCTGCTGGCTATGTAGTCTATTATATATCTTATGTTTATATTAATATTTTTGTTTTTTCTTTGCATGTTTAGCATTCAACTTATTCAGTTTATAATTTAGCTTATTTGGTTCATATACACCTTTATTAAAACTTTAGATAGACCCATGGAAGTAAGAGAGATGAACACTTAATGTGGAAATGTGACTCAAATTCCACTGAGTGGACAATGAATACACACTTCTTCAAAGCCCATACAACTTGTAGTCAATTGTGATAGGTACATAACACAATTAATGAATCACAATAATACAACCTTGTTAAAAAGGGTTGTTCATGAATCAACTTGCGACTGTGTCAAATGTTGAAAATTTTAATTAAGTGAAACCATAGAAAATGAATGTCAATTTGGTTGGGATTTTCAATTTTGCAACTATCAGAGACAGTGAATGCCAACTTGGATGGAATGAATTTTGCAACTATCATAAAAGATATCAGAAGCCCTTTTCTCCAAGATTATTTAAATATTTTTGCATATAATGTTGCAGCTTTGCTCAGCCTCCTGTAATTTTGGGGATCAATTCCCATCTCATGGTGTTTGTATCCTCCTAAATTTGAATAAAAAGTCCATATTCAAAATAAAGAGAGAAAAAATTGTTGAAAATGGGAACAGACTGCTACTATAATTTGACCACAAAAAATGACATGCAATGTCAATCAATTAGGCCCACAAAGGCATCATTTCACATTAAGTTCAAAAGAGTGACTTTGTATACGAACGTATGCATTTATAGGGCCTTGGTTTGTCTTTTATAGCTGAATGGTAGCAGCCGACTCACATAACAACAAGGAGGGTTGGCGTTCTTTTTTTCTTTTTTTTGGGTTGTGAGTAGTTGGGTGTTCAAATTAATTTATGAGATGAAAGAGGACGCCATCATGGTCTCATCAATAATATAGAGCAAGTGCTTCTAGAAAGATGTTCATGACAGTTCCATACAAAGAACCTGTGGAATTCTGAGACTTCACAATCTTTTTTATAATGGGTTTAAGTGATAAGTTGTATTTGTTGACGATCTATTACTAACTTAAAATTTTGGGATTAAGATTTGATTGTTGTTATTGCTGCTAAGGTAAAAACAAGTTGTGATTGAAACAAAAATTAGTCTACGTACATTGAACCAGCAATAACAAGAAGTCACTTTTTATTTTTAATTCTAGCAGTAATAATTATTCTTACGACACAAAAGTACCACCCAAAAGAGCAAAGAAGAAGTCGTATCAATACTTATGAAAAACTTTGTGCGGATGAATTTTAAAAATCACAAATTGACACAAACACAAATGGTAATTATTTCTCTCAGTTTAAAAAAGAGAAAATTGACAAGCGAAGCTGTTCATAATTTGACGTGGCCTTCCAAACTTAATTATCAAGATTAGGATCTTAGGCATAAGCCAAATTATTTGGAGGATCTTCTTAGAATATTTTCAAATGAGTTAAAAAAAATGCCCCCACTGTTCACTGGCATCACCATGTGACATAAAATTATGAACATGGTACATTCATTTAGTCAAATAACCAAAAAAAAAAAAAAAAATCCTATGATCGTGATCAATTTCACATCTATTTTCACAACTATTTGATATGGTAGACTGTGAATAGTGGGAACAAAAAGAAAAAAAAAATGATATATCTATATGAACGTAATATGTAGTTAGTCACAATCTGTCGTATAAGATAGTTGTAAAAACAGGTGTATAATTGATTGCTGTAACAGGACACAATAGGAGACAAAGAAAATGTTTCCGTACGCGTTTTGGAGCATAGCTTACGTCTATAGATTTCAACCAACTTTCAAGAGGGAGTGAGAAAGTTAGCTTCAAAGAAAGCAGCAGCCACGAGAATCATACCAGAGTAGAAGGGCAGCTGGTGCATGTATTTATTTGTGGTGAATTTTTTATCACCCAGGGATATAAAGGTGAAAGGTCCATCGAGCTATCATCATCACCACTGCATATATATATTGACACTATGTTTATTTATTCATTGCTCTTTTCTTTTTCTTTTTTCTTTTTTTTTAAGGTTTGTACTGTTTATGCTCGAAACTTCTAGGAACGAGGATGGTCCCCCTAATTCACTTGCAACCAAAATTCTTTGAATTCAAGAAGATAATTGTAGTTTAGTAACATAATTTTTTTTTTCTGTTTATTAAAAAATCATAATTCAAATCCACCCGCTCCCATTATTATAACTATCAAATTACACACACAAAACATTGTAATCATTTTCCTCTCGTTAATTTTCATAAATTTTCTAGATGTTAAGATGATGAATTATGCAAGAGCCAATTTTTAAAATCATTAAACATCTCTTAATATTTTTAATAGGAACATTCAAATTCAAATATTTCGTTACCTAATTATTGAATTAGAAAAAAGAAAGAAAGAAGAATTATAGATTTTTAACCGAACCTATCAAATGATTTGAATGCAATAAATGCAAGTGTACGAGCCGCACAAAATATCTGTGCTAGTCTTGACAATCATTTTCTTCAGTGTCAAATTTAACCTCCATGCTGAATGGTAAGGGACTATTTATTTGAGGCGCGGATTATCATATGTTGGTGTTTAAAAATCATGTGCCCGCTAAATTGTTTGTGATTTCAAAATTATTATTAAGATAGTGTTTTCAAAACATAAATTTCAAAGTTGTGTGCATAGATGTCTGCAACTAACTATTTGCAACAAACATTAACAATTTATTTGTATTTACAATGATACATTTGGAGTTGATCACTTTATTTTAAGGAGGTTTCCTTGAGATTTAAAGTTTGTGAAAGAAAGATATTAACACTTTGAAGAGTCTCTTTGTGAGTGCTTCATACACATTTTACAAAAATGTTCAAGTTTATAATTTTGCAACCAAATATCTTTTTTTAGTATCTAATTATATTATATTAATCACTCACTTTGTCATTATTATCTAGTGTAGAACTTTACTAACTACACCATGCACACGCGAACATCTTCTCTAAAAATAAAACTTTCAATTTGAATTATTAGCCTGATGGACAAATAAGTTATTTTGGTAATATCTTTTGTTAAAGCATAATGGATTTAATCACACAATAATAATGACGTTTCAAAAATATTGATGATGTGAAAGAAACCATTTGCACATTATGTGTTTAATCCATTAGATTTTAACAAAATGCTTGATTTGTCACAAGAAAAATTCTTGTCCCACACCAAAAGGTACAACATGGGCCCAATATCACACCTCCACCAACCACAACTTACCACATGGGCGAGTTGTGGCCAATGTTGTGTCTTTCAGTGTGGCACAAGAATTACTCTTGTCACAAACATATTGTTAGTGATTAAATGCTCAAATTAAAAGTAAAAAACCCAAATTCAAAAGTCAAAATTTAATTAATGGCAGTATTTATAAAAGTAATACAAGGGATACTATTAAATTTACTATATAAATCTTACAAACTTTTTTTTTTTTTTTGAGAACGTATAAATCTTAATGTGTTACCAATTACAAAAATATAATTTATTATCCAGTAAGTGCACAAGAGGAAATTTAAAATCACCCCACAACTTATGGGTGAAAAATAAAATTTACTCTTTGTTAAAAATATAAAGATGACAATGTAATGATAACACTTGATGTTCTACTCACAATATAAATAGGAATAACTACAATACCCCAACTCCAAGCATAGAGAGTCCCTCACTCTCTGTCTCCAAGAGTAAAGTACTGGAGAGAGACAGAGGTGGAAATTCTTGGAGAGTGCCTCAATTTTTAGATGGGAAGGAGTCCTTGCTGTTCCAAGGAGGGCTTGAATAGGGGAGCATGGACAGTTATGGAAGACAAAATACTCACAGAATATATCAAACTTCATGGTGAAGGAAAATGGAGGAACCTTCCCAAGAGAGCAGGTTAGATACAGAAACATAGCTGAGTAACTGAGAAAATAGATAAGAGATCCCTTTTTTTTTCCCCCATTTATGTATTATTTCTTTAATATAATGGTTGTAATTGTTCAAGTCATTGAAAAAACAAGATTTTGATGCTTTATGCAGGGCTTAAGAGATGTGGGAAAAGTTGCAGGCTAAGATGGTTAAATTATCTTAGACCTGATATTAAGAGGGGCAACATAACCCGTGATGAAGAAGAGCTCATAATTAGGCTGCACAAACTCTTGGGGAACAGGTATATATTTTCTGCCAATCAAAAACCATATATATATATATATATTTATAACCTGTACTAATCAATTAGGTACATGTCAATACAAATTTGGCAAAACCAAAGCATTAACGAGTTCACATCAATCTGATTAATGGAAAAAAGAAGAGGAAAACAGTGTTTTACACTCAGCTGCATACTGATATCTAGGAATGTGTGCGATTGATTGCAGATGGTCTTTGATAGCTGGTCGGCTTCCAGGCCGAACAGACAATGAAATCAAGAACTATTGGAACACCAACATTGGAAAGAAAGTTCAAGATCACCTAAACCACACTTCTAAAAGATCAAATCAAGTACGCACACAAGAAAAGCAAAACCACAGCGTGGAAAGGTCAGCTGGGGGTCCAGCTGAAGCAAAAATTGGCTCATCATGTGTGGTCCGAACCAAGGCAACAAAGTGTACGAAGGCTGTCAATGTCATCACCTCCAAGCAGCCAATTCAACTAGACCAACATAACCAAATTATTGAGACTAAGCCAGAGGTTGCTGTTCAATCCTCCATGGTTCATCATCATGACCCGGTTGATTTTTCACAATTCATGTTGGGAGAAAACAATCCATCCAACTTCATGATGGATTTTGAGATGGAAGGAAATTTCATATCGGATTTTCTCGACATGGATTTCTCACAGTTACCTTGTTTTGAAGATGGGGGTGATAGTAGCTCTAATACATGTGACAAAGGCCACTCATCTCCAATTTCTGATCACACACACTTGGTTTCTGGTGATACGCTGCATGGCTCAAATTTTCAATCAATGGGTCCTTTAATTGAGTCTGAATTGGATTGGCTTTGTGATTGAGAAAACTGTAGTTGTATAACCTCTCTATCAAAATTAGGAAAGAAAACTGTCCTTGGTCTAGAGCTTAGCTAGCTATAGTAGTACCATGCACATAACCCTTGCTACTAAATAAGACTAAATGAGCCTACAAAATAATTCTTCTAATTAGTTGTGTAGATTACGTGAATATGGTTGCCTTGTGAGTTCTTTTGTCTGAAAAATTCTCTGGTGTTTGATACTCAATTGTTCGGGAATTCTTCAAGGAATAATATTATTCACTTTTGGCTTGGTCCTATAATAAAATAACATGGGAAATATAAATTAAGATGGCCTGGTGGGTCTTTAAGATAGCCCACGGGTGAATCATGATGACGAGAAAAAAGTTGATGTTAAAAGGCCTGGACCAATTCCATCAGCATTCTTTCAGCGTGAGATGTTGATTAGCACTTCCATTTTTATTTTTAAAAAAGAAAGACCATTATTGTACAAGACACATTTTTAATCACTTAATTATTCCTGAATCTTATGGAAAATGATTCTGAAGCTACAATCCTAGCTAGGATTTCTAGATTATTCAGTACTAAAATTTAAGATAAATAAAGATATAAAGAATGTTCATAAAAAAATAATAATAAAGATATAAAGAATTTTCTGAAAAATGGGCTTGACAAAGTCCAAAGTGTTACTGAGAATTCAAAAATCTTCAATTTTACTTATAATTTTTAGCAAGCAATAGGTGAAAAGCCCCCGTACTTGAGAGGTATTCTTTTTTCTTTTTTCCTTTTTTTAAAAAAGGAGAATTATGGTTCAAATTAGGGGTGTCCAGCAAGATCCGAACCCAATCCAACCGACCAAAACCGACCCACTTGTGACCGATCCGTGAGCTCCGGTGGTCGGCGGCAGGTTACAAAGCCCAAAAATTGTGTCCGACAGGTCGGATGGTAGGTTCTCTCCTCTAAAACCCGTCTCAACCGACCCGACCAAAGCCTTACCAAAATTTGACGAAAAAAGAATTTTCCAGTGAGTTTTTTGTTAGAATACCTTAGATTTTTATGAGATTTGGGTCGGATTTGGGGAGATATCATTGAATCTAGTGAGATCTCAGCCAAATCTAGTAGAAATCTCACTGGATCTAGTGAGATCTCTCCAGATCCGGTGAGATCTCTCCCGGATCTAGCGCGTTTTAGCCTGAAATCAACTATTTTGGCAGGACTTTCCACCGTTGATGTTTTCGACTGAACCAACCGTGTTTTCGGTGCAAAAGCGACCGCTTCGATCCGACTCCCTCACCGATCGGCAAAGGGTCAGATCATTCTCCACTCGATTCTATCAAGGCAGTCTCAGGTTGGGCACAAACCCGACCCGAACCAACCCTTGGACACCCCTAATTCGAATCTCTCCATTTTTATTATTCTAATTATTGAATTATATATTAAAAAAATGGTAATGTTACCTCCATAATATTTTACACAAGTTTACAATAAATCATAAATGACAAGTAGCTATTCCTGACTTAAAAACTGAAGTCAGTGGTAGATTCTAATTAAAACAATTAATAACTTATCATCTATAATTTATTGTGAAATTATTGTAGACATATATTACTACTTTCAAAAAAAAAAAATTATACTCACCATTTTATCAAATTAATGAAAAAAAACACGGTTGGTTTGATGATTTCATTTCCTTTTTCCTTATGTTTTAGTAATTGTTCTTTTTTTCCTTGAAATTAGGTCTTGTAAGTATTATAGTCAAACTTTCTACCAAACTTTTAATACATGTAATTTAGACTGAATATGCGTACACATAAGGTCTGTGTTGGATACAGCTTATTGTACTGAAACTGAAAACTTATTACTGAAAATACTGTAAATAAAGTTAAAAGTTAGCTGAAATAGTATAGTGGAGCTCATGAATAATACTAAAAAGTGCTGTAGAGCTCATGAATAGTAGCAAAAATAAAGTGAATAATGAAATAATTTTCATTTTTCATTGGTATCCAAACGGAGGCATATTTTATATCTACATGTGCAAAAAATGTAAGGCGAAACTACACTATTGGTCCCTGAAATTTACCCTATGTGCGCAATTGGTCCCTCAAGTTTGAAGCGAGCATAATTAGCCTCTTAAGTTTTAAAACTGAGTTGTATTGGTCATTTTACTAACTGCTGTTAACGGTATTACTTACATGGTTAATGGAATAATGACTTGGCATTTTTCTTAATGATGTGACATGTTTTTAATTAAAAATTAAAAAAAAAATAGTTTGCACGTGAGATGATTTTGAAAAATCATATTGAACATAAGAGAATAGTAAGCAGTAAAAGGGACAACCCGAAAGAGAAGGTTTCACTTTCGGGCTTTCAATTTCTGGGGTGGAGCCGTGACTTGTGAGAATTGTCAGCGTGCGACTAAAGATGGGTTTTGGTCATCTTCCTTCTCCTCCAAACTCTCAACGCTGCATCTTCATCAAGCGGTCGAAAGCTATTAGCTCGGAAGAATAAGCGACAGATCCCACCCAACTGCACCCACTTTGTGTCGGAGTCTCAGTGCTCGCACAACCCGCAATGCCGATGGTGCAAAAGCCAATCTCTCAATGACACCTGTTTCCCCAGATCCGAGGCTTGGCGCTTGCCCCTTCAGGTCTTCTCTTGTGACCAATGATATTTCAAAATCCCAATTCAATGGATTTTTTAAAAGGAAGCTTTTAAAAAAGAATAGGGTTATCTCTTTTACTACTTACTGTTCTCTTATTTTTCAATATGATTTTTCAAAATCATCTAACGTGGAAACTTTTTTTTTTAATTTTTAATTAAAAACATGTCACATCATTAAAAAAAATACTAAGTTATTATTCCGTTAGCCACGTAAGTAACACCGTTAACAGCAATTAGTAAAATGATCAATACAACTCAGTTTTAAAACTTAAATGACTAATTATACTCGCTTTAAACTTGAAGGACCAATTGCGCACATAGAGTAAATTTTAGAGACCGTAGTTTCGCCAAAATGTAATGTCATACCAGTCTGATTAATTGTGTTACTCCCAAACTAGAGAGACAATGCATAAAGTAACCTGGGTCCCTAACAAGTAAAGCTTAGGTACTTATTGCCAAGCTCGATTATCCTGGAAATGGAAATGTTCACTTTTGCCACCTGTTTGCACAATTTTTGCGTTTGATTTGAAACCTACCCAAGGGAAAAGTCTGAGGAGGACATGTATATATTGTTGTTTCAATGATTGTTTTAGGGTTTTGTTAATGAGTATTTTTAGGACAATCGTCAATAAATTATTTTTAAAAAATTGACATCACTTTTATGAGAAATATAAAAAAAAATCTTAAATTTTTTTTTCTTTTTTCATAAATTTTTTTAAAAAATATTTCTTAAATCAATCTTTTTAGGACATTTGTTATTTTTCTTCGTTGTTTTATACAAAGAAGATAAGAAACAAGTCAAATAATCCAAGATCATCCATTATATGTCTTTCATGTTGCGTGATCGCCTTTCCTTCTTTAGAGCAAAAACTTTGTTTAACCTTATAGTGGAACATTGTGCCCTGTCTGACTTTCTCAGTCAATTAAAATTAGAATTATTATTAGACCTTTATTCACGTGATGAATCACATAATTAATTACTAATTTACTATTCATTTATTTGTCTATTATATGTTCTTTTTTTCCCTTATGTCATTTGGTGGTAGTTGTTGTTAATTAACTTGTTGGAGTAGATCAAAGCAAATTAATTATCTCCAAATGACGTCCTATTGAATGCTATGTTCACGGTTATTAAGAAGGTGAAAATAGCTAGCCCTTGTAAATTTACTTTTTGAGTTGAATTCAAGAGCCTAAAAAAAAATGGGCTCTGACATTTAGATAAATGCATTTGTTGTTGATTTCAAAGATCTCCATGTGAGGCTGATCTTAAACATTAACTACAAAAGAAAGAAAACATAGTTTTTTAATACAAATTAGGTTAAGAAAAAAAGAACTTTTTTGATAACTTTGTTTAAGTTGTGTGTGAGTAACGCTTATATATTTATTTATTTTTATTTTTTTGGGGTCTAATTTCAGAGTGACATAAGAACAAGATGGATACAAAAGCACCAAGTAATATTGTTTGCTGTGATGTCCTAGATGTTATAACTAATAATACTAATGTTTAAAGAATCATGGCACATGATAGCATTATTGTTATTTTATTTCTACTGCTTATTAAAATGGAGGTCTATCAATGTAGTTGAAAATATTGCATACTTAAGGCAATGTCCTATAGGTTAGTCGGCACATCTAGTCGTCCCAAATGCGATGGAATTGTTATTATATCTATTGCTTAGTAATAAACTAGAGGTCTATGTGACTCCAATTTTCTAGATTTGGGGGGGCCAATGATACATGGATTAGTTGGCATCACCAGGTTTTATTGTGATAATTTCTATTGCTTATTAAAACGGAGGTCTATACGTAATTTCATTTTCCTAGACTTGAGGGCCAATGAGCAATTGGGCCAAGGGTTTGTCCGCACTACCGGACAACGGGCTTAACCCTCTCCACCAACTTGATATCAAATAAAAAATTAGACATGTGCAAGAAAAATATATTGGAATGAGTCTTCTATTTAGAGTCATAGGTTTGAGTCTTAACCATATTATAGTTTACTAATTGATTAAAACTTAGGGTACAGTTTTTTATTTTTACTTTTATGTGTTATACCTTAGGTTTTTCAATAAAATTTAAATACATGTGATTACATTGAATTTGATTGTCATTGAAAAAGATAATATTGTTTGCACTACATTGATCAATATAACTATGTGCTTAAATTTAATTAGCATGTAACCTTTACTATGTTCAGCTACAACTTAACATGTGCCAAGATTTGTAAATTCTTTACCTAAAAAAAATATTGTAGATCATATGTTTAATATAGTATTTTAATTTTTTTTTAGGTTGTATTTTTTATTTTAAGTCTCTTTCTACTGTAGCTTATGTTTAACCTAAACCATGATAGTTTCATGCAGTTTTTTGTTAGCACTTGTTTTAAATATTCGATCATACAATTTCAAGGAGGTATTTTGATCCTAATTAACTTGTATATACTTACAATTTGGTCAATAACAAATATTTATCATTTTTTGGGTACTAAAGAGAAACTTATCAATTGCCCACATTGCTTCTAGCATATTGCTTAGTCCATAACATGCCACATATTAAGTGTTGTAAATGAATAGTGTTGTTTATGAATAGCCCAATCTCGACTTGAGAAAAAATTTGTTTATGTTCGTTTGTTTAGTAAACAATCTAAGCTCAAGCCAAACTTTAGGCTTAATTATTAAACAAGAGTAGTCAGGCTCAAATATAATAATGTGTTAGTGAACAAGCTCATGAACATAAGAGTTTAAATTAACTATATATAATACTATATAATTATATGTATACTTGGTTCATACAATATAAAATTATTATTTGTAGCTTTTATTCATAACATGAACAATTCATTTGTAGTAAGAATTCATAGGTTTGCGAAGGGGTAAAATGTTTTAGTCATGATTTTTCCATATCTAGGAAAAGAATAAGTTAATCAAGTAGCTCGTAAACAAGATTGAGCTTGATCAACAAGTAAATAAACCAAGCTTAAATATCTAATCATATTTGGTGATGAGCTCAAGCTCAGCTCTTGTACAAAATAAAATTTGGCTTGGCTTGTTTATGGCCCTACACATATTATCCCAAGATCAACCTTAAGGTAGTTTAGATCATAGGTATTTGGATTTGGTTAACGGGTGTCCTTAGGTATATTTGTTAATTGATCATTTTAGGAAAATATTTATATCACTTTCATGAGAAATAAAAAAATAAATAAAATAAAAAACTAGCAAAAAATCTTTTTATTTTTTTTCTTTTCCCATAAAGGGTTTCTTAAAAAAGTTCGTAAATCATTGCTCTTAGAGCACTTGTTAACTTTTTCCTAAGTATTTATACAAAAAAAAAAAAAAAGAGAGATTAGATTAGGTGCATGATTGGTTTTTGTTTTTATAGAATTCATTTAATATTCGAATCTTCATTTTTTTTAATGCATAATTAACTTGGCACAAAAATTAAAAATCTTAAATTGAACACGTGGCTCAAAATTAGATCTTAATTTAGAATTTAATTGAATTTTCTCTTAGTTTTAGTTATATATATATATATGATAGGGAAATCTAAGGTAAAACAAGCAATTTTAACTAAATTTTATTGTTACTAGTTTACTTATATTAAGTAGAAAGATCAACATGCCTAGCAAGTTGTAAGTCTTAACAAATGCTAGTTTATAGGTGAACTATAGGCTCTTAGGGAAGGTCTAGGTGTATGTCTTTGAATTAGCTTAATTTTACTGTAAATTTATGTACTACTTCTTAAAACTTTTTTTTCTTTCAAGATACAATTATACTTTTACTCAGTTATTTGTAAAAAGAGAAACTTTGTATCAATTCAAAATCATTATGTCACAACACCAAGTCCATGTAATATGTTCAAAACAACCAATAATAAAGTACCACTTGCTACATAGCAAGACCCATTATTGTTATTCAAAACTATAGAAAATTTGCAAAGTATCATGAAATATAAATAATAAAGATTACTCAAGAACTAATCAAATATTAATACACGTTTATATCTTAAGTTAATGTGACATAGACAATCCAATTAAATAGTCATGTGTCATTTCCCTTGATAACAAGACTTAAAGTCTCCAACTATTAAATTATGCTAAGTTCTGCTAATAAAAGTTATTTATGTGTCATCCCACCTCTTTAATATGGTGACACTCCCTAGGCATATATGAGAGATTTTCTGAAAGCCTTGAGGATCTTCTAGAATAAAACTTCAAAGCCTCAAATAACTTCAAAGTTTGAGGTTTGTGGTCAAAGCCGACAATATCATCCCAGTGATGGGTAAGGGCATGATATTTACAATAAAATATATGCACATATATTGTACTCAATTATTTATTAATACAGAATCAACACTCGTGAAGCATTTATGGCTCTTTGATTTTCAAACTTGAAATCTCTGTCGTTGCCTTATTTTTTAAGCAAAACAAGCTAATGAAAAAAAAAAAAAAAAAAATTCTTAATAACCCTAAGGCTAGCAGCCACCCTTGACATCATGCTCACGTCAATGATTCATATATATGTTATTACCATTAAGGCCCCTGTCGACAACAAAATAATATATTGAGTGAGAGAAACATAAATATAATGAGAGAAAAAAGAGTTTTTCTCATGTGTAAGTACTTTAAGCTATAACACATAAATAGAGGTAGAAAAATACACGATTCTACATATTGTAAGCAAGAGGCCAAAAAATATGTTTAGCAAGGTTAAATAAATATATTCATCAATGACCAAATAAGTATATTTAGTAGTAAATCCAAGAAAATAAATAAATTTTGCAATATGAGAAAAAGAAATATACAATAAATAAAGACATTGAAATAGAAAGGGAGAGGAAATTATCCTAATCGCACTCACACATGTTGACAAAGGTACATAATAAACTTCTTTTTTTGGCATAGTTGATACGTAACCATCTTTTTCTTTCTTGTAGCATAAGGGCCCATTTAGATTGAGGATGAGAGAGAGAGAAAAGAATAAAGTAAAGTTGGCTGAAAATAAGTTAATTAATGTTAGGCCAACTCTTCTATACTCTCTATTTCTCTATTCTACTTCCCTTTCTCCCCCTCAATCCAAAAATAGACTATAAATCTGAGACAAGTACCAGAGGTCAAGCCAAATAATTTGTTGAGAATAGTAGGATAGGGAAGAGCAATATTATAGGTTTTTAGGCACATAGTCATTGTCTTTAATACTAGATTTACCCCTACTCTAAAAAGTTTGTTAAGGGTTTCAAGCACATAATCTTTAAGATACAACAAGGCTTTAATACTAAATATACCCATCTCTCTATTCTACTTCCCTTTACTCCCTCTCTCTCCCCCAATCCAAACGAACTATAAATCTAAGACAAGTACCAGAGGTTAAGCCAAATAATTTGTTGGGAATAGCAGTCGGGAAGAACAATATTGAAGGTTTTTAGGCACATAGTCATTGTCTTTAATGCTAGATTTACCCCTACTCTAAAAAGTTTATTAAGAGTTTCAAGCAAATAATCTTTAAGGTACAACAAGGCTTGAGTATCTACATATAGCAAGTTTGAAAATACTCAAGAACTTCTATGGAAAGCATGTATGCTGGAAAAATAAAAGTAATGCACAATAAATTAATGAACTTGCCCGATACGATGAGGATTCATATAAGTAGGCTCCATTAAAGGAAACTTGTAGGTGATAGGCACATTAAACCATGTTAAATTGATCCATAAAATTCAATTTTTTTTTTAATAAAAAAAACAACGTTGACAAAGGTAGATAATAAACTTCTTTTTTTAGCATAGTTGATACGTAACCATATTTCTCTTTTTTGTAGCATAAGGACCCATTTAGATTGAGGGTGAGGGAGAGAAAGGAGTAGAGTAAAGTTGGCTGAAAATAAGTTAATTAATGTTAGGCCAACTCTTCTATACTCTCTATTTCTCTATTCTACTTCCCACTCTCCCCCTCAATTTTTTTTAATAAAAAAAACAACGTTTTAAATTAGCCTGAAACTTACTCGAGCAAACTATGCACGAATTTCTACACAAAAAGATTTGCCTGAAATTTTGATTGACCCAACTCATAAGAATTTTAAATAGAGAGCTTCGACTAAAAGTTGCCCGACTATACTATCAGACAGAGCGTTTGATTGACATTCGCTTAACACTCACTCGAGCGAACAAATTGATGCAGAATAGTCTTTCCTCACTTTCACAAATAGTCAAATAGACTCTTGTTCAATCCAATTTCTAATATTACAACTTATGTATATTTAACATATATAGAACCAAATTCACACCTACAAGTGTGATTTGCAATAGATACAAGTGTATTCTATTACAATATTAGTAGGCGAAAATGGGCAAATGCCCATTTCGCGCAAAAAAAAAAAAAAGAAGGTAAATGTATCATTTCTCAAACTAATTAGGAAAATGCTCCTCTTTTGAAGCCCTATAGTGGCCCTATAAATTTATGGAGCCCTATAGTGGCATTTTAAAGAGTCTATAGTGACGTTTTAAGGACCTATAGCAGTGTTTCGTGACTCGAGCTCCATGAACTTGAATTTCATGCAAGTTTTTCTTTCTTTTTTTTTACCTATTACTCGAGTTCATGGAGCTCGAGTTCCAAAACGCTTCTATAAGCTTCTTAAAACGTCGCTATAGGCTCCTTAAAACGCCACTATAGGGTTTAACTTGATTTTGAGAAATTTGAGTTTCAAAAGAGGGGCATTTCCCTAATTAGTTTGGGAAAATGGACATAATGCTATTTGTTTTGCGCAAAAAGGGCATTTGCCCATTTTGGCCCATATTAGTATGATAAATGTAGGAGGTGAGAACAAATAGACTATAATTAATAATTCAACTTAATAAGCAATAAATAAACGAGAGAAGGTAGGAATTCATTTAGGCTCACCATTAATATCACATTTTCATTTTTCAATAATCACTCACCACATAAGCACTTTGTAAATATTTTTGTAAAATAGTTTTTTTTTTTTTTTTTTTTGAGAAACATTTTTGAAAAATAGTTGGTGTCTCTAGTATTATTCAATCAAGTGAGGAGGGAGAAAGATGATGTTCCAATTAGGGGTGTCCATGGATCGGGTTGAGGATATTTTTTGACCCAACCCATATGGTAGGTTTAAAAAATTCAACCCAACCCATGGGTTTGCCAACTTTTAAATTTTTTTTTTATTACTCTTATTATTAAATTGAGCAGAAATTTTTTTTATTCCACTTGCCACCTAAGTTGATAAGCAAAATATACATGAACTAATATTTCAACTCAATTATAAATAAAATATATCCAACTAAATTGATAAACAAAATATACAAGAACTAGTATTCCAACTCAATTGATAAACAAATAGAAGTGAAGAGCGAGTGGGGGTGGGAAGCGGTAGAGAGAGAAATAAGATTGTTAAGGTTTGCGAGATAATTGGGTTTTATATAGGAAGAGCGGAATAGGGAAAAAAATTTAATAAAAATTGTTAATTATAATATGCATATATATATATATATATATATATATATATATATTAAATATATATAATTTAATTTTTAAATATATTTGTGGTCAGGTCGGGTTAGGCGGGTTTGTGATTGTTATGACCTAAACCCAACCTGACACACTATTAAAAAAATTTGCATAATCCAACCCAACTCACCAAACTCTAAAAATCGACCCAACCCAATGGGTTGGATTGGTGGGTTAGCTGCACATCCCTAGTTTTGTTAATGTTGCATAAATGAAGGAAATAATTAATTATGGACCTACTAAAGTAAGAATTAGAGCTATAAGTGCTCAAAAAATAAAGACCTAAGTCCACTTAGATCAGTGGTACCTTACCTTTTAATTTGGCCAAAACAACAAAATTTGAATAGAAAGTGAGAAGGTCAACCAAGTGCAATTCTATCCTATGTCCAAGCCTAAGGCCAAAGAGCCCAGAATATCAAGCAAACAAAATTTAGACAACAATTGAAAGTAGTAACCTCCTCGAGTAAGTCCGAGGACCCGTTCCTTTTATATAACAGTAGTTCAAGTTTTACACTCTGAGTGTTACATTGTTCTCTTTCTTTTTCTAGTAGTATTTGAAAAATGTTCATCCACTTTTTTCAGGTGGGTTGTCCTTTTATAGCCCATTCCTATGCATCTTGGCCCTCCACTTGTACGTTTCCTAGCATTCTCCAAGGATACTTGTCTCATCAAGGTTCTTATGAAGGTGGTAGAATGAGAAGCTAGTTGTAAAGTCACTATTCAGGGGTTATTTTTACATTAATGCAGCTAATAGGGTTGGTGGAGGACATTAAATGCGGAGGTGGGAGGTATATCCTTTAGGAAGCTTCCTCCCACCGTCCTTATCCATGTTACCATATCCCTTCCTCGGGCTCTTTAGGAATATCAATTGTCCTAATTCCCTCTTTCTCCTCAAGTAAATGGAGCTCTTGGGATTTACTTGCCTTCCTAACCTTGGATTATGAAGATTGTCCCTCGGTTTAGACTCTTCAGTCCTTAGACCCCACAGTAGAGAATTTTTGTTTGAAATTAGTGGCTATAGTTCGGCTTTGCGTATTACTTAGAGCATTCTTATTAGGTCTTCTATATGTCATATGTTGGTATATTTTAGTATCAAGACACAAAAATAGCCCATTACTCGGTCTTGCAAATTCTTGCTGTTAGGACATATGTAAATCATGTTAGGAACATATGTCAATATTTTATGTAATTGGTTAATCCTTTGACAAAATGCAATTTACTTTTATTTGAGTAGATCTAGGATGTGTTTAATATTTCAAAAAAAAAGAGTTCAAGTCTTGTATTGAAGCCATGCAAATCTGTCCAAGAAACAAGTGAAGAAGTGCTGATTCATTAAAGCTCAACCGATAGGTCAACAAATAGCTCTGTCGAGGTATCTATCGAGGCTCAACAGTTACTATCTATCGAGAATTGCAAAATCAGAATTTTCAGATCTGATTTTCGACCCATGCTGACATGTATGTGTAAGGTTTCTTTTCTCACAACCGTAGACATATATAAGACTTATTTTAAAGGCTATTACATAAGAGAATACAAGGAGAACATATGAAAAAATGTGATTGATGCCTTATTCTCTAAAAAAAAAAGCTACCGCGTCTTTGTGCCTTAGGGTTTTGTAATCAAGTGTTTCTTGATCTTTATTGTTGATGAAGTAAAGAACTTTACAGCAAACATCTTCTTCAAGTTGGTGAGTTAGTCACGTAATAGGAGCCATGCATCATTGGTTAGTCACGTATTGGAATCCATGCAAAAAGGTGGCATTCATATATTGAAGAGTTTAGAGGTTCTAAAGTGGTAGAAGGTTTCTACTGTAAGTTCATCTACGGGGATTGTAGAGTCTAGGGACAAAGGTTTTGTACTAGATCTGAAACTTCTCTTTACTATTGTGGATTACTTTTCAGGAAGGTTTTCCCCTAGGTTTTACTATGAAATTAGTTTGTTTCATTGGTTTTCCTAGGTCATCATATCTTGTCTTATTTACTTTTCCACTACATATGATTTTGATATGATATTAATGTTTGTTTATTTCAACAAGTTTTATTCATAATAAATCTAATTAACAACTTGGGTTTAAAACTTGTTAATTCTTTCAATTGGGGTCTAAATTATCCAACAAGTGGTATCAGAGAGAGTACACTCTGATTGGATTAATTTCCTTGAGTGTGATCCTTGATCTCTATTATCATGGATTATGGACAATCTCTTTTGATTCTTCCTTTATTTGATGGCACTAATTATGCGTATTAGAAAGTTATTATGAAAGTTTTTTTGCAGACTCTAGGTGAATAGGTATGGCAAACTGTTGAAGTTAGCTAGATTAATCCAAAGGAAGCACCAGTGGATTGGAATGAAGCAACAATCATGGCGGCAAATTTCAACAGTAGAGCCTTGAATACTTTGTTTTGTGAGGTGACCAATGAGGAATTCAAGAAAATATCATCTACGGAAGTTGCCAAGGAAGCATAGACCATTCTTGAGACCACCTGTGAAGGTACCAAGGTAGTAAAGACTATGAAATTTCAACGACTCACTAGTAGTTTTGAAGAAATAAGGATGAGGGAGGATGAGACCTTTGATGAGTTCTATGCTAAACTCAAGGATATTGTGAACTCTGCCTTCAACCTTGGAGAATTTATAGCAGAATCCAAAATTGTTAGGAAAATCCTTAGGTCCTTACCTGAAAGATTCGATGCCAAGATCATTGTCATTGAAGAAGTGAAGGACATTGATCAATTTCCTTTAACTGAGCTTGTAGGGAACCTTCAAACCTATGAGATGGGCTTAGACTTAATGGAAAAAGGTGGAAAGAGAAAAAAATTGGCTCTTATGGGTATAGAGGAAGAGATTGAGGACTTCAAAGATGAAGATGATGATGAGGATAAGGATCTAACCTTCATAACTGATGAGATTATCAAGCTTCTTCAATTTAAGAAAAATGATAAGGGCAAACCTCCTAGGAAATATAAATCCTCAAAGAAGGGCAAGAATGAGAAACCCTTTATCTAGTACCATGGGTGCAAAAGTTTTAGACATATGAGGATAGCATGCCCAAACTACCTTATGAAGGAAAAGACCAAGAATTCAAAGGATAAATGGTTGGTTGGTTGCTACTTGGAGTGATACAGAGAATGACTCTTTTGATGAGTATGTAGATGAATGTGGTCATGTTATGACCTTTGCTGCCTCAACCGATAAGGTGATTGTGGAGAGTGCTAGTAATAGTCTTCTAATGATGAAGTACCCAAGAAATTGACCCTTCAAGAAGCCTATGATAAACTATGCACTGAATTCATAGAATTTGAAAAGACTTCTCATCTTTGTAGAAAAGATCTTAATGAGGTAAAAACTGGAAAGGGTAATATTTTAGTCAAACTAGATGAGACTACAAGATTAGTTAAGACTCTTGTTGTGGAGAACACCTTATTAGAAGAGAAGGTCAAGAATCTCGAAGTTGAGCTTAGTCAAGCTAAAACTCAAATAGAGAGGATATCTACTGCAAAGTTTGATGAGGTATTGAGTGCTTAAAAGCCTAATTCTGATAAGATTGGCTTAAGATATGCTGGATCAAGGATTGTCATTGTGTCCCAATCTGAGAAAGGTGATAAAAGTATGAAATCCAAAACTAATTTGGCTAATTCTAAATTCTTTGTTAGACCTCATGTTTGTTACCATTGTGGTATTTTTGGACACATTCATCCTAATTGTTTTAAGTTGTATTCTCAAAAGTTAATGTACAAACGGTCACAGGTTTCCTCTCAAGGACCTATACCTTTGTTTGGAGAGTTATTAAAATTCTTGAGTTTTTTAACTCAATTTCAGAAGAATTCTAATTCTTCTATGTCCTTTGGTAGACATACTAGGACACGTGTTTTTTTATCTTCACAGCCAAAGACTAGTGTTGTGTGGTGAAAAATGAGCTTAAGACTTAATTGTCTTTTCTATTTGTCTTCTGTTTTAATTCTTTCTATCTAAAGTAGGACTTTCTTGCTTGATTTTTTATCTATTTTTACAATCATGCTTTCATGCATCTGCATATTTCTTTCATGCTTTCATGTTGTTTGTCTGTTTTTGTTTAGTTGTTTTGTTTTTATTTTGTTTTGTTTTCAAAATAAAAAAAAATTGAAAAATCAAACAAATACAAAAATAGTGTGTGTTTGTGTACATTGGTACTTGTGTACCTTGAATGGCCAATGACATAAAATTTTCTAAATTATGTATCTTTTGTAACTTAGATGAGCATCTCTTTGTACAACTAAGCAAGTGAGCTTTGTGGCTCGTGTTTGTGATGAGTAAGGTTAAGTGATCTCCTGTACTTAACACTCATATCACTGTTTTTGATGAGAAAGATTAGAAAATCCTAAGAGAAAAGCATAAATAACCATTTCACCATTGTTGCCCGTCAATCATGAAATGACATCGGTATGCTTCGGCATAGTAAAAGTGCAATGTCAAAAAACTTAACATAATTTGGTATTTCTTTTCTCTTTCTTTTATGTCCATACATGATATGCTTAATAAAAGAAAAATATACAAAGAAAATCAAAACAAATAAATCAAAATACTTTAAAATATGATTGTAAGCGTGTATTCTAGGAGATGTGAGAGTTATAGAATGTACCTCGAATGTGATAGTCCCCATCAAGCACTTATGATCGTGTGTGAGTTAAATTGATTTACTTATATCCCAAATCGTCATAACATAGAGACACTTATGCAATCTTGCGATATTTTCACAAACAACACGCAATATTATTTGCTACTTTTGATACATGTGCAAGTACAATGTGATTTGGTCATCACAAGATTTACATGTGTTCAAGTGTGCTCACTAAACTGTTTGAATTTGTTTTTAAAATATAAAATTGGTTAGACTTGTTTAGTGTGTGAGTGTATATGTGTTTTGGATCCAAATGCATGAAATTTTTCTTGTTGAGAGATGTTTTTGAGAGCTTAACATGTTATTTGGATCCTTGGTTGAGTAGCATGTTTGATTACATTCATGTTTATGTTTTTTCTCTTTTTGAAAAACTGTCTTTAAGCAATCTCGACAGCTACTGGACACCTCTCGACAGCTAAGCTATCTATCGAGATTTTTTAGCTTCTCTTTTGTCACAATTTCGATAGCTTCTCGACAGCTTATCGATCCATCGAGAAAGTTTTCGTCTCCTTGATAGATTTTTGATAGTTGTTCGATCCATCAAGGTCAATTCGATAGCTGTTCGATCCGTCAAGGTCAGTTCGATAGCTGCTCAACACCTCTCGATCCATCGAGATCCTCTTGCATGTATTGTTTTTCATATGTTTTACATCTTTTTATTATCTTGTCATTCATAACATCTTATTTCATTACATTTATGCATTTATATGGATTCCTTATGCCCCCTTGATCATCCTTAATCATCTTTATGTTTCTTAGATGAAATTTTCTTGCTTCTTGTACCACTTGTCAATCATGACAAAAATGAGGAAAAATTGTGGAGAATATGTGGTTCTTATTAAGATTCTATATGTTAGGGGGAAAAATACATGTCCTTATAAGGGAAAGTTGTGTTTCATCTTGTTAGGGTGAGTGTTTACCTCCTTGTTATTGTAGGAGCTTCTTTTAGCTTCTTCTTCTTGTACACCAGTCTTGTAACCATGTTTACATACATTGTGCTTAGTTTTGAGATATATATATATATATATATATATATATATATATATATATATATATATATATGTATGTATGTGTGTGTGTGTGTGTGTGTGTGTGATGATGTATGTTTTCTTCACATACCTCTACATGTGTTGTTTCTTTTCTCTCTTTATACAGATGTTTTTTTATTTGTATGCAATATTTTATTTCTATCTCATACTAAGATGTCTTGATGAGTTTTGTTTAAAGTGTTTCTAAAATATAGGTTGTCAAAGTCTTCCTTGCCATGAATTTTTTTCTTGCAAAGTTTTTCAAAAGTTTGTGTTAGGATAGATTTTATTATATTCAACAAATAAATATGAGTTGAGTGATTTATAACTTCTCTCATATGTCACGGATTACCAAAGGGGGAGATTGTTAGGACATCTGTGAATCATGTTAGGAACATATGTCAATATTTTATGTAAGTGGTTAATTCTTTGACAAAACACACTTTACTTATATTTGGGTAGATTTAGGATGTGTTTAATAGTTTAAAGAACAACAGTTCAAGTCTAGTATTGAAGCCATGCAAATCTGTACAAGAAACAAGTGAAGAAGTGTTGATTCATTAAAGCTCAACAGATAGCTATTTATTGAGGCTCGACAGATACTATCTATCGAGATATTTATCGAGCATTATGAAATCAAAATTTTTAGATCTGATTTTCGGCCCATGCTGACATGTATGTGTAGGGTTTCTTTTCTCACAACCCTAGACATATATAAGGCTTATTTTAAAGGCTGTCACATACTGGGATTTGTGCAAAATGATGGTGTTTATATATTGAAGAGTTCAGAGATTCTGAAGCAGTAGAAGTTTTCTACTGTAAATTCATCATGGGGACTATAGAGTCTAGGAACAAATGTTTTGTACTAGATTTGAAGCTTCTCTTTACTATAGTGGATTGCTTTTCGAAAAAGTTTTCCCCTAGGTTTTTTACTATGAAACTAATTTGTTTTATTGGTTTTCTTGGGTCATTATATCTTGTCTTCTTTACTTTTCCGCTACATATGATTTTGACATGATATTGATATTTTTTTTTTGTTTTAACAAGTTTTATTCATAATAAATCTAAGTAACAACTTAGGTTTAAAATTTGTTAATTCTTTCAACCAGGGTTTAAATTTCCCAACACTTGCAATTGCAAAAAAAACTTGCAATTGTAGTACAGTGCCATCCTAAATGTATGATGGCACTTTAGCACAATGGCAAACCAAAATATTTATATTTTATTCCCTTTTTCACCTTTTTTTTTTGACTTTTGTGTTTCATCTCCTTTCTCTATCTCTCTCTCATAGAGCTTATCTCCTCTCTCTCCCCATGCCTCTCTTCTTCTTCTTCTTCTTCTTCTTCTTCTTTTCTTTTTTTCTTTTTCTAGTTTTGATTCTCTCTATCATTCAATCCCTCCCTCTCTCCCATCCCTCTCTATGTGGATCAGTGTCCATGCATTGGTATATCTCAGATCATACAACATGGGTTAGGTGGAGCGGTGGCATGGATCTGGTGGCGTAGACAGGTGGTTGTGGCGACATGGGTAGATGGTTGCGACATCATGGATCTAGTGGCTTAGGCATATCTCTTCCCTCTTTGTCTCTCTTTGATCTCTCTTCCCTTTCTTTTTCTTTTTTTTTCTCTCTCTCTTCCCTTGAATCAAGCCTTTGTGGGTCTCGTGATTTGATGTGGCAAATCGGGGTGGTGCTATAGTGGTGGATCAATAAATGGTGGTTGTGCCATGGATTGTGGATTGGGGTGGTGCCATGGTTGGCCTTCTATAATGAGTCAGATGCCAAGCTTATCTCAAATATGATCTATACTGTTGAACTATATTCTTTCTAATTTCTAGAAAAGTTTGGATGCCATCTTCATTTAGACTATTCTTGTTTGGCAACCCATTGAGCCTTTAATGAATCTATATTCTTTAGTTTATAAAAGTTCTTTAATTGCAAGTTTAGTTTTCTTATAGGCATGTGCCATCGTGTGTTTTAGAAATGCATGAGTACATAAAGAACAAAATATAAAAAAATCAAAGATTTTATATTCTAAATTGTAAGTTTAAACTGTGCTTAAATTGGGAGGCAGTTGTGTTGATGATGGTTGGGTTGAGTTTCTGTGCTAGGGTTTGTTTGGGGTTTGGGATAAGTTTCTGTGTTGGGGATTTCAGGTCTGGGTTTTGGGTGGTGATGAGTGGTTGAGAGAGAGAGGAAGAGAAAAATGAGAGAGAGAGAGAGAGAATATTTTATTGTGTAGATATATTATTTTAATGTGTTGTATAAGAAAATAAAAGATGGGATGTTGGGTGTGTTATAAAATGATATGGCATAATAGATAAAGTAGTTTTTAAAATGGTAAATGGTATATATTTTAAATATCGGATGTGAATGCTCTTAAGGTAGTCATATGAACACCTTTACTTGCAATATATACATACATACATACCTATATATATATATATACACACACACACACACACACCTATATATATATATATATATATATATATATTAAAACTTAACTTGTTTTGTTTAATCTAAAAAAAAAATTCAACACCCTGACTTAAGAATCCCAAGAATTTAGGTTCAATAAAAATAATTTTGGGCCCCAATATAATTTTTAACTCCTTAAAAAAAAATTAAGATCCTAATCACAACAATAAAACCTATTTAAAAACCAAAAAAAAAACAAAAAACAAAAATCCTTAATCATTCATATTTTTAAATCATTTAACCAATTCTATAAAAATAATCTCTAATTTATTTTTCATAAGAAAACGGTAACAAGAGAGATACTATGGCCGAGTGTTCTCCTTAGTGGCGCTAACAACCCTATTCTCCTCAGCTTTGTAAACACAACAACTCTTCTCTCCTTGACAGCTTAGCTTGCAGTCGTAGTATGTATCATCCATTGTTTTCTGCTTCTCTCTCTCTCTCTCTCTCTCTCTCTCTCTCTCTCCGTGGATGCCCCCCAAAATTTTTCCGAGTTTTGTCACACATTGGGTTCTTGGTAACGTGACTTTTGTATGGCCGAGTGTTCTCCTTAGTGGCGCTAACAACCCTATTCTCCTCAGCTTTGTAGACACAACAACTCTACTCTTCTTGACAGCTTAGTTTGCAGTCGTAGTATGTATCATTCGTTGTTTTCTGCTTCTCTCTCTCTCTCTCTCTCTCTGTGGATGCCCCCCAAAATTTTTTCGGGTTTTGTCACACATTGGGTTCTTGGTAACGTGACTTTTGTATGATTTTGTATCTAGAGTGGAGGTGTGTGTGTGTGTGTGTGAGTCCCTTTTTCTTATTTTTATCTTAGGAATCACCACCAACCATTGGTTTTGTTTTAGGTGTGATTGGTCACCTAGATGTCTAATTTATTTTAATTTACCTATTTATCTAAAACATATTTAAAGGTTAATTAATTAAGGTAAACCAAAAGTTTTTGAACTAAAGATTTTGGACTTAGAAGTTTGGTTACATATGGGGAAGGTGTTAGGCACCCCACAACATCTATCCTAATATAGTACCTTATTTTAATTTATTCCAAATGTTAACTTTTTATAAATAATAAAAAAATTACTTGGAATTTTGATATTTTGAAATGGTTTTTGCAAACAATGTACAGATATATACATGTGAGTAGGTATTTACATATAGCTATCATGCGAATATTAACTTCAACAAAATGTATACAATCAAAACATGCGACATATATACATTAAGTACCATGTGAGAGAGAGCATACAAGTATATAATACAATAGCATGTAAGTATTTATTTATTATATAGCTAGCATGTGAATACTAAATGCTATACAAAAAGAAACACAACATAATGAAAAGAGAAGGTTGGAAGAGTAGCACCTTGTTTTCATCCACCATTTTCTCATTTTATTCATGCAAAAAGATGACAAAAATAAACTCATTAGTGCTAAGAAATATTAGGGATGATGTAAGCTTGTTGGATGTTTAATGACTCAAGAGAATGAGCCTTGAACACAAATCCACAAACTACATCTATTCTAAGAAAGGACTGGAAATAAAAAAAAGTTACAGCATTAACTTTATTATTTTGGAAAAACACTTTTTTCCTAGAGAAGATTTTATTGTGATATTTTGGAAATATATATATTTTTTAAAGAAAAATCCAACGTGGTAGAGCACATTTATCTTGGAAAACATTTTTATTTTTATTTTTGCAAAAATTCGGCTCTCTGAGAAATAACAAAGAAAAGTTTTTTTTTTTTTTTTAAACAACCATCTGAAAGAAATTTTATTTAAAGTGACAAAAGTATTTTTTGAAAACATGTATCATTGAAGATCATTCCTTTTTTAAAAAAACATTTTTGAAAAAACATTTTAGACATAAAAAGCCCTTTTGAAAAAATATTTTAAAAAATAGCATTTTTGAAAGCACTTTGTGTTAGGGACATATTTGATGTGATTGACTAATCTTTTAACAAAACGCACTTTACTTGTAGTTGGGTAGATCTAAGATGATTTAAGACTTCAAGAAACATATTGTTCAAGTCAAATGTTAAAGTCATGCAAATTTGTCCAAGAAACAAGTGAAGAAGTATTGTTCATTAAAGCTCGACAGATGTCTCGACAGAAGCCTATCTATTGAGAATTAATGTTGAAGCTTGACAGAAACTCGACAAAAGTTATACCAGTTGAGAATCATGAAATCAAAATTTCTAGATCTAATTACACGCATATCCTTAAGTATTTGTGTAGGGTTTCTTTTCTCATAACCACAGACATATATAAGGATTATTTTAAGAGCCGTCTTAAGGTCTTTTTAGGTATCCATACATGTATATTGTGACCGGACGCAGAAATTGCTCTAGCTCATCTTTCTTTCTGTAGAAGCTACTACGTCTTTATGTCAAGGGTTTTGTGACTAAGGAGTTTCTTGATTTTTATATTGATGAACTGAAGAACTTTACAGCCAACATCTTTCTAAGGTTGGTGTGTTAGTCATGTACTGGGATCCGTGCATCATTGGTTAGTTACGTATTGGGATTTGTGCATTGAAAAGAGAGATTGCTGATACAATACAAGTCCAATGGGGTATTAGGATAAGGGTTCAACTTTAGGTTGGTATTAGGTACTAAGATTCTTTTTACTTGTAACCGCTTGTGATTGATAATAATGGATTCTCGAAAGTGGTTACCTTAAATTCATCCGGTAAGGTTTTGTCTCGAAGGTTTTCTCCATTCGTAAACAAATCACCGTATTAAATTTATTTTTCGCTGCATTTAGTTTAATTGGTGATTCGTTTATGTTACCACACTATTGCATGTTAAATTGACTTAATTAATTAACTTGGATAACTAATTAATTAATTTGGCAAAGGGGTCAATACATTTTTGGTTTATCACTTTGGAAAACATTTTTGAAAGCATTTGTGTTATTATGTTTTTTTTAAAAAAGGTTTCGGGTTCCCCCACCCCCCTTTTTCTTAAAACCGATTTTCTTTTTTAATTGAAAATAGATTTTTATTTTGGAAATAGTTTTTAGAAAACAAATTTGAAAACAAATTTTTATATTTTGAAAAACAGATTTTTACTTGGAAATCAGTTTCTGAAAAAAAAAAAAAAAAATTATTTATTTAAAAAACAAACAGATTTAGAAAACATATTTTTATTCTTAAAACAGCTTTTTAGAAAAGCAGATTTTTTAAAATTTTGAAAATAATTTTTTATTAAGAAAATAGTTTTGAAAACATTTTTTTTTTAAATTAAGATCTTCTATATTTACTAGGTTACTCTATCAAATAGATTTCGTTAAATCCTAATAATTCTTTAATGATTTAATGGTCTAGATATTTCCACGTTAGCATTTTACAAACAATATTTTTAATTTTTTGTTTGCAACATTATTTTATTATTTTAAGAATATTGTTAGTAGAATGCTGAATCTTTTTTTTTTATATCAAAAAAGAAAAGATTTATAAAACAGTTTTTTATATTATGCAAACAGTTTTATAAAAACAGATTTTTTTTTTTGAAAAAGAAAACAGTTTTATATGGAAAAAACAGTTTTACATTTTTAAAAAATAATTTAGAAAATAATTTTTTTTTTAAGTTTCAGGTTTCCCCTTTTAAAAATCAGTTTTTTTTTTTTTTTTTTTTTTTAAATTTCAAAACTTTCTTTTTAGAAAGAAAAAAAAAAACATTTTCTTAGAATAGTGTGTAGGGGAAATGTTTTACCCAAGCATATTTATTTTATGGCACATTATTAATAAGAAATGTAGAGAGACAACAATAATAAAGTGCAGAAAATAAATTGCAAGGAAAATAAAAAGCTTGAAATTGAAATGACATAAAAGTAAAGAGCTTGGAATATAAATGACATTAAAGTAAAGAGTTTGGAATATAAATGACATAATAGAGCTTTGGAATATTGTAAAGATTGATTAAAAAAAAATTCTCTCTTAAATAAATTTTAATCTCTTTCAAGCTTTATGGATTCTTCAACATAAAGAAATGGGAGTTCTAAACCATCATCATTCTTATAAGACATACCCATATTGTGCTCTAATGGGGGTTTAAACCCATTTAAGAGAGATAGTAGAATATCTATTTTTTTTAGGTGTCTAGATATAGTATAGTTTAGTATAGGATAGTATGGTAGAGTATAGTATGGTATGTATATATATGTAAGTGCAATGAAATAAAAGGGGCGAGGGGATGTGCAAGAAATTAAATGGATCACATAAAATAAAAGGGGATGGGGGTTGCTTGAAAGTAAATAGGGTGACATTAAATAAAAAAGGATGGGGATTGCTTGAAAGTAAATGGGATGACATAGAATAAAAGGGGATAGGGGTTGCTCGAAAGTAAATAGGATGACATAAAATAAGAGGGGATGGAAATTGCTTGAAAGTAAATGAGATGACATAAATTAAAAGGCAATAATAATAAAATCCCTAGATGCTAGGTGGGATGAGATTTCTAAAAGGTACTTCCCATACATAGCCTAGGAGATGGTCTAATACCCATTTAGGGATATGAACACAATAATATAAACCAACAACAATAATATGAACATTGAAATAAAAAGATGGATATATATACAATACGTACGAGGGAATAGTAAAACTAAAGCAACTATGAACAACAAGAAAAGTGAAAGAAATTATTTTTATATATATAGAAATGATGTTTACAAGATAATAAAGGGGTGGGATGGGTTTAATTATTAAGGAACTAACCCATCCCTATACCCTTATCCACAAAGATTACAACAAAAAAGGATAAGGCTTTTTTGTGTAGGGTTTCCTAGAGAGAGAGAGAGAGAGAGAGAGAGAGAGAGAGAGAGAGAGAGAGAGAGAGAGAGAGAGAGAGAGAGAGAGAGAGATTTTTTTTAAAAAAATTCTAAGGCTATTTTTTCAGAATTTCCTTACTTTTTAAAAAAAAAAAAAAAAAAAATTTCTCTCTATTTCTCTACATTTTCCACACTTTTTCTCCTTAAAACTCTATATATTTTCTCAAAAATGGGGAGATAGGGTATTTATAGGTGAATGAGGGGGTATTTATAGCCACCCATACACTAGTGCTATGGGTGGCTAGCACTAGTGTATCTTGATACACTAATGCTAGCCTCTCAGTTTTGCCACCTCATCAGCCATTTTTCTTCTTTTTCTAATTTCTAGCCCAATTTTCGCGCAGTTGTTTGGAGGCCTTTTTGAGCTCTATTTCCTTCAAATTTTATATACACGGAAAGCTTTAGATGTCTAGTTTTCAATGGTTTTAGCCTTGCTCAATTTAGTGCTACGCCCTTTGAGATATCGTGCTCAGAAGAAAAGTGATGCAAAGCTAAAAAATTCTGGATGTTTTTTCTTCAAAAATTCATATCTTCCAATCCAAAGCAGATATTGTCAAGCCCTTTCGGTGAAAATTAGCTAATACCTTGTCCTTCAAGATGGTCCAACCCATCCTTTCCAGTTCTTGCCCAATCGGTACATTTTCTCGCATGAATTCGGGTAAAAAATTGTCAATTTTCCTAAAAAATAGGTGATAATTTTATTAGGGTTTTTTTCGGTATTTTGGTAATATCTCATCTATTTTAACTTTGATTTTGGCCTATAAACTATTATTTCAAAGGGAAAAACATGCCCTACGAAACGGTCAAAAATTCAACACAATCCAACAATCAGATTAAAAAGTCAACCTTTTGACCATACCCAGTTAGGGTTTTGGTCTTAATTGCTATAAAATGGATTTTTCAATCATTGTGACCTTTTGATTTATTGTTCAAATATGTTGTACTTATTTTTTACTCTTTTTGGCTTTGAAATTCATGATTTTGCACCTTCTTTTATTTTTTTTTTAAATTTATCTTTGTATTGACGCGTAAATCGGGCCCAAACAAAATATGGTATCGACAATCTCAAAATTTATCTTTCATCAGTACCTTTTTGTTTTCTTCATTTTGTTAATTCTTAATTTCAACCCCTGTTGAATTATGCCTTTTGTCGATTCTGAGCTTTTATGAGTGCATTTTATATATATATATATATATAATAGACTATTAGTTTATTCCCAAAAAAGAAAATAAGACTACTAGACTTGGTAAATCCTAACAATTCGCCCATCTTAGAGCACCTTGCCCACAAGGTGAGGGAACTTAGCTTGCAAATCATATAACACTTTCAAGGTAGCATCATCCTTGCTTTCACCCTATCATTGCACTAAAACTTGAGTCACAGTCCTGCTCCTCAACTGAATAGATTTTCTGTTTAAGATCAGCACAGGTTCTGGAGTGACCACCAAATATGCATTTACAGCTATCAAAGTAGGTCTAGGCACTACTTGATTACCCAACTTGGCCTTCAGATTAGACACATGGCACACTAATGAATGAGGGAACCAAGAGGTAAATCTAATTTGTAAGAAACATTCCAAATTTTCTGAATGACTTGAAATGGACCATAGTACCTAGGAGCAAGTTTCCTAAGCTTCCTATGATGCATTGATGATTGCTTATAGGGCTACAACCTCAGGTACACCTAATCCCCTACTACCAATGACCTCTCCACCTTCTTCTTGTTAGCAAGCTCCTCATCCTCTCTTGAGTAGCACACGGATTTTGCTTAAGTAAGGACAAGAGTTGCTATCCATCCTTAAGCAACAAGTCCACTGCCCCAAAACTTGTAGTCCCAACTACATAATCTAATACCCGAACCTGAGGAGGTGGATACCCATATAAAGCTTTAAAAGGTGTCATCTTAGTGAAGGCATGGAAATTGGTATTAAACCAAAACTCTACCAAGGGTAACCACTCAACTTATGTGTTAGGCTTATCAGCTGCAAAAGCCCTTAAGTAGTGTTCCAAGCTTTTATTGACCACCTCAGTTTGGCCATCTGTTTGAGGGTGGTAGGAGGCAAACATGGTTAATGATACACCTTGCGACCTCATCAATTTCTTTCAAAAAAAAGAGGTGAAGACAGGATCCCTATCGCTAACAATAGTAGAGGGCATACCATGCAATTTGAAAACAAAATGCAAATAGAGATTAGCGATCTTGGCAGCGGTGTAAGGGTGAGAGAGGGGCATGAAATGGGTATATTTGGTGAGTCTATCCACAACCACAATCACCACAAACTTCAAATGTGACTTAGGCAACCCTTCAACAAAGTCCATGCTTACATCCAACCATGGCTTATCTGGAATAGGCAAGGGTTGCAAGAAACCAGTAGGGAAACAAGTTTTCATGTTTAAGTTTCTGGCAAACATCACACTCTCTCACATATTGCTTCAAGTCTTGCCTTAGTCCAAACCAATAAAAGTCCTTCTGAAGCCTATGCAAGGTCTTTAGGTAGCCAGAATGACCTTCCAAAGGACTGTCATGCACCTGTTGTGACACCACAATCTTTAAATCCTTATTAGAATCCCCAAATATAATCTGCCCTTGTAAAGTAGCAACCCATTACAAAAGGTAAAACCTGGAGAAGCATTAGGACTTAACTGAACAGCCTGTAGAATGGCCTGGATTTTAGGATTAGAATCTTAGCTCCTCCTAAGATCAGACAACCAGGAAGGAGTAGGGAAGGAAATAATACACAAAGTACCCTCAGAAGTAGCTGGAGCACCTAAAATACTTGATACACTTGAAGCAGGAACAGTGGAATCAGACTGGTTAGAATGAAAACAAGAAGCAACAACATCATCACCTTGCCTCCTAGAAAGAGCATTAGCAACCACATTCTCCCTACCTTGCTTATATTCCACTATAAAAGCATACCCCTAGAGCTTAAAAATCCACTTTTGCTAAGCTGGGGTGCCCACCCTTTGCTCCAACATATATTTTAAACTATGGTAATTTGTTTTGATAACAAAAGGCCTACCTAACAAGTAGGGTCTCCATTTCTTCACTACCACTACCAGTGCTAACAACTCCTTTTCATAAGTAGACAGAGAGAGCTTAGTACCTTTCGAAGCCTAGTTATGATAGGCAATAGGCCTGTGGTCTTGCATCAAAACAGCTCCTAGACCCAACCCGAAAGCATTACACTCCACAGCGAAGGGTTTAGTGAAATTAGGCAAAGCCAACACTAGAGGGCATGAGACAACTTCCTTAAACAATTGAAAGGCATTGGTAGCGTCTGAAGTCCAAACAAATGAGTATTTCTTCAACACTGCAGTCAAGGGTGCTACAATTTGCCCATAGCCCTTCATAAACTTTCTATAGTAACTAGTGAGACCAAGAAACCCTGACATCTCTAGGTATAGGTCATTACTGCATAACAACATTCTTCTTAGGGTCAGTCCTTACTCCCTCACCAAAAATAAGATGACCAAGGTACTCAACTTCATCGCAAGCAAACATACACTTTGATTGTTTAGCATAGAGCTAGTGCTTGGCCAAAGTTTCCAAGACTAATCAAGATGACCAAGGTGAGCACGTACAGACTTGCTATATACTAGTATATCATCAAAGAAGACAAGGACAAACTTCCTTAAAAAAGGTCTAAAAATGGCATTCATCAAGGATTGGAAGGTGGAGGGTGCATTGGACAAGCCAAAGGGCATAACCAAGAACTCATAATGCCCCTCATGTTCTTAAAAGCAATTTTAGGTATGTCTTCCTCTTTCATTCTGATTTAGTGGTAACCAGACCTCAAATCCAATTTGGAAAACACACAAGCACCTCCCAACTCATCCAACAGCTCATCAATGACAGGAATAGGATACTTATCTTTAATAGTTTCTTGATTCAAAGCTCTATAATCAATACACATCAGCCTTCCTAACTAGAAGAACAAGTGATGCAAATGGACTGCAACTATGCCTAATTGAACCAACAAACAACAACTCCTTGACTATTTTTTCAATTTCATTTTTCTAATAGAAGGGGTACTTGTATGGTCTTTGGCAGATGGCATGTGCTCCTTCCTTAAGCTAAATTTGATGCTCATGCCCCTTGATAAGAGGTAGTCCAACAAGAGTTGCAAAGACTACTTCAAACTCCTTGAGTAAATTAGCAACCTAGGCAGGAACTTAAGCAGCATTATCTACAGACCAAAGATCTGCAAGATTAGTCCTCTCATCATAGGTTCTTTCAAGAATTGGGTCCCTTCTTGAATGTGAGCGCTTGCCCCCTTCAAGCCATGTAAAAGCACAGAATTGTGTGCATATGAAAAACACGTAGTATGTTACTTGAAGTCCCATTGAATAACCCTAAGAGTGCTCAACCAGTAAGAGGTTGTTTGGATGAAGAGAGTTTTGAGTGATATCACTTTGTTTTCTGTTTTCATTATCCAAATTGTGTGGGTCCCACCGCTCAGCATTTGTTTGGATTAGTTTTGAATCACGGTTTTCATCACTCATGACTCAGTTAAATGGATGATGAGTGACCAAAACTAAAAATAGGTTTCACCTGTTTTCAAAACTCAAAAACTGAGTTTCAATGGCAAGTCGGTAAATTAGATGAAATTGTGGGCCCCTTCGCAAGTGCATTGTCACATCCAAAACAGGTTGAGAGATATTACCATTGGAGCTCCTTTTCTCATTTTCACTTCCCTCTTCATCCCCAGTAAGCTAGCTCCACCACCGAACTCAACAACCCCAAATCAATTAAACACAGACCCAGCAACCCCAAACCCAGCCAACTTTATCCAACCCAATCACAACCACCACCACCACCTACTGCCGCAACCACAACCAGCCCACCACGACTCAAATTAAAATAAAATAAAATAATTATCACCACCACAAACCCACCACAACAACGATCATCCACAACACCCATCACAAGCCACAACCAACACATCACAGGCCATAACCCACAAGCCACAACTAGCCACAAACCACACGTCGATTTGACCTATGAAACCTAGCAAACCGATTTGACCCATAAAACCTAGCAACCCCAAATCAAGCAAACACAGACCCAACAACCCCAAACCCAGCCAACTTCATCAGCACAACCAACCCAATCACAACCACCCACCACCCACTGCCGCAACCATAACCAGCCCACCACGACTCAAATTAAAATAAAATAAAATAATTATAACCACCACAAACTCACCTCAACAACGGTCATCCACAACACCCATCACAAGCCACAAGCCACAAGCCACAACTAGCCACAAACCACACGCCGATCTGACCTATGAAACCCAGCAAACCGATCTAACCTATAAAACCTAGCAAGCCGATCTATACCCACACACCAACACGTTGATCTAAAAAAAAAAATAAGAAACAAAAAGAAAGAAAGAAAATTAAAGGGAGAAGAGTATATAGGAGATTGATGGCGAGGGAGCTTCTTATGGCCGGAGCTGGACAGTCCTGACGAGGCGAGGGAGCTTCTCATTTCTTTGTTCCTTCTGATTTGAGGACTGTGGGAGAGAGAAGTGGTGGATTCAGTGAGTGAAAGAGAGGAGAGGGGCGAAGAAAAGGGGCGAAATTTCTAGGTCTTAGGGGAGAGTAAAGGCAGAGAAGTGAAGATAGGAAAAAAGAAAAAGAAAAGAAAAGAGAACTTACATGGGTAGGCAACTATCCATTTGACCTAGTACAGTAAATGGGTCCCACCATTATTGTAAAATTTTGAGTTACATAGAACAAGAAACGAAAGCAAACATGTTTTATTTGGAGTGAGTGAAAAAATAGAGTTTGAGTAATGGGTGATGAGTGATGAGTGATGAGTGATGAGTAATGGGTGATGAAAACTGAGTGATGAGTGACCATTTTTTTTAAATCAAACAAGCCCTAAGTCCCTAAGACCAAATCACAACCCCCCATAGGCAACACATGTAATTGAACCAAGAAATTGATGCCCTTGCAATCCAATGGAAACATCTTTACACAATCCATGAGTCCTAAGCACATCACCATTAGCCACTTTCACTTTCAAAATCTGTGTAATGTCCATAAGAGTATGTAATTGAGAAAACAATGAAGTATCAACAAAATTATGTGTGCTACCTAAGTCTATCAAAATAACCACAGATTCATGCTTGATTTTCCCCATTACCCTGATGGTATCAAAAGTAGGAGTACCACTTAATGCATAAAGTGTGATACCAGCCTCCTCAACATTGCTTTCTTAACAAGGCAAAGGGTAATTAGAGACAAAATTACCACTTCCCTTATCTAATTCAGTAATGTGCACCCTTGAGTTAACAACATTCATAAACTCCACAAAATCAAGAAGGAATGACATAGCTTTTTGCATTTATGTCCCGAACCCCATTTCACATCACAATTGTAACATAAACCTTTTTTCTTCCTCTCTTCCATTTGAGCAGGTGATATTCTTTTCATTCGTAGTTTATTAGCCTTATTATCTTTCAAAAGTGGAATTTTAGGAGGTGGACCTAAAATTGAGGACTTACCTTGCTCTAAATGACCCTTAGAACTCCTCCTACAGCTCCAATTGTATTCTTCTTGAATATTGGACAAACCAAAAACCTCATTTAGTGACTGAGGATTGAGCATACGAACAAGAAGTCTGATCTCATCCTTCAAGCCACTGAGAAAACAACTCAACTTATGTGAAGATGATAGCCCTTTGATTCTATTTGACAAAACTTCAAATTGAGCCTTATACACTGCCAGAGTAGTAGTCTGCCTTAACCTTGTCAGTGTTTCCATAGGGGCATCATATGCAGTAGTGCCAAACCTCACATGCATAGCTTGAACTAAGGATTCCCAATCACTAAACACCCATGTTTCCTCACTTTCTTAAAACCAAATCAAAGCTTCACCTTCCATATGAAATGAAGCTAACATCAACTTCTCTCCAATGGGGGTATTATAATGTCTGATATATTGATTGGCCTTATATACCCAGCTCGCAGGGTCTTCACTAGAAAATCTTGGAAAATCCAACTTCATGGGGCATGACACAAGCAACAATGCAGAACTTGGATTTGGATTCTCCCCAATTCTCTGAGATTGAGAAGACCCACCTTGATCTAAGAAGCTTAATTTCGCAAGACTGTATTCAACTGTTGACTCATCTCATTCAGGGTTCTTGTACAAATGTCTTGTATAGTTCGCATCTCTTGAAATTCTTTAGTATGGTGATCAGTGGTTTTTCTAAGTGAAGCAATGGCTTCATTGGTTGCAGCTAAAGCACGTGTCTCTATCATGAATGCCAAGGAAAGCCTACTTTGATACCAATTGCAATGATTGTTGGTCTGATTGTAGTTGAATTCAAGGACAGCCTTGCCTCTAGAACAGAATGGTAGGGAATAGAGAGAGCTAGAGAAAGGAATAAGAAGACTAGGATAGGAAGAAGATTAATTGAGTAACAACTTACTTGCCTTTTCATTGAACATGGTCGTAGCCAAACAATAAACAAGATATGCCACTCTGTTATTTCTAACTAACTCTTCACCACTTCACTAACTAACCAACCACCACAGCCTAACAAACTAACATAGAAACAATCACCTCATTAACCAAACCATGGACCCTTACCCCTTTAAACAAAAGTTAGTTAATTAACAGAAAAATAAAAACAATGCAACAGTAATGGCAATACAATAGACTTCGTAAATCCTAACAGAGTAAGTTTCACCCATTACCCAATTTTTGTTCAATGTGTGGGATTGTTTAACAGTAGGTTTTCTAAAACATTCTGCATGGGGCCATGAGGTTTATTCTTTGTAGATCTTGGTCAAAAGCTAGTTTAGTTCTGTGCTTAATAGCGAAGTTTGGTAGATTTGGCTTATTTGTTAAGGTTGAGGTTTGGGTCTAGTGCCTAGTTGCATTGGACCTGTTGATATAATGATATGTGTCCACTTTTGGACACGTGTCACCATTTTAACGAGTTTAGTACACTGAATGCACTGGATCTAAGCCTCCCCCATTTGTTAATGGGAATATTGGTTATGCATGATTTTGTTTGTTTGTTATTTTAAAATTTGATGAAGCTTATATTATTTGAAAATTTGAGATCACATGCATGAGTTTCTATTCAGTAAGTATACATGTCTTTATTGCCATGCATCTAGCATTCTACATAGCTCACGTAACATGGCCTCATGGATTTTCAAATACTCCTAGCTCATTTATAAGACTTCCCAAAGAGGGGTGAAGGGAAAACCCTGTCTTTTATGTGTAAGAATTGCAATGGGATGAGTTTCCTATTCTCCATCCCACTTCACCTTCAATTCAAGGTAGTGTTTTGTTCCAGCCCACATTTTGCAGGTTGGAGGTAGGCACAGGTTCCTACCCCACCTTTGTCCTACTCAATCTTTTGTTTTTTTAATTTATCAAAATTTGAATTAAAAAAAGAAGATTAATTTTGACAATACAACAACAAAAGATATCTCACATTTAAGTTTGAACGTTAAAGAACATATATATGCCGTTAAAAAAATTTATTAAAAATATTATAAAAAGTATTTGTTTTTAATTAATAAATATAAATAAGATAGGGACAGGTGAGTTTAGTGAAAAGAGTTCGTTAGGTTTTAGACCCCTGAGACAAACAAGGTTTAACTAGTTTTAAGGCTAAGTTATTAATTAGATCAATTATGAAACCTTAGGTTAAACAATCAAGCATATATATCAGGCATAGCGAGAAAGTAAATATGACGCAAGATATGATGACTCATGAAATCTTATGAAAAAACTTGTTCCAAAAGAAAAAATTGGGGGAACTTGATTTAATTGATCCTGAGGTAATAGTTTCACTATAAGTTGGAGATTTACAATCAAGAATAACAATTCATAGTAAATTTAACTTCAATTACTGTAAGTGCACAATTGCACCTGGACCCAAAGATAGACGTGGGTTCAGGCCCAATGAGTCTTAAACAATAAGATTTGTAGAGTGTGGGTTTGAAATCTAGTTTATGAATATTATAAACTTCATAAGTAGGCTAGAATGCCACAATTTTTGCAAATAATAAACAAATATGACAAGGGAGCTTCCTTGGACGTAAGCCAAGGACGATTTGTGTATTGCTTCTCTTTCTATGCCAAAAATTTCAGTTCTTCCTTCTTTTTTAGCTAACTGACCGATTCCCTTTTCTTTCCTCTCTTCTCTTCTTAAATACTCATTCTTCTTCCCTATTCATCCACGTGTCACATGAATCTTATTCTTTTGATACCTCTCCCTTCCACCACCTTCTTGAAATCTTTAAATAATAGTAGGAAAGTTGAATTCTACTGTTTATGGGTCATTTCCTCATTAATGCGGCCAGGAAGGTAGGTGCAGGGTCTTTAATATGGAGGCAGCAGCCTTTTTCTGAGATATTTCTCTCACCTCGATGCGTCTAGAGGGTCCTTGGATCCCTCTCTTACCCAATAGTTTTTCCAAGAATTTGCCTTTAATCTTCTTGACAAGTTACAGGGTCATTGCCGAGTCTGTCCAAGGAGACATTCATCCTCGGATAACTCCTCGGACCTTCGTAGTGTAGGCTGACTTGTGGGCCTAGAGGCCTTTAGTCAAAAACAAACTGGCACCCGTCAATAAAGCCCAAGGCCCAATGTTTGTTCGGGAACTTTTACCCTCCACAGTTACCATACTAAGTTCTGAATCCCACAAGCTTCTTTTTTTTTTTCTTTTTTTTTTTTAATAGTGAATTCCCACAATGTGAACCTCCAATCCCTGCACTTCAAAATCTCATTGCAACTTTAGATCTCTAGCACCTTTGATGACTAGTTTGATTGTAGCAACTTCTACAACACCTGAAGCTTTAGATCTCTAGCACGCCTTTGATGACTAGTTTGACGATAGCAACTTCTACGACACCTGATCTTGAGTTTCTTCAAACAAATAAAGATCGGTATAAGATTTGAGAGGGTTTTGGACACAAAAACCCTAGATACAGAATAGGGGGCACAATAAGCACTTCTCATTCTCCATTTTTCCAGTCCTATAGTCTCTTTTATAATGTAGAATAAGTGTCACAAAACCCTAGTAGATTGGATGATGGATTGGGCTTTTAAAATCTGCAGATTGATATATGATCTGTGATTTTTGATCGATTGAACTTTAATTACAATATCTCAAAGGGTAGATGAGTACGATCACAAAATAATATAAAAGTTCTAGCCTTTATATTTCTACGTTGTCCACCTCAAAAAGCTCATTCCATGTCATTTCAAAATAAAAAGCTTGAAGAATACGAGAAAGGAAAGAAAATAAAACCGAACAAGGCTAAACATTTAAGAAAATGAGAAACACTTTATGGAAGTGGAGGAAGAGAAAAGGAGAAGAACAAGACCCTTGAGGACCATGGTGTTTTCTAAATGGGAGGAGTGTTATGTGCCTAATATATTTTGATTAGTATTGGATAAATATTGACAGGGATACATTTTATAGTTTGGATTAGTTATATTATTTTGGATTATGGTTAGTTTTATCGATAGATTATAGGAAATTAGTGTTTATTTTTATCTATTTGGAAATCTGTCTTTTATAAATTCAGATATTAACAATGAACAAAGAGCAGTCATGATTTTCTTTGTTAGAAATTGTTAGCTAGTTTAACGTGGAGATCTAGACTCCTTTGAAGTAACCCATTTATCATATTAGGAGGCCGTAGTTCTATCAAAACAACTAACCACAAATTTTATCCATAACAACTACCTAGTAGGATAACCATGTTCTTCTTTGTTTATACGATAAATAATGCTTATAGAGAACCTTTTTTTGATAGTTCAATAGTTACAATCGAGAATGGGGGATTTAAACCCTAAGATGTCTTTGTTGGAAACATCAAGAGATGTCAACTAACTGAGTTACAAGATTTTTGGCAATGCTTATTGAAAACTTTGGAGTTACTCAAGCTTGGCTTAGAAAAATGGCTTAGTAAAAGCATATATGAGTAGCCAAGAGCCTTATAATTCAAGTAGTAACTTTTGGTATTTTTAATGGAGACTTTTATAATTCAAATCCAATTCAACAATAAGATATTTTACTAATTAAACTAACCTCCTGTACCTTTGAATGAAGACATCCAGGATTGAAATGCCTTATTTGGCGACAAGAGATTTTACAAATTAAACTAACTAAAACCTACAAAAAGATATTAAGATCTGATTGAGTAATTTGATTTTAGGGAAGATAAAGTGGATTAGTGAAGGTAGAAGTTATTTAGGATTCATACACATTCATTATATGTCAAACAATAAGCTAATTGAATAAGGTTTCTTTTTATTTTTTAAAAAATTATTTTAGTAGTGGGGATGGAATATTTGAAACCTAGACGTTTTCATTAAAAACACTAAGGAGTATTTAGTTGTGCTATTAGGCTCTTGGCAATTATTTGTTTTTTAAATATAGCCCATTTGAATCTCTTAAAAAGTAGGTCAAATCATGGTTAAACTAGTTGGTTCAAACCATGAACCAACCACCAATTCATATAATTATAATTCTATTAAAAATCAGGGAAAACCGAGAATCAAACTAGTTTAGTCGGTTAAAAATAGTTTATGTAAAAAAAAATGACATTTTCCTAAGCAAATACAAAAAGTCGTTTCTGAAAAGAAAATGACACCGTTTATATTGAAGTTTGTTTTTTTGTTTTGTTTTTTTTTTTTTTTTTTGCTAAATTTCTAAACTCATTATCTAAGTTTTTCTGTCCTTTTTAAATTTCAAAACACCCCAATTCAGACTTCCGTTATCTTGTCATCCAAGTGCTTTTACCTTCTCAAAAGACTCAAAACAACATCGTTATTTTGCCTTAATTAAAATTAAAATTTTATTATTTATTTCCAAAAAATCATTAATTAAAAATAATTCCAGAAACTAAAAAGAAAAACTATTCAGGTAAAGGAAGACCCACCCTCCCCATAAAATCAAAATCCCCAAAACTATTCGGTGAAGCCACCCCCAAAATCCCAGTCTAACCCGAAAATTGAGAGAGGAAGAGGAAGAAGTAAACCGAGATTGAGAGGGAGAAGGAAATTGAGGTTCGAAAAATAACAAATGGAAAGCCCAATTGGGCCCAAACACTAAGCCCATAAACCTTGGAACCAATAAAACTTGCCGTGGCAACAGCAATTTCCTCACATCTGAGTCTGACCCGAAACTCGTTCTTTGTTTGTTTTCAGAGGAAAATAACAATGGCAGCTGAGTCTCAGTCTCCGGGTTCTGTTAAAAAAGGTGAACAACCAAACCCTTCAAGAAAAACCCATTAATAATAAATGTTTAATTAATAGTTTTGAATATTTACTCTCAGTAATTGATTTTTTTTTTTTTTTTTTGGGTTTTGTTTCAATATGATGTAGTGGTTGTTCATCTGAGAGCCACTGGTGATGCTCCTATTCTCAAACAAGCGAAATTCAAGGTATTCCTTAAATGGGTTCTATGTATTTTGTTCGAATTGTTTAGTGTTTATTACAATAACCATAATTGAATTTGAAACCCTGGGTGGACTTTGTATTTGTTTTTAGATTTTATGTAAGTTTCTGCATATGGGTTTTTCATATAAGAGTGAATTATGGTGTGTTAAGGGTCAACTTGAATTCATATTCTTTAATAAGTTGCATAAAAGACAGTTTTTTTTTTTTTTTTTTTTTTTTAAGTTGATGTGAATTGCCAGTATCTTATGGATGATGGATTTTGATGGAAAAAATTATTCATGTAGTGTTGAGTATGATTTGTGAGAAATGCCAATGTTTGTGTCCTCATTGCAAGTATAAGATAGAATTTGGTACAATAAAGCAGCACCAAAAAAAAAAAAAGTATTTTGGGTGTACTGTTTGTGTAATTATATTTGTATACTACGGTTTTTGGTTCCATGCATGTCATGAGAAACTTATCAACATAATATGTTGAAGATTACTATGCAAGTTTAATGGTTTCAATCTAAGTACTGAACTTGAGTTATGGCTATGGGTATGGTTGCAAAGAGTATATATGGTAGTTGGCCATCTGTGTTGAATGCGTTGCTTAAAGATTCCATGTAATTTACATAGCAAGGTGGAGACAGCATTAGTTTTACTCAGATTTCTTTCCCCTGTTCTTTATGACTCTGATTTGGAGGGCACTTCTTCCTGTTGACAATTGGTGTATCAAAAACTCATCAATGACATATGTTTCCAACATATCAGAAATTTGTGCAATTATCCAACTTTAGTTGTGTTTATGAATTGTATTATAGAATCAAAATTGATGCATGCCTTTTTTTTATTTAAAGAAAATATAAATAAAAAAAAGTTATATTGTTACTTGCATATATAGCTTGTCTGCATTTGGCTTTGCTATCACATTTCTTTATGGAAATCCTGTTTGTTAATGCCCACAAGATCCTAGATTTAAGCCAATGAGCCCTGGCACAAATGATGCTTCCTTTGCCTATATAAATAGGGAAGGTGAGATCATGTGTTCAAAACTCATTAAGTTTGTGTAACTTACCAATTAAAAAAAAAATGTAATAAGCTTTAAGAGAATTTTACAATGATAGTTGAGTGTTCTTGTCTTTACTAGACTTAAAATAAGTAAATAATGGAAGTTGGATTTTTGTGCTTCACTGATGAAACTTTTCTTGATAGCAGTTTAAATTATGAATGACAAAATGGCTTGATTTGAGGTCTAAGACTTCTCTTGTTTCGTGCAGTCTTAGCCATCAAAGATTAAATTGTTACTACTTTGTAAATTTGCCCAGTCAAGATTTATTTTATGAGGTCTCAGGTGAAGGCCAATTGATGTAAAAGTGGTGCAATAGGGTTAAAATAATTTTAATTTTGGTTTTCATTTTTATTGGCTATGTCGTTTTCGTATTTAGGGCCAAAATTGTCGTTTCATTTATCCTGTGAATTTAGGGTATTTTAGTAATTTAGCTGAGTCTAGAATTTTCTAGAACATCTTAAGAATTTTAGATTTGGTTTTCTTTCAGTACAAGGTTAGTATTTTTTCTCTTTTCTTAGTTATTACATTATTAATTCAAACTAGGATTCTTAATACCAAAAAGGTCATACCCAATGCACAAAGTTCCCACTTTTGCAAAGTTTGGGAGGGGTAATTGGTAGGTAGTCTTAATCCAAATTTTTTTGAGGAGGCTAACTACCAGACTCAAACTTGCAACTTGTTGCTTTTGGTGGAAGGCACTAGGAGTTGTAATACTAATTGTACAAAAAATGCTAACAACAGCAACAAACCTTAATCCTAAATTTCTGGGGTATGGATCCATAACAGATTGGATTGGTTATGGTTGGCCACATTCTCTTTTTCCTCCATTCTATTCTATCTAAATTTATACACTCTTTTTCTTCCTTAATTGACAAGTCCTTTTTTTATCACTTCTATTAATATTAATCCTCCATTGCATGTCTTTTTTATTAGTTCCTTAATTGGCAAGCCCTAAACTTGGATCAACTCACTCTTTCTTACCTGAAAAATCCAAGTTGGATTATGTTCTATCATTCTTGGAAAAAAAAAAAGGATCAAATATCAATAACTATTTCATCTTTCAATTTCAAGTTTCTTTGACTTCAACTTATACACAAAACATGAGTTTAAGGACAGGATAAAAAATATTATTTGATTAACACAAAATTTGGTGTGACTGCATGTTTTTAGGGAAACACAAAATTTTCTGTTTGAAAATTTGCTTGCCTACTTACTTCCTGTCCCTGTTTCCAGTCCCTACTAACATTGCTAGGGGTATTGAGAAGGTGCAGAAGGATTTACTTTGGGATGCCATGGTGATTAAGTAAAAATTCAATTACTAATTTGGAAGATGGTGTGTGCTTATATCTAGCTAGGGGTTTTGGGAGTGAGAAATTTGGTATTTTGGGGAAGTGGTTGTGGTGCTTTGCCATAGAGGAGGTAAATGCTCTTTGGAGAAAAAGTAATGGTAAGTATGGGAGTGAATGGGTGGTTGGTATTCAAAGGAGGAGAGGGAGGGGGTGGCGTTGGTCTTTGGAAGTTTATTAAAACGGGGTGGAAGCTGTTTTCCAGGTATATCAACTTTGAAGTTGGTAGAGGATCTAAGGTTTGATTTTGGAGTGATTCATGGTGTGGTGATCAGGCTTTGAAGGATGTATACCAAACGTTATACAGAATAGAATAAGGAGGCTGTTGTGACAGATTATTTATGCTGGAATCCTGGATCTCTTCATTGGGATGTTTTGTTCATGTGAAATTTTCACAATTGAGAAATGGGGAGGTTGGCAGACTTTATGGACCTCATTTACTAAACAAAATTAAGAGGATTGTAGAAGACCTAATTTGTTGGAGACATACTAAGTACTAACTACTAAAGAGTAAGAGGGATGCCTCATCCAGTAGTTAATTTCTTGGCATGTTGGACAGTGAGGTTTGCAAAATATCTTAGTGGTGATAGTTGGAAGGTTGTCCCTTTGTGTCTTATGTGGGCCATTTGGAGATACTGTAATAATAGAGCTTTTGTGAACCTACATTTGAAAATGGGTCTTAAGATGTTCTTTTTTAAATCTTTGTATGAATGGATGGCTATATACCTTGTCATTCGTGTTCTAATCTGTTGTAATTTTCCTTAATTTTACCATCTAAGAACAAACCTTGTGTATAGGGAGATGGTATCTCATGCCCCTTTCATAATATGTGAAACCCACAGCTGCGGGTCCCACATGTTGTGAGAGGAAAGTCTCATAAGACCGTCTCATAAAATATTTCTTGTGTTGTGGTTGGTGTTCCTTCTTTTCAATAAAAATTTCCTTACAAAAAATCTTGCAATCATGTGTTCAATAATCTTAATTTGGCAGATACCTGGAACTGACAAGTTTGCTAAAGTAATTGACTTTCTACGCCGACAACTTCATCGGGAAACATTGGTGAGATGATCTCTGGTGTGTTTTTTGTATTTGTTGCAACCTCTGGGCTTCATAGTATTAATCTCTTGTCCTTTTTTTTTTTTAGTTTGTCTATGTCAACAGTGCATTCTCTCCCAACTCTCCCAATTTTTCTTACTATATTGTATTCTTTATTATGGCCATGGATAAATGCTTGCTATACTGGGCAATTTAATTAGTTTTTTTCATTCATATTTTTATTAAACTAAAGATCCAATTATTTTATATGAAGATGATGATGAATTGGCCCAAATTTATTGTGAGAGTATCGACATTGTCTAATTTTTGAGTTATAGTAAAAGGTATAGTGGAAGACAAAGAAATGGCTTTAATTGGACATTCCACTTGTTAAGCTTTCCAAATATGGCTTATTCTATTTTTTGTAATTCACGATTTTTTTTTTACTGTTGGCCATTGGGGATAATTATTTCTGAAAGATTATAACACCTTTAAGATACATGAAATTTAAGCTGGGGGCAGGGGAGCTGCATGCAATGGACTGAAATTTGAACCAAACGTTCATTGCTTTGCTGTTGTTGTGGACATCATGCTTGTTGTGTACTTAAACTCAAATGTTTGATTGGCATTTGATCCCTTCTAACATTGTAAAATAATCAACCATGAATGTCTTCTTTTGTTACTTTAATATACATTTTCTGTTTTATTTTATGTGCACAAAAAGGGGGAGCCATGAATGTTATAGCTTGCTGTTTTGGTGGATATGGTATTCTTATTTAAAAATCCTATAAAAAAAATTCTTGTCTTTCGATGTAGATGCATAACCCTAATACAAGTTCAAAGTGGAATAGAGAGTTCAGTTTTAAAGGCAATTAGAGAAAAGTGGAATACATTAACATCATTTTTGGGGGAGGAAGGCATCAATAGAGTACTGTGAATATTGTGTTAGTTTTTCCAATAATCAAGGAGTTGAAATATTAAGTTATGTTTAGTAACAGTTTTTGTTTTCTATTTTCAATAACTTGTTTTTGAGAATATAAAAAAGAAAAAAATTTCTTGTATTTTTGAAATCAAAAACATGTTTGGTTAGTTGAAATTTTTTTAAAAAAATAGTTTAAAAAAAAAGCTTTTTGAAGAAAAAAATAGAAAATACTAAAATGTCATTATTAGGATTTGAACTCTAATGCTAATGAGTTAGATTCATGAAATTTAACGTGTATTTTCATTGACGTTTGAAAATTAAAAACTGAAAACAGCATTTTGCATATTTTCAGTGTCTTTCACAAATTGAGTTTTGAGAACAGTTTTTTATTTTTTCAATTTTTGGTTGCCAAACAAGTTTTTTAGTTTCAAAAATTGAAAATTGTCTTTGGAACCTAAAAATAAGGGGAAAAAACAATTACCATTAATTATTTCTATAGATTGTTTTTATGTTAAGCTCATGATGTCTCACCATTGGGTAATGAGTTCTGACTCTTCCAACTAGAATTTAGACTATTCTTTGGGACTAACCCTAGGGATTTATGTTCGAACTGCCTTTGTGTGTGGGATGGGGGACTGCAAGTGTATGAGGATTAGTTTAGTGCTTGAAGAGCTTTACACATCTCCATAGTGCACGTGCGCGTGCACTAGGAAGAGGGGCTCCCATGTGGTGAAGCAAAAACAGTGTAAAAAACTTAATTCTCTGCTTATGTATTAAATTTCATAGCTGCTCTATCTATGACCATAACTTCAACTATTGCTACTTGGACTTTGCAGAATTTTGGTTTTGATGGTAAACTGGTGGTTAATTATGCTTGTTCCATGGCATGGGGCTAACTCTTGGATTTTGGTGAAGGGTCTGCTTGTGTAAAATTCATTCTTTGTAAGTATATTTACAATATGAATTCCATTTTTAATCTTTCAAATTTCTCCTTGGTATCATTCAGAACAACCCACCCCGCCCCCCATAATAAAAAAAGGAAAGAAATGCCAAACTAAAAACCAAAAACATTTATTAAAAAAAAAAAAAAAAATCAAGATCTATCCTACAAGTGATTTTAAGCGGCATCGTATTTTGCAGAAGCTCGGATTATTACTTCCATACGAGCAAGGAAACACAATTTGGTGGTAAATTTGAAGATTATGATTAGGAGATTGAAGATTGGAACTGAAAGTTTAGATTCATAATCATTTGAGTTGAAGCCACACTTTATTGAGTTGATTTGCTTACAAGCTGTAAATTACCTGGTTGATTGATATTCAATACATAATGTGTATATAGCTAAAAGGTTAATGCTAAATGTTCACATTTATTTTACTTTTGGAATGTGAAGGCTGTCGGCCCTTAATCATCCATCTTTCCTAGACTTTTAGTTTGTCTAAATGTGCATTATGTGGATTCTCAAAAGAAAAAAAAATGTGCTTCATGTGAGAAAAATTTGTCTAAAATGATGGCAATAATTGACTTATCATCCTTTGTTGGTAGTTCTGTATTATTGTCTCAGTAATAAATAAATTAAACAAAAAACATCATTGTATTTTAAAGCTTTCATTTACCATGTGCCATAAATTTTGAAAAGTAAATACTCCATTTAAGTTGTGTCCTTTTACTTCTATGGGGATTGTCATCAATCAAGTGGAATGCATTATTGAAATGTGAAATAATCATGCTTGTGGATGTCTTGTCAATTTGTTATGTGGCAGATTTGGTCTTTGCAATCTGATGCAGTGCACTGAAGGCAAAAATTAAAAAAATATATAAAATAAATAGACAAAACTTATGTACTTAGGTGTTGTTCTTAGGTTCTCTCTTAAATGTCATGTGACTATTTAAAAAAAATACATTTTCATCTATAAAAAAAAAGTCACATAACAATATTTTAAGGGAGAAACCTAGGGAACAGTACCTAAGTACTGTACTTAAGTTTTGTTTAAAATAAATAAATTCAACTTAAATGTCACATATAACATTTTTTGAAGTTTTTTCTTTTAAAAGTTATGAATTCTACATTCTCTTATAAATTTACAATATCACCAAAAAAAATTATTTCTAAGTTAAGAAATATTTTTCTTTCCTTTTTAATTAATTATATTTTTCTACTAATTCTACTTATATTCGAAAAATGATTACTTTAAGAGCATATGGGAAAAAGATATAAAGGATTAATAGCTTTCTGTTTTATTATATCACCTCCCTATCAATGTGCTAATAGCGTTGAATTTGTTTTCTTTGCTAAATGTATAAATGAATTAATAATTGTGCTTTTAGTTGTAGATATGTTATTTATGAAATTATTTTAAAATGACCTTATTTCATATTGAAATGGTTTCTACTTAATGATTACTAAAAATTAAACATAATTTTGATCTTTTTTTTTTAAACCTTATAAAAATCATGAAAATTCATTTGAAAATTATTTAAACTCATTGAATTTATTTTTTACTTAAATTTTTTATTATATTTTATAAACTCAATGCCAATCTTTATATATCGTTAAATTAATTATTTAAAGGAGAAAATATTTTTAGGTGTGACCAAATTTTATAATGAAACAAACATTATAAAATAAAATATTTTATTGTGAAACAAACTAGCTTTAGAATGGAGAAAAATAACTATAGAAAGCCTAGAAACTGGAGGCGATAAAACTTGCCCTGGACATAGTAATCTCTTCATAGAAAATAACAATGGCAGCTTTGTCTCAGTTTACGAGTTCTGTTAATAAAGGTTTGATATAAGTTATCTCTTTATTAGATTTTATAATTTAAGTTTATTAGTGACCATCTTAAAAAAAATTTCTAAAACTGTCACTATTGCAAAGAGTGTGTGCATGTTTGGTGGGATCTGTGTTGAATGCACAGCTTAAAACTTGCATGCAATGTACATTGCAAGTCACCATAACATTTTTTTTACTAATACCCCTGCTCCCTTCCTGCCCTGTTCTTTATGTCTGTGATTTGGAGGGCATTTCTTGTTGCTGATAATTGGTGTAAAAAGGATGTCAATGACATGTTAAAGTAGCCGCATGTTGTGTACTTAAAGGCAAATGTTTGATTGGCATTTGATCCCATCTAACTTTGTGAATAATATTAACCATTAATGTCTTTTTTTTCACTTCAATGTACTCTTGTCTGATTTATGCACTCTCCTGCCCCTCCAAAAACAAATAATAATGATAAAAGAGGTGGTTTGAGAGGGGGAGCTGTGAATATGATAGCTTTCTGTTTTGGTGGTATGGTATTCTTCATTAAAAACCCTATATATAGTCTTTTGTTGTAGATGCATAACCCTAATACAAATTTAAATTTGGAATAAGGACTTCAGTTTTAAAGGTGACTAAAGAAAAGTGGAATACATAAGCATCATTTGTGGGGAAGATATAGATTACTTGACAACTAATTTTGGCAAGTGAAGTTAGTTGCCTGTAGGTTTCACTATTTTGACAGATGGAGTTAGTTGCTTGTAGGTTTCACTAGTTGAAGGCGAGCCCGTAGGACTCTTCTTCAGAAAGGTTGCTAGTAAAGAAAAAAAAAAAAGAAAAAAAAAAAAAGTAATTATGTGGGAGAAAGGCATCAATAAGAGTAGTGATGATTGTGCTAGTTTTTCTAATAAGCAAGGGGTTGAAATACTTGTTATTGGTGTAGATTTTTTCAGTAAAACTATTTTGAATTAAAGTGATCTTCTATACACTGAGATGCTTTTATGTCGAGCTCATGATGTCTCAATATTGGGTAATGAGTTCTGACTCTCCCACTAGAATAAAGTCTATTATTTGGGACTAGCTCCTAGGGATTTATGTTGGCAACTGCCTTTGTGTCTGTGTGAGATGGGGGCATTACACGTCTTAAAGTGTTATAGTTTGGCGCTCAAAGAGCTTTTACACATTTCCTCAGCACACACGTAGGTAGAGGGACAGGGGCTCCCTTGGGGCTACCTTTGACTAATTTAATCCTCTGCTTATATATTAAATTGCATAGCTGTTCTATCTATGACTATAACCTCAACTATTGCTACTTGGACATTGCAGAATTTTGGTTTTGATGGGAAACTGATAGGTAATTATGCCTGTTCCATGGCATGGATTAATCAGTTACTTTTTCTTTTCTTTTTTCCCTCATAAAATATTTCGAAAATTAATACGTTTAGAACATCCGTTAACTTTTTTCTCTATTTACAAATTGCATTTGTTCTTACTATTTTTGATCTCTCCTATCTCTGCTCGTAGCTACTATCATTGAGACAACCCCACCCCTAAAAGAAAAGAAAAGGAAAGAGTAATACAAAATTAGGAACAAATTAAATAAAAATAATTAAAAAAATCAAGATCTGTACTGTCACTGATTTTAAGAGGCAGCTAATTTTGCAGAAACTGGGATTATTACTTCCATAGAGGCAAGGAAACAAGATTTTCCTGTAAATTGAAAATTATGATTAGAAGACGAAGCTTTGAACTGAAAGTTAAGATTCATAATCATTTAAGTTGAAGCAACACTTTTGCTGCCTAAGGTGTGCTTTGTATACAAGCTGTAATTACCTACTGATTGACATTCAATACATTGTGATGTATAGCTAAAAGGTGATGACGCTAACTATTGACATTTATTTTTCTATTGTATTCTTAAGGCTGTGGGTCCTTAACCATGCATTCATCTTTCCTAGACATTTAGTTGGAGAAAAGTGATTCATGTGGGGAAATTTTTTCTAATGATACCAGAAATTTACTTATAATTCTTTGTTGGTAGTTCAGTATTATTGTCTCATTAAACAAAAACATTATCGCATTGCATTTCAAAGCTGATTATTTACAATGTGCCATAAATTTTGTCTAGTGATAGCAGAAATTGACTTACCATCCTTTGTTGGTAGAAGTCTCATTAAAAGAAAAAATTTACTGCATTGATTTCAAAGCATTCATCACCATGTGCCATAAATTTTGAAAATTAAATACACCATTAATAAGTTGCCCTTCGCTTCAATGGGGATTGTCATCATTGAAGTGGAATGCATTATTGATGTTTGAAATAATCTTGCGTGTATGCCTTGTCAATTGGTTGAGTGGCAGATTTCTTTGCAATGTGATAAAAGAGTGATATACAATACACTGAGCTTCTACTTTTATGAAGTTTAAAAGAGATTAAGGCAGGCAGTCTTACCTTTAATTTATTTTCAGGCTTATTCTCAAACTCAAACTTACGATATATCGTTTTTTGTAAAAGACACTTACTATCGTACCAAGATTCGATCTCTGGTTATTACAGTCTAATGCAACGCAAAATTCTCAAAGCGAACATATTTGAAAAAAAAAAAAAAAAAAAAAAACCAAGACCAAAAAAAATTGAAAATAAATAAAACTTAAATGTCAGCCTATAAAATTTTTAGAGGTGCTCTAAAAATAGCCGCACATAAAATTTTTATTTCTAAATTAAGCAATATTTTCCTTCCCTTTTAACCAATTAATTTTCTTTCTTTATTTCTTTTAATAATTTCACTTGTATTAGAAAAAAAAAAAAAAAAATCACTTCAAGAGCACATGGGAAAAAAATGTAAATGATACCTAAAGCATGAAAATTACAAAATACTTTGCGTGAATGAGATAACTACCAGTATACTCCCATTTATGGTGAGTTTGATTCAACTTTTTGCTTTTGGGTGTTTTGAAAAAAATGGTGATTTGCAATTGCAGCTTAGAGAATACAACTCGAAAACACACACTTTCACATTAACAAGACTAAAAGGCATGATTTCGAAATTTGAACAAACATAGCATGGTCACATTTTCAAATTGCCAATAAGATTTTGGCCAATAATAATGCTCTAGCTAAACAGACACTTGGAGCAATTTCAATTTTTCATCATGTTATGTAAATCCCATAAAAACTTAAAATAAATAACATTGTAGCTAGAGGGGGGGGGGGGAATTACGTGTAATAAAAATGCGAATTTTGCATTTTAATAAAAATGACTTCGCGAAAAATCCAAAAAGATAGAAAAAGAAGGGAAAAAAAAGATGCAGATGTTCTACGGAACTGGTGGTGACAGTACTGGAATATTTTATTTAGCATTACCGGGGTGCTTTTATGGAATTTGCAAGCAAAATGATTGAAAGAGAGGTTGAAAGTAAAATGAGACAGCGTTGTTACATCACAAATGAGGGAAAGTGACTTGTAGAAAATACATTGCTTGTTTTTGAAGTGGTTGAGAGTGAGACTATGGATGTAGACTACATTTGTGAAGTAGATGATATATGGTGTAGATTGCAACCCACTAGAATTATTTAAAAAATAAATAAATAAATAAAATAAGAGGATAAAACCTAAGAGTTAGCGCCCAAGAAAACCTGAAATTAGCACGAAACCATTACAATAATTTTATCACTCATTCAAAATGTACAAATATTGAACTTTGGGATTTTCAAACTACATCGAAATGAAATAATTGAAATTCAATTGATAATATGGTGGTACTGGCATTTTTATGATAAATTATTCAATTTTACTTAAAAGAATGAGGATTCTTTCCGTAAGACTGAATAATTTCTTTTCCCTTTCTTCACTTTTTACCTAGCAAAAAAGAAGCCAAATAACTTCAAAATCAAGTATAAAAAAGAAAATAGCTTTCTAACCAAGTAAGGAAAGCATAAATCAAAAGACGCATCCAATTACATTAAATATGAAATTCAAAAAAATGAAATTACATTCTAAAACTTGAATAAGATCTGAAAAATCATTTGACCTTTGTTTTTTGATAAATAACGAATTGATTTTTTTTTTTTTTTTGAGAATCAAATAACGAGTTGATTCGTTAGGTATGTTACATTTAAATCTAAGCATCTACTTAACTCTTTCAGTTGGAGTAGGTGGAAAATAATAAGTGACTCTGAACCCCAATCAATGTGTGTACCCAGTTGTACATCGTACACGAGGCAGCTTCTTTGTTGTGCAACTGAAAATGACTTGCAATTTTATTTGCACGTGGTTTCACAGTATGTACCTTCATTATAGAAAGAATGTGACATAACAGACAGAATGGTATTCTATGGAATGTAAATTCCAATTTTGAATAGATTATAATAGAATGCAAGGTCGTTCTATTTCTCTGGCTTTCTGATAGTTGGACCTGATTTCATGTAAGCTTGACAATTAATCTTTATAAGAATCTGTGTTAGGAAGGACCACATCATCTACTTCATCAAGTTGACTCTGATTTAATAAGGGTCACCTAACAAGTTAAAATCCATAGCATGGACCTCATTGTTCTACATGGAATTGTAAAATAGGTTACAGAATGAAAGGGATTCCTTTAGAATCACAAAATTACAAACCTTGCATGGTGTTTCATTATCATGTTATTTTCAGAGATGAAGAAGATGCTTTAGATTGAGCATGTAAATTCAAAATTACATCATGATTGAATCATGATGTGTGCAACTAAGAACTGTCAAAGTCTTTAACAGAACCCAACTTGCATTTATAGACAAAGGCATTAGCAGATGGTACTAATAATTGAAGGGAGAAAGGCAACAAAACCACACCTAGTGTGAATAGCAGTAGTACTTTTAGCAAATATGACCACCCATCTTTTAGTACACTACCAAGGACAAAGGTTGGTAGCTTGAGCTTTAATGAGTCCAAATTTCAAACTTATTTTGCGAGTATTAACATTACCATTTGGTAACAGATTGTTATAGAGATGTAGGTTTCAGGTTTGGTAAGAAATTTTAGTAACGTTTTTAGTTTTGTAAAATACATGAGGTAAAAAAGTGTATAAAAACACATGTTATGATGTTTAAACCAACAGTTTTTGTTGTTTAAACAGTATTACCAAATCGACGAGTAATTTCTAGCTTGGATATAAATGTGTGTGGTAGAGAGAATTGGATTGAAAGATGAGAGGAATGATGTGTCTCTTTCCTTGCTTTCCGAATATGTACATTAGTGCAATTTAACAAAAAAAGAAGAAAGAGAAAGAAAACAACAAGGGCAATTCAACCAATTGATCAACAAAAGAAAAAAAAAAAGTTCAATCCATACGATTCAGCACTACTAGCATACGCTAATAAGTCCAAGCAGGGTGATATATCGATTTGCATCTGCATTGTGTACCATTAGTCTCTCTTAGATATATAGCCACTAAATGTCACTGAAGCTAGGCTAATTGATTCTGCTAAACACATATGGTAGTGCCTTGCAAAAGTTGTCCCATTAAAAGTTAAACATATCACGTGTCCTTGAACATAGCCAATCAAATGCATCCAGAGAAAAAGAGACAGGAAATCCATAAAAGAGACAAGGATTTTCATACCAACTGAGGCGGCAAGCTGTTGTTAGTTTTCACATGGTAATATCAGTGACATCACTTTATTGATTAGCATGAAGAACTTGCTACCTTAACAGTTGTGAAAATAATTCTAAATATATAGGACTTATTATAGCCATAATAAGGCTGGGAAAAGTTTCAGAATGAAAAAAGGTCCCAACTCTTTTGTGATGAAAAGAAGAAAGAAGAAAGAAAAAAGAAAAAAAAATAATCCGATTATAGATTCAAAAGCTTTTCCTAACACAGTAACCTATATGCCTTTCAGGATTTCACAAAGTGTAATACTGTATTCATTCTGGACATGAGAATGCTTTGTCTTCATTTTCGGCCTTTAAAATGTCACAAATTATCTTAGCACATATAATAATTAATGAACACGAGCCACACATGGCCTTTTGTCTCATCATGCTTATATTCTTTGACCCTTGTCCGCAATAATGTGGACAATTCCTTTCTCACTTTTATCATAGCTGTTTGGCTATATATCTTTACACCAGTGTTTCCATCACCAAAGTTGTACTGTCATCGATTAAGAACTAAATGCCAAAATTTTCGGTACCGTAGTGCTTTTCATATTTTCTATTGCCTTAGGTTGCTAGCCATTTCTTTTTTTCCTTTTCCGTGGCCAGGTTGGTATGCAATAATTGATGTAGAAGAAAATGAAAAGGAAATTTAACTTCATAAATGATAGGGACTAATTCATTGTAAGTAATTTGCAGTTCAGCACATCTAAGAGCTGATACCTCCACCAAATTCATGAAGAACTTAGAAGAAAAAAAAATAGAGTTATTAAATATTTTATTACATACACCCTACTGATTAGCATAAACTGCACCAAATTTTTAAGAGAAAAAAAAAAAAGTCAAAACAATTTATGAACATCACTGAAGCCCTGATCAAGTTCAGGAATTGGCTAACCCAGTCTAAATTCAAAGTACTCTCATTAGAGAAATCAAAGAACTCATCCACATCAAAGTCACTTTTTGAGTCATCAAACTCCTTTAGATGTATTCTCCTCTCCACTCATTTCTTCATTGACTTTATCTTCCTCCCTATTTTCCTGAACAGTATAGGCCATCTCTTGTTGCAGCTACACTTGCTTCTCCTTCTGCCTTAACTTCTTGCTCAAATGAGAATTCCAGTAGTTCTTTATCTCATTATCTGTTCGACCCGGTATCTTCCGGCTATCAAAGACCACCTAAGATAATTAAAAACAAACAATTATAGAAAAATCCAACCTTGGCCATGTTCAAATATGTGAACTTAGAAGGTAGAACAAACCATGTCAATATATATAGGTCTATGTTTGACATGTGAATTAATTAACCTGTTTCCAAGTAGTTTGTGGAGCCTAAGTATCAAATCCTCTTCTTGGTCTGATATGTTTCCTCTCTTGATGTTAGGCCTCAAGTAATTCAACCATCTTAGCCTGCAACTCTTGCCGCATCGATTAAGACCTGCAATAAGCAAAGACTTATTAAGCCTTTGATCAGAATTTGGGAACATCATTTTCATAACAAATATAGTATTGAAGTTATCAAGTTTAGAATTCAACTTGGTGAAATTGAAAATGACCTGCTTTAGTTGCAATTGTCGTCCACCTTTTAGCACCATGGATTGCAATAACCTCAGCCAGTTTGCTATCTTCCTCAGCTGTCCATGCTCCCTTGTTGACTTCCTTCTTAGTTGAAACATTATTAATGGCTTCCATTGCGTTCACTTCTCTTTTAATAGACCTATCTGCCATGGAAGCCATTAGCTTTTGTTTGTGTTTGTCTAAATTCAGAGAGAGAGAGACAGAGAGAGAGAGTTTGTGAGGCTTGGGGAGCTTGATATACTTATGTAATGGCTGTGTAGTTTTGGTTCTGTCTATCATCTACCTTTCTTGGTGTGGGAGAAGAACCTCAACTACCGCCTTATATATATATGTGAGAATAAGACATGAACTTTGAGAGTTGCACAAAGAAAAAAAGTGACTATCATGGGCTTGATGATTGAGCAATTGAGAGTGCTATAAAGTTTTTACATGCTAAATGCTACTACAAAGGCTGCTAAAGAAAAAGGCCTTTAATATTATACTAAAGTGCGCATATGCCTGACTTTAGGAAACAAAAAAAAGAGAAAGCGAAGGTGACAAAAGCATTATAATAATTGGTGAAGAAAGATTAAAAAAAAAAAGGAATTATCAGATGGCTGTGGTAAAAGTTTATCAGATCCCCAGAGTAGAATAGGTTTGTCATATAGTGGCTATATTTTGGTAAAAATGAGTGATTTTAATCTGTACAGTTTACTTTTTGCATGTGCAAACATATTGTAATGAAAGGCATGCAGATTTATACTAAAAGGTTTGGTGACAAAAGGGTAAGCTAAGAGATAATCAGATAAATGCATTACCTTTTTTCGATTCTTGTAGATAAATACAATACTTAGTTGCAAGTAACAGTTTTATCCTGAAAAGATAAGCTTTTTTGGAGCCACAGAAAGAGAAACTTATAGTGAGTGCATGAGGAACTGTTTTGATTGGTGGGTCTTCTTCTTTGCTTCAGAAAGGGCACGAGATGTCTGACTTGTCTACAGTACTAGACCATATATCCCTCGTACAGCTCACACACACGCACTATTTTAATTTGTTGCATGTAGACCTTATTAAAATAGTCTCACTTATTATAAAATTGTAGATTATATAGATGTTTGACTAGTAATACATCATCCCAAATATTTGAGATGGACCGTCAAATATATAACATTAATGTTCTATAGTGATGGATAGAAATTACTCTAAAGATAGTAATGGAGCGTCATATTTTTCATGAACATTAAAACGTCACTTTTACTTTTTGTTAATGTATGTGTTCAAAATTCTTCAGAAACCTAACTATTTTTGTAGGTATTTTCAAAAATCTAACTATTTTTTCAAATCACACATAAGCTAATTATAGGAAGAAATTCTTTAGAGTTGGGCATGATGAGATGTTTTTGTACTCGGGATTTTATAGATTTCATGACATTTTTGAAAACTACTAAACCAGCCCCATGAGTTAACATCACTTTTATTTGGATTCACTTATTACAACATTTTTTATATGCATCAATCACAATAAATATATCACACGATTGCAAAAAAAAAAATGGTATAAATGTATTGTAACTTACAACTTTAGCAAATAATCCATTTATACTATTCTAATAAATCGTTTATTTGTTCAAGAAACCATGTGTTTTCTTGAGGAAGTCAGACAAGAAGAAAGGTTTAAGCAAAGTGGGAATTAGGTTGAAGTGTGTTTTAATTTAAAGGTTAGGTGAATTTGGGGATGCTGTAAATGATTCAGTTGTATGATATATTGCTTGGTTAATTTGCATCTGTTGGAATGCTTAATGTTTGGAATGGCATGGCATATTGGATCTTCTGTATAAGAGAATAAATCTATGTTAACAATCTCCATGCAAATATTCTTGTAGTTCTGAGTTTCTGACCGTTGGATCTACTCACCAATAAAAAAATATTGAGTCAATCATTGACCATAATGAGGTATCATTCAACGTGCCCTAGAGTTTTTTTAATTGGTTTGGTTACTGAATTCAGAGACACTGAATGAGAGAAAGATCACATGCAGTGTACAGGGAAACAGAAGATAATCAAAATTAATGTGTATTAATTAACAAAACCAACATTGTTATAGGCCAAATTTTTTGACAGATTAGTCTGAATAATGTCAAACAGCAAAACCATAGTGTAAAATAAATAAATATATATGATGCACGGTTTACAAAGAAGGGACCCATGAAGACATTCAGTATTTTTCTTTACACAAACAGAATCTGACAAGGATTCTTTCGAGATTATGACCAATATTTCACCCCAAAACACTTCACTTTCTTTTTGTAACGAAACAGCTGGGTCGGTTAATGTATGCCTTAAGCATATATTAACAAATCTTTTTTTTTTTTTTTTTTAATATCGAGTATTGAAAAAATTGTAAATTTTTTCTTTTTTGATAAATTTTTTAAAAAAATAGTATACTATTATGTGCTTTTAAAGTACACATTAATAAAATTCTTTTAAAAAAAAAAAAGAGCTCAAGAACAGTATGCAGCAATGAAACTTTAGTTTATTATTCTTGGTCTTAATTCATACATTGTAGATAATATAACTTTGAATAAAGCTTTTTTCAAGTAAGTGCTACAATCATTTTTATTTTTCATAACATTAATTATGATTGAATATTGTTTTCGATACCAAGACTTATTATATATTTTAATTTAATTACTAGTTTATCCAAATATTAAGCACATGTTTAAGGAATTATAAGATTTTAGTGATAAGATAAGATATCTTTTTATGTTGAGGATGAGAGATGTTTAAGGAATCTACCAAGACCTCGTTGATAAACATGACAAGATGCGATAGCTAGCCTTATAACAATGGGTTTGGAGTTTGGACCTAACAATTTATATCCTTTTACTAACTCTCTTTATTTTTGTTCATTAGCTAAAAGCTTATATACAAAAATATGAGTTCTTTAATTTATTATAATTTAGAGTGCTACGGTTACCAAGTCACTTATTATTCTATCTTAATTAAAAGTTTGAACTCATTAAGAATTTTGTAATTTAATTTATTGATGTATTCTGATATTCTAATGAAAATATTCAAAGTTCAAATCTTTCAATCTCTGACTATCGAATTATAAAAAAATAAAAAAAGAGTTTGATTTCAATTATGTTTATTAAGAACTCAAACTCAATATGCGAGGACTTAATACTAAGATATAATCACAAACATTATAAGTATCCCTAAACGAATAGGGAATCCATTAACCCAAAATCCTAAGTTTATCACTCACAACATGGTTAAATGAAACATTAATATAACACTAACATCTTAAATGAGACTTATGTTTTTGTATCCGACAGCAATTCATGGAGTAACAGTGTGAAAACAAAAAAAACAAAAAAAACAAAAACAAAATCTTGTATTTCCAAGCGCATGTGAGCAAGTTACGTACAGAGTTAGCAAGCCAAAAAACATTCTGTTCAGAAAGATCCCTGTGTAGCACCAATAAAATAAAATAAAATAAAAATAAAAAGAAGAACAAACAGAAGGCTACTTCGTTGTTTGCACGTTGCAATCTACTACTACTAGTATTTTATGCTAAACTTTAAAAATACTAGTAGTAGTAGATTGCAACGTGCAAACAACGAAGTAGTCTTTTACATGAAATCTTTTACATGATAATTAAAAATTTTATTATTCTAATTTTAACTGATGATTAATATTTATATTAGTTTAGAATTATGAATAGCATTTTTTCAAATATAATATATTGCAATTAAAACATACTTATTTAAGTTTATTTTTTATGTGTTCCCGTTAGTTCAACATAAATTTCATAGATTAAAACTCTATAAAAAAATCTATTTTATTTCAAAAAAATTCATTTCTTTTAAGCAAGTTAATTTGATCATATGACCTATGTAGTAGGTTATTAACTTTTCCTCTCTTTTTATTTTGTCGGAAGTTGAATTAAATTATCTTAAAAACAGCTTTGCCCATTAATTCTAGATTCAAAAAGCAGAAAAGTACGATTATCATAGATAACAAAAATCTTGTCAAACATTGATCCCTCTCCTTGCTACAGGTAGGCACATTTGTAATGTTTCTCATTCTTTTTCTTCTTACAAATATTTAACCTCTTGTGCTAACTTTAGAGTATTTATTAATAAACTATTTAAAAATATAAAAAATAATAAAAGAATTAATTTTCTTTTATAAAAATTTTCAAAAAAAATATTTCCTAAACTAATATCCATAAGGCATCCATTTAGTGTTAAAAAAGCTATATTACCATTTTTAGTACCACAAAATACAAATTTATGGCTATATTGGTAGAGCTAAAGCCAAATAATTTTGCTCCACAGCTATCGTGCACAACCAAAAATGGCAGTGCATTGTAATGAATATATTATTTTATTGTGTTGTTTATATTATTTTATTATGTTGAAAGCTAAATAAAACAATAGATGTTGGTTGTTTGTAAAGTAAGAAGGTAAGATAGCTAAAATAGCTTTTTGTGAAACCATATTGCTAAATTTATGGCTCCACCAATGTGAATACTAAGCATAAACTTCTTAAGGCTATATATTTTTTTGTTTTTTAGTGAAATATAAAGCTTAGCTTAAATTATCAAAGCAATCTTTAATTAAATACTAATATGTTCTATACCTTTTTTTTTTCCTTTGATAGCAATCTATAGTCTATACTAGTATAAATGAAGACCATGGACTCCAATTTTCAATTCAAAGGTGCTTGTGCTAGCTGCTGTTTAAGCTAGGACATATTAAAGACTAATTGATTTGATGAGTTAAAGTTTAAAAAGAACAAATTTGATAATCTGATTTAAACAATTAACCTATAGTTAGACTATCAATATTAATTAAATTAAGTTTGATACTTAAATTAATGAAATTTAAAAAAAAAAAATGCATTTTTTCCCTCTTATTTTTTTGCATCTAGTCATGAATCAAAAAGCCACGTCCATAAGTTGTAAAGAAAAGTCAGTTTTTCTTTTGTGCGATCTTTTTGTCAATATATTTATTTATTTATTTATTGATATATTTTCAACTTATTGTTTTCGTTCCATAATAATTGTTTTTGTCAATGTATTTATTATCAACCTTTAAGCTAGCATTTGGTTACATTAGGTACATGTTTGGATGATTTATACATCATTACTCATGTGACGTTTTTATCCGATTATAATTTAACCATCTTCATTTCCAATATGGTGATAATTAAATGAGCAAATTGTTCTTAATTTTATTTAATCACATACATGCAAACATACATATATCTACACACACACACACATATATGTGTGTGTGTCTTGAAACGTAACCTGAAATGAAAAAAAAAAAAAAAAAAAAAAAAAAAAAAAAACACCTCGAATGACATTTTAAAATTATTATCTTCCAAATAATTTCGACAAGACTTACAAAGACAATATGAGTCGCTTTTACAACTCAAACTAAGAACTCGAAAGAGTCTAAAACTTTGAAGTCATTTAGTATTTGTAAAGGATATGATAATTATCAATTTTAAACTTAATAACACTCCTCAAGTCTTTCATGATAAATAAGATATGTTAGTTTTAGTATTTCTTCATGCATATTGATATATTCATGACTTTAAAGCAAGTTTTTTTCCTATTCTGTACTTCTTGTTTTTCAAGCCTTTGATGAATTACTTCAAAAATATCACGAGGGAGCTAGCAAGTTTGTCACTAATACTATATATGTAGTCCAGCACTAATAGTCTAATACTATTTATATTATTTTCACGTTCTATATGCAATATGTATCTATAACCCTCTTTCTCATAAGTCATATCAACCAAGAGTTGATACATTCTATTTTATCATTACTATCATTACTATATGTTCCATTCTAAATTATTGAGGTATCTAAGACCAAATATATGTTTTACCATTGTTATGGACATATTTTATATAATTGGCTAATTCTTTGACAAAACGCACTTTACTTGTAATTAGGTAGATTTAAGATGTGTTTTATACTCCAAAGAACATGTTATTCAAGTATAGTATTAAAGCCATGAAGATTGGATAAAAAAACAAGTGAAGAAAAGGTGTTCACTAAAGCTGGACAGATAACTCAACAGCTACTCGACAGATAGCTAACTATTGAGATTTAATAAGGCTTGACACCTGCTATCTATTGAGGTTACAGAAATCAGAATTTTCAGATCTGATTTTCGATCCATGCTTTTATATTTGTGTAAGGTCTCTTTTCTCATAATCCTAGACATATATAAGACTTATTTTAGAGGCCGTCACATAAGAGAATACAAGGAGAACATATGAAAAAGGTGACCGAAGCTTTATTCTCTAAAAAAAAGAAAAGTTATTGCGTCTTTGCACCTTAGAGTTTTGTAACCAAGTACTTCTTGATTTTCATTGTTGATGAAGTGAACAACTTTGCAGCCAACATTCTTCTTTCTCAAGTCAGTGAGTGAGTCACGTATTAGAATTCATGCAAAGAAATGAGTCACGTATTAGGATCCGTGCATCAAAAGGGTGGCATTCATATATTAAAGAGTTTAGAGGTTTTGAAGTGGTAGAAGGTTTCTGCTGTGAGTTCATCTACGAGGATTGTAGAGTCTATGAATAAATGTTTTGTACTAGATCTGGAACTTCTTTTTACTATAGTGAATTGTTTTTCGGGCAAGTTTCTCCCCAGGTTTTTTACTGTGAAACTGGTTCGTTTCATTGGTTTTCCTGGGTCATCATATCTTGTCTTATTTACTTTTCTGCTGCATATGATTTTAATATGATATTGATATTTGTTTGTTTTAAAAAAAATTTATTCATAATAAATCTAATTAACAACTTAGGTTTAAAACTTGTTAATTCTATTAACCGGGGTCTAAATTTTCCTACAACAATGTCTAAAACTAGTTTCTTTACGCCATATATTTGCCTAACTTCTGCTCAAAAACTGGTTGATGACATAAACTTTAAAGCAAATACATGTATATGAGTTCACAACAGTTAAAAATAAAACAACACGCAATTATAATAATAATAATAGTAAAGAATACAAAAGACTAAATGCAAGAGAGAGAGAGAGAGAGAGAGAGAGAGAGAAATAATGATATAGACATGTATGCTTGCTCAATATCTAATAAAAACATACCTTACAGACTCTAAAAGATAGTAGTTAGCTCCTTCCAAACTTACTGAAAAACTTTTAAAAGAAAAGGGCTTTCTACTGTTTGGCAAGTATGTGCTACAATACTCGTTGATTCTTATAAAACCAGTTTGTTCTCCTTTTATAGAAGAAGAGAAGTAGAAGAAGACAAATACGTCAAGTTATTGCTATCTACCACCGTTTGACAAATGTAAGTATCTATTATGGTTGATTAAAGGTGCCATGTACAACAAAGACAATGGTGCCACCTAAATCTATTTGCTTTGGGTGGTCCAGTCTCCGCTGCAAGTCACCCACAATAATTATGCTTTGCATAAAGTTTAAGAAGTTATACCTTTCAAATTTTTAAATGGTTAAATATTAGCATTGATACATCATGCTAAATATGTTAGTATGAATGTGGAAGTAAAAGCATAAAGTATAGAACACAATAACACATGAGGGTTATGTAGTTCAACCTAACGGCCTACATCCACAAAGTAAACCCTAAAGGGCTACATCAATAATATATTAGAGTGTAATACAAATCATGTGTTATAATGAATCATAACATGTGTATATATTATAGACTAAACCCTAAACTAATAGATTTCTAGTACAAGTAGGAGACTTGGCTTGCACAAAAAGTAGAATTAGGCTTGAACCTATGCTAATGGGCTAATATATCTCCAACACCCCCTCTCAAATTCAAGATGGAAGCTTGATGAAATTTGAGATTTGATAAGGTTGAGAAGATTTTTTGAATGAAGTTTGGCTCTGTGACAATAGTTTGAAGAAGGCAATGGTCTTGCAGTGTTGATGCGACTTCTAACGGTGGCATGACTATACCGGAAACTTTTGACAACAGTAGTGGGAAGCCAAAAAAGATGAACGCAGCGAAAAAAACGCCGAGGAAGACAAAAATTGCTTTTAAACACACCATAAGGACAGAAAATCATGGCCACAGGAAAGTGGCTCTAATATCATGTTGTTATGAGATCAAAATTATAAAAAACCAAATCAGCTCATAATAAAATAAATAAATAAATATAAGATTGAACATGTAAAAAATTATGAACATTCAAAAGCTTACTTAGGTAATAACATTTCAAAATGTCAAAAGATTTCCATTTTATATCAAATTTATTTAATTTATGTTCTATGACAAGCCAATTATGGGGTAAATATATGTAGCTCACTCTTTATTCATTTTCTAAATTAAAATTTTAGTTATTCATAAGAAAGTTCTTTTAAGTGTAGTGTTTGAGATTTGACTTTTGTGCTACCATTATAATCCTCTTATTTTTAAGTAAAAATTCCTCCTCAACACCATCTATTGGTAGAGACCTAAGGCCGAAATAAGTAAATTTTTGCCATACATTTGTTATTTTAGAATCCTATTTCTATTTATAATAATTTGTAACTCCATGTATATGCATGAATATACTTAAAAGATATACATTAAGATGCATGGTATAATTCTTACATATATAATTTATATATTATTGATAATCATTTTTTTTTTTTAACTCCTTTAAAAGTCTTGTAAGAATATTACTAGGTAGAAAATGTAAATTGTCCATTTTTTTTAATGTTCATTTATTTTAAATTCTTTAGTTTTTGTACACAATAACTCACTTGGATAAATATTAATGATGTGGTCCCACATTTGACTCAAAAATCATGAAATAAAACTCTCTCTAAAAATAAATAATTAAGGACATATAGAGCAAAATTATACTTCAATTATAGAATCTTATTAAATTTTCTCTAAGTTTTACCTTATATTACTTAGTACCACCATAGTGAACTACGTTATGTTATCTATAATTAATATATTGAAATCACAAAATTTACACCTTAAAGTGGCGGCTTTAGGAATTTTGTTTAGAGTGTTCCTTAGAAAGTATAAATTACATAATCTTATTTCTTTTTAGCTTTTAGGTAATTAAGTTTGATTCAATATTACTAATTTCATTCCGTTCCGGCCGGAAAATACCGTGCCAGTAAACAAATTAGAACAATAACTTACCCTATTTCACTTTGAAAAAATTTTTGGGTCATTCCGGTTTATTTCGGGTGTTTCGGTAAATACGGGTCAAAATTTAAGATTCGGCCGGCATGAAGTTTGTGCTTAAAAAAAGTTCTTAAAACCAAAACAAATTTGCATTTTGTAAATCAAAAAACCTCAAAAGTAATATATATATATATATATGAAAAGAAATGAAAACAAAGGTACCTGTACAGCTAAAAAATATTGTATTGAGAAATTTGAAACTCAAAACTTGAGAAGAGGCACTGCCGAACTGGTATTGGTAAAAGACACAGAAGTTACGAATAAGGAGGAAAACAAAACGTAGATGTAAAAGTGTAGATGAAGATGTGATAAAATATAAAAGTATGAAGTGTAAAAATCGGAGAGACAGAAGACGTGTGTAGTTAAGAATAAACAAGAAAAAATAATTAAAAATGAGAAGTAAATAATATATGTCTGGTGAAGAAAAATAATACTATAATAAAAAAAATAATAAAATGTTGAAAATTGTGTTGTATTAGACAATGTGTTTAGTCGAAATAATCAAGCCACTGCCGAACTTATAGTAGTTTTATTTTATATATATATATATATATATATATATATATATATATATATTTAGATTGTAGTTCAATTTTTTTTTTTTGAGATTTTCCTTTTTGCTTGAAAGACCCCAATATATTGTTAAGTTGCTCAAATTATAGATCAAAATTTAATTTTATTGGTATAAAAAAATTTAAGGTGTTCCCAAAAAAAAGTTTTAAAGGTAAAATAAACATAAATTTTTAAATTATTATATATAAATTTTTTTTTTAAGGCCAGGGTGGTCCCAGATGGCGCCGCCAAGTTAAAACTCAATAATTTGATTTACATTTCTCTTCGTTTTTTTATTTTGATCTCATAACAACAAGAATTCAATGCTAGACTATATTTATTTCGGTCTCAGTACGAGGAGCGTTGTGAGACGCACTTATTTCGTCAATAATTTGATTTGTGTTAAAAACAATTATTGCTATAATAAGTCTAGCATACCTCCTCTTCCTAGAGTTAACGGGCGGAAAAAAAAGTCTCAACATAATTTCCGAAGTTATGATTTTAAAACTTTTTTTTTTTGAAAGCATAGGATGTTATTAATGACTAAAGATTTATGTTCTCAAAAGTTAAAGAAAAGTTAATTTAATAAAACCCTATTCTTGAATGCATCAAATATTTAAAGCGTTACTATGTACTAGGTTGTCCACTTTGAGGCAATTAATTTTGTTCAACTTTTTGAGAGTTACACAGTGGGAAAAAAAATGTTTAAGATAGTTTGTTCATTCTACTGACATTTTAAAAAATATTTTTTTGCCCCTTTGGGGAGTGATTTATTTTACTTCTTACTTTTATAAGATTTGATATATATCATGACATAGAGACAACATACACTAATCTAAAAATGAATGTGTCACTTTCATGGCACGCCTTGTCTATGAGGATCTAACTTTATTAAAATTGTTACTTAGAAATTGGTATTTACTTACTATATGTAATAATAGTATCACCTATCATTATTGGACTATATTTACTGGTTACTTAAAAATTTTAAATATATGTTAAATTTTGAAGAATTTCTCTCTCTCTCTCTCTCTCTCTCTCTCTATATATATATATATATATATATATATATATATATTTGTGGGTAGGGTAGTTTTATCAATTGCCCATAAGATTTCAAAAAAAACATGATTGCCCATAACAAAATCTAGAACACATTCCTTTAACTCATGTTACATATTCTACATATTTTTGTTGTTTTTTTATTTTATTCTTTTCGTGTTAGATTGTGATATAAATAACAAAATAATGCCCATGTCAATTCAAATGGTAGGCCCCATCAAATCACATGATGCAAATTACATAATGCCCATGTCAATGATTCTTTCTTTTTCTTTTCGTCATTTGGGATAGGTAGCAAACAAGGTTACAATGTTAGATATGATAGTAATATGTCATTTTGACATATTCGCTAATAAATACAAACTCATATTACATGTAATAGTAACTCATCTACTTGAATATCATATCCCATATATATATATATATATATATGTGTGTCTATATATATATATATATATATATATATATATATATATATATATATCATTTTTCTAAGAGATTTGTGTATCTTTTTTACTTTTTACAGCTTTTTATTCTTTTTGACAAATTTTTAACAATTTTTTTAATTCTTTTTAACAATTTTTTTAATAATTTTTTGTTATTTTTATTAACATAACCTATTAAGAGAAATCTTAACAAACAATAATTTTCTTAGTTGAACCTAAAACAAGCAAGAGACTAGTGTTGAAGGGAGTGAAGCAGTTATTCCGTTGGAACTAAGCCTATTTACAGGGATATAATTCCATGTCTACGAATCATATATGTTCTAATCTTATTCAGTGAGTTAAAAGACGAGCTAGGAAGAATATATCTCCTCGCTATCTCTGCACTGCACTGACCACATCTGTAAGCTATTCTGTGCAAGGACTTTCCTCTTGAAAGTAGTAGGCTGACGTGAATTTTTTTGGTGCTTGCTTGCCTGTGCCTTTGCTTGACGTGAAAATACAATTTAAATATATATATATATATATATATATATATCTAATTATAATGTAAGCCAAACATTATTATTATTACCTTTTTTTAAAATAACATATGATACTCAAAAAAAGATGTTACAAGAAATACATTACCTAGCTATCTGAAGAAGCTTATTAGTACAAGCATGAAGTGAAACTCTACAAAAATTGCTATCACTAAAAGTTATTACAATTATAGAATCCTGCTTGTATACTATATATAAGCACCATTAGAGATATAAAAATTTTTATTCAATTTGTTAAGATAGTAAATTTTTATTAGAATAACATATTACTTTCATATGAATTTATTATAGATACTATATTTATTATATAAATAAATCAATAAATCATACCAAATTTTTTATAAAAAAAAAATCACTATAAATCTATTGATTAATTTTAGTCGTATAGCAACTTGTTATTGATAATAATATTATCCACTAATTGTATAAAACTGCACCATGGATCTGTCAATTCTATAGTAAATAAACCAAGGTGAGGCCATGAGGCCCATGACTATAGTAAATAAACCGAGACTATTAAACTACTTATATAGCCTATAGGTGAGGCCATGACACCTTAAATTCAAACTGCCACCGCCTACGTTCTTTTTTGTGAGCCTACATGGGAAATTTATTGGGCAGTGTCCCTACGGAGCTAGTAATATGTTTTTAACTTCTGATAAATCTTGAAATATTACCAATTTAATAACTAAATTGAAGTGGTTAATTATTAATAACATTAGTATGGGTGCTGTTAAATTATTAAAATGTTATTTTTAGCATCACAAATTATAAAAAACTGTGCTATATTGGTATTGCTATTTACCTTTTTTTTTAAAAAGGAGTTAAGCCACATTCTTTAGGAGGGAAAAAAAATTTCTCTCTCTCATTCACGCACTTATATATATATTATACGCTGAACAAAACTTAACTGCAATTCCTTACATTTTGTACTACATACTTGTCTGTAAAAACAAAAATCTATTGTGTTGAAATAGTAATATAGGTCATATGGTTTAATATACTCAACCATCTCAATTAATAAAAGTTAGCACCATTAATGAATTTTTGACTTGACACTTGCTCAAGGAGAGGAGGCATATATATTCTATGCAGAACAAAACTTCTCTATAAGTCCTTACGTACATTTTGTCCGTACTGTGTCGAAATAGTAATACAGGTCATATGGTTTAATATACTCAACTATCTCAATTAATGAAAGTTAGCGCCATTAATGAATTTTTGACTTGACACTTGCTCAAGGAGAGGAGGTATATATATTCTAGGCAGAACAAAACTTAACTATAATTCCTTACATTTTGTATTATATTGACCAATGAATCACATACTTGTTTGAAAAAAAAAAAAAAAAAAAAAACTATTGTGTTGAAATAGTAATACACGTCATATGGTTTAATATACTCAACCATCTCAATTAATGAAAGTTAGCACCATTAATGAATTTTTGACTTGACACTTGCTCAAGGAGAGGAGGTCTCCATTAATTGGTGGCTGCCGCTGCCTAGTTATGTAACTTGTGGTGAACTTAAAATTTTCTTTTATTAAAGTTTATATATTTGTTTATTAAATGTTTAAGTAATCTTTGCAACAATGTTAAATTTGTGGGATTGAGTAGCCGTGTGCGTGTTAAAAATATTTAGTATTCTCAAAAATAGAATAAGTAAATTTAATAGTGAACAGAGACATCATTAAAGGCAACAGCCACCTTATTTTAGTAAAGCATGTAATTTTTGGTCAACTTAAAATTTTCTTTCCTTTATTACTTATTTGGATAAGATTATGGACAAAATTTTGCTACAAACTTAATTATAGCAAAAAACTACAACTTCACTCAATATCATTTTATTGGCTGTAAATTTTGACAAATTCATCATTGGATTATAGTTCTTCTTATATCTTCAATACATACAAAATTTCCAGAAAATCAAATATCAGTACCAATGTCATCAATCAATTGTTTAAATTGTAAATTTTTGTAGTCTAAAATTATGTGTGAAAGATAAGTTTATAGATTATATAATAAATAACATCTTATTGACAAAATTCGACATATGTATTAAGAACGTAAAAAACATGCAATCCAATGATTAGATTTCCAAAAAATGTAGCAATGCTATTTTTTTTTTTTTTTTTAAGGAAATTTTAGCCTTAAGCTATAACCAACTTTGTAACTGTTTGTTTGTTTAAACTACTTAAAAATAGATTAGTTTAACCTAATGAGTTAGCCAAGTATTTACCTAGATTAATTATGAGATCTAGGTTAAACACAAGAAAACATATTACTTGGTGCGAAAAAGTAAAGAAGACAGTAATAATATGATGACCTATGAAAACCAATAAAATCAACCATTTCAAGGTAAAAGCCTAGGGACGATTTAATCTAGTTATTTCAAGGTAAACAAAATGATAGAATGGAAGATTACAATAGATATAAACCCTAAATCTAAAGCTACCTCATGTGGAACTTACTAACACGATCACGTGCAACTCCGACTCCACAGACTCTTCTATTTTGAATTTGCTAAATACAAACTCCCCGATTAGAACTTTGAGATCTCACTTAAAGATTTTAGATCACCATCAATAGTAGATCTTTATGTAGCAACTTGTTTCCACGAGCTCTTGATTGTACATTTCTTTCCGGTAGATGCTTGTTGAGTTAGAAGGTATAGAAACCTCACAAGAGTAACTTACAAGACTTCCAAGGGCTTCTAAAATGTGATTAGGGTTTTCCTTTTAGACTAGGCTATGTTGGACTGAAACCCCATACATTTTCGTGGGTTTTGGGCCTAATATAAAATCTGTGGAATACGATTTTCGATCGGTCGAACCTAACATTCGATCAATCGAGCTTCACAAAGGCTTGTTTCTTCTTTCTAGAACTTGACAGTTCTTGAAACTTGACTTGAACAAATTTGAGCAATGTTTAACACTTAATTTAGACATGTTTGTGTTCTCGGTTTACCAATATACCAATTTTTGAAAACTAAACATTTAATCTTAAATATTTAGAACCTATCAGTAACCAAACTTTGTCCTAAGTTTATTTTCATCGAACAAGGTTTCTCTCCAAACTAGTTTGGTGAAAAACTCTTCAAATTCTTCTTATATCTTTTTATTGGAAGTAAAAGTTGAAAATCTAACTGTTGAATTGCATGTTTTTTATGTTCTAAATATGTATATCAAATTTTGTTCATATTTGATGGTATTTAGTATTCGATCAATAAAGCTACTTTTTATGCATAATTTTATATTAAAAAAACTTGAAAGTTAAACATTTGATTAATGGCATATCTATTGATATATAATCTTGTTAAAATTTTGCAAGCATAGAAGATATAATATGAACATGCAATCACTACCACACACTCTTAGTGCGATAGTCACTCTACTACTATAAGTGCTTGTGAGGTGTGGGGTGTGGGGTTTGGGGGGCAAGGGTCAAGGTTCAAGTCTCCAGAAAGGAGTTTCACACACATATACATCTAGAGTGAGCTAAAATAGAATTTCTATCTTGTATTTAAAAATTAAAAAAAAAATGCATACAATCTAACGGTTAAAAATATTCAAAATTTACATCTAATAAAAAGATATATGAGAAATTTAAACTCTTCAAATTAATTTGGAGAGAAACTTTTTCCATTTTCATCTCAAAATAGAATATACAAGTTCTTAAAACATAACATATTTCAAGATGTAACTATGATTTTATATTATAAAAAAAAAACCGATTAGTTAATCAAAATGTACATAAATTATTAATTAAGTTTGGACTTAATTGGAATAATATTCAATCTAATAAAAAACCCATTAGAATAAAACTAAGTTTTTTTACTTTTTATCCATCCCCAAGTCTTGGGGGAGATCAAACCCAAAACCTTGGGCTTAGGGTGAAAACTTTTAAAATAGACCCAAGGTCAGATTGGATGTGGGACTGAGCCTATGAGCAGCCCTAGTCAGATGTATTATTGGGCTATGGTTCAACTTTGTTAAGCTAAATTCTGAAGCTTGGACTAGGCTTTGATGAAGTTCTAGTCCATGCATTCAAGAAGCAGCTTTTACTAGCATTTGGAATTTAACATTTTAGCCTTTGAATGTTTGATGGTCATTCAAAACTTGGAAACTCATTACTCAAAAGACTAAACCATGATTTTAATTTACCAAAACATATATCTAATAAATCTTTTATATTTGAGGACTTAATGTTTTTTTATTTTTGAGTTAGTTCAGAGTGGCCTTCAAATCAAAGAGATGGTGTGGAGGTAATGTGTAATGAATGAAGCCATACGTTAAAAGCATCTAAAATTTATTTTTATTTTATAACTTTTTTTGAAGGCATAGGAAGCCACAGGCCTAGGCCTAAACTGGCTTTGGATAAAACAAATAGAAAGAGAATAAACTCATCACTATACTCTCTAAACTTTCTGATTTTAAACCATCCAAGTTGAAATTTGGCTATTAAAATCAAGGGCAAAATCCCTTATGTTATCAGTACTTATAACCGGAAATTATAATTTTTTCATAGAAAGAGAATAAACCCATCTATATTTCAAAAGAAGTCAAAGAAGAACCCTAGACAAATCGGTTAGGGGGAATTTTGAAATACAGATGTGGGGAGTAAGAAGACCCCAGTGGGTATATGGGCCTTTGGGCTGTGGCAAGGAAGGCCGACCTGCTATTGGGTTAAGAATTTATTAGTATTACGGGTCGGCCCATACGCCGAGGATCCGAGGATCCATCCGAGGGTGATTTTCTCCTCAGACGGATATAGGTGAACCCGGGACTTCGTTATAAAGGTCAAGGGACGACTCGGTGAAGACCAATGATTAAAAGGGGTGAACCCTTGAATGTCCTAGAGGCACCGATATTTGAGAAACACCAAAGACAAAGGCTGTCACCTCCACATTAAAGTCTCTGCACCTACCTCCCTGGCCGCATTAATGGGGAAGTGACCCCTGAACAGTGGAACGGAAACTTCTGGTCACTATCCAGAGGCACTAAGAAGAGAAATATTCAGGGGGTGGGAGCAACACGTGGACAAAGTATCAGAAAGAGAAGTATTTAAGGGAGATCTTTTGTAATCTAAAAAAGAAAAGAAAAGAAAAGAAAAGGACAGAGTAGAAGGAGGGCTCTCGACTTACGTCTGAGGAGGTCTTATTTGCAATATTTGTTTATTGTTTATGAATATTTGTAGTTCTTAGCTTCTCATCAAATCCTCAATACTTCTAACCTGGGTTTCAAGCCCACACTCTACAAATTTATATTGTTTAAGGCTCATTGGGCCTGAGCCCGTAGCTGTTCTTAGGTCCAGGTGCAATTGTGCACTTACAACAGATATACTGAAAGGGAAGATAGTAATTCTTGTAGTATAAACGTCCAGTTTTTAACTAAAAACATATACACATTGGGGATTTAATATTGAAAGGATGAAGTGAAAGATGTTTTCTTTTGTCTTGTACGAATGGGTTTTAAAGTTTGGGTTTGAGTTTTCAGACGCTTGAAATTATTTCATATGGTGTGTTTATTCGCTTTTTAAATGTAATGTGGTAGAAGTTTAAATGGGTGTTTTTTCCTACATGGTAGCATATCCTTAATTGCAAGAAAAGTCTTCTACTTTTATATATAATACAAGCCAAAGCAGAGATGATAAATCTACAATAGCACGTGAAAATAAAAAAGTCATTGAAAACACAAAGCATGGCAAAACATGGTAGGTTTATTTGAAGTAAACAGCAAGAAATCTGAATGTCTAATAAAACCCAACTGAAGTTTAATAACACTAAAATAACTCTATGTTCTATTTCGTATATAAGTATTCAATAAGGGATAGAAAAAAAGAAAGGAATAGTGTAAGAGAGACTCCAGGAAATAGTTAGAAATAATCATTGTAAGGAAGTTGATAACAGTTTCTAATTTCAAAGGCAAGAATCAAGATTAATTACACAAAGGTTCCTCAAATTTATTAGTTACTTCAAAATTACACAAAGAGATAGATTAGATTATACACACACCCAAGTTATGGAATTCATGAAAATTTTCACCCATTATTATGTAATAATCTATTCATAAAATAAATAAATTAAATTAAATTAAATTATCTATAAGTTCTCAAATCCAAAATACTAAGACATACACAATAAAAACAAATGAATAAACAAAATAAGCAAAGCTAATAACAACAACATAAAAATTATAGAAATTATAAAATAAAATAAAATTTAAAAAAAAAAACCCTGCCAATAAACTGAGCGTAATAGCTTGAGCAGTACAAAAATTAACAGATACCAAGTCTAATAGAACAATTTTGATTTATATGAGAAATTATACTTAAAGCAAAAAGAAAGCATAAGATGCTCAAAAAAAACAAAACAAAAATATGCATTCCAGTAAATCAAAGACATAGATCAATCGAGAAATAATAGTAAAATTAAATATCAAGAAGAAAAATAACAAAGGCGATCAGAGAAAATGCGGTTCAATCTGCAAAAACTCAGTAATTAACATAAAAAATCCAATAATTTTACTTAAAAAATTATAAATAACTGTACTCTCCAAACATTCAGATTTCAAACCATCCATGTTACTAATATGGCTATTAAAATCAAGGGTTGTTTCCATTTAAAAGGTAATTCAACAGTTCAACTTTTTTTTTTCTTTTTTCTTTTGTCCTTTTGAGAACGATTCAATAAAACATAGATCTGCAGATTAGGGTGTAAACCATAAAACTATATTAAGGAAATAATCCCTTAACATGCAGTAATTGACAAAACATAAATCAATTCAAATTTTAGGGGCAAACCAAAAAAAACACAAACCTAACAAAAATCTGTCAAACAAAAACAAAATTTAATCAATACAACAATCGAACAAAATAGAACTCAAGAAATTGGAAAAATAAATGGGAAATTAGGGAAAAAGGTAGCTAAACCTTAAACCTCCATTGAGTAATGCAGCAAAACAGTTAACAAAATCTATGTTATCTATCTGTTTGTTTCTATTAAAAAAATGCAGTAAATAATTCCAAGGAACCCATAATTTCACTTTGAGAAAAATCATTAATAAATCTACCCTCTACAGTAATCGACAAAACATAAAGGCAAATGAAAAAGAGTGCAAACCTAACAAAAATTTGCCAAACAAAAATAAAATCTAACCAATACAACAATCGAAGAAAACAGAACTCAATAAACTGGGAAAAAATAAATGGAAAATTAGGGTAATAGGTAGCCAAACCTTAAATCTTGATTAAGAGATTCTTTTTGCGGAAGACCAAATGGGTTTATTTGGCACAGGGAATCAATAATTTGCGATTGGAGAAAAAGATGGAAGAGATCAGGGAAAAAATTAATTAAGAAGATGGAATATAGTTGTATAAACTACTAATCCCATATATTTTTTCAATAGGAATAAAGGAAGAACCCTAGAAAATTAATTCAATAGAGAAAAAAGGATCTATAGGCAGTTTTAGACAATTGGGAATGGTAGTTGAATAGAAAAAAAAAACATGCTTACCTTCTGAATAATCACGTTGTTGCAGAAAAGGAATGGTTTAACTTCTGAATAGTTGGTTCACAGAGAAGGAAAGGAAAGGGAAGGAAAATTGGTAGGAGAAATTAGAATGATCATCGGAAACAATTGAGGGAGGGGCTCTATATTTATGTTTGTGCATTTGGCCAAATAAGTGCTCCGCTTGAAATTTTTAAGTTTTCACACCGCTTGAATGGTGTTTATAAGTTTTTGCGGTTTTTTTTTTTTTGTTTCTCGTCCTTTCTTGGAAGCACGGCAGGTTTTTAAGTGGGGTTTTTTCCAAACGTGGTAGCACAACCTTAATTGCAAGAAAAAAGCTTCTACTTTTATATATAATATTAGATTTGTTGTTGCATAGAAGGAATGGTTTAACTTCTGAATAGTTTGTTGTTGCAGAGAAGGAATGGCGGTAGAAAAGTGATAGGGCAGAGAGTGAACAAAGCATTGAAAAAGGAAAGGGAGGGGAAGGAAAACTGGTAGGAGAAGTTAGAATGATCACCAAAAACAATTGAGGGAGGTGCTCTGTATCTATCTATACTACTATTTAAGGGGCTTCACCTGTTTGGATTCTTATTTTTTTAGTTCAAAAATGCCCCTACAGTTGTATATTTAAATAGAGACAAAATTAAAGGACAATCCGGTAAAAACTCATTTTTTTAGTTCAAAGATGCCCTTACAGTCTTATGTTTGAGTAAAGATAAAACTAAAGGGTAATCCAGTAAAAATGCAACTCCAACTCCCACTAAAATATTGCCTAAAAAATAGGACAACTCTCCTATTAATTTTTAAATTAATTTATTCACTTATAAATTAGATTTTTAAAATAAAAATTAGATTTTATTCACCAATTCAATTGAGGGAGGTGCTCTGTATTTTTGTTTGTGCATTTGACCGAGTAAGTGTGTTGCTTGAAGTTTTTAAGTTTTCGCACCGCTTGAATGGTGTTTATAAGTTTTTGCGGTTTTGTTTATTTTTTTTTTTTTTTTTTTTTTTTTTTTTCTTGCGCGTCCTTTCCTGAAAGCGTGCCAGGTTTTTAAGTGGGGTTTTTTCTTAACGTGGCAGCACAGCTTTAATTACAAGAAAAAACTTATGCTTTTAGATATAGTATTAGATTAGATATTGATCAGTAAATCTTGTAATATGGCTGCCAAGGTGTTATCCGCTACTTCTGTTGAAATTGTAGGCACTCAAATGTGAAATCCATTGTAAATTCTAAGAATCCCTTATTGCTAAAAATTAAAAATTAAAAACTGAAAACATTGTAGCAAAATAATTTTTAAATGTGTGAATAGTGATGCGGGACTCATTTTTAATAAAAAATTGATAAAAAAAGTACATAAACAGTGCTCGCACAGCGCACATGTCCCCCTCTACAGCAGAAAAAAAAAATCCAAAACGTGGACGCTGGACACTGAACGTTGAATCCAAACGCCCTCTAAATCTTATTACCAAAAAGTCTAAACCATGGTTTTAATTTACCAAAATGGTACTCTCCTTTGTGAGGCGAAACAGGAACAAGCCTAACATATATGTAATAAATCCTTTACATTTGAGGCTAACATATATCTAATAAATCTTTTACATTTGAGGAATATTACTTACAGTTCTTTTATTTTTGAGTTAGTCTAGAGTGACATTCAAATCAAAGAGATGGTGTGGAGGTAATGTAATGAATGAGGCTATACGTTAAAAGCATCTAAAAAATAATTTCATTTTATTATTATTTTTGGAGGCATAGGAAGCCACAAGCCTAGGCCTAAAGCTGGCTTTGAATAAAGCATTAGACTTTTTTATTGCACGAAAATGGTATTATACATCAAGAGTATAACTTTTGATTAACTTAAAATTTTCTTTTGTTTATTCTTTGTTTGAAATTTGGATAGGCTTATTTTAATCTCAAAAGAGAATATAAAATTTTTTTAGAACATCATATTTTAAACATACAACAATAATATATATATATATATATATAATTAAACTAATAAAATTAAGCTTATCTAAACGCACACTTTATTTATTAAGCTTTGACTTAATTGAAATAATATTCAATCCAACAAACTCTTGTTAAAGTTAATATTTTGCTAAAGAGAAAGAGGAGGCTATTTCATAGTTTGAAGAATGTCCATATTAATCAATAAATTCTACCATCAATTCCCCTAAAAAAAATGTTTTAAATGGAAATATGGTATAATTCTCCTCTCCCTCCAACTGCCGTTGAGTTATAAAAAATTAAGAACTAATGTTTTTACTTCATATCCATCCCAGGTATTGAATTGGTATATCAGACCCATAACCTTGGGCTTATGGTGAAACTTTTCAAATAGACCCAAGGTCAAGTTGAACGTGAGACTGAGCCCATGAGCAAACCTGGGCAGATGTGTCACTGGGCTAGGTTGTGCCATGGTTCAATTTTGTAATGCTAAAAAGCTCAAACTTGGATTGGGCTTTAATCAAAACTAGCCCATGCTATACAAGCAGCTTTTGGAACTTCAAGCTTTAAGCCTTTGATGGTCGTTCATATCTTCGTCGAAACTCATTACCTAAGTAAATAAAATCCCATCAGAAAAAAATAAATCATAAATAATAAAATATTTTTTTCCGCCCACTAGATGGAAGACCATTGGTTTTAACCAAAATGGTCATGTAGTTTATGAGGGAATAAACGAGTCTAGCATATATCTAATAAATCTTTTATATTAATTTGAGCATTACTTATAAGTTCTTAATTAAGATTCTTTTATTTTCGAGTTAGTTCAAAGTGACTTCCAAATAAAACAAATAAAATTTTTATTGCATGGAAATTGTATTTATTGGTGTACATCAGGAGAAATTATCAGGTCCACCAGGAGAATTGCTAATGTGGTTCTTCCAACCAATGAGATAATGTTATTTATGCAAATGTGTGAGTGAGCTTCCTAATCAGCATAAAAAATAAACAATAAAAATTATCAGGTGATGTCACATTTGCATAAATAATGACATTTTATTGGTTGGGAGGTTAGGGAAGATCACATTAACAATCTTCCTGGTGGACCTAATAATTTCTCGTACATCAGGTCATCCTTGAACCCACAATAAATATACATACAGACACTATAACTAAGTTAAAACGGTCATATTATCATTATTGTAGTTGTGTACTATTATGTGTCTTTGCTCTCTCTATTTATTATATGACCTCCTCTGGAGTAAAATGGGTAAATACTCTTAATTTTAAAACTATGCAACAAAATGTTGCTGTTTTGAACTTCAATCTCCAAAATCGAGTTATATGTGTATATTTAAGTAGACTTGATATTAGTAATGTAAGTTCCACTTAAATTTTAAAAAAAAAAAAATTAAGAGGCAAAATATGTATAGAACTCGACACTGATAATGTCGAATTTCAAAAATAAAAACATTTTACTAAATAGTTTAAAAATAAATATTTTACAAAATAGTTTTAAAATTAAGGATATTTACCTATTTTTCTCACCTCATTATATATGTACATTATTATTCTCAGCTCTAATAGTATTAATGTATTATACATCAATCACATCTACAATTTAATCTTCTACCCGACAAGGACAATGGTGGAGGTCATCTCAAGATTCTTAACACAATTTTTTTTAATACAAAAATAAAAGCTATTTGATCAAATAGTACTCTAAATAAGTAATGTCCCATGATTATGAGATACGGAACCTCTTAATTTGACCGGTAACTACAAAGTATGTACTATATACTATATTATTGTCAATAATTGTTCCCAGTATCAGATTCAATCTTGGACATCTTACATATAATATTACAAAACATGGATCATAATTAGAAAGACACTCCGCCAGCTTAATCCTACGAAGGAAAGTTTCCCATGAAACTGCTGCTATTAATATTAGGGACACGAAGGATTTTTTTTTATTTTTAATTTAAGAGTTTTAACTTATGGCGTCCGCTTCTGATAATAATTCATTATTATCAAATCAAAACACCAATTGATTTTTAGTATAAACAAAAATTAAATTCTAAATTTCTTATTTAACTATCAAGAATTTTATCAATTATAATTTAGAGCTGATGGCTTCTAAATTATAATGCTAGCAAGCTGTCCCACATTTTGTTGCTGGGTGACAACACAATTGGTGAGAAAACCCAACCCAAGAACAATATAATTAACAAAAACAAAAAGTGGAGAGACTAAAGTGGACCGGCCCATTTCACATTACAAAAAGCACCGAGGGAGATTTAGGAAGGTCCAAGGTATCAGGATCCTCTTAATTTTGTAATTGGGCAAGGTCTTCATGATCAAGCCTTATTAGTTTCACTTTCAAAGATATAAGGGAATGTTTGGTTGAGATGATTTTAAGGAAGATGAAAAAAGAGAAGTGGAAAATAGAAGAGAAAATTGGTTGGAAAGGTATTTGGTTGGGAAGGGGAGGGAGAGAGAAAAATGGTGGACCCGATTGTTTTTTTTAGGATCCACCAAAACTCAATCTCCTCAAAATGAAGAGGAAATAAGAGTGAAAATAAGGTAAACAAATTTGGACTAAAATGGCCACGTGCATGTTGACAACGCTTCTTTGTTTTGTTTCTTGGTTTTTTTTTTTTTTTTTTTTGTTTCTTCTTTTTTTTTTTCATCAGTTATGATTTTTTTTTTTTTTTTGGATTTTTAGAAAGCAGTTTTAGGTTCTTGAATTTCTTGAGCTTTTTTAAATAAAAAAAATATAAATGAATTTAAATGAAGTGCCCATTCATTTATATTTTTTTCATAACAAAATAAGAAAGTTTTTTTTTTTAATTTTATTTTATCCAATGTGGATGTGATTATAAATATATACAAATTACATTTTTCATTCTCCCATTTTTCTTCTCAACCAAAAAAAAAAAGTTTTTATCCTTCTACTTTTTCACGTCTGCAACTAAATATAAATAAGAGAAACTAAAATTTCTTATATCCTCTCTCTTTTCTATCAACTTTCTATTTTTTATCATTTTACTTTTCCATCTCTCTATCAAACAGGCCATAAAGGTGGGATTAGGGTCCTTCGGAATGTTTAGTATAAATTCATTGTAAAATTCCAAAAATTATATCTATATATTTTGAAAGATGTGGATTGACCTTTTAACGTATTATCAATAACTTTTTGGTTGAGATATTGTTTTCGTTCCTCAGCTTTATAAAAAATTTGGTGTTAATTCTAAATTTTAAATGTTCATTCTTTGTCTCTAAAATTTTGAAAACATACTATTCTATGTCCTTCTGACTACATCTGTCGTTGTAGTTGACAATATTCAACAAATTTAGAATACTACAAAAGCAAGAAAATAAATTATATAATGATGTGTGTGTCTGTTTTTGTTTTTTTGTTTTTGGCTTTTTAATTACTCATGGTAAAAACACGAGAGTACATGCTGTGCCATGAACAAGGTTAGATTCAACTCATTGTCGCTTCCACAACTCAACGAGTTTGGTTAATGCAACACAAAATGATCCACCCTCACTCAGTGCAGCTAGCCTTGGACACATCTTTCATAGCAAGGGTATATTCTGTGTATCAATTTTTGAGTCCATCAACTCTAGAACTCGCTTCTGCAACTTTATTTCACTCACTAACCTACTCTCTTCCTCTTCATTCATCCTCAAAGCAATTTCACATCCACCACGACCAACACTTCCCTATTGAACCTTTGCTAAGGAGTAATTTTGTCTTGGTGAAATGTTAGCCCCACGTGTGTGCCAATAATTTAATGCCATGTGGCCTTGCCTTTTAAAAGAAAATGGGTTGGTAGAACTTACACTTTACACTAGCATTCCAATAGATAACGTAGGATAAGTTTAGGTGCAAAACACGAACCTTTTGAAGTTTAGGGATAAAAACCAAATTTTTGGTAAGGATTTAGAACAAAAACAATATTTTAGCTTAATTTTTATAGATATGAAGCTTTACAGCATAACAATCTACTAACTTTTCAACAAACTATTTTTTAGTTACCCTTCAATATGCACAACTAGATTATGAGAATTAGAGTGTTTGGAAGATTTTCTTGGAAATCCTAAACAGATCACACCTTGAAGATAAGGTTAATAGCACTTTTAGAAGAAAAAAAAAACTAGGAATCTACACTTTGAAAGAAATATTTAGAAAAGAAACTTTCAGAAAGCGGATTTCGATAAATTTTCTCTAGTTTCTAGCTTAGGGGGTGGTGTCGTACAGCCTTCTTCCATCCCAAAGGCGCTCCTCAAATTAAAAAATCTTAGCATGTGGTCACTCATTACTTTTTCATAACTGCTGCAAAACTCGAACAGAATGGTGCATGCAGTTTTTTACTTTCATCACTGATTCACTGTGGTCAGGGACTCGAAATAATTAACTAGTACAAACTGAAAATGGGGTGTTTTTTTTTTTTTTTTTTTGAAAAGAGAATGAAAATGGGGTGTTTGTCGCTAAGCTAATAGACTAGAATAATGGACTGTGAGATACAAAACATAAGTCTCTTTAATGGATAGATAATAGTAGAAGAAAATTCTTTGTAAAAGCAGGTTACTTAGTGCATCAACAACCGTGCTTCCTGACCAATGGTACTTGTTTGGGATTTTTGTTAAATTAGGAAGGCAAGCAATGTGTTAGCCTATATGTGACACTGTGAGCAACTTCTTATGGGGTTTTGGGAATGTCTTGCTATGGCAGTGATGATACTGTCTTGCTATGGCAGTGATTGTACAAATCCTTTGTAGCATTGGGCTTGTTTCTCTTGGTTTTTTAATAAATTTAAATTAAGGGGAAAATTTTGAGTTTAGCTCACATCCCCAACAGCATCAGCGGATTTATGAAAGAGAGATGACACCCACCCCCCCCCCCCCCCCCCCCCCGCCTCCACGCACAACCCACTAGAGGCAATCCAAGTTGCAAGACTATGAGCTAATAAATTAAAAACTGTAGGGATATGACAAAAAGACCATGCTACAAAGGCATTAGATCTAGATCCTTTCCATTTCATGTGATTAAAGATATAGTTTCAGAGATTTATATAAAGATTAGCTTTCGAAACAATTAATAATTTAATATGGTATCAAAGTAGGAGATACTAAGGCTATGTTTGTTTTGATTGTAAAGAAATTTGGGAAAATATTTTACACCCTTGATGGTGTTTGGGTAAACATGATAATTTGGTCAAATTGAAAATAAATTCAGTTTATCAAAAAATATGGTGATGTGGAGTGTAATATGTTTTACACTTCCAAATTACTTTCAAATCATTTTCCACTCTTCACATCACACATCTACTAGCCAAAGGAAAGAGAGAGAGCTTACCTGTAGCTCCACCGTAGGTTCATGCCTCTTCTTAGTAGATTGTCATTGTCGTCGCTCACCATTACTCCACCGTGACCCACCCACGAACCAATCGAACCATTGTGCCCTCCCACCCACTAACAATAACCACCGTGACTAGATTGGACCACCTCTACCTCGATGGGGCCCTTAGATCTTGAAGTCAAACACAACCTAAGTTCAATCCCTGACATAAGTCTACATTCCATTTGAAATGTTAAAATCTCACGTGTTAGGTCTTACTTATTTAGGGGGATTTTAGACCCACGTGTGTGAGGAGGGTTAGAACTATAATTAAATGATTAAATTTATAATTTCCTAACAATTTAAACTTTTGGGAGAATCAGTAATATATCAATATATTGTGTCATGTCATTTAAATTCAATCATATCAATTAATTATTGATAATTAATTTAAATAACATGGCACTGTATATAATTTTCATTCCTAAACTACTCTAAAATAAATTTGTAATCAATAAATGAACAACTTTTTGCGATAGCGAAACATTAATATTGGTATATGTATAGTTGTAATTTTCAATTATGTTTTTTTTTTGTTTTAATTCCGTATCACATTTGATTGTATTTATTCAATCATTTTCCTGTATGTTTATGGGAGTTAATGTAAGGGTTGTGTGTGTGAAATTTGATGAAGAACTGTAAAGAAAAGCCAACTCGTGACTTGCTCATGATTGGCTCGCGAGTGGACAATCCACGAAAGGTCATATGAGAAGCACATGTTAAAAGTTGAAGAGTCAAGTGTCAGGAGGCATCTCTTGACTAGGCCAATTCGCAAAATGCACTGCCAGCCTGTTTTAGTGTGTTTTCCTAATTTCTTTACCCACACTATAAAAACTCATATTACCCACGAAATTGTAAAAAAAAATTTAGAGAGAAAACCCTAGAAATACACTTAAGAGTCAGAGATTGTAAACCCACAATCATCTACATATTTCTCTTAGTTTTCCTCTACTCCTACATCTCTAATTACAAATTCTTAAGAGGTTTTTAGCCCAAACACATTCCTCACTCAATCTGAGTGTTGAGAGTTGTTTTGGTGCATATGAGTAGTATTGGAAAAAAGTCATTCTATCGTTGATGCAATTTGGAGCTAATTACAAGATTTGGAGCTAATTACAAGATTTGGATAAATAGTGAAGATATAACTCAGTGAAGTCTGTTGGGAGTTGAAACTTGGAGAGTTCAAGTACAGTGGGTAGATTATGCTTAGAGGATCTTCTTGATATCTTTGTACTCTAACTATATTCACTAGTGGATCATTTCAACTTGGAGGGTTGTGAAGAGGTTTTTCGTCGAGTATTTTGGTTTCCTCTTTGATATATGTCTCGATGGTTTTTTTGTGTTTGCACCTTTCTTCCCTTACTACTTGTGCTTTATAATTACTTGTTGATTATGTTTGTATATGCACTAGGTAGTAGTCCCAATTAATTGTGCATTAATTACTCTTATTCCACACTTAGTTTAGTAGGTGAAAAGCAATTTAGCCGTAAGTTTAAAATTGAGAGTCTAAACAAGTTTTAGTGTTTTGCGATATTGAGCTTTCAGTATGTTGTGTAAAATGATCTTTGGAAATATTCCTACATAAAGATAAATTGTGATCACTATTATGGACTTGTAAAAGATCCCACAAACAAACAATAGGAACAAATAAAACTAGAAAAAAAAAAAGAGAAAAAAAAAAGAAAAAAGAAAAAGCTAACCATACACAAGAGAATAACACTATGGATTTACATAGTTTGACTTTAGGCATACTTCCACAAACACGGGAGGATGAGTTTACTATATCAGAGAGAGATTATAAAGTCTATACACACTTAAAGAACACCCATAGACAACAAAATCTTCCTCCTTATGGGAGGATTTATGTACAAAAAGCCACCAAACATTTTCTAGTCTTATCTATTTCAAAAAACTTCAATAATATTTCTTGGTAACAATGAATATTTTTCTTAATTGAAAAGGAATCAATTTATTTTTTTTAATAAAGAATATAGTTTTTTCCACTTAAAAAAAATTAAATCTTAAATTTAGGAATTTGAGACAACTTCTAATAAATCTCCACCTTCATTCAAATTCCACCAAGAAATCCTCTTCTTCTTTTGGCAAGAGTTCCACCTTAATCCAAAAACAATGTCGCAAATTGAACCAAATCCACCTCAACAGTATTTACAAACCACCTTGGCATGAATCAAGCCACCAAATACAATTTCTTTATACATCTCTAATTTGGCGTGACTTCTCTCAAGAGAGATTACAAAGTGCTGCACTCTCTCACAAACTAACAGAATCTCTTTAGAGCTAACTTAAAATATCTCTACCCATGCAAGAGTACCACCCTTGGGCCAAAAGCTACCAACCATTTGTAGTATTATTTATTTTTAAGATTCAATTTCTTTTTACTAATGGCAATGAATACTTTTCTTTTAGTGCATAAGGAATATCCATTCATTGATTTAATAAAGAATAAATTTTTATTCCACTAAAAAAAAACAATAAAGTCAAATTAATAATTTTTGACAATTTCTAAATTATCACCATTTTTTCAAAAACAAAAGTGATTTATCCAAATTTGTCATTTTCCACTAAAGAGGATTTGGAGTTTGATGGAAAGTTTTGGATTGTTTCAGTTTGGTTAGGAAAATAAAAATAATTTAATACCAATTAATACTTATATATCATTTTGAGATTATCGTGATTATTCATATAGAAAGAGAGGTTAATTTGTGAATAAGTTTATGTTTTATAGTGAATATAATATACTTTTCGGGTTGACCTTGGACAAAAATGAAATATGCATATTAAGAGGGTGTTTGGTAGAGTAGTTTGAGATAAAAATTTTGTAATTTTTTGAAATACGTGTAGATGAAAAAGTGTGCAATGTTATTTAAAATGTAAAAATGTGGATTTGAGATGGAAAAACAAACGGACCCTAAATGTTCTTAGTTTTTTAACATCTTTCCATGAGAGAGAGAGAGAGAGAGAGAGAGAGAGAGAGAGAGAGAGAGAGAGAGAGAGAGAGAGAGAGAGAGAGAGAGAGAGAGAGGATTTTGGGATTTTAGAGATGGATGACTAAGATTATTTGTCAAGAATGGTAAGATGATGGCTAGTTGGGTTTGCACAAATCTCTCTCTCTCTCTCTCTCCACAGCCGCCTCCCTAAAGGCCAAACACACCTAACATCATCCTCTTCCATGATGTCAAATTTAAGCAAAAAACAAGAACACTAAAAACCAAACCAAAGCAAAGGAGAAAGAGGTGGGAGGGTCTTACAAAAGAAAGAGGAGCACAAATGCACAATAGGAAATTGTGCATCAAATCTCTAATAAAAGAGTTTATTTAATTTTGGGTACTTGGTCAATTTCTCATTACAAGTTGAAACACCCAATTTTTTCTAATACACACAATACATTCAACCTAGTACTATTCAATGTTTAGAATAAACATTTCAAAAGAGTTACTTATGCATAATCACATATCAATACGAAAAATACGGACCATACCCGCAATATAGTAAAGTGTCGACAACTTTGCTTTGATGTCCCTTTTTATTTTTTGACAAGCTAGCTTTCACTCTCGTTAAATCCCTGCCATGTGTGAAAACCTAAAAATTCTATTAGTTTGGTGGGCCCATATCGGGTGTTGTTGTAAATGCAAAGTTCATACTTTCAACTCGTACGTACCATATCAGAGCCCAATTCAATTTGACCTCTCTGTCTTTAATTTCCTTTTCTCTCGTCTACATGTCATGGCCTCCTCTGCCAAAATCTGAGAAAAGAAATGAAAGGCAGGCACAAAGCCCAAGACTTTGAAAACAAAACAGAAATAGTGCTGAGAATATTAAGGCCAAGAGGAAAAGTTATATAGTTTTTTTTCAACAATCATTTTTGTGCTTTATATATATATATTAGATTCACCACAACAAATCAAGCTTCCATGATGACTGTGAAGTAAAAAGAGTTTACTCCAAACCCCCATTAACACTAGCAGCTTTGAAGTTTGAGCTCAAAACCCAAAGTTAGAGAGAGAGAGAGAGAGAGAGAGAGAGAGAGAGGGGAAGAGATTTTTTGTTGTGTGGGTTTGTGTGATTGTTTCTTTAGAAAGTGGATAATATGAGTAATTGGCTGGGGTTCTCTCTGACTCCACACTTGAGGATTGATGATGGTTTTGGGAGAGACACCCACCAAGACCATGGAGCTTTTCCTCCTCACTTGTCTGTCATGCCCTTGCGCTCTGATGGCTCTCTCTGTGTTGCTGCTGACCCTTTTAGGCGCTCCAATGTTGCTGATGGTAATCTTGCAAGTTAAATAAAACCTTTCCTTTTTTGTTTTGCATGTTGTTGAAGCTATTGCTTTTGTTTCCCTTTTTCTGTTTTTGCATGTTACTAAATATATGTGAAACTGAGTCTATGAGTTTTCAAATCTCTTATTGGCGATTAATTTATAGATTGGAGATATGAGCATGCCATGAGTGCAACAAATCCAGATGAAGATGGACCAAAGCTTGAAGATTTCTTGGGCTGTTGTTACTCAAACTCAGCCCCTGATGAAACCAAAGTCTATTGCCAAACCCAAGAGGACCAAAGCCATAGCAATAACAATATCTCCAAAATCAATGTTAACATAGCCCCTAACAACTTCAACACCAATGGTGAAATTGATTCCGGAGACAATAATCTCACAACCCCATCTCCCTTACTCCAACCTTATAACCAGTTCAATGAAACCACACAAGCTCTAATGACTAGCAGTGGCATGTACAAGTCTTGGTTAGGCCAAACACCATTTTCTGATGAGAAATCTTCAACTCATCCAAATGGGTGTGGTTTTCAGTCTCTAGCTCTCACTATGAGCCCAAGTGCAGAAAATGATATTGGTGCAATTTCACCTTTGCAAGTGGTAGCTGATCATACCCGCAAAAGAGCTGTGTCAAAGTCTCTTGCTAGAGAACCTGTTCCTCGTAAATCCATTGATACTTTTGGTCAGAGAACCTCTCAGTATCGTGGTGTTACTAGGTACTAAACGAACCCTTTTCTATGCTGCTTTATTTGATGAAAGTCTTAGTTTGAATCTTGATAAAGTTCATATTTTTAAGTAATAATTTTCACTTTTTTTGGTGGGTGTCATATGGGATTTTGTCATTTGTTAGACATAGATGGACTGGGAGATATGAGGCCCATTTGTGGGATAATAGCTGCAGAAAGGAGGGACAAACAAGGAAAGGAAGGCAAGGTGAGACTGTGAAGAACATTTTATAGGACTTGTTTGGTTGTCCAAAATGTGCTCTCCTTTTGCATTTTGTTTAGATAAAAAGGAACAACAAAATGTGTTTCTTTTATATTCATGCTCCCCTCATGTAATCATTTTCAGCCAAATCCCAGCTTGTTTTCAGTTATATATATACAGTTTTTTATTTGTAACCCAAAACAAAAATGATAGATCCAAACATGCCCTATCCCCCCGCCCCCCCCCCCCCCCCCCCCCCCCCCCCCCCCATATATTTTAACATTTATTTATTTTTCCTAGTGTTTTTGATTTTTGGGAAGAATATACTAACGGTTTTTGTTTCATGGACTGATTGATTCTTCAACTTGTCACGGCTTCTACTCTGTGCAGTTTATCTTGGTAGGTGAAAGTTAAACTCCCACATCATTCTGCATGTTACTTTGCTTTATTATCTTTGTTGCACCTATTTTTTTTCCTTTTCAGAACAAAAAGAAAAACCCATTAAAGATTTAATAATGTGTTTACTGATTACATTCTGGAAATCTGAACCTTGGGAATACGTGCATGTTAAAAAAAAAATTAAAACTAAAATCTTCATTGGTAAATGATTACCAGGTGGTTATGATAAGGAAGAAAAAGCAGCAAGGGCTTATGATTTAGCTGCACTAAAGTATTGGGGTCCAACAACTCACATAAATTTCCCAGTAAGTTTGTTAGGGCCTTCCTATATGGACACTATTCAAGTATTCATTTTACGTAACTAAATTTAACTGTTACTATTTTTACTGTAAATGCTCAGATAAGCACTTATGAGAAAGAACTTGAAGAGATGAAGAACATGACTAGGCAAGAATTTGTTGCCAATTTGAGGAGGTACCCATTTGATAATTCCATAAACTATTATTTCTATTTTTTTTATATTTTATATTGGATTTATTATTAATTAGTTTTTTTTTCCCTTTTTAAATGTGTATATAGGAAGAGCAGTGGGTTTTCAAGAGGGGCATCCATGTATAGAGGAGTGACAAGGTATGGCAGACAGCGGTGGACTTTAATAATAGAGTTACTATCATTTACTGCATTTGCAGCCTTTTCAATTATCATATAGGCGGCAATAATAGGCAACACTATTATGTATTTGTATATGATACATTGAACATGTATATTTAGTAGTACATTATTGAAGGCCCTTATTGAAATCTATATCTTTATTCTCTCTTAAGTTGGTGTGTTTTTGTTTTTGGTTGTCTTGGCAGACACCATCAGCATGGGAGGTGGCAAGCTAGAATTGGAAGGGTTGCCGGAAACAAGGACTTGTACCTTGGCACATTTAGTAAGTTTCAACTCATTTATTTAAACACCCACCGACTTTCACTCAGCATAAAACATTTACATAGACTTAATTAAAAGCCTCACTTTAGTAAGGTCAGTGATGTTCTAGTTTTCATTGAAGGGGATTGTACTAATCTAATCAGAGTCCTCCAAGATTTGAAAGTCCAAATTAGTTGTTTCTTGTAATAATTTCCAATTATTTCCAACTGTTTCATGAACTTCTTCAATTTAGGTGTGCTACATCTTCAGACCAATTTATGTCTCACATTTATTGTCCATGACTCATGTCGACATATTGCAGGACAAACTATGATGTAGTCTCATATCCAAATTTAATCAAACTCAATTTAGTTTCCACTTCTCATTTCTTAGTATTGTTACAATGATTTGTGTTACCATGTAGGCACACAAGAGGAAGCAGCTGAGGCATATGACATTGCAGCAATTAAGTTTAGGGGTACAAGTGCAGTTACTAATTTTGATATAAGTAGGTATGATGTGAAGAGAATTTGCTCAAGCTCCACGCTGATTGCCGGAGACCTCGCTAAACGTTCACCGAAAGACTCGGCTCCGGCTGCCATTGAAGACTACAATTCTTGTGCACCATCCACTCCTCAACCCCTTTTGGCCATAGCAAGCAATGAGCCCTCTGATGAATTGGTTGACATGGTGTGGACTAATAACAACAATAATGAACGTCAACAGCATGAGAATGCAAACACCAATGGTGATGCAACATTGCTGGCTTCAAGCAGCAGGAATTCTTCAAATCCAGGAAGCCCAAAATGTTCATTTGGACCAAGTAGTGAGTTTGGAGTTGGTGGTGCTGGTGACTATTCTCATCCATACTTCTCTTTGCAGGGGTCTAAGTATGAAGATGGCAATAGTGGGAATGAACATGGGGATGCCAATAGACTTGGAAATTTGGCTATGGTTCATCAAGTCCCGATGTTTGCATTGTGGAATGAGTAAGAGAGAAATGGTAACAAGATTTGAGAACAGAAATTAGTATAGGGAAAGCTAGATAGAATGGTAGAAAAACAATATGGATTTGGGCTTTTTAGAAGCTTATTAGCTTTTCTAATTTCTTGCGACTGTTTTCAACATGATATCAAAGGAAAGTACGGATGAAGTGGAAGGTGTAGGTTGGTTTAGTTTGTCTTTCATGAAAACAAGTTGTAGTTGAAGTAGAATTTCAGAATCGAAACTTTAGATTGTTAAAGAAATTTTCATATTTACTTGGGGTAATGTAACATATGAAGTACGTATCATATTTTCAAATTAATTAGTCACTAGACAATTTGATTTCAACCGGTTAGTCTTGACATGGAAGCAAAGTTGGAATTGGTATGAGACAATATTTATTATGGACAACTTTTCTTCTTATTTATTTATTTTATGAACTGCATCACCTTTATTATGGCACCGACCACATGACGCAAAATAATTAAAATAAAAATAGATTACTAGCTAGGTACTTAAAATAAAGCCTTTGTGCCACTACTCTATAAAGCCCTAACCTCCCTCCTAATTACCGATTGTCCCTACCTTCATAATTACTCAATTAATATTTTTATAAAATTATTTTATTTTATTTTTAAACAATAAAATGCAAACTATATCCTGAATATAAAAGAAAAGTACATTTATAGACAGTCTATTCCATGTTTTGAATAATAAAAAAAGCTCTATTATATGTTAATAATTTATATTTATTTCACATTTGTTTTTTTATCATTAATATTATTATAGTTGTTCTTAACTTCTAATATTTTAATCATCAGTATTCAGTTGAGTAAATTTGTATATAACAATTTTTTTTTTGTCTTTTAATTAACTCTTTTACGGATTATTATATTTTGATTTTATGGATGAAAAAAAGTGAAGATAGCGATGGGTTCATATTTGCACCAATCATATGAAAATTATGAAATTTATTGTAACCCTTTTCAGCTCTAGGACTTTTTGGGATTGAGGATATATTTAACATTGAAGTTCCAAATTCCAATATATGAACTTCCCAGTGCTAATTAACACTAACTTTAGATACAATCTATGCTCACCGCAAGAGAGAAGGGATAGCTTTACACGTCAGCTAACCTATATTACTTGGTTCCCAATCCAAAATTGATGTGGTCATTGATTAAATAAAGAATAAAAGTTAGGCAGAATTCTACAACCTGCATGTTAGAATTTTGAATTAATGTAGTAATACATTTGAATTTAATCAAAGAAATTTTTTTTGAACAACTTAATTGGAGAACTTAATATAAAAAAATTGAGGAAATACACATAAATATGTCCTAATGCAATCGGTTGATTAGTTCTTTATGTTTTTTTTTTTTCTATGTAATAATGTTGTCATGAAGGTTAGCTGGTGTCAACATAAGTCCCTATATTGACAAGTTTGTTTAATTTTATTGTAATTTATTTAGAAAATGCAATTTCAAATTGTGAAATGCCTTAATTTGGAATGTTACTTTAGAAAAGAAAAAAAAAAGTGTTACTCAAAATTGTACTCTCTTGCGTTGAAATTTATAATTTATTTTTAGAAATGAAAATTGCTTATTAATACTTTTTAGACTAAAATGTTGAAATGGGGGTAAATAATGATAATATAATACATTTTTTATCACAAAAAAAAAAAAAAATTAAAAAATAATATTGTAGTCTGCACATATCAGCAACGTCCAATCAAGACCATAAAATGCTCTTCTCCAAAAGAAAAAGACCTAAATATGCTAGGTGCTGCTTGCCAGTAGAGACCCTGGCAGACAAGAGACAACTATAACTAGATATCTTTTTTTTCCGGTAATCCATAACTAGATATCAAAAACGTACAATTAATTCAACTACTAACTCTATCTAAAATATATTCAAATAACTCAAAATATAAAACATATTAATATTAGAAAAAAAAAAAGGAATTTTATTACTTCAAAAAAAGTTAACATAATCAAATTTCAAAACAGATATGAACTACATTGAAGATTTGAAGTATATTGGTTCTTGAATTTCCACCTTTGTTCTCCTTCTAATGCTTGGAAATTATTGATAAAAGGGTAAATTGTAAATGCAAATTACATCTTTAAAGTTTAGGGTTGTTTAAATTTTACTTTAAAGTTTCAGAATTTGGACTTTATTTCCTAAAATTTGAAGTGTTTGAATTTTACACCCAACAGTTTAGAATTTGGATTTTATCTCCTCAAGTTTAGAAGTATTTAGATTTTACATTAACAAATTCTAAAACTTTAGGAAGTAAAATTAAAACATCCCTAAAATTTAAGGGGTAAAATCTAAACACTTCCAAACTTTAGAAGTGTAATTTACAATAACTATTTAGTTTAAAAGAAAATATAATAATTACGGAACCCTTATAAAAATGCATACATTGTTTGTTTCTAATGAATTAATGTGCATTTGGATGAACCTTTTTTTAATTATAATGATTTACAATTAGTCTATTGAGTATTGACATACTTTCTTTTGGAAGTTATTAATTTGGTAAATTCTAATTAATACATAATTAAATTAATGTCAATTATTAATATTGCTTTAGTGTAAATTACCATTCCCATAAAAAAAAATTATCATCCCAATAATAATATATTATATATTTCATCTAAAAAAATTAAGTAAAAGTGAGGATACACACTTTTAACACATATTATCAGTTATCACAATCTGCATATGTATTGTGTGGTAACTGAATCAAGTTGTGTGTACGATGTAATTCAATCAGAAGTTAAGGCATATACAAATTGTGACAAAGTAATGATAAAATTTGTGGTGATGGAAAGAATTGATTTTTTTTTTTTTTTAATATATTAGACTGAACTTGATTATTGTAATGGTTGATAGACAGAGACAGAACAATACTCTGCTAAAACACAAATACACAAGGGTACATACTGCAAAACACAAAGAAAAAGTCAAAGAACTGGGCTCCCTCCCCATTGACTATTACACTACTACTACTGTGAAAGAGAGGAAGAGAACCCAAGCATTACCCTGGTGCTGTAGGAACTGCCTTAAATTGCGTGCCCTTTAACTTTATATGTCTCTCTTGCAGTCTATTTCTTTTTTGCCTTTCCTTCGTTATCATTGCCCACTCTTCTTCTTGGCGCGTTGAAACCAAAGAATATACTCTCTGTTTCGTTGCATTTCATGCAACAAAGGTTTAGAGGGTGGTAGGTTTGTGCTTTTAAATAATATTTTAATTTTTTTTTATATTTTTTTATTTTATATGTATTTTTATAAATATTTTTAAATAATCATTTTCAGTTTTTAAACATATATTTTAAACGGTCCCTAGAATTTGGTTTGAAAATGTTCTAAACCAGGTTTCAACAGGCCAATGGATAAAATAATATTTTTATCCTTCAATATTACTAAAAAAAAAAAAAAAATTTCCCAAAAATCTTAAAAGGTCTTTTCTTTTTTAATCTTTAAATTTTGAAAATAGTTTTTTTCAATACTTTAAAGATAATTTTTTTTAAGTTTGAGGACCAAAGTAAAGCACTCTCAATAGTTTAGAGATGAAAAACGGATTTGTTAAAATTTAAGGACCAAAATAGTATTTATCCCATATGCCCACTCTCTTGTGAGTCTTTTTTCATGTTCATTTGTTGGACTAGTGAGTTGTGACTAGATAGTAGATTTATTATATTATGAATTTGATTTCCAAAGCTAATGATACTTATAGTTTTTTGCTGAATTAATGATACTTATTGCTATTCTTTCTTGTTGATTATTGCATGGAGTTGATGACTCAATTTTTGTAAGTGAGGGTCGAGGTACTAATACATGAAATCTAACACTATGTTTGGATTGAGATGAAGAGGATGGAAGGGAAGAGAAAGTGAGTCAATTTTCATTGTTTGGATGATAAGAGAGAAGAAAATAAAGCTAAAAATGGAAGAAAATATATATATAAAAATACGTGTAATGTTGTTTAAAAATTAAAAATATGTGTTTAAACACATATACCAAACGGATCCCAAATCACTCCGTGCACACAATTTGTTTCTGCCCAGTTTGAGCAGAAATGGAGAGAAATCTCTACAGGCAATAAATTTTGACTTTTGTTCGTTTAAAAATTACTTTTGTGCCCATAAATTTTTGTTACTTTATCTATTTCATTAGGACATAAATGTAAAAAAGCAATCATTACAAACCAAAGAAAGGAAAGCTGAGCATTTTTTTTTTCCTCCTTCCCTCCCTATTACCAAACATATAAGAGGAAAACATTATCTTTTCCCTTGCTCTTTTCTTTTCCCCTACTTGCTACCAAACACAGCATAGCAGATGTAGGAACTAGGGATACATACAATAATAAGGAGCACAAACCAAACTTAAGATTTTGAATTGTTCTTAAATCCCCCCATGGATGTAGTTATCTATTTGAATTCAGACTTTGTTGGATTGTATGTTGGATCTGTAAAGTTTCCTATTTGCGAAAAAAGAAGATGGTGATGGGCTGATGGCAACTCTTTTTTCAATAATATATGTATTGAATAATTGGTTTGTGCCTATCTAGTTTATTGTTAAACTTATTTTTATTGGTTTATTTAGTTTAAAAAATAACAAATTAAGCAAAATTAAAATTTCCCTAAAAAAAAAAAAACCTTTAAACAACCATGCACATGCCAAATAAAAGCAAAAAAGTTAACTTTATGGACTCCATAATCTATAAAACCAATCAAAAATTTGACTCCATAATCTATAAAACCAATCAAAAATTTAACATAGAACAATTTTACAATATTCGTTTACACAAGCCATAAAAAAATAAAATACACACATACATACACACAATAAATTAGGATTGTAAGGTAATTAATATCATTCACATAAGGAACATTTTAGATTGTCCTTTCTAAAATAGATTTAAGATAACGACTTTACTAACGTACGTCCTAAAGACATATAACAATATATTATTTTTTAAAAAAATTTATAGAGAATTAAAAAAAAAAAATTTTAATTCTTCATAAAATATTTTTAAAAATATATAATTTAATATGTACCTTTAAGGCACACGTTAATCCGACCCTTAAAAAGATAATGCATCCACTTTGTTTTCATTAGCTAGAATGCTTCTCAAAAAAAAAAAAAAAAAAAAAAAAAAAAAAAAAAGAAAAAGAAGAAAAAGAGAGGAGGGTAGAAGGTGACGATGCATTCAACATTGATCCAGTGAGTCAGTGACTATATGTATTCGGATACATGTACGGACCAAGAGAGTGTTTTGCAGGGAAAATAAAAAATAGAGATAGATTCGGGGCAGAAGGGGGATCCACATAAATCTAGCAGAAAAACCAGGCAGAGAGAGAGGGTTATAAATAATAGACACATAGAAAAGAGACAAAATCTACAAGACAAGATACTTCATGCATAGACATTTCTCATCATTACAAGCCTACTTACAATACAACCTGTTTACACCTATGTAATCTATGAAAGATTTGTAAGCCTATTGGATTTAGGGTTTAGGGGTAGCTAGCTATAGGGTAACTAGCTTTAGGGTACAGTTTCGTTGTTTAGGATTATGCTTTAGCTTGTTGAGACTACCAAGCCTTTTACCAGCTATAGGTATTTCTTGCTGTGTGCTTTTGTTGCTTTGATGGTGGACAGGTCATACTTGTAGCCTAGAGGTCACCTTCATCCTCTTTTCTTTTCATTTTCTTTTCTTTCTTTTTTTTCTTTATTTTGACTTGTCTTGCACGATGTCATTGTTCTAAGATTTTCTTTGAAATTAAAAAAAAAAAAAAAAGTTTTTCCACCTAATAGATTTAAGTTTCTCTGTAAAAAGCAAAAAAAAAAAAAAAAATGATGAGTCAAGAAAGTGTTTTCCCCTCCTAATGTAAAAATGGGGTTCATGGACAGCAAAGAAAGTATCACAAAAAATTCCTAGTGAGTTGATAATTGATACTGTCATAAAAGTTTTGTTAATTAATAATTTGGTAGAGGATAATTTTGGAAACATCATTGTTTACATTTGGTGCTGAATTGGTCATGTGTACTGCTAGAGGAGACTGGTTAGTGCAAAGGAGAAGGAAGCAATTGATTTAAGTTAAGAGTCTGGTTAATGTCTGCCTTAAGGATACATATTAAATCATTTATTTTAAAAAATATTTATGGGAGATTGAAAAAAATTGTAATTTTTTTTTAATTTTTAAATAATTTTTTTTTGTAAAAATAGTATACTATTGTTGTACCCTTAAACACACGTCAGTAAAATTCTTAAGTTAAAAGGGAGGAAAGGAGACTTAGGGAAAAACATAAATGACATTGATAGAAGTAATACAAAAAAGGGACATTAATTGAGTAGGGACAAAAGTAAATAATGTTGAATAGGATATTGTACCCAAAAAAAAAATGTGAATAGGATAAAATGACATAATGAATACAGGTGGCTTTTTGTTGTTTGATGAATTAGAATACAAATTGCTTATTTAGATTAGTTTATTGACAATTCATAATTGACTTCAAATTTTTTTTTTTTTTTTTTTGGTATATTGACCTCAAATTTTAAAGATAATAGATTTTTTTTTATTATAGCTGTTGCAATTTTTTTTGATAAATTACACTGATTTTCCTTAAAATTTGGAAAAATAACAGATATACCCTTCATATATATTTTTTTTAAATGACATTTACCCCCATGATTATTATTTAAAATTTCCTTATATATATATATATGTATGTATTTTAACTTCATTTATAATTAATATAACCTCAAGGAATGAATGTTATTCATAAACATATATATGATGAGATTTCCAACAAATTTTTTTTTTTTTAAATTATTTTTATCAAGATTGTACTCCCACTTCACCTCCCTCGTTTTCTTCCCATCTTTTGTAGCCAGCAGCATCATCTCCCTCTTCTTCCAATTTTTGATCAAGTACTCCCTAGTCCCTATTTTATTGTTTTGACTTCTTGTGAATTTTGATACAGATTACAGATATTTCGGCATAAAGGAAAAAAAAGAGAAGAAATGAAAAATTATACTAAAAACAATTATTTCACACACACACACACACACATATATATATTAGATATATATAGATATAATGATTTTACTAACATAGTATACTAGTTTTTGAAATAATTTTATTGAGAATTGCAAAAATTTGACAATTTTTTAAATTTTCGATAATTTTTTTTAAAAAATAATTTATTAATATATCTTTAATCGGACTCATATATATATATATATATATATATATATATATATAAAATTTTACTAACATATACTTTTAAGATATACATTAATAAACCATTTTAAAAAAAAATTTATGACTAAAACGAAAAAATAATTAATTATTTTTTAATTCTCCATAAATTTTTTTCAAAATAAATGATTAACGTGTAAGGCTAAAGATTTATCCTTGGTCACTATATGGTTCCCCTAAAAAGCTAAAAAGTTCGTTTAAAGCACTTTCACTATGGGACAACCTTGCTTCCGATGGTTTCTTGGCGTGCCCGTATCCAGAGACTGGGTTTTAAACCAATAAAGAAACAAATTGCTCAATTTCCAAGGGCCTGGCATGGCATATAAAAACATCCTATCTATCTAAAATATGTAAGCACTTCATATAAAAAGGGTCCCCCTTTGGCCCATCCTTCACATTCTTCCCTTTCTCTGTCTCTAGAATTCCAACATCGTCAACGTTCTCTCTCTAAAAATAAAACTATTTAGGTCCCAAAATCCAGTACTATTTGCCCCTAAAAATCACTTTCAGTTCCTTTTATTGGGTCACAATTGATTACCATTGTGTTTTCTTAGGAGACTTTATTATGTGAGTGAATGAGACTTAAAGGGGAGAGAGGGGGTCTATGATGGGACAAGAGCAAGGCTTTGTATGAGAGAGAGAGAGAGAGAGAGAGAGAGAGAGGGATCCTTTGGGGGTTAAGCTAGAAGACAGGGTTTGTGCTGACAATGTTTTTTGGGACAATGGAAAAAAGAGACTGTGATGCTACTGCGGCTGGTGCCCTGGATCCGGCCAAACATGCTTCTTGCTATAGCTGCACTGCACTAAGTTAGTAGCAACCTCTGCCCTGGTGCCTCTCTCCCATGTGACCTTTGCTCCTTCCCCGGGGCTACTTCTCTCCATTTCACATAAAACTTAATGGAAGTTTGCCCTACTAATATTTCAATAATTTCCTAATTATTGAGATGATGACTTGAGCAAATAAAAATAAGAATAAAGTTAGGGATGTTACAATTTTACAACAAAGTCTACTAGCAAGTGTTATCGTCGCGCGCTCTTAATGCGATAGTCACTTTATAAATATAAGTGTTTATGAAATGTGGAAGGTAAGAGTTGAGATTCAAATTTCTAAAAAGGAACTTTACACACATATACATTTAAATTAAGTTAGAGTTTGGGCGATGGTCACTCCACAAGTATAAGTGCTTGTAGAGTGTGAGAGGTAAGGGCTGAGGTTCAAGTTTTCATAAGGGGGCTTTACACACATATACACTTAGATTAAATTAGAATAAAATTTCTATCTTTTATATATATATAAGTCTAGTAGCAAATTTTGAATGGAATATTAAAAAGTGATGTTAGTGATGAAAAAAAAAGCTTTAAATATAGCGTTACAAGAATTTCATAATAGGAAAACTTCCATTTCATAGAAAACTTAATGGAAGTTTTCCCTATTAATATATATTTTTTTTTTGAAAAGTTCCCTATTAATATTTCAATAGTTATAGTGTCACAATAATTGTTGAGAGGAAAAGTTATATAATTGGTGTGTAATAAAAGTAAATAATAAAGCTATGAAATAATATTCTTAGAATAATTTCGCAACATTTAGGTAACATGCTATTAATGGTATCTAGAAAAATTATATTAGTGGTGGACCTAGATGAGAGCTAGTAACAATTTACCACTTAAGTTTTTTAATGCGATAGTCACTTTACAAATATAAGTGTTATGAAGTGTGGAAGGTAAGAGTTGAGATTCAAATTCTAAAAGGAAACTTCACACACATATACATTTAAATTAAGTTAGAGTTTGGGCGATGGTCACTCCACAAGTATAAGTGCTTGTAGAGTGTGAGAGGTAATGGCTGAGGTTCAAGTTTTCATAAGGGGACTTCACACACATATACATTTAGATTAAATTAGAATAAAATTTCTATCTTTTATATATATATATATAAGTCTAGTAGCAAATTTTGAATGGAATATAAAAAAGTGATGTTAGTGATGAAAAAAAAAGCTTTAAATATAGCGTTACAAGAATTTCATAATAGGAAAACTTCCATTTCATAGAAAACTTAATGGAAGTTTTCCCTATTAATATTTCAATAGTTATAGTGTCACAATAATTGTTGAGAGGAAAAGTTATATAATTGGTGTGTAATAAAAGTAAATAATAAAGCTATGAAATAATATTCTTAGAATAATTTCGTAACATTTAGGTAACATGCTATTAATGGTATCTAGAAAAATTATATTAGTGGTTGACCTAGATGAGAGCTAGTAACAATTTACCATTTAAGTTTTTTAATGCGATAGTCACTTTACAAATATAAGTGTTTATGAAGTGTGGAAGGTAAGAGTTGGGATTCAAATTTCTAAAAGGAAACTTCACACACATATACATTTAAATTAAGTTAGAGTTTGGGCGATGGTCACTCCACAAGTATAAGTGCTTGTAGAGTGTGAGAGGTAATGGCTGAGGTTCAAGTTTTCATAAGGGGACTTCACACACATATACACTTAGATTAAATTAGAATAAAATTTCTATCTTTTATATATATATATATAAGTCTAGTAGCAAATTTTGAATGGAATATAAAAAAGTGATGTTAGTGATGAAAAAAAAAGCTTTAAATATAGCGTTACAAGAATTTCATAATAGGAAAACTTCCATTTCATAGAAAACTTAATGGAAGTTTTCCCTATTAATATTTCAATAGTTATAGTGTCACAATAATTGTTGAGAGGAAAAGTTATATAATTGGTGTGTAATAAAAGTAAATAATAAAGCTATGAAATAATATTCTTAGAATAATTTCGCAACATTTAGGTAACATGCTATTAATGGTATCTAGAAAAATTATATTGGTGGTGGACCTAGATGAGAGCTAGTAACAATTTACCACTTAAGTTTTTTAATGCGATAGTCACTTTACAAATATAAGTGTTTATGAAGTGTGGAAGGTAAGAGTTGGGATTCAAATTTCTAAAAGGAAACTTCACACACATATACATTTAAATTAAGTTAGAGTTTGGGCGATGGTCACTCCACAAGTATAAGTGCTTGTAGAGTGTGAGAGGTAATGGCTGAGGTTCAAGTTTTCATAAGGGGACTTCACACACATATACACTTAGATTAAATTAGAATAAAATTTCTATCTTTTATATATATATATATATATATATATATATATATATATATATATATATAAGTCTAGTAGCAAATTTTGAATGGAATATAAAAAAGTGATGTTAGTGATGAAAAAAAAAGCTTTAAATATAGCGTTACAAGAATTTCATAATAGGAAAACTTCCATTTCATAGAAAACTTAATGGAAGTTTTCCCTATTAATATTTCAATAGTTATAGTGTCACAATAATTGTTGAGAGGAAAAGTTATATAATTGGTGTGTAATAAAAGTAAATAATAAAGCTATGAAATAATATTCTTAGAATAATTTCGCAACATTTAGGTAACATGCTATTAATGGTATCTAGAAAAATTATATTGGTGGTGGACCTAGATGAGAGCTAGTAACAATTTACCACTTAAGTTTTTTAATGCGATAGTCACTTTACAAATATAAGTGTTTATGAAGTGTGGAAGGTAAGAGTTGGGATTCAAATTTCTAAAAGGAAACTTCACACACATATACATTTAAATTAAGTTAGAGTTTGGGCGATGGTCACTCCACAAGTATAAGTGCTTGTAGAGTGTGAGAGGTAATGGCTGAGGTTCAAGTTTTCATAAGGGGACTTCACACAAATATACACTTAGATTAAATTAGAAAAAAATTTCTATCTTTTATATATATATATATATATAAGTCTAGTAGCAAATTTTGAATGGAATATAAAAAAGTGATGTTAGTGATGAAAAAAAAAGCTTTAAATATAGCGTTACAAGAATTTCATAATAGGAAAACTTCCATTTCATAGAAAACTTAATGGAAGTTTTCCCTATTAATATTTCAATAGTTATAGTGTCACAATAATTGTTGAGAGGAAAAGTTATATAATTGGTGTGCAATAAAAGTAAATAATAAAGCTATGAAATAATATTTTTAGAATAATTTCGCAACATTTAGGTAACATGCTATTAATGGTATCTAGAAAAATTATATTAGTGGTGGACCTAGATGAGAGCTAGTAATAATTTACCACTGAAGTTTTTTAGGAAAATTATTGTGCCCATTGTAATACTCTGAAATTAAGGTCAATATCGGTCCCATTATTACACTAGTTGCAATATTTCAACAAATTATGATTTTTATTTTTGTGTGCAGAATTGTTAATATTTAGGGAGAAATTACTCTCTTTTTTTTCACCACTAAACTTTTAACTTATCTATTGGTTTAGAAACAGTGGTTAGCATTGCGGTCATAATAGATAAATTTATCCTCACTTGCTGCAATGTAAGCCATAATTACCATCTTATTAACAACTGGTTTAGAAAGTAATTGATTATATTAGTGCCAAAAGTCTTGCATCTCAAAAACATTGTTTGCTCTTTCTAAGAATAATCATGGCTTGAATCTCCCTCCGCTACTTGTTGTAACAATTAAATTATGAAAAACTAGGTAAATTTATATATTTTGAATGGAAATTAAATAAATAATTTGGGACACATTAAAAATGAGACAAAAATTTAGGGTGGTAAAATAAATTTACCAAACTTTAAATTCTTTGCTGGAAAGATTAAACCAACTTTGGAGTAGTCTCTTTGAATTTTAGAATAATCATACAATAAGATTCTTTGAATTATACTATTTTGTAATAACACCTCTATTTGATTATAAAGTTTTGCATAAATAAGTCTTCTTAAGTTTTATGATCAGAATGGCACAAAATTCTCCTGTAGGTGCTTCAAACTGTGGTATAGGTAGAAGGAGTTGGTACCCAAAAAAACACCTTATGAAGTACAATAAAAACAAGAAGATCTTTATTTTGTTCTTGAATTATCTTGTTTTAGAAATTGGACAAAATTTAGTTACAAATTTAGTTATAATCATTGACTACAGCTCCTACTAAAAAAAATTAAAATGATTATATATTTTGAAAATTTAACTGTTTGATTACATGTTCTTTATATTATTAACACTCACATCAAATTTCATGCTAATCGTATGTTATTTACTATTCGTTCCATAAATACATTTTTTTGCATAATTTTAGATTACAAAAACTTAAAATTTAAACATTTATTTGACAACATAGTTATTGATTGTTGATCTTTTGGAAATTCTACAAACATAGAAGAAAATATAATCCAAATGTGAATTTGACAAAATACTCATCTAGTAAAAAAAAAATATTGAGTAGAGTCGTAACTATTGACTAAAACCAAGTTTATTGCCAAACTTTATCATCAAATTATTTATTTATTTGATAAAATAAATAACTCAAAGGTAATAAAGTTTATATTTATAAGCTAAGGGAATATTATAGGGGTTATTACTTAACCAATAGCATGTTAGTCAGACAAAATAGATATTCTCAAAGGCAACATGGTGATTTGATAATAACTTTAATATTTATCACAGACCTCAGGGTGGAGCTGTTTTCTGCAACTTTGAAAATCATTGTTATTTCCCCCCCTTTTTTTTTCCTGTTTAGTAGTACCTAGAATATTTTTGTAAATTTTGGTAAGTTATGATTAAAATGTTCTAAGCTTTGGCCAACTATAAATTACAAGCAGATTTGTATCCGGTTAGGTATGGAAGATGTAGGAGTAGTGAAAATTTTAGCTTAATCATAACTACATATCTTTGTGGAATTGTATTTTTAAATGTTAAAACAAGCCTAATTTGATAATATAATCACAATGAAACAGGGATAGTAAGTTGATGCTAGAAGTTTAATTTATCATCACGTATTTTGCGGCAGCATATTTTTTATATCAAATCAAAATATTGTGTAGATTTTGCTGTAAACGTATACTATGTTGAATTTTCCACCAAACCAAACATATCCTATTTTGAGTGGTCTGCTGATTATTTATTTATCTATTTTTTTTTTTTAAAAAAAAAAACTAAAAGGTTTAGTAATATATATATGAAGAAATTGGTAGAGACTTATTTATGAAATATTAGAATCACAGTCATACCTAAAACCATTTTGGATTGGGCTCAACCTCTCAGTAATGGGTCGTAGTTGGTGCATAGTCCATACCCCATTGTCCATGCAAAAGAGATAAACGGGCTGGCATCGAATTAAAACTCTAGCCCAGCTACTCCAAAAACTCTTTCTTTGAAGCCCACCATTGTGTTGACTTGATCTTCTCTGGGCAGAACCAGCCCAACCTATATTGCAAAGAGAAAAAGAAACAAAGAATTGTGACCAAAAAAAAAAAAAAAAAAAAAACTGAAGGTTGTGCTACTACGTTAACTTATAGAATATCTTGGTAGTATATACATTCTCAAAACCATATTATTTCAATGGAGGTTAGACAGAGAGAGACTTCACTGGAACAATTGAATTATCAAAAAATTGAGTACTAGGATGATACAGTTAGCTAAAATTTAGGTATTAGTGTAAATTGATAATTTGAAAGACTTAAAATGAGCTGAAAGTTTAGGGTGACAAGGAGTAAATTTTCTTAACTTTTAATTCTCTATTGGAAAAATTATACCAACTTTGGAACAATATTTTTGAATTTTATAATAAACATAAGATTAAGTTGCAAATTACACCCCTAAAATTTTGGGTTGTTTGGATTTTATCCCTTGAAATCTTAGAATTTGAAATTTACATTCTAAAATTTGGTATTTGGATTGTACACCTTGACATTTCATAATTTGGATTTTAATTCCTAATCCTAAAACTTTAGGGTATGAAATCTCAACATCCCCAAATTTTGAGGGTATAAAATCCAAACACCTTTAAAATTTAGAGAGTAAAAAAATTCTGAAATATTAGGGTGTAAAATCTAAATATTCCCAAACTTCAGGGAGTAAAATTTAAGTTTTGAAATTTCAAGGTGTAAAATCCAAAGTTCAAATACCCCCAAACTTTAAGAGTGTAATTTTCAACTTACCCTAAACATAATGAATATAATAAGATTCTTTTGAATTATCCTAGCATCTCTATTTGGTTTGAAAGTTTTGCAAAAATAACAATCTTCCTAAGTTTTTTTTTTTTTTTTAAGAAACAATCTTCTTAAGTTTTATGATAAGCATAAAAAGTACAAGAAGATCTCTAAATAGCGCTTGAATTAGCCTATTTTTTCACAATAATGTTTCTATTTATTTTATTTTATTTTTGATATATCAATATCAAGTAATTTAAAGGTAAAATAAAGTTTTTTTTTTAATGATTTTTTTTTATAAGCTAAGAGAATATTGCTTAACCAATAGCATGTTAGTCAGGAAAAATAGAGTTACTCAAAGACAACCTGGTGATTTGATAATAACTTTAACATCTATCACAAATAAAAGTTTCAGGGTGGGACAATTTTCTGCAAAACTTTGAAGATCATTGTTATTCCACCTTAAGTGGGGTAGTGTATTTTTTCCCCTTTTCATTATCTCATGATGCGTATAAATGAATAAATTTACTTAGCTGTACCAATAATATTTGTGTAAAATTTTGGTAAGTTATGAGTAAAATGTTTTAAGCTTTGACCAACTATAATTTACAATAAATTTGTATCCAAAGTGGTTTGGTACTGAAAATGGATGAGTTTACATAAGTGAAAATTTTGGCTTAATCATTACGTAACTTTGTGGAATTGCGTTGTTTTATTGTTAAAACGAAAGCCTGATTTAATGATATAACCGCAACCAAAAGGTTTATTATTTATTTTTATTTTTATGGAAGCAACCAAACAGGTTTTAGTAAGACAATGCGAGAATTATTAGTCTATCATCATGTACTTTGAGGCTGTGAATGTTTGGTATAAATCAAATATTGTGTTCCCGTTTAAAAAAAAAAAAATCAAATATTGTGATAGAGTTTGCTGCAAACGTATGTGATTTTCCAATTTAGTCTCCATGAAAGTGAAAACATACCTAATCTTGTATCCTACTTTGAATTTATCTATCATGCGATTTTTATATGATTTTTCATAAATAAGCCTATCAGTCTCTTCATATGTACCGATGGTACGGACGATGGAATAATAACATTTCAGTGTCATGCCAATTTAGTCCCTATTGTTATATTTTGGATGAAAATTACTAATATAACAAATGGCTAAAATAAAATTTTAGTTTATTGTCACATTAATAGAAGTTAATATTTTATTTTGATCATTAGACACGTCGTCAATTTTCATTCCAAAGATAATGGCATTGACTAAATTGACACAGTACTGAAAAGTTAGAGACCAAATTGATACAAATGAAAAGTTAGAAATCAAATTGAAATATGATGTATAGAATAAAGACCAAATATCAAATATGTAGTTTACCCTAATTTTTCTTCTTCTTCTTTTGATTTGATAGTACAATGAAGAGGAGATTAGAATCTTGTTTCTTCTAATAAAGGAAAGCAGGAAATGATGTTGAGATACAAGATTTTTGGCCATGAAGTAAGAACATTAAAGCCAAAATTCATTTATTTTGGTCATATAAAACTAAGACCATATTTCATGAGTTTTGTGACACACAGAAATTGTAGAAGAGGTTAGGGTTGGGCTCAGTAATGGGTCGTAGTTGGTGCATGCTCCATACTCCATCTATGAGCTAAATGGACTGCTGTGTAATAAAGCTTTAGCCCAGCCAGTCCACAAATTCTTTCTTCAAAGCCCCTCATAGTGCGGAATTGATCTTCTTTGGGCTGAGCCAGACTAACCTATATATTGGAAAGGAAAAAGAAACAATTTGAAGGTGGATTTAGGATCTTCTTTGCCGACTGTTTTCTTTGTTCGGTGCGTTTGTTTCGGTATAAAATATTTTTCGAGTATAAAATAATTTCAGGTAAAAAAATTTTTAGGAAAGGAAAATATTTTCTAGTGTTTGGTTGCATTTTAAAATTTATATTAGAAAATAATTTCAAGTGTTTGGTAACATTCTGAAAATACAAATTTTCTACTGGTTTCTCACATTTTCTCAGTTATTTTCTCACATTCCAAACAAATTTTATAATAGAAAATTGCAATCCATCAACTTTTAAACAAACAAAAATCAAAACAACACCATTCTGGGCAAATCATTCGGTCAAACTGAGAGAGGGAGGTGAGATAGGGAGGAGGAAGAGAGAGATTGGTGGGTCACTAATCTCGCCAGCGCGAGCTCGACGGTGCGATCTCACACCTCAATCTCGCCCGGCGCGAGCTCGACAGTGCGATCTCGTCCAGCACGAGCTCGACGGCGGGGCTTTGGGTTGAGGACGACGATCTAGGCTTCACCGGCGTGATCTGACCAATTTGGTGATCTCCCTCTAGCTCTCTCTCTCTCTTTTTTGGTGTGAGTCATTGCTCTCTCTCTCTCCTTTTCTGTTTTCCAATTGGAAAATTCTATTTGAAGGTAAAATAGAAACGGAAGTGATTTTCAGTCTGGGAAGGGGTATTTTACGGTCAATGGGAAGTGATTTTCAGTTTGACCAAATTTTCAGTTGCTGTCAAACACACGCAAATGTGTAAAATATTTTCTGAAACTGATTTACCGTCCAACCAAACGTAACCTAAATGGATGTAGATTCCGTAGGATGATGTAAAATACTAAAATCCCGTGTTAAGGGCATTTACGTGATTACGCCATCCTTCAATGGCGTATTCTAGTCAACCTTTTTAAGAAGAGAATGGGGACTAGGAAGCTCCAACACATGGTATTTAGAAAACAATTCTAAAATCTTAGTCTGCTTTGTGGATCTCATAACTTTATTATATTTATGAGATTCTGGACTCGAAACTTGAGATTTGGATATCCTCGTTTGTCATATACTTGTTTTAAATTGTTGTATTAATTAATGAATTAATTAACTTCATTGATTAAACTTAAATTAGAGATACGAAATGAGATTAAAATTTCCTAAGGTCTGACTTCCTATTGAACCAACTATCATTAACTTAGATATTCGGTCTTTTTATTAGTAAAAAAATTATTTATTACATAAGAAACTCTAATATTATAATCTTTTGAGCCTCTTTCTCTCTTCCTTTTGTCCATTCATCTCTCTCTCTCTCTCTCTCTCTCTCTCTCTCACATAGAAAATTATGGATGTCACAAGTTTTAGGAAAATACTAAAAATACAAAGTATTTTAAAATAAATTTTTACAAACCGCTGATATGGTGAGTTGTTATTAGTTAGTGAAAAAAATAATGTTAGTGGTGGGTTTAAACAAGGACCAATAAGAATCAGCCACATCAACAATTTTTAATTTTTTTGTAAAATAGTTTATGGTTGTAGCATTACTCTAAGTTTTAATATGTTAACCTTCAAAAATAGGGAAATACTATGTTCAACACATTTTTATAACAAATCCTAAGAAAAGGTTCTCATTGGTTGCTATAGATGAGCAAAAAAGTAATTTAAGTGATGAGTTTAAATTAAAATTAGTAACAACTTACCACTTAGGATTTGTTGTGAATATCTCACTTCTCTAAATGAATAAGGTTCCACCTTTTACTCATAACATAAAAGAATTTTTTATTATTATATTGTTGTGACGTGAGTCAGGTTAAATTTTCTTTTCTATATTAATTTTAATAACTTAGAATTTTTTTTTTCTTTCAATTTTTTTGCTTTTAGATTATTGCATCTTTTTCCAAAAAAAAAAAAAAGAGAGAAGATTATTGCATCTTAGAGTACACCCTTTCTCAACCTTTATTTTTTAAAAAAATTTTATGAACTCTTTCTCAATTTTAATTAACATAATATCACCTAATTTTGGATCTTGACCTATTCTTAATTTCTTTTATTTTCTATTTTTTAGAGAAATGCTACGACCACAACTTTTTTACAACACTTTCACAATAAATCATAGGTGGTAAGTTATTATCAGTTTTAATTTAAATTTACAACTAAAATTACTTCTTCGCCCATCCATAATAATCAATAACAACTTATCACTTAGAATTTGTTGTGAAAATATTGTGAACATACCTTTTAAAAAAAATTAGAAGGTCGAATATTCCTATGTTCTCTAATCAAGAAATTTATTATTGAAGTATGTTTTTGTTCATTCTGTTTCTATTTTCATAAAATATTTTCTTTATCAATATTTTCTTCACTTATATGGCTAGTATTAAATATAGTCATATGATTCCAAAGAAAAATTCCGGAGAAAATCAATAAGATTACGGAAATAGCTTCACCCTTTTATTATCAATTGATTTATTTGAAAGATAAAATCATAAACATCAAATATAATTTTTTTTTATTGCCTCAAATATAAATTGGACGCATAAATGGTCTTTTTATTTTTTATTTTTTTATGATGTCACTATTAGAATTGTGAAAGCAACTCTATTTTATTCATGATCAAAACTATTCAGGGAATAGCCTTTATATACGAAGGCTTATGTATAAGTTTTTTTTGTAGTTAGGAGTGTTCGCGGTGTAGTGCGGTGTGGTTTTGAACTATTTTTAGCACTGTATTTTGCTGTGCAGTTTAGTCAAAACCATAACCACACCTCACCTCATTTTTGTGATCACATATGCGGTACAGTGTATAAAATGCGGTTTGAATGGTTTGAAGCTGATATATTTTTCAAAATTTCAATGTCTCTCCAATACTTCTCATATTTATCCTTCATAGATTGTGCCATTTCTTTTAAGAGAGGACCAACATCAATGCCACACAATCTATGCAATTTATTTGGAATGCCCATCGGCTCACAAAATAAGTATTTGAAGTGATAAACAAAGAACCAGAAAACTATCTAAGCAATTCATTTCTATTAAATTATAAATATAGTGTGGTGCAATTATTTGAAGTGATGCACTGTTACTTATAGTGCGGTGCAATTATACCATTTTGTAAGCAGTTTTTGCAGTTTGTACAGTTTGGTGAACACCCCTATTTGTAGTACATGTAATGTGAGTGATAGATAGCTAACCTAAAGTGGGACTAGAGCTCAATTGATATGTACAACTAACAACTTCCCTCAAGCTCAAGGAGGATGAGAGAACAACATGAGTTTATTGACTAGAACACAAAATGTCTTGAAGGATGTGATTTGTGGCTCGAGGTCCTTATGTCAAATTGCGAGAAAGCTTAGACTCTCGCCTAGTCTTTTGTTCCGTCTAGCATTCAGATTGGGCCCAATTGAGAAGCCCTAAGCATTCAACCTTGGTCGGGATGAGGGTGAATTTCTTGGGCTTTAATAGATGGGCCTCCTTAGGTACGGGCGACCCAATCACTGTCTTCTAGAACCTGGTAGGCTTCTTCTTCTCAATCTTTAATATAGGGGTGTGCAGCCAACCCGCCAAAACCGACCCAATCCAACCCAACCCGTTGAGTTGGGTCGATTTTTAGGCATTGGTGGGTTGGGTTAGGTTACATTTTTTTTTTTTAATAGCAGGTTGGGTTGGGTCGGGTTTGGGTCATAAAATTTCAAACCCGCCAAACCCAACCCGACCCACCCATATATTTAATATATATACATGTATATATATATATATATTTAAAATATATTATATAATTAATAAATTTTTAAAAATAACAAGCTCTTCCTATTTTATATAAAAACCAATTAGTTCACACAAACTCCAGTAAATTACTATTGTTGTTTAGTCATTAGTATTGTTTGCTTTTAAGGAGTTACATTGATATTAATTGTTAAGTTTTTTAAATATATTTATATTTATATTTCTTTCTACTCAATTTAATAATAATAATAATAATAATAATAATAATAATAAAAATTTTGTCCAACCCATGGGTTCAACCCGGCCAACTCGACCTATGTGGGTTGAGTTAGACTTATGTGATGGGTTGGGTTGAATTTTTTTTGACCCACCATGGTGGGTTGAGTAAAAAAATCCCCTCAACCCAACCCAACCGAACCTATGCACACACTTTCTTTGATGTTTTGTGTTTGTTTTCTCTATAAATAAAGCTACCATTTTTCTTTGTTTAAAAAAAAAAAAAAATCCTTAGCAAAATATGTAATCTATATATATTATTAAATTGAAAGACACTGTTTGAGATCTGCTTATTTTGCTGAAACTGAAATTTTTTTGCTAAAAGTACTATAGATAAAGGTAAATGTTAGTGAAAATAGTAAAATGAAACTCATGAATAGTACAAAAAAATGCAGAGGATCATATAAATAGTGGCAAAAATAAATTAAATAGTAAAATAAGTTGGTAAAAAGTAAGTTAGCCAAACATACACGAAATCTCTAACTTTTAAAAAAAAAAAAAAAAAAAACTTCTGAGAGCTTTCATGTAGGATTAATTTGAAGCTCCTACAATTTTCTACATTAACAATATTTTTTTTTAAAAAAAATCTCATCCTCCCCAAAAACAAAACCCGATAAGAAAAAAAAAAAAACCTCTCTTCTCATATCTCTCACGCTAGGGGCGGAGCTTTTTGAAATTTCCATTATTTATCAGTCTAATCGGCAAAAAACTTAGAGATTAAGAATGTTTTCTTCATTATCCCCCCCCCCCCCCCCCCCCCCAAAGCTCAGAATTTTGAACTAACCCAGTAAAAGTAAGCCCTCTAAAAAAATAACAATAAAAAGAAGAAAAAAATCAGTCAAGCCCAATGCAGCTTTTTGAAATTTCCATTATTTATCAGTATAATCGGCAATAAACTTAGAAATTCAGAAAATTTTCTTCATTGGCCCCCATTTCAAGCTCAGAATTTTGAACTAACCCAGTAAAAGTAAGCCCTCTTAAAAAAAATGACAATAAAAATAAGAAGAAAAAAATCCGTCAAGCCCAAGCAAGCTGCCTTGCCTTGCCATGCAGTCCTCCGAAGTCCAATCGTCCGCTCAACTCCACTCCTAAACCAGTCCAACCGGTGGTACAACTCTCTCACTCTAGCTTTGTTTTCCTTGTCGCTCTATTGTTCTGTCTGCTATAACTGCTATAGAGCAGTTCACAACTGACATTTACCAATTCGACTGACTAAAAGTAAAAGCTTTGGCTGAATGTTTGTGATGGTAACATTTCACACATTATATAAACTAGCTTATAACCCGTACAATGTGTAGGACACTTTTATTTATTACAAAAGACAAATTATAGGTGAAAATTTAAACATTTTATAGTTAGATAATACCAAAAAAGATATTTAAAAAAAAAAAAAAAACTTGCAAGAAAGAAAACTATGAAATCAAATCTTGAAATTTCTTGTTCATTCAACAAAATTTGAAATAGACAAAAAACGAAAATCGTCTTTCTTCATCACACATGCACTCAATATCATGAAATTCAAAACCTATAGTAGTAATCTATGAATTACATCAAACTACAGTAGTGAGTAGTCTCACAGAAACTTTAAAAAATTAATTAAAAACAAAAGAATATTGCAAGGAACGCACCAACTGGCAAAATTTTAGACTATGTAAAGATGAAGTCTCTACTTTCATGTATACAAAGTCATTCTATCACTTTAACACCACAAAAAATAACATAACTCCATATACTGTTAGACAATTTTTTTTGCAGAAAATAAAAACAAATATATTGAATAATTACTTCATAATTCAATAAAAATGTCCTCTATGTACAACATAATAATTCCATACATTCTAAAAGAAAACATCAGAGAGAAATTTTGGATTCAATCTTACTTTTGTTGTTGAGTTTGAGCTATTTGTCTTAAAGCTTTCCTCTTTGTATCCTTGCACTTCCTGCAACATGCATATTACTCCAATTGAAATCTCTTTCCTGATATAGAGCAATGCAAACTGCAAGGTGCTTTACTCTTTACCACCTACCTAATTTTTTTTTATAATTCTTTTCAATTGATTTGGACATCAATCATTGAACTATAAAGAAAGATATTTATAGTTACATATCTTTAAGATTAAAACCCAAAAACAACTCTGCTGTAAGCATCGTACTGCTATCAAATGTTAAAACACAAATGTCACACACACACACACACACACACACACATCTAATTCCATCTAGAGCTTTGGTGTGATTCCTAATTGACCAAGCCATCTATTAAATCTAACGCATTTCTAATATAATTATGCATGCCAATTTTTAATTCAATTACCAATCTGTTGCTATCCTATCTTTGTAGCTCTTTGAATCATCCTTTTATTCTCTATCCAAATAATAAATCATTTGTCTCCGGCCAGGATAAATAGAGGTATTCAACTTAAATAACTAAAAATCACTATAATGTAGCCATTAAAGTTGGGTATAAAAGTCAAGCATCCATACCAATTGCACTATCTAAAACCACAAAAATTTCATAGAATTTAAGCAATAATAGATCTAGATGATCCTTAAATCAACTAAAATGTATATTAAATATGGATTAGCTTTTAAGAAATAATAATCATTATGGCAATTTTTATTTAATTCATGATTATCATTACCTAATCTACCTAACCAATTGCACTGTATAAATATGCATTAGAAACTTCTCAATTATGAATGAAATTTTCCAAAAAAAAATCCATCCATGATGACCATGAACCATTTCAATGAATTTATTCTTCAAAACTTAGATAAGAATTACTTTTCTTGACTAATGGGTTTAATCTGCAAAAAGTTTTTGGAGCTGAGAGGATTTTCTTGGACCTGGACAAAAAAATAAAGCAAAATTGAGAGAATGCAGGGAGAAATGTGCTGATGTTTCTGACAATGATGTTCTTTCTTTAAGAGAGTCTGTGTCTATACATTTTTTGTAATGCTATAATGATAAACTATAGGTTCTAAATGAGATACTCAATGCGACTCTAAGTTAGTGAGCGGAATTAAATTGCAATTGTGCTTTAGAGGTTACTCTAGTCATGGATGGATACCTTTTGTAATTTAAGTTGAGAATTGCGTAATCGGATTGTGAGATTGCTAATCTTGTAGATTAACTATCACAAAAATTCAATACATTGACTTGCTAAACAAAATTACAAAACAAACATACACCTGTAATTTTTTTCATTTGGTGTTCAAGTAATAACCTTGAAATATTTTTATTTTTCATACAGTACAACAGAAAAGGGATCGAATGAGGAAAATAACATAATGAAATAGATAAATAGTACCTAAAAGAAGCACTAACAGAGAACACAATACTTTATAATTGCGCACTATATGTTCTCTTCAGTGGTTTCATCTCCTCCCCATTGGAAACTCCAGGATCAATATAACACAACTGAAAGTCTGAAAAAAAAAAAGAATATCATGCCCACTGTCAAATTTTAATACTTTCAAAATGTAGCAAGATCAAATACCATACTTTACTAAAAACATAAACCAATATTGTGGCTTCTTCAATGTGTGAACCCCTTTATTTATATAAGCTTTTTCCACCCATAATTCTCTTCCAAAATAGACCTTAAAAGTATAAGAGGATTAAGAAAACTGACTGAAGAAACTTGGTACATTACACTATGAATTAGGCAAAAAAAAAAAACTTCCATCATTCACAAATTGAAAAGAAATCATCTCAATTGAGTTAAATACTGTATAAAGCCTTGAATTATTGAATTTTCTCATGTGACTACATGACAGATTCTCTACTAATCATCTCAACTTGCTGAAATTTCATGGTATTTAAATACATAACTGGTTGCAATTCTCTACTTTTTTTTTTGATAAGTAACGAAAATTTTATTAAAAAATGAAGAACAGCCAACCCGAGTACATTGGGAAAAGAAATTGGTACCTTTGCTTTGATGAAATTAGAGACTCCAGATTGAAGAAAGATTCCACTTCATCTCTGCAGAGAAAGAAATTGAACGTTTTAAATCCAAAAGGATCGAATTTAAACAAACCCATTACTGAAAATATCTTAAAAAAATACTCACATATCAGAATTTCAAATTCCTTAACCCTAATTTTTGGAACCAAACCCAATTGTAATTTTAAAAGTTTGAAACAAATAACAGATCTAATTTGTGGGGGGAAAAGTCGAAAAATGAATAGGAACCCAGTCAGAGGCATTGCTAATAGGTAGAGTAAATTCATTTTCCTTCTTCTGAATTTTTGGTAGAATCAAGATGGTGAAGTCTAATTGCAAACTATGGATATACATCAATCGAAGTTTTTGTTTTCCTTAATCACATGGTAGAGTGAAAGATATTGAAAGGAATTTGAACGTAGGTGGTTTTTGTTTTTTTTTTTTAAGTGGTGTGATTGCAAAGGGAAGAAATTAGCACAACTTATTTGGGTAAAGCAAAAGGTGTGGTCTTTTGATTCGGTTTTGAAGATTTTTCTTTTATCTTTTCAAGGTTTTGGTTTTACTTTCCATCGTTTTCTAGCAAAACACTGTAACTTTTGGATTTTAATGGGGGGTTTTAACCGGTTATTTATTTAGTTTTATATACTTACAAACCATCAAACGGAGTTAACATTGTGAAAGAATATAACTTATGCTTTTTAATTGTGAATTTGTGAAGGTGGCAGATTTTTAGATGAGTCTTTTAATGGTAGCATTACCAAATAATGTAATTTATCGCTTTTTAATTTAAACGTAGCTGAATTTTAGATATATATTTTTATTACATGGCAGCATTTCTTTAATTGTAGGAATTAACTTTCTCTCAACTTCTGCTATTATGGGTCCGTTTGGATAGAACTTATTGCTAAAAACTGAAAACTGAAAACTGAAAACACTGTAGTAAAATAATTTTTAAATGTGTGAATAGTATCGTGGGACCCATTTTTAATGAAAAAATTGCTTAAAAGTGAAATTTGTGGGTCCATGAACAGTGCACGGATGCACTGTTCATGAGGAATTAGTCAACAACTACGGCTTGAAAAAAAAAAAAAAAAAAATTGAAAACGCTGAAACGCACAACTTGGATGTGGACGGGCTATCCAAACGCCCTCTATATATAGTATATGAAGTGTATCATGTTTTTGTTTAATAATAATACTACTAGCCTTTGATCACGCGCGTACTCAGGAGCTCTTCTATTTTTTGAGTAAGGGTTAATTTAAAGTATTTATTATAATTTAGGATTATTACATTTTTCAATTACAAAAAAATAACCTAGGGTGTGATGAGTATTATGTGCGGTAAAATAATTTCTCATCACACCCTTAAGTTTTTTATTTTTAATTATTGAAAAATGTAGTAATCCTAAATTATAATAAATACTCTAAATTAACCCTTACTCAAAAAAAGAGAAAAGCCTCTGAGCGTGCGCGTCTCAAAGGCTAGTTTATAATTTATTCCCTATGTTTAATTAGAGATAAAATTACATGACAATCTGGTAAAAATGCAACTCTAACTCCCACTAAAATATTACCTAAAAAATAGGCCTGTTAATTTTCAAATTACTTTATCCATTTATAAATTAGATTTTCAAAATAAAAATTATATATATAATTAAAAAAAACACATTTTTTTCTACAAAATAGGACCACTAAAAAAAAAAGCTTCATCTCATGTTAATTTTCAAATTACTTTATTCACTAAATTGCACATGCCTTGCGCGTGTGATGAATAAGTGGATAAATAAATTTGAAAATCAATAGAAAAGTGACCCTATTTTTTAGGCAATGTTTTAGTGGAAGCTAGAATTATATTTTTATTGGATTGTCCTTTAATTTTGTCTCTATTTAAATATAGGAATATAAGGGTATTTTAGAAAAAAAAATCCAGTCCAAATAGGGGAAGCCTTTTAAATAATAGTATACATTAAGATAATAATATAGATTTGTCTCTACTTAACCATAGGAATGTAGGTCTCATAAAAAAATAAAAATAAAAAATAAATTTCCGTTGTGTGAGGAGTTGAAGTTGTGAGGAGTTGCAACTAAATGTGGATTACTTTGTGGGTGTAAATTTTCTTTCCTCAAGTAAGCATTGTGTTACATATCTAAATTTCCGTTTGTTAAGGATAACAACGAAACCCATGCACTTTATTAAAAGTAATTAGAGAATTACTTTTGGTGTTGGTGCAAACACAGTGACAACATTCTTCTTCCTTATTGTCGGTGTAATTACAATGATAATAGAAATAACACAAAGAAAAATTGGTATTTTCACCCTTCACCTCCCTTTGAGCTATCTAATCCAATATTTAAAATAATTTATATTAATCCATTAATCACCACAATTAAAAAAAATAAAATAATCCCTCTTATTTTTAACCTGAGATTAAATATTTTTATTAACTTCTCATATTCCACGTTCATGCCCATATTTTTATATTAATGTTATAACATTTATTCATTTTAATTATTTAATGTTAAAATGCTCCAACACATACCCTCCTGTAGATGCTATTGCTGGGTATCAGCCTTCGGTCGATTTGTATGACCAACAGCTGCAGGATCGCTATACTTCCAAACTCCTGAGGGTGAAAAATAAAGTGGGGAATACTTGGCCTTGATAAAAAAAATATGAAGAGGAGGACTTCAATTTGAAAACCAACTACCATGAGGTGGCGAAGTTTTTAATTGAAAAAGATCCAGATGCGTGCACAGATTTAAATGAGGCAAACAAAAATCCTCTTGATTTGGCAATCAAAGCTCAAGATAAGGAGCTTCAGCAGCTAATGTCAAGTAAGTCACCATCTAGATATGCAGGGCACGCTGCCATTTTTGTCTTTAATATGCAAAATAGACATAATTTCCTACCTCACTGTGTCTTATACTGGTAAACTTCATGATTAGGTTATCTTATTCTGTTAACTGAATGAATGGTATGTGCAGTGCAATGCAATGAAATTTTATCTCTTGATTAGAAGGAGAATTTTACCTCTCATTTATTTTACATCGTAATTTCGATAGAAAAAAAAAAAAAAAAATTTGTAAAGTAAAATCCAAATCTACAAAAAGAAAAAGAAAAAAAATGAAATAATGAAATTTTGCTTGGTCTTAATTGTTGCCAGATCATCTTGGATTTTCCAAGGCCCCTGCTTGGGGTGACGCTGAGATGCAGAAAGTGCGCAATATCTCAATCATGCCTGAGTTGGAGACAGTTGACTCAATCATACCTGAGTTGGACTCAAACATACCTGAGTTGGAGAGACTTCCCCACAAGTCAAAAGACAAAGTTGAAAGCATGGATCCTGATTTGTATAAGGCTGTAAAGAGAAAGATATTGATTTCATCAAAGCTCAAGATCCAGAACATTCTGTTCTCTCTGACAAAACCCCTGAATTAAATACAATCCTTCATCTTGCTGCTGCAAGCTCAGACGATGATCACCAATTTGTACAAGCGATCCTGAAGATCCAACTGCTCCAAAAATTTGTCACGGAAAAGAACTCCAATGGTGACCTTCTTCTTCATGTAGCTGCAAGTGCTGGGAATATGAAAATAGTGGAATTTTTGGTCAAGTGGTCTAATGGGCAGTTGCAAGATCACTCTACTTGTGGAACACAATGGGAGAAAAATAAGGAGGGGAATACTCCTTTTCACCTGGCCTTGATAAAAAAAATAAGTGGTTCGTAACTTGGCTTTGAAAGCCAAGTACAATGAGGTGGCCAGGTTCTTGGTTAAGAATGGTCGAGAAGTGTTCTTTTATTATCCAAATGAGGAAAGCGAGTCTCCTCTCTATTTGGCGGCAGTCGCAGGAGATGAGGAGCTCGTGAAGCTCATGATAAGTACCGTTCATCAGCTGCCATATGGCAAATCAATTGTTCACGCTGCCATTTATTATGTCATGACAATTACCATTCTGCTATATGGCAAATCAATTGTTCACGCTGCCATTAATAGTTCTTTTACTGCGAAGAAAAAAGGTAATTTTCAATTTCAGAGTATCTCAGTAGTCAATACACTATCTCAAAAAAAAATAAAAAATAAAAAGTCAGTACACTTCTTTTTTCCTTTCCCCTTCAATATTGTGAACATTTATGGTTCCTCTACAAAGGGGAAAATAGGTAATTAACAAATTCCGCGAGAGAAAAAAAAAAAAATCAATCAAGGTGCATCAACGTCAATACACACTCTTTTTTTTTTTCAACGTGTCACAATATATATAAAGGTAAACGTTGATCACTTTATTTTATTATTATTTTTTGGTGTAGTGGGTGCTTTTAAAATATTTATTAAGGGATTATTTTTTTTTAAAATTTAATATTAATTTCATAAAAAATATAAAAAAGTTATGAAATCCATAACAATTTTTTTTAAATATTTTATAAATTAATGCATGCGACCAATCTGGATTTTGAACATTTAGAATCTAATTTTTTACTTCAAAAGCGAATTTTCCTCCAAATCAAAACGGACATTGAATATCAGGATTCGTATTTTGTTTTTTCTCAATGTGAATTGGCATGGTCAACATTTGATTGGAGAGAGAGAGAAAGTGAGAGAGGGGAATCTGGATGTTTTAACCTTTGAATTTGCATTAGGAAAATAAAAATAAAAAAAGCTGAATCTAAATGTTCAACATCAAGATTGTTTTGGATAAAAAAAATGTAAAGAAAGTTATTTTATTTTTCCATTATTAATAATTACCAATTGATACATCCTTCTTTTGTTCCCACCCGAATTAAAATTGGATGAATCTATAATAGTTTTTTTTTTAAAATTTTTAATGTGTGATCTAAGTTAGCTCGCTTTTTTTTTTTTTTTGAGAAAACAGTAAGAAAATTTTATTAATGAAAATCATATCAGAATACAATATTCAAATCAGAAGGTAGATTTTCTACCCATACATCAGTATCTGCATATAAAATTGCTATTCTAGCAAATTCATGAACTAACTTATTTCCTTCCTTTCGAATATGGTGGAATAATTTGACATTTTGACCCTTTTTTTTTTGGAGACAAATTTGACTCTATTCCCACCCAAATTAAAATTGGGTGAACATATAATAGTTTTTTTTTTTTTTTATTTAATTTTTAATTTGTAGTCTTAGTTAGTGTGCCTTTTTTTTTTTAAGAAAAAAAAGTTAGCACGCATGTTTTTTTTTAGATAGTTTAAACTTATGGTGTTTACTCTTGATAATCGCTTTTTATCATCAGATTAAGACACTAATCAGTTTTTGGTGTAAGCAAAGATTGAATCTCAAATCTCTTATTCAACTATCAGGGACTTTACTAGTTGAGCTAATTAAAACTCACTTCTTTTCTTTCATTTTTAGCAAATTTGACTCTTTTGGTCTCTTATTAGTAACATTATTACTTTCAGGAAAAGAATTTTGTAGTCACACCATAAGCACTTACAACAAATATTATTATTATTTTTATATCTTTTCCCACCCAAATTAAAAGTCGGTGAACAAATAAGAGAAATAAATATTTTATGGTTGTAGTGCACATGTTAATATGACTCTTTTTATTTTACTTTCCAGGCAAATATATATATGACAACTCTTGTTATTTTGAAGTTGTTTTCTCAAATTCATTTTTTATCTCATTTCCTGGAGATTAAGGTGTTAAATGAATTGAAATGTTAACCATTTGATATTTACCTCAAGAAGCAAAAGGGTAAAGCTCATATTCAATATAAATGCTAATATAAATGCTTCCTTTTGTAATATATTCCTAGCGCACATGTTAATATAAATGCTTCCTTTTGTAATATATTCATTGACAAAGTTCCTCTGATTTGTTCTCAGGCCAAAGGCAGTGGATCGAGGTGTTGCACCATCCTCTATTCTGGACTTCTAAGATGAGACTGTCATCTCTTTATACTGTTTGTTGTACTATCCTCAAACTCAAATGGTGGTGAAGATGATGACTCGCATCAGATGTTTCTTGCCACGACAGAGGAAGTGACCTATTATTTATAATGTTTATCAATGCTCTGTCTTGCCTGCTGAAAACCATTTAAGACTGAAAGAAACAGCTATTTCAGGTTTGTATCATCATTGTCAAACTAGCTGACAGATAAGCTGGTGGTGTGTTGTTGGTGTTATATTACAGAGGAGAGGTACAAATACAAGGGGGCATACATTACTTTGATAATCCAAAATTTCCGACTTTTAAAGCAGTTACTTTAAGGTCAAAGCTGTGGCATGTTACTCATTTGTACAATTGTAAAAAACAATTATAATAAATCATTTTGATATGTTGAAGAGAGAAGGGAGAATTGGATAATAAATCTTTCCTTGATATGATGAAGTGCAATCATATTTTAATGTGGGCAGTAATTATTAGATTATAGACCCAGTTCACTGTGGTTATGCCTCACTAGGATTATTTTCCTGAGCGTAAAATGCCAACATAAGATAAGTTGCAAGGAATGCGGGTGTAATTTTTTTTTTTTTCTTAAAAAAAAAAAAACCTATTCAATAATTTTTGTGGAAGGTTCTCTACTAGTGATTGAGATTCTACGAAATCCAAGAAAGATGGACACATTTGACTCTCAATTTAGCAAAGGGGTATAACTGCCTAAGCAAGATTGACGATGTTGGTTTGAAAGTAAATGGTGTACTAAAATTATTTTTTCCATTACTCCTCTTCAATCATCAATTTTTCTTGTTGATTTATAAAATATTCGACAAAGTTAGAGACAGTGTCTTAGATACTATTCTTTTGGTACATCTTTCAGAATTTAGCCATCTATTTAGGGAAATTAATATCGTTTATTAAATGCCGTCTCTATCTGTTTTTATTTTTTATTATTTTTTTTCACCTAGATGTGTTAGAAAACCAGTGAGGAAACCGCAGAACCCCAACCTCCTTGGATTCTTCTAATCAATTTTGGATGGTCCTTGATTCTACACGTTTAAGTCCATCCCAGATTCCCAGTACTGGTGGTTGGATCTAATAAATAGCTTCAGATTCTCGCTTCCAGTACTGGTGGTTAGATCTAATAAGAGACTACAAATTGTTGCTCCCAACGCTTGGTGGTTTTCTTCTTCAGCGTGAGTTGTGGATAGATCTGAAGCCATTGGTTTTTCTGTGTGGAGAAAAAAGAAAAGAAAAGAAAAAGTGTCTTTAATTTTCTTTGGTATTTAACTAGAAACATGGTTGAATTTAAGATGGATACTTTTTTTTTTTTTTTTGAGGAGCTTAAGATGGATATATACTTGAGAATTAAAGAATTAAAAGAGATAATTATGAATAATGGAGATTGCATGTTTGACCATCTTTAACTGTGTGGGGTTTGATTTGGTGAAACATGCAGTTGAGATATTTCATGGATATGTAGTTGTGAGTGGAGGCAGCGAGGTGGAGAAGAGAGTTTGAAATATCTTAATTTGTGAGTAAAAGCTCATGTCTTAATTTGTAAGAACGTAATGAACTTTGAAAATATTTATTATAATTTGAAGGAACAAAATTGAAAGTTAGGAGTTTTGGTGGAGCGTAAATAACCCGCTTATTGGTCGCTAAAAAATTAATGGGTTATTTAAAGCTCAAGTGGGTTATTTGATATGTTAACCATTTGATATTAACCTCTTATTAGTCTCTAAAAAATTATGATAACCACACAGAAATCTTACAAGGAAAACCCAACCCAAACACTATTTACTCTTGTCTCTCATTTAATTTTGGTTATCGATTGTTTAATTTTTTATAGTCCTATATCTAGTTCAGATGTATTTCTCTATTTGCTTCACCTAGGCATGAGCTCCTTGGAGTACTTGGAAAAATATGATTTTCCCAATTCCAACCATGTATGTCAAAGAAAAAGAGAGCTAACTATTCTCTTTGTAACTTAAATCTAAAGTTTTCTCAACTAAAACTAATCCCTTTTATACTTGAATTAACTATTTGATCACCCTACATGGGCTTTTAAATAATATGGCTTATAGTGGGACCAAAAGGAAGTAAAAACACTAACTTCAACAGTCTTGAGCCCTTTTCATCTCATGACAAGCCTCAATTTACCATTGACCATAGTTTATTCCACTATAAAATTATGGTTGCTCTCTAGGTTTCTATATAATTATAAAATCGTCACAAGGCTATTAAATAACATTTTACACCTCCATTACATCATCCCTAGCAAAACAAAATCAATGGTTATGATTATCGCTTTGTAAATCATACAACTTTAGTCCTTATCCGTAAACAATCTCTAATGATCCAATCGGATGGCTCCATGTTGTTAGCTATTCCTGTCTCCGTTCTCCCTAACCTTCCTCTCAGCCTTTGACCAAAAAAAAAAAAAAAAAAAAACGTGATCTTGTTGGGGACGTCACTAGATTCATTGGATCATAGACTTTAATTAGCCATAGCTTTGGGGGCAATGAGAGCAATGAATTAAGAAGAGTACTGGAGCCCGCTATTTGTGCAGCTTAGCAGGGCATTAGCAATCAAAGCAAAAAGAAAAAAAGAAAAAAAAGGAAGGGCATTCAAACATCAATTGGTTAGCAATCTATAAGCAAGCAAGGGGATGGTGCAATGCAAGAAGATCCTGAAAGGTACTAGGCTGTAAAAGATTGGGACTATGATTTCATCCTAACAAGATTGTGAGATACTGAATGTTCTCTTCTCCTTGAAAGATTCTTCGACTCAAACACACTTCTTCATGTTGCAGCAAGCTTAGGCCATGACCAGATTGTAGAAGCGATCCTCAGCTCGAAACAACAGTGCCAGCAACAACTTGTAACGGCAACGAACTCCAGTGGCGACCTTCCTCTTCATGTAGATGCAAATGCTAAGCATCTGTACATAGTTCATCATTTGCTCAATTCGTCTCACCTGGCACAAAACTCCAAAGTCAACGTGGCTTATTCATCCCAAAAAAAAAAAAAAAAAAAAGTCAACATGGCTTCTAGACTACTAACGAGGAAAAATAAAGAGGGGAATACTTCTCTGCACTGGCATTTTTTTAAAATTAGGCGAAAATACAAATTTTAGTCTTTATATTTTGGACCATTTTCATTTTGGACCTTATTTCGATTTTGCTGCTATTCTATTTTCTAAAAACAAAAAATCAATTCTATTTTATTGTTAATCTATTAACTGAAATCTACTATATAAGAGATGGAGTGCTATGCTTGTCGACATAGAGTTAGTGTGGTTATTAAAATATTATTAAAAAAATTATTTGACATTTTTTAATTGTCACATCAGATTTAAATAAATAAAAAATAAAAAAAAATCAGAAATTTTTATTTTAATTAAAAAAATACTTTCTAATTTTTTTGTTTAGAAAAAAAAAATCTAAATCTACAAAAAGAAAAAAAGAAAAAAGAAAAAAGAAAAAAGAAAAAAAGAATTAATGAAATGTTTCTTGTAGCGCCATCTCCTAAACCTAGTACTGATTCAGGTGATGCGAAGATGAAGATAGATCGAAGTCCCTCTTTTGATTGATGCTGAGGAAAGAGAGCCCAGTATCTCAAAGAGAGTTCCCCAAAAGTCAAGCATATGGATCCTAATTTATATAAGGCTGTAAAGAGTAAGGATATTGATTTCGTCGAAAGTATAGCTCAAGATACGGAACAGCCTTCTCTCTCCGACAGTCCGACGAAACCCCCAAATTAAATACAATCCTTCATCTTGCTGCTGCAAGGTTAGATGATGATCATCAATTTGTACAAGCAACGCCGACCCTAGAGATCCAACTGTGCCAAAAATTTGCCACGGAAAAGAACTCCAATGGCGACCTTCCTCTTCATGTAGCTGCAAGTGCTGGGAATATGCAAATAGTGGAACTTTTAGTCAAGTTGTCTAACGAGCAGTTGAAAGATCATTGCAATTGTATACCACTAGTGGAGAAAAATATGGAGGAGAATACACCTTTGCACCTAGCCTTGATAAAAAAAATTCCAAGTGGGTCGTAATTCGACTTTAAAAGCTAAGTACAATAAGGTGGCCAAGTTCTTGGTTGAGAAATGTCCAGAAGTGTTATCCAAATAAGGAACACGAGTCTCCTCTCTATTTGTCGACAGAAAGAGGAGATGAGAAACTCGTAAAGCTCATGATAACTACAAATCGCCTGCCATATTGCAAATCAATTGTTCACGCTGCCATTTATTATCTCATGACAATTGCCAACCTACTAAATGGAAAATCAATTGTTCATACTGCCATTTATGGTTCTTTTATTGTGAGAAAAAAAAGAAGAAGGTGATTTTCAATTTCAGGTGTCTCAATTTCAGGTGATTTTATTTTTTTTGCTAAACTACATGTAGTTTAGTGGAAGGCCTAAACTACGCTTAGTTTAGCTATCAGGTGTGTTCTTGCCTCATCATTTTTCTCCAATGGTTATCAACCGTTTTTTCTTTTCTTTTCATTCTCTTCATCTCCCTCATCTCTTCACATTCTCTAACTTTTCAAATTCTCTTCTTTCTTTTTCTCTACAAAAGCTTCTATCCTCTCTCTCATTCCCTCACAATCTGACTTTCATCTTTTCTTCAATCTCAACTTCTCTCTCATCTCCTTCAATGGCACCAAAGTCTAGGAGAAGCTCCTACGTCCTCTCCACCAATACTTTCCATCTCACCTGTTGGAATGGAGCAACAAGGCTGACAACGACTCCTCTTTTGACCTATAGATCACACTTTTTGGAGGGTGAAAGGGCCAGATCAGAAAGTTTTTCAAACTTTTCTCATCTTTCAAATTTTCCTTTGATCTTTCGTTTCAATCTGTGTTTAGACCTATAAATGCTTGGGTTTTAATTTGGGATGGGTTTAGATGAAAACCTGACACTTTAGGAGGGGTAGGAACATGTTTAGGTTGAGTTTTGGTTGAGAAAAGTTTGGAGATGTCAAGGAACAACCTTCTGTGTTTGTTCCCGCGTGCGCAGATTTGGGCTTGCGTGAGCGGACTTGTTCTTGCGTATGCAGCCTGTGTTTACGCGTACGCAAACTTGTTCTTGCATGCGTGTATCTATTCTTCAGTTTATGCATGCACATAATCCTCCACAGGATCCTCTCTACGTACTCGTGCAGAATTCTACGTACGCAGGGTCTTTCTTGCATAAGCATGGCGCCACACAAAAACCCTAATTTGAACATTTTAGCTCCTTTTTCACCAATTTTTCACCTATTTGCAATTTTAACATCATCATTCACCATTTTTGAATTCCAATGTATGTTTCATGTCACATTTCATCCTATTATGCACTGAATATCATTTTCTTACCATTTCCTTCACCTAATTATGAATCTAATCCCATTCTCTTTTTGCGGGTATCAGCCCCATATTTTGGTAGGGGTAGCACCAGTCGAGTCTTGGTGTGATACTCCATCCTGACCGACAAGACTCGGGGTTATATCCATGTTGCGAGTTTCAAGCCTGTTGTCTATCTGATGCCTGAGAGGTTTGCCAATGCTGTCTTGGTGCAAAACTTGGTTGAGAGGTGGTGGGATACTACCCACACCTTCCACATTGTTGGCCTAGAGGTGACCATCTCTTCTTATAACTTCCACCACATGACTGGCTTGCAGTTTGATGGGGTCCTGATTAGTCCAAAGGATGATTTAGACATTTGGTTGGGCATAGACTTGTTAAGGAGAAGGTATGCTATTGAGACAATCCACTATACTGATCTTGAGGTAGATTTCATGTATCATCCACAGGGGATGTGTCATGTCCCAATCAGTCCAAAAAAAAAAAAAAAAAGGTCAGATTTTTTTAGCCCACAAGTGATCCCCACCTAACCCCACTCCCCACCACTCATTTTTCACTCATCCCTTTATCCTTTGACCAGCTCCCCACTCTCCCTCACTTCTCTTTTCTTTCTTTTTCTTCTTTTTCATTTTTTCATCTAACACTTCTCTTCACTCCCTCAAACTCACCCGCCGGCCTTCACTCCAAACCACACCATCTCACCATCATTTTTCCGGCAAGATCTTCAGAAAAATACTTTGGAACCCCTAAGCATCTTCATCATTTTATTTGAGGTAAAAATTTCTAATCTTTTTGGTGGGTTTTACACTTTTGCTTGAGGTTATTTTTATCTAAGCTTTTATAATGATACCCATGTGATTTATGAGCATTGGAAGTGATATTTATGTGTTTTTATGTATGAGTTTTGTATTGGTGGAATTATTTGATGAGTGGGTATATAATTTGTGCTAAAAATGGCTACTTAAGGTTTATGTATGATGGAAAATTTAGGGGTTTTAAGTTTTAACATGTGATAATTGGTAAATTTAATTTTTCCATTGCCATTAGGTTTATTTGGAGTTAGTTGAAGTTCTAATTTCTTGTCTTGGAGGATATTTTTATTTTTGCTTTCATGGGTTTCTTAATGGTGTAATGTAAATTTTATGGAAGTTAGTCATAATGTTGGAGATGATATTAAATGGGTTAACTTTATAAATTGGAGTTGATGCCTTGTGAATCAATTGTTGAGAAACTTTGGAAGTGGTATATATTATTATTGATGAGGTTAAATACTAGGCTTATCTAATTAAGTGATTATTTGGCAAATCCTAAATTGTAGCTAGATACAATTTCAAGCTCTATGCTTATTGTGATAAGTTTACTTGATATTGTTTAGGTTCTAGCTAATCTTCTTGAAGCTTGGAGAGTTAGACTTTTGCAGTTGCAAGATAAGTAGCTTTTTAGTGAGATTTTTGAAAAATAATCATATTGCATAAATGTTGTTTTTGTGTTAGACACACTTTTGGAAACTATCTATGAAAACATTATTTTCCTAAAAGCTATTGTGTCGTAACCTTAATATATATATATATATATATATATATATGAAAATGCATCATGTTTGGTATTGCATATGGGGAAATGCATGAATTGTTGACAGGGAAAATATGAGCATATTTTATTTAATCTTTCGTAAGGAAATTATGAACTTTATGGTTTATTAGAAAATCTAAAGATGTTTATCTTGTCTTGTTATTGGGAAATTGATATTAAATCTTTTGACGAAAATGAAGTTGAAAACTTTACAAACCTTGTGGAAGTTAAATTATGTAAGGTTTTCTTGAAATTACCTAGATATAAACTATGTATTTGAAAGTAATGTAACTTGTGAGTTTTATGTGGTTTTAACACCATGCCATGTGTGATTTCCCGGTGATTATCCGATTTGGTTTTCGTAGTCTTTGTGACAACGAAATCAAATCCACGTCAGTGCCCTTTCACATTGGATAACGCGTTCTTCCTTGTTGCCCATGGGGAGAAGAGGTTTCTCAATTGTGCGTGGGTGAGGCTGCTATTCATGGGGCCAAGAGACCTCATGCAAGAGAGGTCATATTTGACGTGCTCTCTCTGCTGCCCATGGGGAGAGAGAAAAACCGTGAGGGTATGGACGAGGTTCCTGTCTATGGGGCCAAGAGTCTGCATACCAGAGAGAACAATATCATGCCAGTTGTGAATGGATGGATCCCCTGACCGGTCTATGTGGTAGTGTGGTATATTTGTGGTAATTTATAGTATGTTAGATTTTATGGCTTTGAAAATTATATTGTTAGTGCTCACAGATTATTGATTATAGTATATAGTTTTAAGGTATTTACTTTGAGAAACTTTATCTTTCATTAATTAATCATTCTTTTCATTTTATTAAGTATTGAAGATGAAACTTGCATTTCCCCCACCCCCATTAATTATGCTATTTACAGGGCTCTGTTTTATCCCATTATTTTTATAAACTTTTCAGAGTAGGCAACAATATTTGGAGACAGCTTTTTGGTGGCTAATAGTAGTTAGACTAACTACTGATGGAGGCTGAACTTTTGTAATGGAGTTATTAGATGATGTACATCTTAGAATAGGCTTGACTCATTCTTTTGTATATTATAGTGGTTGTGACCGTATTCCGACTGATGGGACAAGTTGTTGATATGTAATTATTTATTCAAACCTCTATTCTTTTGTGACCAATGATCCTTATAATTAATACTTAGAGCTCTGACTTACTTAGAGAGTATATTCAATGGAATTATTATAATAATTCTTGAAGTTGGTACTTGATAGGATTTATGTAGATTGAATTGCCAAAAAAAGAAAAAAAAATTTATAGGTACTTGAGACATCTTTCTCACGTTTTGGACCCTTTGGGGTTTGGGGCGTGACAGAACGGCTGAGGAGTGCCTTCAGATGGCTAGGGTCTTTCTGCTATACTTGTTAAGGGCGGACTTGTTTGCCAATGGCAGGCAGATAGTGTCCTTTAGGTGGTTGGCCATTTTCTAATATTTTGAGAGGGCTTGGGTTGCTTATTGGGGAGAGTACAAAAGGCTGAAATTCTTGAATTTTAGGCTACCATTTTGAAGTTGAAAGTGCTATCATATTTTTTATGGGTACAATTGTTTAGAAAATAAGGATATACTTTTCTTATATAGGATATATATAAAAGGTTTTCTTTTAGACTATAAACAAAAGGTTCTTCTAAAGAATACAAAGTGCTATATGTTTATGCCTTTTTTTTTTTTCCTTTGAATTTTAGAATAATTTTTATCTACAAAAAAAAGTAATATTTTAATGATTTTTTGCGAAGGTCAATTGTGGCCCTCGCAAATAATTTAGTATTAGTAAGGGTATATTTTTAACCCACACAAAAAATAAACTTTTTGCAAGGAATTTTTATTGTCCCTTGTAAATAATTTGGTGAGAAAATTTTCCTATAAAATTTTTGACATTTTAATGATTATTTGTGAAGGCCGATCTTAGCCCTCGTAAATAATTTAGTATTAGTGACGGTTTTTTTTTTTTAACTGTCACAAGTAATACACTTTTTGTGAGAGATTTTTAATTGTCCCTCACAAATAATATGGAGAGAAAATTTTCCTCCGAAATATTAGTATTTGTGACGGCTATAACACATAATTGCGACGGCTTTTTTTGTTGGTCACAAATATTTCACTTTTTTCCAAGTATTTGCGAGGGCTTTATTTTGCGATCACAAATAAGATTTTTTGAGAGAGTTTTTTGGGTCCGTCAAAAATTATTGGTCACTAATAGGCATTTTTCTTGTAGTATATTGATTAATAACTATTTTAATGTGAGTCAAAAAACTAACAAGTGGCATTAAAGAGAGCTAGCTCTAGTTTAGTCAGGCTCACATTATACAACATGTCTTTTATAACTAATGAAACAAGGACATTGTTGACTAAACAAATTTCAAGGAATGTGTTTCAAAGTCCTACTACGAATTGAATAAAATAAATATTCACATATAATTTTAGTAACATGACCCATTTAATTTTAAAGTCATAACATTTGTGTAAATAGCTTATTAATTCAACTAAATAAAATAAGGTGGATGATCATTTTGAATTGCCACATAATAGATTTTGAGATATTCTTTCAACCTAATTTGGAAGAAAATTATATTCATAAAATTATTAGTCATTTAACATGTATAGTTCACACTATTAGCCCTTTTAGGTCATAACCAGCTAGACACTCTTACATGAGAGATGCTACGTCCATATTAATTTTACAACAAATCATAGGTGGTTAGCTGTTGTTGGTTCAAATTTGAACCTAACACTAAGATTACTTTTTTTGCCCTACTAATAACAACCAATAATAACCTGTCACTTAAGATTTGTTATAAAAATATTGTAAAAATATTATAGACATATCATTTCTCTCCTTACATTTATACATTGGTTTGACAAATGAAAATTACTTTGTATATGCAATAAATATTAATTACCTGGGATTATACCGAGTTTGTTGAATATCTGTACTTGATAGCAAGTGCTCGTGAAGTTATGACAATAATGTAATCGTAGCGCTGACTTGCTAAAAGTTATCCCACTAAATTAAGTGATGATCCAGGTATTACTGTCAATATTTTTCTGGTATTGCTTTAACTTGATGCAATTTGGAACTCCCAGTCAACCACGAAATTCTAGGGCTCTACCGTCATCATCATGTTTTTTCATAAAGGACAAAGGAGCTCTCTTTTTCAAAAAAGTTGTTAGCGGTCGTATCCTAAGTATTTATCATTGCTGGCTCACTGCCTTTTTCTTAGTATGTGAAATTGAAAAATAATAATTATGAGAGGGTTGGAAGGATAAAAGAGTGTGTGGATATGGTGACTTTATGTGATTAAATGTTTTTCTTGAATCTTTTGATGAATCATGACTAGACACTATTGTGGGGCTTCAAAAAGGCTTATCATTTATAACAATTAATACTTGTCATACTAAAAAAAGACAAACTCGTGATGAAAGTCTTACCCGCTGCTTTTTTCTTAGTATGTGAAATTGAAAAATAATAAGTAAGAGAGGCTTGGAAGGATAAGAGAGTGTGTGGATTTGGTGACACAAGATAGTTCTCATATCTCTATTTGATTAAATGCTTTTCTTGAATCTTTGGATTAATCATGACTAGATAGGGTTTCCAAAAGGCTTACCATTTATAAATGATCAATACTTATCATACTAAAAAAAGACAAACTCGTGATGAAAGTCTTACCAATTATGAAAGATCAATACTTTGTCATACTAACAAGAAGATAAACTCGCGATGCACGCGAGGAACAAATTTTTCTTATGGGCTTGGTAGTCAAGTGTATTAAAGACATTTGTTAATAAACAATTTAAGAAGATTATAATATAATTTTCATGAAAAATATTAAAGTATATCAAAAAAATGAATTGTTTTTTTTTTTTTTTTTATAAAAACTTTTCTAGACATGTTTCTTAAACTAATACCCTCATTAGATCCTTTAAAAATTCCCTTTTCATATAATATGTATTGTGTCAAAAACTCAAAATTAAACCTTAACTTTTGTGAGCAATCAAGTAGTGAAAAGTGGAAGCATAGTTGTTAAAATTTGAATTGTATAGAGAATTAAGTTTTTACTTCTCCATACCATGTAGTGTATCGTATTGTATATTTTAAAGTATACAAACACCTAATAAAATTAATAGAAAATATATAGATGTACATATATAAAAGTGATATATTCATTATAAATTAGAAATATATTCAAATTCTAACTAAATTAATCATTACTTATGTAATAATATTTAACAAATTTAATTAATTATCTCAAATTAATATATGTTTATAACATACACATATAAATTGATTATACTCAAAATTGATGATATATAACATATGAGCCTAAATAATACTTTCTTTTCATCACATTTATAATCTTGCCCAATCAACTCCATTTAATTCAATGTTATCACCATGTTCATTATCTCGCAAAATTATTTCTTTAACATTTTCTTCCTCATCATCAATTACTCTCCCTTCACTTTTTTTTATTTTAATAATTTTTTCTTTATATTTTTTCTTCACATTCTAGCTTCTTATAGACTTATAAAAATGACATCATGGGTCCATTTGGTTAGGCGTTCTGGATGCCTAAAAAAGTGTTTTTAAAATCCAAAACTCTGTTCCAAAAGCGTTATGGTTAAATCTGATTGGAAAAATTTCAATTCTCTTATAGTGGATTTATTTTACCTTCAGGATAATTAGGTTAAATCCTCCCTAGGATTTTACCTTGAAACAGTTCGTTTCATAGGTTGTCCTAGGTCATCATATTGTGGAGTTATTTATTTTCCGATGTTTTGCATGATATGATTTATTTGTGTTTACCCTAGATCTAAATATGTAATCTAAGTAATGACTTGGTTAATATATTAGATTAAAAAATTTAGTTTAAAGGGTCAAAAGAACAAACAAATGGAATAACTTGTCTCACAAAAACATCATTGAGAGGGCCTAACTTATCAACCAAAAGGTAAAAAAAATTCACTAGAATAGAATAGAAGTTTTACTATAGACTTAACTTTATATTTACAGCTATCTCATGTAATACTTACTAACATGACCCTGCAAAGCAATTAACAAACCCTTTTATTCTAGACTTTGCTGGTTGAATGTTAACCTCCCACTCTGAATATTTGTACTACCAACTGTGATGAAACTAGATTGCGACAACGCCAAATGCTTAATTGAGTTTGGTCAAGACTTATCCAAATTAGGTGAGTAATGTGTGAGTTAATGGATGTGGATAAAATTTGCAAACCCTAGTAAAAAAAATAAAGTATAAAAAAAAAATGGATTTTGCAAATCATATAATTAAATGTCTGTTTTGATTGTTTTGAAGTTGTATTCATTCTAAATTTTTATTTTTATTTTACTCATTTTCTATATTCAAATCTTGTACACATTTTTTGTTTTCAACTATTTTTTTGTTTAGCAACATTTTCTGATTTGTTTCTTGGTTATATATCTTTTTTTTTAAAAAAAAGAAAAAAGAAAAAGAAAACCTTACTTTGAGTTTTGGGAGACTAAAAGAATAATAATTAAGAGACAAGTGAAATTGCTAGCTCGCTGCCTTTTTCTCAGTACGTAAAATTAAAAAATAATAATTAAGACAGGGTTGGAAGGATAAGAGAGTGTGTGGATTTGGTGACACAAGATAGTCCCCATAATCCCTATATGATTAATTGCTTTTTTTGGAATCTTTTGATTAATCATGACTAGACACAGTTGTTGGCCTTCCAAAAGGCTTACCGTTTATGAATGATCAAAAGTTGTCATAATATAAAACGACAAACTCGTGATGAAAGTCTTACCAGTTATGAAAGATCAATACTTTGTCATACTAAAAAGAAGACAAACTCGTGATGCATGCGAGGAACAAATTTTTCTTATGGGTATGTTGGTCAGGCCTATTTAAGACATTTGTTAATAAACAATTTAAGAAGATTACAATATAATTTTCGTGAAAAATATTAAAGTATATCAATAAAATCAATTGTTTTTTTTTCCTTTCATTATAAAAAGGTTTCTAGACATGTTTCTTAAACTAATACCCTTATTGGATCCATTAAAAATTCCCTTTTCATATAATATGTATCGTGTTAGAAACTCAAAATGTAAACCTTAACTTTTGTGAGCAATCAAGTATTGAAAAGTGGAAGCATTGTTGTTAAAATTTGAATTGAATAAAGAATTAAGTTTTTATTTCTCCATACCATGTATTGTATCGTATTGTATATTGTAAGGTATACCAACACCTATTAAAATTAATAGAAAATATATAGATGTACATATATATATATATCACCATGTTCATCATTTGGCAAAATTATTTCTTTAAAATTTTCTTCTTCATCATCAATTACCCTCCCTTTATGTTCTTTTATTTTAATAATTTTTCTTCATATTTCTTCTTCGCATTCTAGCATCTTATAGACTTATAAAAATGACATCATGGGTCCATTTCGTTAGGCGTTCTGGAAGCCTAAAAAGGTGTTTTTAAAATCCAAAACTCTGTTCCAAAAGCGTTATGGTTAAATCTAATTGGAAAATTTTCAATTCTCTTATAGTGGATTTACTTTACCTTGAGGATAACTAGGTTAGATCCTCCTTAGGTTTTTACCTTGAAACGGTTCGTTTCATAGGTTTTTCTAGGTCATCATATCGTGGTGTTATTTATTTTCTGCTGTTTTGCATGATATGATTTATTTGTGATTAACCTAGATCAAAATAGTTAATCTAAGTAATCACATGGTTAATATATTAGGTTAAACAATCTGGTTTTAGGGGTCAAAACGAACAAACAAATGGAATAATTTGGCTCACAAAAACATCATTGAGAGGTCCTAACTTATCAACCTAAAGGTAAACAAGATTCGTTAGAATATAATAGAAGGTTTACTATAGACTTAACTTTATATTTGCAGCTATCTCATGTAATACTTACTAACATGACCCCGCATAGCAATTAACAAACCCCTTTATTCTAGACTTTGCGGGTTGAATGTAAACCTCCGACTCTGAATATGTGTACTCGCAACTGTGACGAAAATAGACTGCAACAACTACAAATGCCTAATTGAGTTTGGTCAAGATTTATCCAAATTATGTGGGTAATGGGTGAGTTAATGGATTTGGATAAAATTTGCAGACCCTAGTAAAAGAAATAAAGTATAAAAAAAATGGATTTTACAAATCATATAATTAAGTGTCTGTTTTGATTGTTTTGAGGTTGTATTCATTTTAAATTTTCATTTTTTTTACCCATTTTCTATATTCAAATCTTGTACACATTTTTGTTTTTAACTAGTTTTTTGCTTCGCATCATTTTCTACTTTGTTTCTTGGTTATATGATTTTTTTAAAGAAAAGAAAAAAGAAAATGAAAACCTTACTTTGAGTTTTGGGAGACTAAAAGAATAATAAATAAGAGACATGCGAAATTGCTGGCCCGCTGCCTTTTTCTCAGTACGTAATATTGAAAAATAATAATTAAGAGAGGGTTGGAAGGATAAGAGAGTGTGTGGATTTGGTGACACAAGATAGTTCCCATATCTTTATCTGATTAATTGTTTTTCTGGAATCTTTTGATTAATCACGACTAGACACAGTTGTTGGCCTTCCAAAAGGCTTACCATTTATGAATGATCAAAACTTGTCATAATATAAAAAGACAAACTTGTGATGAAACTCTTACCAGATGTGAAAGATCAATACTTTGTCATACAAAAAAGAAGACAAACTCGTGATGCATGCGAGGAACAACTTTTTCTTATGCGTATGTTGGTCAGGCCTATTTAAGACATTGGTTAATAAAAAATTTAAGAAGATTACAATATAATTTTCGTGAAAAATATTACAGTATATCAATAAAATCAGTTTTTTTTTTTTTTTTTTTTTTTTTTTTTTTTTTTTTTTTTTTTTTTTTTTCTGTTCCTTTTATTGTAAAAAGGTTTCTCGACATGTTTCTTAAACTAATACCCTTATTGGATCCATTAAAAATTCCCTTTTCATATAATATGTATCGTGTCAGAAACTCAAAATGTAAACCTTAACTTTTGTGAGCAATCAAGTATTGAAAAGTGGAAGCATTGTTGTTAAAATTTGAATTGTATAAAGAATTAAGTTTTTATTTCTCCATACCATGTATTGTATGGTATACAAACACCTATTAAAATTAATAGAAAACATATAGATGTACACACACACACACACACACACATATATATATATCACCATGTTCATCATCTTGCAAAATTATTTCTTTAACATTTTCTTCTTCATCATCAATTGCTCTCCCCTCATGTTCTTTTATTTTAATAATTTTTCTTTATATTTCTTCTTCGCGTTCTAGCTGCTTATATACTTATAAAAATGACATCATGGGTCCATTTTGTTAGGCGTTCTGGACGCCCAAAAAAGTGTTTTTAAAATCCAAAACTCTGTTCCAAAAGTGTTAGGGTTAAATCTAATTGGAAAATTTTAAATTCTCTCATAGTGGATTTACTTTTCCTTGAGGATAACTAGGGTAGATCCTCCTTAGGTTTTTACCTTGAAACGGTTCGTTTCATAGGTTTTTCTAGGTCATCATATCGTAGTGTTATTTATATTCCGATGTTTTGCATGATATAATTTATTTGTAATTAACCTAGATCAAAATATTTAATCAAAGTAATCACGTGGTAAATATATTAGGTTAAACAATCTGGTTTTAGGGGTCAAAACGAACAAACAAATGGAATAATTTGGCTCACAAAAACATCATTGAGAGGTCCTAACTTATCAACCTAAAGGTAAACAAGATTCGTTAGAATATAATAGAAGGTTTACTATAGACTTAACTTTATATTTGCAGCTATCTCATGTAATACTTACTAACATGACCCCGCATAGCAATTAACAAACCCCTTTATTCTAGACTTTGCGGGTTGAATGTAAACCTCCGACTCTGAATATGTGTACTCGCAACTGTGACGAAAATAGACTGCAACAACTACAAATGCCTAATTGAGTTTGGTCAAGATTTATCCAAATTATGTGGGTAATGGGTGAGTTAATGGATTTGGATAAAATTTGCAGACCCTAGTAAAAGAAATAAAGTATAAAAAAAAATGGATTTTACAAATCATATAATTAAGTGTCTGTTTTGATTGTTTTGAGGTTGTATTCATTTTAAATTTTCATTTTTTTTACCCATTTTCTATATTCAAATCTTGTACACATTTTTTGTTTTTAACTAGTTTTTTGCTTCGCATCATTTTCTACTTTGTTTCTTGGTTATATGATTTTTTTTAAAGAAAAGAAAAAAGAAAATGAAAACCTTACTTTGAGTTTTGGGAGACTAAAAGAATAATAAATAAGAGACATGCGAAATTGCTGGCCCGCTGCCTTTTTCTCAGTACGTAATATTGAAAAATAATAATTAAGAGAGGGTTGGAAGGATAAGAGAGTGTGTGGATTTGGTGACACAAGATAGTTCCCATATCTTTATCTGATTAATTGTTTTTCTGGAATCTTTTGATTAATCACGACTAGACACAGTTGTTGGCCTTCCAAAAGGCTTACCATTTATGAATGATCAAAACTTGTCATAATATAAAAAGACAAACTTGTGATGAAACTCTTACCAGATGTGAAAGATCAATACTTTGTCATACAAAAAAGAAGACAAACTCGTGATGCATGCGAGGAACAACTTTTTCTTATGCGTATGTTGGTCAGGCCTATTTAAGACATTGGTTAATAAACAATTTAAGAAGATTACAATATAATTTTCGTGAAAAATATTACAGTATATCAATAAAATCAGTTTTTTTTTTTTTTTTTTTTTTTTTTTTTTTTTTTTTTATGTTCCTTTTATTGTAAAAAGGTTTCTCGACATGTTTCTTAAACTAATACCCTTATTGGATCCATTAAAAATTCCCTTTTCATATAATATGTATCGTGTCAGAAACTCAAAATGTAAACCTTAACTTTTGTGAGCAATCAAGTATTGAAAAGTGGAAGCATTGTTGTTAAAATTTGAATTGTATAAAGAATTAAGTTTTTATTTCTCCATACCATGTATTGTATGGTATACAAACACCTATTAAAATTAATAGAAAACATATAGATGTACACACACACACACACACACACATATATATATATCACCATGTTCATCATCTTGCAAAATTATTTCTTTAACATTTTCTTCTTCATCATCAATTGCTCTCCCCTCATGTTCTTTTATTTTAATAATTTTTCTTTATATTTCTTCTTCGCGTTCTAGCTGCTTATATACTTATAAAAATGACATCATGGGTCCATTTGTTAGGCGTTCTGGACGCCCAAAAAAGTGTTTTTAAAATCCAAAACTCTGTTCCAAAAGTGTTAGGGTTAAATCTAATTGGAAAATTTTAAATTCTCTCATAGTGGATTTACTTTTCCTTGAGGATAACTAGGGTAGATCCTCCTTAGGTTTTTACCTTGAAACGGTTCGTTTCATAGGTTTTTCTAGGTCATCATATCGTGGTGTTATTTATATTCCGATGTTTTGCATGATATAATTTATTTGTAATTAACCTAGATCAAAATATTTAATCAAAGTAATCACGTGGTAAATATATTAGGTTAAACAATCTGGTTTTAGGGGTCAAAACGAACAAACAAATGGAATAATTTGGCTCACAAAAACATCATTGAGAGGTCCTAACTTATCAACCTAAAGGTAAACAAGATTCGTTAGAATATAATAGAAGGTTTACTATAGACTTAACTTTATATTTGCAGCTATCTCATGTAATACTTACTAACATGACCCCGCATAGCAATTAACAAACCCCTTTATTCTAGACTTTGCGGGTTGAATGTAAACCTCCGACTCTGAATATGTGTACTCGCAACTGTGACGAAAATAGACTGCAACAACTACAAATGCCTAATTGAGTTTGGTCAAGATTTATCCAAATTATGTGGGTAATGGGTGAGTTAATGGATTTGGATAAAATTTGCAGACCCTAGTAAAAGAAATAAAGTATAAAAAAAAATGGATTTTACAAATCATATAATTAAGTGTCTGTTTTGATTGTTTTGAGGTTGTATTCATTTAAATTTTCATATTTTTTACCCATTTTCTATATTCAAATCTTGTACACATTTTTTGTTTTTAACTAGTTTTTTGCTTCGCATCATTTTCTACTTTGTTTCTTGGTTATATGATTTTTTTTAAAGAAAAGAAAAAAGAAAATGAAAACCTTACTTTGAGTTTTGGGAGACTAAAAGAATAATAAATAAGAGACATGCGAAATTGCTGGCCCGCTGCCTTTTTCTCAGTACGTAATATTGAAAAATAATAATTAAGAGAGGGTTGGAAGGATAAGAGAGTGTGTGGATTTGGTGACACAAGATAGTTCCCATATCTTTATCTGATTAATTGTTTTTCTGGAATCTTTTGATTAATCACGACTAGACACAGTTGTTGGCCTTCCAAAAGGCTTACCATTTATGAATGATCAAAACTTGTCATAATATAAAAAGACAAACTTGTGATGAAACTCTTACCAGATGTGAAAGATCAATACTTTGTCATACAAAAAAGAAGACAAACTCGTGATGCATGCGAGGAACAACTTTTTCTTATGCGTATGTTGGTCAGGCCTATTTAAGACATTGGTTAATAAACAATTTAAGAAGATTACAATATAATTTTCGTGAAAAATATTATAGTATATCAATAAAATCAGTTTTTTTTTTTTTTTTTTTTTTTTTTTTTTTTTTTTTTTTTTTTTTTTTTTGTTCCTTTTATTGTAAAAAGGTTTCTCGACATGTTTCTTAAACTAATACCCTTATTGGATCCATTAAAAATTCCCTTTTCATATAATATGTATCGTGTCAGAAACTCAAAATGTAAACCTTAACTTTTGTGAGCAATCAAGTATTGAAAAGTGGAAGCATTGTTGTTAAAATTTGAATTGTATAAAGAATTAAGTTTTTATTTCTCCATACCATGTATTGTATGGTATACAAACACCTATTAAAATTAATAGAAAACATATAGATGTACACACACACACACACACACACATATATATATATCACCATGTTCATCATCTTACAAAATTATTTCTTTAACATTTTCTTCTTCATCATCAATTGCTCTCCCCTCATGTTCTTTTATTTTAATAATTTTTCTTTATATTTCTTCTTCGCGTTCTAGCTGCTTATATACTTATAAAAATGACATCATGGGTCCATTTTGTTAGGCGTTCTGGACGCCCAAAAAAGTGTTTTTAAAATCCAAAACTCTGTTCCAAAAGTGTTAGGGTTAAATCTAATTGGAAAATTTTAAATTCTCTCATAGTGGATTTACTTTTCCTTGAGGATAACTAGGGTAGATCCTCCTTAGGTTTTTACCTTGAAACGGTTCGTTTCATAGGTTTTTCTAGGTCATCATATCGTGGTGTTATTTATATTCCGATGTTTTGCATGATATAATTTATTTGTAATTAACCTAGATCAAAATATTTAATCAAAGTAATCACGTGGTAAATATATTAGGTTAAACAATCTGGTTTAAGGGGTCTAAATGAACAAAAAAATGGAATAATTTGTCTCACAAAAACATCTTTGAGGGGTCCTAACTTATCAACCTAAAGGTAAACAAGATTCATTAGAATATAATAGAAGGTTTACTATAGACTTAACTTTATATTTACAGCTACCTCATTTAATACTTACTAACATGACCCTGTGTAGCAATTAACAAACCCTTTTATTCTAGGCTTTGCTGGTTGAATGTAAACCTCCAACTCTGAATACTTGTACTCGCAACTGTGACGAAACTAGATTGCAACAACTACAAATGCTTAATTGAGTTTGGTCAAGACTTATCCATATTACGTGGGTAACGGGTGAGTTAATGGATTTGGATAAAATTTGCAGACCCTAGCAAAAAAAATAAAGTATAAAAAAAAAAATGGAATTTACAAATCATATAATTAAGTGTCTGTTTTGATTGTTTTGAGGTTGTATTCATTTTCGATTTTCATTTTTTTACCCATTTTCTATATTCAAATCTTGTACACATTTTTTGTTTTCAACTAGTTTTTTGCATCGCATCATTTTCTACTTTGTTTCTTGCTTATATGTTTTTTTATTAAAGAAAAGAAAAAAGAAAAAGAAAACCTTACTTTGAGTTTTGGGAGACTAGAAGAATAATAATTAAGAGACATTGGAAATTGTTGGCCCGCTGCCTTTTTCTCAGTACGTAATATTGAAAAATAATAATTAAGAGAGGATTGGAAGGATAAGAGAGCGTGTGGATTTGGTGACACAAGATAGTTCCCATATCTCTATCTGATTAATTGCTTTTTCTGGAATCTTTTGATTAATCACGACTAGACACAGTTGTTGGCCTTCCAAAAGGCTTACAATTTATGAATGATCAAAACTTTTCATAATATAAAAAGACAAACACGTGATGAAACTCTTACCAGATGTGAAAGATCAATACTTTGTCATACAAAAAAGAAGACAAACTCGTGGTGCATGCGAGGAACAACTTTTTCTTATGCGTATGTTGGTCAGGCCTATTTAAGACATTTGTTAATAAAAAATTTAAGAAGATTATAATATAATTTTCGTGAAAAATATTACAGTATATCAATAATATCAATTGTTTTTTTTTCTTTTCCTTTTATTGTAAAAAGGTTTCTAGACATGTTTCTTAAACTAATACCCTTATTGGATCCATTAAAAATTCCCTTTTCATATAATATGTATCGTGTCAGAAACTCAAAATGGAAACCTTAACTTTTGTGAGCAATCAAGTAGTGAAAAGTGGAAGCATTGTTGTTAAAATTTGAATTGTATAAAGAATTAAGTTTTTATTTCTCCATACCATGTATTGTGTCGTATTGTATATTGTAAGGTATACAAACACCTATTAAAATTAATAGAAAAAAAAAAAAAATAAAAAAAAAAATATATATATATATATATATATATATCACCATGTTCATCATCTTGCAAAATTATTTCTTTAAAATTTTCTTCATCATCATCAATTACTCTCCCCTCATGTTCTTTTATTTTAATAATTTTTCTTTATATTTCTTCTTCGCGTTCTAGCTGCTTATAGACTTATAAAAATGACATCATGGGTCCATTTTGTTAGGCGTTTTGGACGCCTAAAAAAGTGTTTTTATAATCCAAAACTTTGTTCCAGAAGCGTTAGGGTTAAATCTAACTGGAAAATTTTTAATTCTCTCAGAGTGGATTTACTTTACCTTGAGGATAACTAGAATAGATCCTCCTTAGGTTTTTACCTTGAAACGGTTCGTTTCATAGGTTTTTCTAGGTCATCATATCGTGGTGTTATTTATATTCCGCTGTTTTGCATGATATAATTTATTTGTAATTAACCTAGATCAAAATATTTAATCAAAGTAATCACGTGGTAAATATATTAGGTTAAACAATCTGGTTTAAGGGGTCTAAATGAACAAAAAAATGGAATAATTTGTCTCACAAAAAGATCTTTGAGGGGTCCTAACATATCAACCTAAAGGTAAACAAGATTCATTAGAATATAATAGAAGGTTTACTATGGACTTAACTTTATATTTACAGCTATCTCATATAATACTTACTAACATGACCCTGTGTAGCAATTAACAAACCTGTTTATTCTAGACTTTGCTGGTTGAATGTAAACCTCCAACTCTGAATACTTGTACTCGCAACTGTGACGAAACTAGATTGCAACAACAAAAAATGCTTAATTGAGTTTGGTCAAGACTTATCCATATTATGTGGGTAACGGGTGAGTTAATGGATTTGGATAAAATTTGCAGACCCTGGTAAAAAAAATTAAATATAAAAAAAAATGGATTTGACAAATCATATAATTAAGTGTCTGTTTTGATTGTTTTGAGGTTGTATTGTATTCATTTTCAATTTTCATTTTTTTTACCCATTTTCTATATTCAAATCTTGTACACATTTTTTTGTTTTCAACTAGTTTTTTGCTTCGCATCATTTTCTACTTTGTTCCTTGGTTATATGTTTTTTTTTAAAGAAAAGAAAAAAGAAAAAGAAAACCTTACTTTGAGTTTTGGGAGACTAGAAGAATAATAATTAAGAGACATGTAAAATTGCTGGCCCGCTGGCTTTTTCTCAGTACGTAATATTGAAAAATAATAATTAAGAGAGGGTTGGAAGGATAAGAGAGCGTGTGGATTTGGTGACACAAGATAATTCCCATATCTCTATCTGATTAATTGCTTTTTCTGGAATCTTTTGATTAATCACGACTAGACACAGTTGTTGACCTTCCAAAAGGCTTACCATTTATGAATGATCAAAACTTGTCATAATATAAAAAGACAAACTCGTGATGAAAGTCTTACCAGTTATGAAAGGTCAATACTTTGTCATACAAAAATGAAGACAAACTCGTGATGCATGCGAGGAACAACTTTTTCTTATGGGTATGTTGGTAAGGCCTATTTAAGACATTTGTTAATAAACAATTTAAGAAGATTATAATATAATTTTCGTGAAAATTTTTACAGTATATCAATAAAATCAATTGTTTTTTTTTCTTTTCCTTTTATTGTAAAAAGGTTTCTAGACATGTTTCTAAAACTAATACCCTTATTGGATCCATTAAAAACTCCCTTTTCATATAATATGTATCGTGTCAGAAACTCAAAATGTAAACCTTAACTTTTGTGAGCAATCAAGTACTGAAAAGTGGAAGCATTGTTGTTAAAATTTGAATTGTATAAAGAATTAAGTTTTTATTTCTCCATACCATGTATTGTATCGTATTGTATACTGTAAGGTATACAAACACCTATTAAAATTAATAGAAAATATATAGATGTACATATATATATATCACCATGTTCATCATCTTGCCAAATTATTTCTTTAAAATTTTCTTGTTCATCATCAATTACTCTCCCCTCATGTTCTTTTATTTTAATAATTTTTCTTTATATTTCTTCTTCTGGTTCTACCTTCTTATAGACTTATAAAAATGACGTCATGGGTCCATTTTGTTAGGCGTTCTGGACGCTTAAAAAAGTGTTTTTAAAATCCAAAACTCTGTTCCAAAAGCGTTAAGGTTAAATCTAATTGGAAAATTTTCAATTCTCTCATAGTGGATTTAGTTTACCCTAAGGATAACTAGGATAGATCCTCCTTAGGTTTTTACCTTGAAACGGTTCGTTTCATAGGTTTTTCTAGGTCATCATATCGTGGTGTTATTTATTTTCCGCTATTTTGCATGATATGATTTATTTGTGATTAACCTAGATCAAAATATTTAATCTAAGTAATCGCATGGTTAATATATTAGGTTAAACAATCTAGTTGAAGGGGTCTAAACGAACAAAAAAATGGAATAATTTGTCTCACAAAAACATCATTGAGAGGTCCTAACTTATCAACCTAAAGGTAAACAAGATTCATTAGAATATAATAGAAGGTTTACTATAGACTTAACTTTATATTTACAGCTATCTCATATAATACTTACTAACATGACCCCGTGTAGGAATTAACAAACCCTTTTATTCTAGACTTTGCAGGTTGAATGTAAACCTCCAACTCTGAATACTTGTACTCACAACTGTGACAAAACTAGATTGCAACAGCTACAAATGCTTAATTGAGTTTGGTCAAGACTTATCCATATTATGTGGGTAACGGGTGAGTTAATGGATTTGGATAAAATTTGCAGACCCTTGTAAAAAAAATAAAGTTAAAAAAAAAAGGATTTTACAAATCATATAATTAAGTGTCTGTTTCGATTGTTTTGAGGTTGTATTCATTTTCAATTTTCATTTTTTTTACCCATTTTCTATATTAAAATCTTGTACACATTTTTTGTTTTCAACTAGTTTTTTGCTTCGCATCATTTTCTACTTTGTTTCTTGGTTATATGTTTTTTTTTTAAAGAAAAGTAAAAAGAAAAAGAAAACCAATCTTTGAGTTTTGGGAGACTAGAAGAATAATAATTGTGAGACATATGAAATTGTTGGCCAGCTGCCTTTTTCTCAGTACGTAATATTGAAAAATAATAATTAAGAGAGGGTTGGAAGGATAAGAGAGTGTGTGGATTTGGTGACACAAGATAGTTCCCATATCTCCATCTGATTAATTGCTTTTTCTGGAATCTTTTGATTAATCACGACTAGACACAGTTGTTGGCCTTCCAAAAGGCTTACCATTTATGAATGATCAAAACTTGTCATAATATAAAAAGACAAACTCGTGTTGAAACTCTTACCAGTTGTGAAAGATCAATACTTTGTCATACAAAAAAGAAGACAAACTCGTGATGCGTGCGAGGAATAACTTTTTCTTATGGGTATGTTGGTCTGGCCTATTTAAGACATTTGTTAATAAATAATTTAAGAAGATTATAATATAATTTTCGTGAAAAATATTACTGTATATCAATAAAATCAATTGTTTTTTTTTCTTTTCCTTTTATTTTAAAAAGGTTTCTAGACATGTTTCTTAATACCGTTATTGGATCCATTAAAAATTACCTTTTCATATAATATGTATCCTGTCAGAAACTCAAAATGTAAACCTTAACTTTTGTGAGCAATCAAGTATTGAAAAGTGGAGGCATTGTTGTTAAAATTTTAATTGTATAAAGAATGAAGTTTTTGTTTCTCCAAACCATGTATTGTATCGTATTGTATATTGTAAGGTATACAAACACCTATTAAAATTAATAGAAAATATATAGATGTACATATATATATATATATATATATATATATATATATATATCACGATGTTCATCATCTTGCAAAATTATTTCTTTAAAATTTTCTTCTTCATCATCAATTACTCTCCCCTCATGTTCTTTTATTTTAATAATTTTTCTTTATATTTCTTCTTCGCGTTCTAGCTTCTTATAGACTTATAAAAATGACATCATGGGTCCAATTTGTTAGGCGTTCTGGATGCCTAAAAAAGTGTTTTTAAAATCCAATACTCTGTTCCAAAAGCATTAGGGTTAAATCTAATTGGAAAATTTTCAATTCTCTCATAGTGGATTTACTTTACCTTGAGGATAACTAGGATAGATCTTCCTTAGGTTTTTACCTTGAAACGGTTCGTTTCATAGGTTTTTTTAGGTCATCATATCGTGGTGTTATTTATTTTCCGCTGTTTTGCATGATATGATTTATTTGTGATTAACCTAGATCAAAATATTTAATCTAAGTAATCACATGGTTAATATATTAGGTTAAACAATCTGGTTTAAGGGGTCTAAACGAACAAAAAAATGGAATAATTTGTCTCACAAAAACATCATTGAGAGGTCCTAACTTATCAACCTAAAGGTAAACAAGATTCATTAGAATATAATAGAAGGTTTACTATAGACTTAACTTTATATTTACAGCTATCTCATATAATACTTACTAACATGACCCCGTGTAGCAATTAACAAACCCTTTTATTCTAGACTTTGCTGGTTGAATGTAAACCTCCGACTCTGAATACGTGTACTCGCAACTGTGACAAAACTAGATTGCAACAAGTACAAATGCTTAATTGAGTTTGGTCAAGACTTATCTAAATTATGTGGGTAACGGGTAAGTTAATGGATTTGGATAAAATTTGCAGACCCTAGTAAAAAAAATAAAGTATAAAAAAAAATTGGATTTTACAAATCATATAATTAAGTGTCTGTTTTGATTGTTTTGAGGTTGTATTCATTTTCAATTTTCATTTTTTTTACCCACTTTCCATATTCGAATCTTGTACACATTTTTTGTTTTCAACTAGAACTTTGGTTCGCATCATTTTGTACTTTGTTTCTTGGTTATATGTTTTTTTTTTAAAGAAAAGAAAAAAGATAAACGACATCATGGGTCCATTTTGTTAGGCTTTCTGGACGCCTAAAAAAGTGGTTTTAAAATCCAAAACTCTGTTCCAAAAGCGTTAGGGTTAAATCTAATTGGAAAATTTTCAATTCTCTAATAGTGGATTTACTTTACCTTGAGGATAACTAGGATAGATCCTCCTCAGGTTTTTACCTTGAAACGGTTCGTTTCATCGGTTTTTCTAGGTCATCATATCGTGGTGTTATTTATTTTCCGTTGTTTTGCGTGATATGATTTATTTGTGATTAACCTAGATCAAAATATTTAATCAAAGTAATCACATGGTTAATATATTAGGTTAAACAATCTGGTTTAAGGGGTCTAAACGAACAAAAAAATGGAATAATTTGTCTCAGAAAAACATCATTGAGGGGTCCTAACTTATCAACCTAAAGGTAAACAAGATTCATTAGAATATAATAGAAGGTTTACTATAGACTTAACTTTATATTTACAGCTATCTCATATAATACTTACTAACATGACCTTGTGTAGCAATTAACAAACCCTTTTATTCTAGACTTTGCTGGTTGAATGTAAACCTCCGACTCTGAATACGTGTACTCGCAACTGTGACAAAACTAGATTGCAACAAGTACAAATGCTTAATTGAGTTTGGTCAAGACTTATCTAAATTATGTGGGTAACGGGTAAGTTAATGGATTTGGATAAAATTTGCAGACCCTAGTAAAAAAAATAAAGTATAAAAAAAAAATGGATTTTACAAATCATATAATTAAGTGTCTGTTTTGATTGTTTTGAGGTTGTATTCATTTTCAATTTTCATTTTTTTTTACCCATTTTCTATATTCAAATCTTGTACACATTTTTGGTTTTCATCTAGTTTTTTGCTTCGCATCATTTTCTACTTTGTTTCTTGGTTATATGTTTTTTTTTAAAGAAAAGAAAAAAGAAAAAGAAAACCTTACTTTGAGTTTTGGGAGACTAAAAGAATAATAATTAAGAGACATGTGAAATTGCTGGCCCGCTGCCTTTTTCTCAGTACGTAATATTGGAAAACAATAATTAAGAGAGGGTTGGAAGGGTAAGAGAGTGTGTGGATTTGGTGACACAAGATAGTTCCCATATCTCTATCTGATTAATTGCTTTTTCTGGAATCTTTTGATTAATCATGACTAGACACAGTTGTTGGCCTTCCAAAAGGCTTACCATTTATGAATGATCAAAACTTGTCATAATATAAAAAGACAAACTCGTGATGAAAGTCTTACCAGTTATGAAAGGTCAATACTTTGTCATACAAAAATGAGGACAAACTCGTGATGCATGCGAGGAACAACTTTTTCTTATGGGTATGTTGGTCAGGCCTATTTAAGACATTTGTTAATAAACAATTTAAGAAGATTATAATATAATTTTCTTGAAAAATATTACAGTATATCAGTAAAATCAATTTTTTTTTTCCTTTTATTATAAAAAGGTTTCTACACATGTTTCTTAAACTAATACCCTTATTGGATCCATTAAAAATTCCCTTTTCATATAATATGTATCGTGTCAGAAACTCAAAATGTAAACCTTAACTTTTGTGAGCAATCAAGTAGTGAAAAGTGGAAGCATTGTTGTTAAAATTTGAATTGTATAAAGAGTTAAGTTTTTATTTCTCCATACCATGTATTGTATCGTATTGTATATTGTAAGGTATACAAACACCTATTAAAATTAATAGAAAATATATACATGTACATATATATATATATATATATATATATATATATTTATATCACCATGTTCATCATCTTGCAAAATTATTTCTTTAAAATTTTCTTCTTCATCATCATTTACTCTCCCTTCATGTTCTTTTATTTTAATAATTTTTCTTTATATTTCTTCTTTGCATTCTAGCTTATTATAGACTTATAAAAATGACATCGTGGGTCCACTTGGTAAGGCATTCTGGATGCCTAAAAAAGTGTTTTTAAAATCAAAAACTCTGTTCGAAAAGTGTTAGAGTTAAATCTGGATGGAAAATTTTCAATTCTCTCATACTGGATTTAATTTACCTTAAGGATAATTAGGTTAAATCCTTCCTTAGTTTTTACCTTGAAACGGTTCGTTTCATAGGTTTTTCTAGGTCATCATATCGTGGTGTTATTTATTTTCCGTTGTTTTGCATGATATGATTTATTTGTGCTTAACCTAGATCTAAATAATTAATCTAAGTAATCACATGATTAATATATTTGGTTAAACAATCTAGTTTAAGGGGTCTAAACGAACAAACAAATGGAATAACTTGTCTCACAAAAACATCATTGAGAGGTTCTAACTTATCAACCTAAAGGTAAAAAAAAAAATTCTTTGAATATAGTAGAAGGTTTAGTATAGACTTAACTTTTTATTTACAGCTCTCTCATGTAATACTTACTAACATGACCCCGCGTAGCATTTAACAAGCCCTTTTATTCTAGACTTTGCTTGTTGAATGTAAACCTCCCACTCTAAATATTTGTACTAGCAACTGTGATGAAACTAGAGTCCAACAACTACAAATGCTTAATTGAGTTTGGTCAAGACTTATCCCAATTAGGTGGGTAACAGGTGAGTTAATAGTTTTGGATAAAATTTGCAAACCATAGTAAAAAAAATAAAGTATAAAAAAAAAAGATTTTCCAAATCATATAATTAAGTGTCTGTTTTGATTGTTTTGAGGTTGTATTCATTTTCAATTTTCATTTTTTTTTACCCATTTTCTATATTCAAATCTTGTACACCTTTTTTGTTTTCGACTATTTTTTTGTTTATCATCATTTTCTGCTTTGTTTCTTGGTTATATGTTTTTTTTTAAAAGAAAAAAGAAAAAGAAAACCTTACTTTGAGTTTTGGGAGACTAAAAGAATAATAACTAAGAGACATGTGAAATTGCTGGCCTGTTGCCTTTTTCTCAGTATGTAAAATTGAAAAATAATAATTAAAAGAGGGTTGGAAGGATAAGAGAGTGTGTGGATTTGGTGACACAAGATAATTCCCATATCTCTATCTGATTGAATGCTTTTTTTGGAATCTTTTGATTAATCACGACTAGACACAATTGTAGGCCTTCCAAAAGGCTTACCATTTATGAATGATCAAAACTTGTCATAATATAAAAAGACAAACTCGTGATGAAAGTCTTACCAATTATGAAAGATCAATACTTTGTCATACTAAAAAGAAGACAAACTTGTGATGCATGCGAGGAACAAATTTTTCTTATGGGTTTGTTAGTCAAGCCTATTTGTGACATTTGTTAATAAAAAATTTAAGAAGATTATAATATAATTTTCATAAAAAATATTACAGTATATCAATAAAATCAATTGTTTTTTTTCCCCTTTTATTATAAAAAGGTTTCTAGACATGTTTCTTAAACTAATACCCTTATTGGATCCATTAAAAATTCCCTTTTCATATAATATTTTTCGTGTAAGAAACTCAAAATGTAAACCTTAACCTTTGTGAGCAATCAAGTTGTGAAAAGTGGAAGCATAGTTGTTAAAATTTGAATTGCATAAAGAATTAAGTTTTTATTTCCCCATACCATGTATTGTATCGTATTGTATATTGTAAGGTATACAAACACCTATTAAAATTAATAGAAAATATATAGATGTACATATATATATATATCACCATGTTCATCATCTTGCAAAATTATTTCTTTAAAATTTTCTTCTTCATCATCAATTACTCTCCCTTCATTTTCTTTTATTTTAATAATTTTTCTTTATATTTCTTCTTCGCATTCTAGCTTCTTATAGACTTATAAAAATGACATCATGGGTCCACTTGGTTAGGCGTTCTGGACGACTAAAAAAGTGTTTTTAAAATCCAAAACTTTGTTCCAAAAGCGTTAGGTTTAAATTTGATTGGAAAATTTTCAATTCTCTCATAGTGGATTTACTTTACGTTTAGGATAACTAGGTTAAATCCTCTCTGGGTTTTTACCTTGAAAAGGTTCATTTCATAGGTTTTTATAGGTCATCATATCGTGGTGTTATTTATTTTCCGCTGTTTTGCATGATATGATTTATTTGTGTTTAACCTAGATCTAAATAGTTAATCTAAGTAATCACATGGTTAATATATTAGGTTAAACAATCTGATTTAAAGGGTCTAAATGAACAAAAAAATGGAATAACTTGTGTCACAAAAACATCATTGAGAGGTTCTAACTTATCAACTTAAAGGTAAAAAAAATTCATTAGAATATAATGGAAGGTTTACTATAGACTTAACATTATATTTACAGCTATCTCATGTAATACTTACTAACATGACCCTGCGTAGCAATTAACAAACCCTTTTATTCTAGACTTTGCTGGTTGAATGTAAACCTCCTACTCTGAATATTGTACTAGCAACTGTGATGAAACTAGATTGCAACAACTACAAATGCTTAATTGTGTTTGGTCAAGACTTATCCCAATTAGGTGGGTAACGGGTGAGTTAATGGATTTGGATAAAATTTGCAAATCCTAGTAAAAAAAATAAAGTATAAAAAAAAATGGATTTTACAAATCATATAATTAAGTGTTTGTTTTGATTGTTTTGAGGCTGTATTCATTTTCAATTTTCATTTTTTTTACCCATTTTCTATATTCAAATCTTGTACACATTTTTTGTTTTCAACTATTTTTTTGTTTAGCATCATTTTCTGCTTTGTTTCTTGGTTATATGTTTTTTTTTTTAAAGAAAAAGAAAACCTTGCTTTGAGTTTTGGGAGACTAAAAGAATAATAATTAAGAGACATGTGAAATTGCTGTCCGCTGCCTTTTTCTCAGTATGTAAAATTGAAAAATTATAATTAAGAGAGGGTTGGAAGGATAAGAGAGTGTGTGGATTTGATGACACAAGAAAGTTCCCATATCTCTATCTGATTAAATGTTTTTTTTGGAATCTTTTGATTAATCACGACTAGACACAGTTGTAGGCCTTCCAAAAGGCTTACCATTTATGAATTAACAAAACTTGTCATAATATAAAAAAGACAAACTCGTGATGATAGTCTTACCAGTTATGAAAGGTCAATACTTTGTCATACTAAAAAGAAGACAAACTCGTGATGCATGCGAGGAACAAATTTTTCTTATGGGTTTGGAAGTCAGGCGTATTTAAGACATTTGTGAATAAACAATTTAAGAAGATTATAATATAATTTTCATGAAAAATATTAAAGTATATCAAGAAAATTGATTGTTTTTTTTTTTCCTTTTTTTATAAAAAGGTTTCTAGACATGTTTCTTAAACTAATACCCTTAATGTAAACCTCAACTTTTGTTTCTTAAAAATATTAATGTTTCTTGAAATCAATTGTTTCTAGACATGTTTCAAAAACTCAAAATGTAAACCTTAACTTTTGTGAGCAATCAAATAGTGAAAAGTGGAAGCATAGTTGTTAAAATTTGAATTGTATAGAGAATTAAGTTTTTATTTCTCCATACCATGTATTGTATGGTATACAAACACCTATTAAAATTAATAGAAAACACACACACACACGCGCGCGCACGCGCGCACACACACACACACACACACACACACACATATATATATATATATATATATATCACCATGTTCATCATCTTGCAAAATTATTTCTTTAACATTTTCTTCTTCATCATCAATTACTCTCCCTTCATGTTCTTTTATTTTAATAATTTTTTCTTTATGTTTCTTCTTCGCATTCTAGCTTCTTATAGACTTATAAAAATGACATAATGGATCCATTTGGTTAGGCGTTCTAGATGCCTAAAAAAGTGTTTTTAAAATCCAAAACTCTTTTTCGCAATAGTAAATTCCCATAGCTATTTTACAACACTCATTTTAAATTCAAAACACCGTTTTGCAACAACTTATACAAACCCAGCCCATATATAAAAATAATTATATTGTCATTTAATATCTTATATATAGAAACAAAAATTGCAAATACGATAGTGAAGTATTGAGTGTGTAGTTCAAAATTGGTAAGGGCAAGAGAGAATGGGGGGAGAACTTATGAACATGTTATTTTATTGGGTCCAATCAATTAGCTCAATAATTTCTTGATAAAAACAAGTCTAATATCTTCTTGGACTCAAATAATAGCACAAAATTTAACAAAACTCATTTTAAACTCACATTTTTATGTATTGTATGATTTCAATTACGATACGATATTATTTATATGATACGCACTATGTATCATACGATTTATTAGTAATTACAATACGCTATTATGATATGGGACTTTTTGTGTATGATATGATATATATCGTATAATACTGAGAACTACAAGTTGAAGAAATTGCATTATAAAAATATGACGTAGTTATGACAACATCATCATTGACGACGGAGGAATTTTATATTTACCAAAAAATAACATCAGTGACGTAGCATTTTTCAAAATCAAAGCTTCATGTGTGAGCTGTCGGTTTGGTATCGTTGCAGGAAAATAAACTGTATCATAAATAGCTTTAACTAATTAAGTGGGAATTAGTTATTATTACCAACAAGTGGGGTATTGTCATAAATAGCATGGTTTAATCAACTTTGTCGTAATTGACATTCAATTTATGACAAATTTGTTATTTCTAGCTAGGGTAGATTGATTTTCTTTTTCAAAAGTGCTACGTCCATGGCATTTTCACAACAAATTATAGGTGGTTAGTTATTATTTGTTATAATTTGAATCTATCACTAAAATTACTTTTTTGTCCCACCAATAAAAACTTGTAACAACCTGCCACTTAGAATTTGTTGTGAAAATGTTCTAGACATAACATTTCTTTCTTCTTTTTAGTGGGGTTGGGTTGGTTTTTGAGCTTTTCAATGTGGAGAAGTTCGATTGGATTAAAATTCACTTTTTTTTTTTGAGAATCGGATTTAAAAAAAAAACCTAAAATTATCTTAATTTTAAACCAAGTTAAATATTGGTCCAATTATGTGCTCACTTTCAATTGGTTAGCTCAAACACCATACAATACAAAGCAAAACATTATAAAGATGAGATATGGTGACCCATGTAAAATCAATGGTGTTAGGTTTTAAAGATTTAGGCGTAAATGCTTAGAATCTTATTTTTATTGTGTTGGCAAATCGAGAACAAAACATGTCTAGTTTAGGTGTTAGGCGATGCTTAAAAGTGTTCGTTTCAAGGTCCAAGTCCAGTTGACTGCAAAAAAAGGAAGGAAGTTTTTTCCTTGCTAGATTGATCAAGAAATTTGGCTCGACTGAATGAAAATCACCAGGAGCAAATTTCTGCAGATTTTTTAATTAGGCCTAAGCCCGCGAAAACGTTTAGGGTTTCATTCCAAATTCCTCACATATAAAAGGGAAACCCTAACTACATTTTTCAGACTTTTGGAAGACTTGTGTGTTACTTTTTGTGAGATCTGAGAGGTTTTTGTACCTTCTAATTGCACAAGAATTTACTGGAGAAAAATCTACAATCAAGCGTTGGTAGAACATAGTTTCTACATCAAGATCATTACAAATGGTGATTTGAAACCTTTGAGTAGGATCTAAAATTCAGAAGTAAGGGTGCTTGTGTTGGTGTAAATCTGAGAAGAAAAGGAGTATGTGGATTCGGAGCTTGCACGTGATCATGTTAGTAAGTTACTACTAGAGGTAGCAATAGATATTGGGTTAAATCTGATTGTAAAAACTTCAATTTCATTATAGTGGATTTACTTTCTCTTGAAAATAGTTAGTTTAAATCCTTGGATTTTACTTTTAAATAGTTTGTTTCATCGGTTTTCCTAGGTCATCATATCGTGGTATTATTTATTTTTCACTGTTTTGCATGATATGATTTATTTGTGTTCGACCTAGATTTAAATAATTAATCTAAGTAATCACTTGGTTAATATATTAGGTTAAACAAGAGGTCTAAACGAACAAACAAATGGAATAACTTGTCTCACAAAAAAATCATTGAGAGGGTCTAACCTATCAGCCCCAAGGTAAACAAAATTCACAAGAATAGAATAGAAGTTTTACTATAGACTTAACTTTATATTTACAGCTATCTCATGTAATACTTACTAACATGACCCCGCGTAGCAATTCACAAACCCTTTCATTCTAGACTTTGCTGGTTGAATGTAAACCTCCCACTCTCAATATTTGTACTAGTAATTGTGATGAAATTGGATTGCAACAACTCCAAAAGCTTAATTGAGTTTGGTCAAGACTTATCCAAATTAGGTGGGTAATGGGTGGGTTAATGGATTTGGATAAAATTTGCTAACCCCAGTCGAAAAAAATAAAGCATAAACAACAATGAAAATAAAGCATAAACAACAATGGATTTTGCAAATCATATAATTAAATGTCTGTTTTGAGGTTGCATTCATTTTCTATTTTCATTTTTTTTACTCATTTTTTATATTCAAATCTTGTACACATTTTTGTTTTCAACTATTTTTTTGTTTAGCTTCATTTTCCGCTTTGTTTCTTGGTTATATGTTTTTTTTTTTGAAAAAAAAAAACCTTATTTTGAGTTTTGTGAGACTAAAAGAATAATAATTAAGAGATATGTGAAATTGCTAGCCCGCTGCCTTTTTCTCAGCATTTGAAATTGAAAAATAATAATTAAGAGAGGGTTGGAAGGATAAGAGAGTGTGTGGATTTGGTGACACAAGATAGTTCCCATATCTCTATCCGATTAAATTATTTTTTGGAATCTTTTGATTAATCATGACTAGACACTGTTGTAGGGCTTCTAAAAGGCTTACCATTTATGAACGATCAATACTTGTCATACTAAGAAAAGACAAACTCGCGATGAAAGTCTTAGCAATTATGAAAGATCAATACTTTGTCGTACTAAAAAGAAGACAAATTCGTGATGCACGCGAGGAACAAATTTTTCTTATGGGTTCGGCAATTGGGTGGATTTAAGACATCTATTAATAAACAATTTAAGAAGATTATAATATAATTTTCATGGAGAATATTAAAGTCTGTTAAAACAAAATCAATTGTCTTTTTTATTTTATTTTATCTTTTTCTATAAAAAAGTTTCTAGACATGTTTCCTAAACTAATACGCTTATTGGATCCGTTAAAAATTTCCTTTTCATATAGTATGTATCGTGTCAAAAATGCAAAATGTAAACCTTAACTTTTGTGAACAATCAAGTAGTGAAAAGTGGAAGCATAGTTGTCAAAATTTGAATTGTATGGAGAATGAAGTTTTTATTTTTCCATACCATGTATCGTATCGTATTGTATATTGTAAGATATACAAACACCAAATAAAATTAATAGAAAATTTATAGATGTACATATATAAAAGCAGTATATTCATTATAAATTGGAAATATATATATATCAAATTATGACTAATTTAATCATCACTTAGGTAATAATATTTAACAAATTTAATTAATTATCTCAAATTAACATATTTTATAACATACACATTCAAATTGATTAAACTCAAAATTGATGATATATAACATATGATCTTAAATAATACTTTCCTTTCATCATATTTATTATCCTAAATATGCCTTCCAAGCTTCTTGCTCCAACAGGGTTACGCTGAACCTTGTCTTCTTTAGCTTACCGGATCCCGCAATAAGCCCATTGCATCAACCAAATGAATTGGTCCTCTCTGAACTGCTTCCCACACACCAAAACACCTCCTCACTGATATAGGTATGGTGAGATAAGGATTTGGCAAATGTATCTCTCAAGGATATGTCAATGGAAAAAGTGAGAGTAGAGGAATTTGGAGAATCAAATGATAAAGATTGTGAATGAGTCAATCTTGGTTTTCTCTCTCAAAAATTCTCTCTAGAAGCTTTTAACATTTCGTGGGTATAAGGGTATTTATAGTAGGGTGTATGAGGAATGCGAAAAGTCAGTTTTCATCAAACAGGGCATTCTGGCGACTCAACCTCGCAACTGGAACGAGTCACGAGTCTGAGTCGTGAGCTAACTGCTTGGCCAGACTGGAAGTTTTGTCCTGTAGTGCTCCAACTGTCGTGACCCTTCAGCTCCCTTACATGGTTCACATGTGTGCCATTCTGGCGACTTGCCAGTCATGGGATCCAGTTGCGAGAGTCCTTTGAATTGCACATATCTTGAGTTTTCTTCACACTCTCTCATACACTACCCTTACATAATTCCCTCCTAAATACAGTTTCTATATGCTGAATTATAATCAAAATTTGGCACGAAATAAAATTTCAATCCAACTAGAACTTGTCCTTTGGATCAGTGGGGTTATATTTACATGTTTTGTGCTTTGTAAAAATCATTGGTGGGACAACATCCTAAGCAATTTACCTACCTTTTTATTCTAAAAAATAAATTAAAATTTAAACACTCTTTTTGTCTATTTCACCTCAGTTAAGATTGCTTAAATTGAGTTGATTTATATATATATATATATATATATATATATATATATATATATATGAGATGGGTTCAAGTTACACTGGTGTAACTTTTTAGAGTTACACATTTTTTAAACCATTAGATTTAAGTAAATTTAACGGTCAAAAAAAGAATTTCATTAGTGTAATTAGGATTTAATTAATTATCCTTCATTTATTATATTTTATATCTAACAAAAAAGTGTTATATTTGACTCTCTCTCTCTCTCTCTCTCTCTCTCTCTCTTTATCTCTTTCTCCTCCACTATTGTTCCACCTCCATGGATAGATTGCACTAATTTTGCATAGGATCTCAAGGGTGGCTGATACTTCAGCGTTCAAATTTCCTGCTTACATTCTAGAGAAAAAAAAAAAAAAAACTACTATTACAAACTACAATACAGCTTTTTTTTTCTTTTTTTTTTATAAATTTTTTTATAACTGTCTACGTTCTATAGAATTCTAATCAGATTCCGTTATTTATTTGATGAAAAAAGATTCCTTTGTGATTTCGCTCGAATTTATCAAAATATATCTTGTCAGTTGTTGTGACCTAACAAAAAAGACAAAAATGAACTTACAGAATACAAATTAAGATTCAGAGAATTGTAATATACTAATAATATTGGGGTTATGTGATTTGAGTTTATATTTAGTTGACATTCAATGAAGGAAATAAAGGGTATTACTGATCAAGCTCTGCTGTAGAGATTTGAGGACATCTCAAATGTTATACATTTAGGTTCAACTATAAAAGTTTCTTAAAAAATAAGGATCAACTAAAAAAGTACTCATCCAAAATTTGAGAAAGAATGATTGGGATAGTTAAAAAAAAAAAAAAGTGATAGCATTGTAAAAAAAAAAAAAAATTGATATTCCATATTAATGCTAGGAATGGTGAAGGTATGTAATAAAAGGGAGAATTATTTGAATGCTGAAGTTGTAAAAAAAAGTTGTACAGTAGTTTGTAATAGTAGATTTTTTTTTCTAGAATGTAAGCAGGAAATTTGAACGTTGAAGTTTTTGCCACCCTTGAGATCTAGTGCAAAATATGTGCAATCTATCCATAGAGGTGGAACAACAGTAGAGGAGAAAGAGATAGAGAGAGAAATGTAAAGAGAGAGTAAAATATTTTTGTGTTTAGAGATAGATATAAAATATAATAAATGAGGTATAATTAATGAGATCCTAATCAGAATATTAGCATTAATGAGTCTTTTTTTGACTGTTGGATCTACTTAATCCAATGGTTTAAAAAAGATGTACCTCTGAAAGAGTTACACCAGGTGTAACTCTCTCTCTCTCTCTCTCTCTCAATATATATATATATATAATTTTACTCTTCAAGCAAAAGATTTGGGTTTATAATGACTTCCAATAAAACGACTTTCAATAAGGCATTTAAAAGGTTGGTTCTAATTAGCTCAACTAATAAAATCTCTTGTTTATTAACAATGGGTCTAAAGGCACCCATTAACATGACCCATTTTTTAAATATTTTTTCTAAACCAATACTCTTAATCATCCATTAAATTTTCAATTAAAAGAATTAATTTGGATTGGTAAGCGTCGTTTTCATAAAAGTGATAGATATGTAAAGCCTAGGTTAGGGGCATTGATCCTCAACAAAGAAAGGGTCAAGAGCACTAAATGAATTAATTTGGGTTGGATGCCCAAGGGAAGAGCATTGGTTTAGCATATATATATATACCGAAAGGGGGGTAAGTTACAAGTAAAGGGGAAGGCCGACTGGGGCCATATAATTACAAAGATAAAGGCCGACTGAGGCCATCTGGTTACAAGAGTGAAAACTGACCAGGGTAATACAAGTGTAAACTAGGGTTGCCATCTGATTATAAGACTAAGGGTTGTAATGAGAAGGGAAGTGTTTTGTTATCTAGACTAGACTTGCAAAACTAAACTTGTCTTCAGAATGGAACTTGAGCTTCCTTTGATAGACTGGAGGAAGCCTTGGATCCTCTGAAGAATTTCTGGAAATTCGGAAGGTGAAATGCTTTTACTGGGATGAAAACCTTTTCCACCAAAAGCAAACAGTGCTTTTGGATTATTGTGTCGGGTACTGTTCACGAATACTAATTGTTACTATTCATGAATAGTGTCTTGTCCCCTTACTTTTCCAGAGTACTGTTCATCAATAGTGACTGGTTTTGTGGATGAATATTAGTTTGTCTAGAATTCTGAGTGCGGGTATTGTTCATAACAGTGACTGGTGCTGATCTATGTATAGTAATTGGCTTGATTCTTTATCCTGAGTAGAGACTGGTGCTAATCCAAATAATTTTGATAGGCCAAAAACATATTGACTCCTTCTGATGGATTAAGTTGATTAGTTAGCCAAGTTTATTAATTAATCAAATTAACAAGCAAACGGGTGGTAGCACAAATAAATCACTAATAAACTAAAGTGCAGTGGAAGATAAATTGACACGGTGATTTGTTTACAAATGGGGAAAACCTCCAAGGCAAAAATTCTATCGAGTGATTTTAAGGTTACCACTCTCGAGAATCCACTATTATCACAACAAGCGGTTACAAGTCAAGGAATCTTAGTACCTTATACCAACCTACAATTGAACCCTTACCCCAATACGTAATTGGACTTATTCTATAGTGACAATCTCTCCTTTTCAATGCACGGCTCCCAGTACGTGACTAACCAATTGTGCAGATCCTAGTACGCTACTTAAATCACCAACTTGAGAAAGATGTTGGCTACCAAATTCTTCAGATCATCCCTACAATGAAGAATAAGAAGATGCTTGGTTACAAAACCTTATGATGCAAAGACACAACAGCTTCTTCACAAAGAGATGAACTAGGGCAAACTTTGTCTCTGGTCACAAATTGCTTGAACAGACTTTGCTCAATGCTTGTGCAACTTGTGCTTACTTTGACGGCCCTTAAAATAATTTTTTTATATGTCTAGGGTTATGAGAAAAGAAGGCTTAAAGACATGTCCACGGATTAGAGTCAAAACAATATTGAAAAACTGTTTTTCTTAAATCTCGACAGCTAGAGGTGTCGAGGCGTTGTCAAGCAACTGTTGAGCCACGGGGCCGGAATAACTTCTTAAGGCTCAATAGATGCAGCTATTGAGCCAGCTATCGAGCTTTAGTGAAAAGCACTTCTTAGCTTGTTTCTTGGATAGATTTGCATGACTTTAACACTTGATCTTGAAACCTTGTTTCTTGAAGTATCAAAAACATCCTAAATCTATCCAATTACAAGTAATGTGCATTTTGTCAAAGAATTAGCCAATTACATAAAATAGTGACATATGTTCTTAACAATTTAACCACATATGTCCTAACAAATTTAATCTCTATCCAAATTGTAACCATCATACGGATCTTGAGAGTCCTGGAATGGATCAATTGGGTTACGGTTAACTGAAGCTTCTGAAGAGGCAGGAGAAACCTTTTCTTCTAACTCTAGCTGCTCTGACTGGAGAAGCAACTGCTAGGCAAGATCTTTTAATTCTTTGCTAGATTTCCCAGCGACCTGGACAGAGTCTAGACTAGACTGAGATCTTGTTCTGTGAGCAATGGTTCTTAGGACTGGAGGAGGGAAGTCCTTGTGTAGTTGACTGGTGACCTGATCAATATTAAGACTGTCAATCCTCTTTATTACTTCTCTTAATCGTTATCATAAGCATCAGACAGGCACCCATCATAAGGATCCCATGGTGGATCATCATTATGATCATGCTCATGATAAATGGCATATTGGTTGCATAATCCACAGTATATTAATGGTTCATAGTCTGGTTCCATTGTAATGAATTGATTGGGATTGATGCAACCGCTTCTGTGAAGGTCTGGGATGGAGGTAGAGTAAGGCTTAATAGTGAACACAGAAATTCTTCCTGTGTTTCGTACACAATGGTAATTCTTCCATAGATCTTGGACTGTGTCTAGGATTTCATTATTGAAATAATTTCTACAACAATCAACAAGAGCATATGGGTCATCGTATGATAAGTAGGAGTTTCCTTCATACCAGGGACCTTGGTGAGTGTACCCATTGATGAGTACTAAATGTGTGGAAGGCTGGACAGTCATCCAGTTGTTTCTGTCCCATTGTGGGATTGTGCTCCAGCATCTGATAGAAACAAAAGGACTTTTGATCTGAAACACAACCTGTTGAATGATTTGTGGAAATTGGCTAATCTGATTATGGCTTGATAACTTAATCATCCTTATGAAGCCATATTTGAACATTTTTGACAACCAGCTAGGATCCCTTTCCATATCATCAGACCCATCTTCATAATTAACCAGAAGACTTGGAAAAGGATGCCTTTGTTCATATACTCTGAGACTGCTCCCAAAGTAATCTTCCCATCTTGTCTAGATGAAAATATCATCTGTGTCATTTGAATTATCTCCAAAGACTAGGAAAGTGGTAGTAACCAATGTTTTGAAATGTTTAAACCATTTGTCAGATGATTCAAACATTGCCATGGATCCTAAAATACTGGTTTGTATCTCAAGAAGCAAGTTGGCAACAACACTTCTTAAGGTAGCTTGAGTCTTAAGACTAAGCCTAGTATAATCAGTGCCTATTATAGTCTTTTTATTCATCGAATGAATTTTCTCTTTGCCAAAGAGTTGACTAGTGATGGCTTCATTTCTTACCTCAAGGTTAACTAGGTAAATTTCTAGTCCTTTGAGGGTTCTTTGGAAAAGGCCATTATTTTTTATGGTGTAGGCTCATTGGAGATTATCAAGGATGAATTTGATGGAGGGTTTTAAATTTGTATAAATTCCATCAGTGAAATGTAATTCTCTGGATTAGACTTCTTGTAAACTAATCTCCATATCACTATTGAAATATGTCACCTCTGCCAGGACAAATTCCTAAAGGAACGTTAATCCTCTTTGGTTTCCCTTAGAGGATGCGCCTTCATGCATTACAAAAGATTGTCTTGCTAGATGCCTTCTGCCTTGAGGATAGACCCTTGCAAGTGCTTCCCCCTTGTTCTTCTTCCTTGCCGAAGAAGTCATTTTCCACTTACTAGTGGTATTAAATATTATTTGCTCCTTATCCTACCAAGAGATATTTGGACAAGCCAAAGTTTTAAAATAATTGTTTATGAATCTCTTATTGTTAAAAACAAAGGATGTTGAGAAGAAATTACTTTTATGATGGATGCATGATGATATTTGGGACTGAATGGGGCCAAAGGGATCATCAATTGTTGAGGGAATGGTAGGTGCTAAAAATTCAAGGTTCTTTGCTTGATTAACACCGAATGAAATTGTTGGTATAAATAGATCAAGGTTTTGGGCTTGATTGGTACCATAGGGTGTAATAGGTGGAAGAATTTTGGTATTGACAGTATTAAGAGTCTTGGAAACAGAAACTTTCTGGAGGATGCTTATCTCACAAGGTTCTGGGCTCCTAAGGAACTTAAACTTGACTGTCTGGCCAAAAGGATGGACAGTCATTCCTTCACTATCTAAGATGAAAGGGTACAATATACACATGAATGGGTTTCCTAGGATAACCCTATATATCATATTCTTGACAAGGACAAATGTGGTTTTAAACATATGTTGTCCTGACAAACATGGGCTTTTGGGATTTTGAATTCAATCTGCATTTTTCCACCACTTGCGGATGTCAATCTTTGCCTGGTCTTTTTGAATACTTGGAGGGATCGATTCCTTCTTGAATGCAATTGAGATCAACACCTAAATCTATTAAGGCTATGATCTCAAATTCAAAATCTTTGCTAATGACAATCTTGACTTTGGAATGTCATTTCTGGAAATTAATCCTACTGATAGTATCTACGAACTTCTCACTGGATGGTTTTTGTACCATGTCTGTAGGGTTAACGGTTTCATCAACTTCATCATCAGAAGGGTTCTAAAATGAGGGACCTTCCTCATATCTAGAAGAAGCTTTTCTTGCTTACTAAGGACATTGATAGTTTTGTTCGTACAACAACTATCTTTGCATGGTATGGGTTCATTCGGGCCACTAGAGGTGCTAAAGAAGGCTTTAGAGGATTTTGAGGATGGCCGGTATAGTTGTTGGATCTCTTGGTCACTATTGGAAGACTCACTTTTCGAGTGGTCTAATTCTAATAACTTAAAGATCTCTTCCTTGCTGGTTTAGTCACTGACTAGAGTGTTAATAAGGGATTTGGTCTTTGCTCTACACTCTTCCCTGAAATGACCTCTTTTTCCACAATTGAAGCATTTTCCTAATGCTTTGGGAATGGATTTCCTTGTGGATTTGGATTTTCCTTTCTTATAGAAATCATCATTCTTGTACTTTTACTTTCTATAATACTTGGACTTTGTTTTCTTCCTATGAAATTTCTCAGAGGATTCCTTTCCTCTTTATTTGGATTTCCTTTTGGAAGGGTTTATTGAGGGTAAGCCATACTGTGTACAGAAGTTTCCTACTTCGTACTTGGCTTTGTTTTTGTTGACTTAGCTTTGGATTTTCAGATCTCTACACATCTTCATCCCTTCACTTCGGATGGTGCTAGAGATATATCCATAGGTTAGGTTATCATAATCTATGACACCTAGGGGGCCACAAAGGGTTTCTTTGACTTTCTAGCCAAAAAGTATGGGTAAGCCATTGATGAACTTCTCCTTCCAAAATGGAGAGTTACAATCGATTCTATGCATGACTCAGGTAGTAAAGACATCTTCATATCACCTGAAGTCACCTAAGGTTTTACATCTAAGATTAATCAACTGGTCGTAAATCCTAGATGTGATGTTGCTGGGTTTTCCTATGAAGTGTTTCATGATCGTGTAGATTAAGGTATTAACTCCATCAGGAATTCCTCTTCCTATGCACTAGTCAAAGATGGGGGTTCCTTCCTCATCTTTTTGGATTGCACTCTTGATATCTTCCTTAGACTCTTCTGTTAAGCAGTTGCTCCACCATTGCAGAAGTTTTCCTGTAAATCCTAAGGCTATGAGCTCTATGACCCCTTTGTGGGGACGTCGTTCGTTCAAGTAGTTATTGGCTACCATGGTCATGTGTTGGATCTTATTTAGGATTTCTTGTTCTAATAAACTGTCTATGTTCCATTCATAAAGTTTATCAAAGGATACTGAAAATTGGTTGCTAACATTCCTTTCCTCGAACTGGAGGTCAGGGGGTGTTGGTTTGGGATACCAATTCTTGGTTAGGTTGGTTGGACCTACTTTGGAGTGGTAAAGCCTTTTTACCTGAAGGTCTCCGAACTGGTCTTCTAGTTGTCCTATTTCCTTGTCAGACTCTTGGGAGGCTTGACTAGAATTACTAGAGGCTATATGAATGTCTAGGACCTTGTGCTATAGGTCTTTCCTAGGCGAAGGGATGATTGGTTTCAGCTTCGCTAATTCCTTAAGCTTTTGGTTAACAATCTCTAAGGTTGTTGTGCTCCTAGAGGTTTTCTCTAAGACTTTAAGCTATGGATTTTTGATAATCGAAATTGGTGAAGGGGTGACTAGTTCCTTCTTCATAAGCTCTTCTAGCTTTTGGATGACTATCTCTAAGGCTGTTTTATCCTTAGGTTTGAGGCTGGTATGCCTAATCATGGGTAACTTGACTAAAGGCTTTTCTAGGGTTTGGATAGGCATACTAGGGTTTCTTGGCTAGAGAATAACTTTGTTTTCAATCCTATCTTCTATCCTATCAAGTCGTTTTCCTATAACACCTAGACACTAGTTGGTGAAGTTATTTTGCTCTATCACTTTCTTCTCTGGTTTCTCTTCATTGGAAGGAACCTTGAAAGGTGAGGCAACTACATCACTTCCACGGTGTTTAAAGGTTATGCTTTCCATGGGTGGATGGCTAGACCGGACAACTTCCTTAGTTTCCTCTTTGGTCCAACTTTTGGTGATAACACAAGAATTTTTGTGCCACTCAAAATGGTTTTCAAAGTATTCAAAGAAAGGGACATTGCTGGATATCTCTTTCATGGATGCTTTCCATCCTTCCAAAACTTCTTTCTTTTGCTCCCTAGTGTGGTTGGCTCTATAGGCTTTTCTTTTGACTCTGTTTTCTTCAGAATCAAACTCCTTACCTAAGGCTACTAGATTAGGGGTGAAGTCTTTCCTAATCACCATGAGCTAGTGATCTATAGGAGGATATTGGGGTTCTTGCTGAAATGGTTGTTCCATATCAGTCCCAGATGGGGATGGTGTGTTCTGACTGTTGTCGTCTTCTTGATCGGCAACTAATTCCTGTTTGGTTGTGTAGTAAGGTGTACTAACCTGGGATCTAGTTTTGACTCCCTAGAGTTCTAAACCTAAATCTCTTCTAGACTTTGGGAATGGTGCCAAAGGTCTGGTTAAGCTACAATGGGATGCAGGTCTATCTCTAAGAAAGATAGGTGACTGCCTAATGGGTTGGTGAAGATATATTGGGGATCTAAACCTTGACTCATCTAGAGGTGTTCTAGATTCATAATCCAAAAGGGTTCTAAACCTAGATTGGTCAAAGCTGAGCCTAACCGTATTGTCGGCTAGCTGCTAGACAAAGTCTAAATCTGGGTTTTGTGCCGGATCTTGGATTTAGAGGTGATGGTTTTCATTTTCCAGAGTCCAATTCATTGGGAAAGTGACTTTAGACCACTTTAAGGTTCTCGGGACCCGAATTTTGGAGCTAGGGTCAGGAGTTTGGGTAAGAGTGGGTTTTCCCATCTTTTTCTTATCAAGTGCTTGAACATTCATGTTCGTTCCGATTTACTTATAGTAGATCCTATATATCAAGGCTAACTGGTAGGTTCCCTGCACCATAAGGGTTCCTCAGGTCTTGATATTTAGGGTGAGGGCTTTCATGATATGTGGGTCATGAAGAGCAACTGTAAAATTGGGGAAGCAGTTGAAATGAACTGGTCCACTGCTAAGACTGGATTGGATGGTTCCTAAGAGGCTGTCATCAAACTGTATGTGACGAGTATCTCTAAGGGCCATAAGGATTGAACAATTCAACCTTTCTCTGATCAAAGGTTTAACTCCGACCTGGACTAAACTTATGTGAAGGTAATTGTATCCTTTTTTCTTATGTGCTACAATAGCAAAAGGTGATAACAAGTAGCATGTCTCGTACTCCTTGTTGATTCGATAAAATTATAAGAAATTTACAATCTTGAAAACTAATTTTATAATCTAATGTCAATCATGTAGTTGGCACTCTATTTCAATTTGACAATATATATTGAGGTCTAATCCTTTACTTATCAATACCTGGTCTTTTTTATGAATATCATGTCATTATTAAGCAACATAGACTCAAGGAAATATCATAATTTATTTCAAAAACCCGTTTATTTTGGACGTGAATTATTAAAAAATTGGACTAAGCTTCCATAATTTATGCTAATTTCATTGATATACTGTGGCTTCATTTTTTCTACACTTATGAATGTTTCTCATACATGTCTACAATTTTAAATATATGTTTTTAATTCTACTACAATCAGATTCTCTTGACATGTACTTTGTTTCTCAAACATGTCTTAACTATTCATCTTTCAATTCGTTTGCATGAATTTATGTCTATGTCAAAATTGTTTCATTCAATCCATTGTATTTGAATGATTTTAAATATTTTTTTTTATGGTGCTATCCAAAATATGTCAAAAAATTGATGATTTTATTTTTATTTTGTAAAATATTAATAATGATAATAATAATGTCCACTATATATTGCCAATTGAGTTTGACTTGTGTATTATAAAGATCACATCTACAATTAAACCACAATGTTTTAATTTTATTTTCATTTTACCCAAAATTTTTTAAAAAAAAATTGGACAAGCCACGGGTTTGGGTTGACCACAAAAAAATTGGTCTGGATCATGGGTCAACACGTTTTGCTTCGAGTAAACAACATCGAGTTGGATCGGGTATTTTGGGGCTAGGTCAGCAAATTTTGACCTGTTTTGTCCTATCTAAGTGTATCACACCTGTGTAACTGATCTCTCACATATGGATAGGACACTCAACATGCACACTATGGGAAAAAGTGATTATATATGTTCAACACAACAAATACCTTCTCTTTCTTTAGGCTCTAGTGATTTACATGGATATTGTCAAATAGATAAATATTACATTCTGGGATTTGGATCTGATGTCCAATTGCACTTTCATGTGAGAGGAAAAAAAAAATTAAAAAGGTAAAAAAGGATATTTTTTTTTCTTTGAAAATTCAATGACTTATATTAAAATTTAACTTTTCAAGTATCAATCTCAACACTTGAAAGTGATATTGCATAATGCAATAGTCAGATCTCAATCCTAAATTTTGAACCAACAAATGAGAGACAGAGAGAGAAGGAAGTCATTCGCAATGAATATAAATTCAGTGAAACACATGATTGACCCCTTAAAATTATAATTATGTTTCAATTTATACCATACCATCTTTTTTGGTGTTAATTCTTTAGTATTAAAAGACCAATTTATCCCTCTCTAAAATATACGTTTGAGGGGTAAAATCATAAAAAAAATATGATAGTGTAAACATAAAAAAATATGGCAGGGAATTAATTGCAATGTATTTTTATAATTGGGGAGTCACTTGTGCGTTTTGATAATTGAGGAAATTAAGTGAAATCGAGGTAATAATTTATGGTAGAAAAGTATTTTTTTCCCTAAATTTAATCCATATTCAAGATTCCTGTTATGATGTCACAACTTTCTTCAAACTTATGTCATATATTGCTATATATGACTAATCCATTCACCTCAAAATCTCTCTACCTACAGAAAATTTCATGTACTTTTGCAGAAGATGATTCCAAGGAATTTATATTATTATTTTTTGTAACTAATCTTTTTTTTTTTTGCCAACACTAGTTAGAATTAGAGATGTGCATGAGTCAAGTTAGAGGGTGTTAGGTTCTAAGTACTTAGGAACTAATGTATTAGAACTCTAATGTGTATTGTTGGCAAGCCATGATCAAAACAGGTGTTTAGTCTTGTTTTAGACTTGCTTAAAGTATGTGATTCATGTAAAGTTAGAATCGAGTTAACTGTAGAAGTACTGTGTAAATCTGTTTGGCTCAACCGATCGAGAATTAGACTTGACCGATCGAAAGTTGTGCAGATTATTTTTTTTTTTGCAAAATTTCCAACTCAGCCCTAAGCCCATATGACATGTAGGGTTTTATGTTTTGCCCTAGATATAAAAGGCAAACCCTAGCCACGTTTTTGAGGTTGCTCATATTGCTGTTTGTGTGAATCTCTTGTGAGATCTAAGAGGTGCTTGCCTCCACACAAGCTTAGGATTATCAAGAAGAAGATTGCTTCAATAGCTTTATGATCATTCAGTTGCTGTCATAAGAGCTAAAAGATATACAAGCGGGAGTGCCTGTACTTGCTGGAGAATCCAAGAAAGAAGAAGTATGTGGTCTCGGAGCTTACACGTGGTCGTGTCAGTAAATTTTCTACTGGTGGGTAGCAATAGGATGTTAGTGGTCTAAGTCGCTATTGTAAAAATTTCGATTCTTTTATAGTGGATTCAATTTTACCTTAAGGATAGCTAGGTTAAATCCACCCCAGGTTTTTTACCAGTTTAGTTTTCCTAGGTCATCATATCATTGTATTCCTTATATTTTCGCTGCTTTACATGATACGATTATATGATTGTGTTAACCTAGATTTGCATAATTTAACTAAGTTAAAAACTTGGCTAAATAACTAGGTTAATCTGTTTATTTTAAGGGGTCTAAAAACTGTACAAGTGGTAACAAAGCAGGTAGCTCGTGTGTGTAGATCTTTTGATCTCTGAACTGATCCTTAACCCTAGTTGTCATGGAACACAGAAACTCTATTGTTATTTCTCCTCACTTTGATGGGAATAATTATGCTAACTAGAAAGTCAAGATGAAAGCATTCCTGAAATCTATTGATGAGAGAGTTTGGAACTCCGTTGAATACGAATGGAAAAACCCACTACTCCTGTGAATGAGTGGCAAACTTCTAAAAAAGAAGCAGCCACCTTCAATAGCAAAGCTATGAATGCTATCTTTAATGTTGTTACTATGGAGGAATTTAAGAGAATCTCTAATGTTGAGGTTGGTCACATTGCTTGGAATATCCTCCAGACTGTGCATGAAGGCACCAGGGCAGTTAAGATCAATAAGTTGCAGCAATTAACAACTAGATATGAAAGCATTAGGATGTCTAATGATGAATCTTTTGATGAATTCTATGCTAAACTTAATGACATTGTTAATTCTGCATACAACTTGGGTGAAATTTATGATTAACCTAAAATTGCTAGGAAGATTCTTAGATCTTTAACTGAAGATTTTAAACCCAAAGTGACTGCCATCACTGAGAGCAATGATGTGGACTCAATCCCTGTTGATAAACTTGTAGGATCTCTTCAGTCCTATGAGTTGGACCTTCCCAAAACTAGCAAATCCAAATCAATGGCTCTTAAGTTTGTTGATGATGTTGATGTTGGTGGATTTGATGATTAACTCTCTGGTACAAAGATTTCTTACCTTGCCAAGAACTTTAGGAATTTCCTTAGAAATAGCAACAGAAGGGCAAGAGGTAAAAACACTGATGAACCTAGAAACTTTAGGAAGAATGATCCCACTAAGGTTAACAAAATTGAAAAACCTAGAAAAAAAGTAGGTCAATCTTCTAATAATTCTATGGGTCCTTAATGTTTTGGATGTCAAGGGTATGGTCACATGAAATCTGAATGTCCAACATTCTTGAGGTCTAAGGGTAAGGCTATGGCTGTAACCCTTGGTGATGATGAAGTTTTTGATGATGAGTCTGATTGTGATGAGGATGGAAACTTCAATGCTTTCACTGCACTGTAGTCAATGAAAGTGTGATTGTTGAAGAGAACCCTTATGATCGGGAACTCTCTGAGGATGTAGATCTTCAAGAAACCTATAATAAACTTTGCAAAGTTGCTGCAAAGGATGCCATGAGTATTCAATTAGGCTTAAAGAAAATTGCATCTCTTGAGCTTGATAAGAAAAATTTTCTTGTGAATTTGTTTGATGCTACTGAACTTTTGAATAATGTGAAGACTGAGAATATGCTTTTGCTTGATAAAGTTAAATCTTTGGAACATGAACTATCTGTTGCTAGAGAACAAACTAATAAGTCTGCTAGTTACAAACTTGATCAGATGTTGAGTGTTCAAAAGTCTCCTTTCGACAAAACTGGTTTAGGTTTTGTAGAAAGCATCAATGTGTCTACACCTAATTCCACAATCTTTGTTCTTTCATTTTCTTCTGAACCCCCTGTGAGTGAGGTTATGAGTGAGATTGTCAAACCCATAGAAGTTTCACCTCCCAAGAAGATTAGGGTTGATCTGAAAGAGTCTAAACCTAAGGAGTCTACCCTTTCTAAGAACAAGTCACATGATAAGCCTACATGGTCATTTTTGTGGAAAGTCTGGGCACATTCATCCAAACTGTTACAAGGTTCAAGCACATGATTCTATGGTACTCATTGGTGAATTGGTAAAGGTTCTAAACCTATATTCCAATCCTAGAGTTGGAAATCATTACCATGTGAATAAGAACTCCAATGCTCGACATGCATCTAAAAAGTTGTGGATGCAAAAGGCTCAATCTCAGTGAGTTTTTCTGACATGGTCCTTGTGCTTCATTGCTCTACTCTTTGTGACCATTTTTTTGTGGTATTTCTTGATTTCGTTTTCTTTGTTTTCTAGGATTTGCATTGCATAACATTCATGCATTTCATTCTAGGATTTTTTTTTTTAAAAAAAAAAAAGGGAAGAAAATTGTGTTTTACATTTATTTTCTTGGTTTTGAAAAAAATGTTGGTCAATTTATTTTCACACAACATGTCTATGTACCTTGTTTAGCTTGGATGAGCTTATTTACTGTATTTTACTAGTTGAAGCTTTGTAGTGCATGTTATGTGGGAAGATGTTTGTAGTTTGTAGTTTGTAATTACTTTGTCTTGATTTTAAAGTCACATGTTTTTGACTGTCGGACTTGAACCTTTAGAGAAAGGCATAAATAACCATCTCACCACTATTCATTAGCCAATCATGAAGACCTTAGTGCATATCGTAAGATTTTGTGCTCGAGAAAGTGTAGCACATGCACAAAAAGAACATAAAGAACATAAGGTGTAGCCTTGGTTTAAATGCTTAAAATTGGTGTGTACATTATCCCGGCTATTCTTAATAAGTTTTTGAACAATTAAAATTTGTGTGTATAATGTGAGGTAAAATCAAGAAACTTACATGATTGCAAACTTATGATCTAGGAGATGTGGGAGTTATATGATGTAACTCTTTAGGTGATAGTCTCTTTCAAATTCTTTGTGATGAATTTTATAGACTTTGTGGTTGATTTCTATTCTCATATTACCTCACATGTATCTCAAACTTTTTACTAGTTGCACACACTACACAAGTTACTCTTTGCAAAAAATTGTAATGTTATTGTGTGTGTTTTTGGTCTGACCAACCAAGTTTGAAAATGCCTTGAGTTTTATTCAAAATAGATTTGATTCTTGAGAATTCTAGGAAAATGCTTGAAAATCTTATTTTTTGGGAAAACTGGGTTGAAAAAATTTGTTTTTGAAAACCATTGCATCTCATACTTATGCATTTTATTCATAATATTCAATGCTTTGAGGTGTTTCTACATCAAATTGCTCTGTTTTTTCAAAAACTGTTTTTTTTAGAATTTCGACTGGTCGAACCTGCTTTTCAATTGATCGAAATTCCAATTAAAATTTTGGTTAGCCTCTGTCTGTTTTGATCGGTGCTCGATTGGTGTTGAATCAATCGAAGCTTTTTTGACCAACTGAGTGTGTTTTTCAATCGATCGAAAATCGTATGGAGAATTTTTTTTATAAAAAAAGGTTGTTTTCACATGTTCAACTCACTTTTCAAAAGTTTTTCAACTTGTTCTCTCTCTATATGACTCAGTCAAGGCTCCAATCAAGATTTTTGTCGTTTTCCTCCGATCTTTTTGCAAGGTTTTTCTCTCCCAAGGTCAGTAAGACCTTTTTACCCTTTCTTATGGCTTTTTTTTTTTTTTTTTTTTCATATTTCATGCATTTAAGGGAATTTTTGGGACCTATGCATATTTTGGGGTTTTTGATGATTCAAGCCTTATTTTTTGAAATTGATAAATGGGTTTTTGTCATACAATGTTATCATCATGATCTATGGTGTTTAATTTGATCAAATTGATGTTTTGTGAAGAATTGAAAATTCTAGGGCTTGTATTTATCCAAATTGGGGATTGTTCAATTTAAGTTTGATTGATGAAATTGGCTTGTTGGTTTGATGTATTTGATCATTATAAACTGTTAGCTATCTTGTGTGATGATCAATTAGTCAATTTTGTAAAAATTCTACAAGTGGTTTTTCAAATTTTTGGAGTTTTTGGTATAAACTCTTTGCTCAAGCCAATTTTGTGATTCTAAACTTAAAATTTGAACTTGTTATACCTGTATTAGAGTATGTATCATGACATTTATTTGTTCATGCATCATATAGATTTTTTTTTTATCTTTTTGTTGTGCTAACTTGCATTCTGCCCTTGTGTTTTGTTTTGGTCTTTCTCGTGTGTCTCTGTTTTTATTGTAGCACAATTCCTAGGAAGACTAGAGCCCATAGGTCATCCTCCTCTTCTTCTGCCCCTTCCTTTGAGAGTGACAGATTCTTGAGTGCGAAGCACCAAAAGACCTTTGAGACACTTAACCTTAAGAGAAAGATTTGGGCTGAGCATAGTGTTTTGTTAGATGTGATTGATCCTACCGTTAGGGCTAACTTTGAGCATTGGGGCTGGTTGCCTCTTTTAGATTTTGATTCCCCTCCTCCTGCCATCTTAATTAGAGAGTTTTATTCTAACCTCTCTATACATGTCTATGATTCCAACATTGTTCTTAGGAGTTGGATTCGTGGTGATGAGTACACCATTACCCCTTTGGTAGTGGCTACTGCTCTTGGGGTGCCTCTTGTTCGGCATCCTGTCTATTCTTATGATGTGTTTCCTCCCCTAGACGACATCATGTCATACATCACTGGTACTTCTATCTGGTGGGGTTATGATCCTCGGATCACTTCTGCTGAGCCCATTGAGTCTACCTATTGCTTCTTTCAGATAGTGTGTCATTCCTTATGGCCTATTTCTCATCTGCATACCATTCCTTTGGAGCGATGTGCATTTTTGTATGCTCTTATTACGGATGCTCTTATTAGTTTTCCTCATTTATTTCTTTGTTCTTTGAATGAAGTTTATAGGAGTCCGTCTACTGCTCATGGTCTTTTTCACCCTGTTTTCATTCATAGGATTTTGTTGTTTTTAGGATTAGATGACTTCCCCACTTCTGAGCCCATTCACATTATTGCTCCCATAGGTGCCACTTTTCTTAGGCAGAGGGCTGCTCAGATGAGAGAGCGCTCTAAATGTCCTAGAGTTGAGCCTTCTGGTACCGTACCCCCTCCTTCTTCTACAGGTTTTACTTTTGGTGAAGAGTCTACTGATCTTGTAGGTGCTGCTACTACTGTTGTTCCTCCACCATCTACTTCGGATGACTTTGACATTCGTTGTACTTTGGAGACTGTCGTGACCGTTCAGGCAGCTTATGGTCAAATTTTGGTGGATATGCTTGATGAGCTCCGTGCTTTGCAAGTAGATTTGGCGCATCTTAGACGTTCGCCTTTGCCACCTCCTTTCGATGATGGATTCTGATTGCCCTTTGGCATTTCGTCACAAAAAAGGGGAGTATATTTGAGTTGTTTTTGGACACTTGTAGAGTTTTTTTTGTAGTTAGGGGGAGAGTTTGTTTTGGTGAACCTATGGAGATTAGATTATATCTAAGTGCTTCACTTTGTACTTACTTTTTTGGCTCTTGATGTATTCATGTTAGGGGGAGATACATTTATTTTTATATATGTTTCTTGTTTCACTGCTTATAGACTTATGATTATGAGTTATTCATTGATATTTGTCTATATTTTATGTTTCGTGAAATCAAGATTTTTATTTTGTTTATTTGTATTTTCCACACATACGTTATACATTTTGTTTAGTGTTTCAGGAAATTTACAGGTTGATTCAATTGAGCTACTGTCTACACTTGCAACTGATGGATAGTAGTTAGGATTGGATTTGTTATAATAGGCATTTTTTTTTTGTAAAGGGCTTTTCTTTGTAAACTTTGAGGCTTTAGTTGTGTTTTGTCATGGATTGTCAAAGGGGGAGTTTGTTAGGTTCTAAGTACTTAGGAACTAATGTATTAGAACTCTAATGTGTATTGTTGGCAAACCATGATCAAAACAGGTGTTTAGTCTTGTTTTAGACTTGCTCAAAGTATGTCATTCATGTAAAGTTGAAATCGAGTTAATTGCAGAAGTACTATGTAAATCTACCTAGCTTGATCAATCGAGAATTAGACTCAACCGATCGAAAGTTATGCAGATTGTTTTTTTTTTTGCAGAATTTTCAACTTAGCTCTAAGCCCATATGACATGTAAGGTTTTATGTTTTGCCCTAGGTATAAAAGGCAAACTCTAGTCACATTTTTGAGGTTGTTCATATTGCTGTTTGTGTGAATCTCTTGTGAAATCTAAGAGGTGCTTGCCTTCATACAAGTTTAGGATTATCAAGAAGGAGATATCTTTAATAGCTTGATGATCATTCAGTTGCTGCCATAAGAGCTAAAAGATGTACAAGCGGGAGTGCTTGTACTTGCTGGAGAATCCAAGAAAGAAGGAGTCTATGGTCTTGGAGCTTTCACGTGGTCGTGTCAGTAAGTTTTCTATTGGTGGGTAGTAATAGGATGTTAGTGGTCTAAGTCACTATTGTACAAACTTCGATTCTTTCATAGTGGATTCAGTTTTACCTTGAGGATAGCTAGGTTAAATCCTCCCCAGGTTTTTTACCGGTTTGGTTTTCCTGGGTCATCATATCATTGTGTTCCTTATATTTCCGCTGCTTTACATGATATGATTATATGATTGTGTTAACCTAGATTTGCATAATTTACCTAAGTTAATAACTTGGCTAAATAACTACGTTAATCTCTTTGTATTAAGGGGTCTAAAAACTGTACAGAGGGTTTTTTCTATCCAACTTGAACTTGTACGTTGGATCAGTGGGTTGTACTTACATGTTTCATGTTTTATAAAAATCATTGGTGGGAGTGGGGGACAACATCCTAAGCAATTAACAACATTCTTTTTTATTCTAAAAAAAAATTAAAATAAAAGCATTCTTTTTGTCTATTTGTTTTTTTGGTTAAAGGGGAATATTATTATTAATCAAACCAAATCTAGTTTAGTATTGCAGCCAAGCTGGCAGTTACAAGTCTACAATAATGCAGACCATTAAAATCCATAGCTAGAATGGTATCAAAATTAGTAGAGGGGGGGAAATCAAAAAGAGCAAAATCTTCCCACATTGAGCAGCCATTCTTGGCCAATAGGTCAATGCATTTGTTAGCTTCCTTAAACACTTAAGCCACCCTGACTTGTGGAATCCTGGCAAGGAGTAACTGCAGTCGAATAAGAGAGGGAGTAGGTTGTGTTAGGATTGTTATTGGAATTAAGCAAGTCCACAATCACCTTGGCATCAAATTCAACTTCTATTTTCTATAATCCCAGCTGAATGGCTAAGTTCAACTTCTACCTTACTTAAGATTGCTTAAAGTGAACTGATTTATATATTTAATTTTACTGTTCAAGCGAAAGATTTGGTTTTTTTTTTTTTTTTTTTTTTTTTTTTTTTTTTGTGGAAGAAATATTGGGTATTATCTTGGTGTCAACTTAAATAAGAAGGGAAATCAAAGAAAAAATATAACGACTTTCAATAAAGTATTTGAAATATAGGTTTCAGCTAGCTCAATTGGTAAAGTTTCTGATAGTTAAATAAAAGATCTGAGGTTCAATCTTCACTTACACCAAAAATCAATTGGTATCTTCACTATCTTGGTTTGATGATAAATAACTATCATCAGAAGTGGACGCCATAGGTTAATATTGACTTAAAACCAGAGCACCAGAGCGCTTTTTAAGTAGCCAAGCAGGGTGTTGGCATTTAAAAAAAACACCTGTAGTTTAGCAATCTATAATAACTCAACAATCTTTAATGGAGGACAATACCATTGCTGAAACGAAGACACAACATGATGATGAAAAGCCAGAAGAGCCTGAAATCCTACAAAAATTGCGAGTAAATAAGTCATTATTAAAATATAATATAATATTAGAGGGGACTTCTTTTATTTGAAATGACTGGGGGATTCTAGCATTTTGCACTCATTTTTTTAAAAATTTAGCAATATGTCCCTGCTTTGAAATTATATAGGTTCGTGCCCCTGTTTTGAAACTCAATTTTAATAAAATCGAGATCAGAAACTCGATTGTTTTAAAATCGAGTTATTCCAAATGAAACTTAAAAAAAAAAAAAAACTTGCATGGAACTTGAGTTCATAAAGCTCGAGTTCCATACCAATAGCTGCGTTTTAATTGTCCTATAGTGGCATTTTTAATTGAACTCGAGCTCCATGACCTCCAGTTCCATGCAATTATTATTATTATTATTTTTAAGTTTATCGCCCCATAACTATAGTTGCGTTTTAAATGTCCTATAGTAGCGTTTCAATGGAAATCGAGCTCCATGAACTCGAGTTCTATGCAAGGTTTTTTTTATTATTTTATTATTTTTATTTTTTAAGTTTGATCATGCTATACTCGATTTTCTACAAATCGAGGTTTACATTGAAACTCGATTTTGAGAAAATTGAGTTTCAAAACAGGGCATGGATCTAAATAGTTTCAAAACAGGGACATATTGCTAAATTTTTTAGAAAATAAAGGCAAAATGCTAGAATCCTCAAAATGACTGCCTTAATAGCCTTTATGCTCAAACTAGCCCTGATCAAATTAATAAATAAATAGATAAAATATTAGAATTTTTGGGATTTGGATCCAATGCCAAATACGCACTTCAATGTGGGAGACAAAAATTAAAAGGCAAAAAAGTTACAATGTTAAGTGTGTGTTTGGCAAAAAATATTTTTGCCAATTTATTTTATTATTCAGCTTATTTTTGCTATTATTCCTGGGCCTCACTGCATTTTTTGGTACTATTCATAGGTCTCACTGTACTATTTTAGCTAATTTTTACCTTTATCTACAGTACTTTCAGTAAAAAATTTTCAGTTTCAACTAAATAAGCAAATCTCAAACAAACTCCTAAAAGTTAGAAGTTTTTTATCATCCAAGGGCAAAGATGAAAATTTAACATTTTTACCTTAAATAATCCCAACCTTTAGATATTCACAATGCAATAGCTAAAACTTAAAGTGAAATTGAATTTTTTTTTTTTTGAAACTGAAAACTTTTGCTGAAACTTGGGAACAATTTATTTAGTTGAAACCGAAATTTTTTTGCTGAAAACTGTAGAAAAAAAGCTAAAAGCTATAGCTGAATAATACAGTAAAATCTATGAATAGTACTAAAAAGTATAATATGACTCAAAAATGATAGCAAAAATAAGCTAGAAACTCTAATAAGCTGTGGATTTCATTACTTCTCAAACACACTCTTAATCCTATTTTTGGACCAATAAATGTGAGGCACAAAGAATGATGAAAGTTGTTCACAGCAAATATAAATTTAAGGGGAAAATACATTTTTCTACCTTAATTTATTACCTCAATTGCACTTAATTCCCTAAACTGTTAAAAAAAAAAAAAACACGCATGATTGATCGCCAAAGTTATAGCTATGTTTAATGCCCCCATGTCATTTGTTTTGGTGTTAGGTCTTTAATTTGCTTCGCGACACTAACTACTTCTTGCAATTTTGGTGATAGCGTGTGAGTGTGTTTTCTTATCTCATCCCCTTTCCCCTATATATATATATGTGTGTGTGTGTGTGTGTTTGTTTCTAAAAAAAAAAGATACTCAGTGTTGTTGAGTTATCCTACATCGGTAAGGTGTGATATTGAGAAGGAGTTTATCACTTATTCTGTGACACTAACTGTCGCATGCAGTTTTGGTGTTAGCGTGTGAGTGTATTCTCTTATCTCATCCCCTTCTTTTATATATATATATATGTGTGTGTGTGTGTGTGTGTGTTTGTTTCTCAAAAAAAAAAAAAAAAAAGGTCTTTAGTATTAAAACTTAAAAGGCCAATTTAAGCCTCTCCAAAATAGACGGTTGAGGGGTAAAATGATCTTTTAATACTGAATTTCATTAGAGTTAAAAGTAAAATATACGGAAGGAGTTAAGTTTGTTATATTTTTAAAATTGGGGGTTGCTTGTGCATTTTATGAGATTAAGTGTAATTGCGGTACTAATTTATGGTGAAAAAAAAAAAGTATTTTTCCCTAAATTTAATCCATATTCAAATATTACTACTATGATGTTACGAGTTTTGTTGTACCTACGTCATATATTGCTACGACTAATCCATTCATCTCAAAATCTCTCTACCTATGTCAACTTTCATATGCTTCCACCTAAGATGATTCCAATGAATTTTTATTATTATTTCTTTTTATAACCAATCTATTAGTAATGTCAACATTAGTGAGAATTAGGGAAGTGTATGGGTCAAGTTGGGATGGGTTAAAATGATATTTTTCAATCCAATCTGAGCTTTCGGGTTGAGAAATTTGTAACCCAACACAACCCATCACATATATAAAAGTCAAAAACCAATTCCAAACTCAAGTGGGTCAAGTTGGGTTTGGTTAGTAGATTATGTTTTCATGTTTTATTTTTATTTTTAATAGGATTCTTACACGTTTCACGCCTTCTAAATCAAAATCATTGGTGGAACACCATCCTAAGCAATTAACAATCTTATTTTTTATTCTTAAAAAAAAAAAAACCTTCCTTTTGTCTCTTTCACCCCACTTAAAGTTGCTTTGGAAGTGCTTTATATATTTAATTTTACTCTTAACGCGAAGATATATTTGGTACCATCTTGGTGTCAATTTATATAATATAAGAAAGGAAAATAGAGCAAAAATTATAACGACTTTTATAGTTTCATTAAGGTATATGAAACGATGGTTCAAAAAATAAATAAATAAAAAAAGGTATATCTTAGTCTACAATCTACACAACAGGGTAACTCAGAACAAAATAGGAATTACCTACCGATTCATTCCATCTCAAAATCTATCCAACCCCACCTTATCTCCAAGCAATCTCTAATGATCCAATCGGATGGCTCCATGTTCTTAGCTATTCTTGTGTCAACAAAAACGTGATCTTTTTGGGGTCACTAGATTTATTGGATCGTAGACTATAATTAGCCATAGCTTTGGGGGCAATGAGAACAATGACTTAAGAAGAGCACTGGAGCGGGCAATTTAAGCAGCTTAGCAGGGCATTAGCTAGCATCCAAAGAAAAAAAGAAAAGAAAAGAAAAAAGAAATAAGGGCATTCAAACATCAATTGTTTAGCAATCTTTAAACAAGCAAGGGGATGGAGGTGTCCTCAGTGCCAACGGATGACGGTTCCATTGCTGAAATGAAGACACAACATGATGATGAAATGCACGAAGAGCCTGAAATTCTACAAAAATTGCGAGATACAGAATGTTCTCTTCTCCTTGAAAGATTCTTCGACTCAAATACACTACTACATGTTGCAGCAAGCATAGGCCATCATAAGATCGTAGAAGCGATCCTCTCGAAACAACAGTGCCAGCAACAACTTTTAACTGCAACGAACTCCAATGGCGACCTTCCTCTTCATGTAGCTGCCAATGCTGGGAATCTGTCCATAGTTCAACATTTGGTCGAGTCTTCTCACCAGTGTCAAGAACTTTTAATGGCAAAAAACTCCAATGGCAACCATCCTCTTCATGTAGCTGCAAATGCTGGGCATCTGTCTTCTTACAAGTACAAAGAAGAATTAAAGTCAGACAACTCAGAATCCAGTGACGACCTTGATTCAGTTGAGTCCTCTATACAGCAGCAGCTAAATGATTTAATTTCTAAACTGCTAAGGGAGAAAAATAATGAGGGGAATACTCCTCTGCACCTGGCCTTGATAAAAAAATATGAAGAGGGGGACGTGAATTTGAAATCCAAGTACAACGATGTTGCCGAGTTTTTAATTAAGAAAGATCCAAGTGTGTGCAATTGTAGCAATAAAGCAAGCAAGAATCCTCGACGTTTGGCAGAAGAAGCTAAAGATGAGGACCTTTCGAAGCTCATATCTGGTAAGTCACCACCCAGATATGCAGGGCACGCTGACATTTTTTGTCTTTAATAAACAAAACGGTCAAAATTTCCGACTTCACTTAGCCAAACGCTAAAAAATTTCAATTTTCACTGCGTCTAATATTATATACTGGGTGAAAACTTCATGATTATTAAGTTATCTTATTTTGTTAGCTGAATTAATGGAATGGGCAATACAATGAAATTTCCTCTCTTGAGTGCAGATTTGGCACCGCCAATATTTGCTGTTGGGAAAGCCCCCGCTATCAGTGTTGCAGAAATGAACAGAAAGCGTAGGCCCAAAGATAAGCCGCTAGAGATAGGTCCCCGCAAATGCAACTCAATAAAAGTTACAAGCATGGATGGTGAATTGTACAAGGCTGTGAAGTGTCGGGATATTAATTTTATCCTAAAAAAAGTGCAAGATCCAGAACATTCTGCTCTCTCTGACAAAACCCCCGAACTAAATACGATCCTTCATCTTGCTGCTGCAAGCTCAGACGATAATCATCAATTTGTACAATCGATCCTGGAGATCCAACCGTGCCAAAAATTTGTTACAGAAAAGAACTCCAATGGCGACCTTCCTCTTCATGTAGCTGCAAGTGCTGGGAATATACAAATAGTGGAACATTTAGTCAAGTGGTCTGACACGCACTTGAAAGATCACTGTAATTGTGTACCACTAGTGGAAAAAAATATGGAGGAGAATACTCCTTTGCACCTAGCCTTGATAAAAAAGGTGGCCAAGTACAATAAGGTGGCCAAGTTCTTGGTTGAGAAATGTCCAGAAGTGTCCTTTTATCCAAATAAGGAAGGCAAGTCTCCTCTCTATTTGGCGGCAGAAAGAGGAGATGAGGAACTCGTGAAGCAAATGATAACTACAAACCCCCTGCCACATGGCAAATCAGTTGTGCACGCTGCCCTTCATTATCTCAAGAGAATTGACCTGCCATATGGCAGGTCAATTGTTCACACCGCCATATTTGGCAGGTCAATTGTTCACACCGCCATTGATGGTTCTTTTACTGCGAGGAAACTTAGGTGTCTCAACACACGTGCTGCTTCTTTTCTTTGCCCTTCAATGTTTCTCAATACAAATACAGGTATACATTGATTAGTTCATTTGAGTGCTAACATTGATGGTCTGTTTGATTAAGTGGATTTTGGGCAAAATGAAGAGAAAAAGAGAAAGGAAAACTAATGGGAATCAGGTGATTTTTTACTAGGTCCACCAAAATATTTGATTCTTAAATTGAGGAGAAAACAAAGAGATAAACCAAGAGAAATAAATTTACCAAAAAACTAGGTTTGTCCGTTTTAGACTTTCTTTTCTTAGACCACTTTTTTTTTTTTCCTTTCTTTTGTTTTTTTTTTTTTTTTTTCATTTTCTATTATACAGTTATACTATTTGTTTCATTATTATTTTTTTTGGTTGTCTTCTTTTAGTTTTTTTTTTTTTTTTTTTTTTACTCATACCTTTTTTTTTTTTTTTTTTTTTTTTTTTTTTTTTTTTGTGATCATATGTTTTTGATCCTTTGGGTTGTGCTCTTGAAAAAAAAAATTGAAGGGTCCATACACATTTTTTAATAAAAGATTGTGTTAAATTTTGTTTTATTTAATAGGGACATACTTGTAAATTTATACTAATTTTATTTTTTATTATCTTATTTTTCTTCTCAACCAAATAAACGTATTTTTCTTTTCTACACTTTTCCATCGTCTCAACTAACTACATATGAGAGGAAACTAAATTTTTTCTATGCTCCTACTTTTTTATCTCTTCAAAATTTTCCATTCTCTCATTTTTTCTATTTTTCCAACCAAATGGACTCTTATAGTTCCTTTAACACAAGGAAAATAGACAATTATCAATTTTAGGTGTCTCAATACGCATATTTTTCTTTTCCCCTTATATGTATCTCAATACAAACACAGGTAAACATTGATTAGGTCTATTTATTTTTTAAAACCAACTGTTCACACTACAATTATGGTTCCTCTTTGCCAAGAGGAAAATATGTAATTTTCTATTTTAGGGTGTCTCAATATATGTGTTTTTTTTTTTTCCTTTCCATCTCAATGTGTCTCAACTCTCAATACATATAGTCACATACATGTAAACATTGATTAGATGACGAAGATTATTATTATTATTATTATTATTTCCAAGATCATCCCTGTCCTCGCTCTAATTGTAGAAGGATCACAAAAGTTTAAGCGTGAGGGTTTGGGCCTAGTTATATTATATTAAATTCTAAATTCCTTTATTTTTCTCTATATGAGGCTTCCACTCACACGTGTATAGCTAATAATCTCCCTTTAACTTGTGAGTCATTATATATATATATAAGACCACAAGTTATTACACACCCTTGTCATAGCTTTGCAGTGTGATTAATTGTAAGTAGTGGATACAAAATTCTCATATAAAAGTGGCAAATAGCTAGTCACATGTTGTGGTGCTAAAATTATTGTTGAGTCCTTGCCCCTCTCTGGGGTCTTGAGACCCCTCTTTGTGGACCATGAAAATATCTTCCTCTAAACCATGAAGATGAATTGATCACTACAAGAAAAAAAAAAAAACCCTATTACAAGGAAATTAATGTTGTCTCCACATCTCTCTATTCCAATTTCAAATCTTTGAGGTTTTAGGATCCTACGATCCCAAATTGTAAAATCGATCTGGATCATTTTAAAGACGCTCACCTAATAGAGTTATTGAGCGTTTGGGAAGCGTTGCATTTGTGCGTTTGTGAGTTTTGCTGAAAAAATGTGGGTCTCATAATACTGTTCATAAACCCACAAAAGTTATTTATACACAAAATTTAATATAAATATGGGTTTCATAGCACTATTCACACATTTAAAAATTATTTTACTACAATGTTTTCAGTTTTCAACGAATAAACAGTATCCAAATATACCCTTAGAGTAGAATTGCGCTCCCAATCTTAATTAGGATCGTGATCTGAAGGCTATTCTTATAATACAACATGTCACAACAATATTATATTTTGGTTATATATATTCAACACCGTGTTCATAGCTCAATATTGTTGACTGATTATATTTTATTTCAATTGTTATCGATTGTGTACCAGATATCCTAGATACTGTTTTGAAAAGCCTACCAGATGATATCCTCACAGTGAAAGACGATAAAAGCATGACTCCTCTTTTCTATGCTGCATCAATAGGTTATCTTGACGGTGTTGAAATCTTACTAAAAAAACCTACAAAATGTGGTGCATACGATAAGAGAGATACGGATGGCTATTATTCCATTCATATAGCATACAGGAAAGGTCATATTCAGGTAATTAAAAAGTTTCTAGATAAATATCCAGATATGATTGAGTTGCTCAATGAAGAGGGTCAAAACATTTTGTACGTAGCAGCTACGTATGGGAAAGCCAAAGTGGTAGCTCATATGCTAAAAAGACACGATCTTAAAGTTGAAATGCTTATCAATAATGAAGACGAAAATGGAAACACCCCTTTACATTTGGCGGCCATGAAAGGGCATCCTATGGTTGTTAGCATTTTGACATGGGACAAAAGAGTTGATTTAAAGGCTTTGAATAAAGAAGGCAAGAGAGCGCTTGACATTGCATTAAACGACAGTGGGCAAAATCCCTCATTTGGAGAGGTATGTGAACATTTAAAGGTTGGCACAATTGAAAATCTTCTATCAATTTGATTTGAACCTCTTTTGTAGTAGAAAATTTTGTTCCAGAGGCAGACACTATATATGTCATTGTTATATATGTATGATATTACCACTTTATATATATATATATATATATATATATATATATATATATATAAATTATTGTTTAATTAATATTTTGAAATTCTTCCATTATATTATAAGATTTCTTTGATCTATGATCTTCTTAATATTTTGCTAAGCGTATGTGTAGTATGGATAGTCTATTGTAGACTGCAGGCTTGTGTGCATTGGACAGTGACATTTAAAAAAAAATTAAAAAATTAACGTACATATTGTTCAAAGCTCATTGTTGACTGATTAAAAAATTAATTTCTCGTTTACCATGCAGCGATTGACATGGGAAGCCTTGAGATATGTTAGCGGCCCAAGGGAGAACCCGCAAAGTTCAAAGGTTGAAAAGACACTAAGCACAGACAAATAGAAGGGAAGGACTGACACTCTCTTGTTGGTCGCAACCCTTGTGGCCACTGTAACTTTTGCTGCGGCTTTCACCATGCCAGGTGGCTACAACGGCCCTGGAGGAATGACAACTTTCCTAAAGAAGCCCATGTTCCACGTGTTCGTAATTAGCAACACCATAGCTATGTATAGCGCCATTACTGCTGTTATTGGTCTCATTTGGGCCCATTTAGGTGATCTTAAGCTGTTCATTGCTGCCTATAAGTTTAGCTTGCCAATATTGGGACTAGCTATAACAATGGTCACCTTAGCATTCATGGCAGGAAATTATCTAGTATTGAGAGACCTCAATTGGCTTGCCTATCTAGTTTTGAGCATTGGCTCATTTTTCGTTTTCACTCTCTCGATAATATTTTTTCCACTTTTTTTACCAAATTCCTCGCCCCATCCTATCATTCGTTGCCTCCTCCGCTACCCATTTTACCTTCTGATTATGTTTACTAGATGTGACACTGATGATAGGGAAGAAGAGTAGTCTCCTCTACATATGTTGTCTGTATACGGACTTGGCATTGGACATGCTTGCAGAGATGGAGAACATTAATTTATTTAAGTTGGTCTTTATTTTAGTCTCTTAAAATTTGCATAAACACTTCAAATAAAGATATTCAAATATCAAGTCTAAGGAGGTTGGGTTTCCTCGAAAAGGCCAGTATTGTATTTATCTTGAAATTCTGTTGTTGCTCTTATATACAACTATAGTGTATTTAGTCTGCCATTGTCATACTGTTTGGTATATTGATATGACGTATGTTTTGGTTACAAATGTTAAGGACTCACTATATCAACAACTCTATTGATGTTGTACGTTATGGTTACTGTAAGGAAATTTAGAATCTTGGTTGAAAATACATCAATATTAATCAACTTGTTAAATTAATCAGTTATATAAACTCAGAATGATTTTTAGGTTAATTCCCACGAAGCAATTGCCATATGAAAAATAATAGCAACCAAACAATTAACATAACATATGGTGATGCAGGAAAAATTATTCCAAAGTAAAAAAAAAAAATCTGAGGGCTTAACCACCAACCTCAAAAGCAAAACATATCCACTATATAGAATTTAAGTTTCCAAATAGAAAAATGATACTCTAACTTACTACCTCATATAAAACTTACTAGCAATACCCAATGCAGCTCTACATTAAGGAACTCTTCTATATATAGGTGTGAAGGACTCTTCTATTAAGGGACTCTTCTATACAATGAAAGGTGATAGGAATCAAATGATCAATGATAGAAATCAAATGATCCTTAGTCTCTCTTACTCTCAATCTAGTAGTTTTTTGAGGGAACTAGGCCTTCAATGATTCTATAAGGGAATCAACCTCCAATGGCATCTCAAAGAGAACTATTCAATGTATTATTCTTCAATGAATCCACATTACAATCAATGTTTAGTCTTGCACCCTACTCACTAACTAACAGAGTACAATACATTGCAGCTTAGTCACTTAGCTAACCAAGTTCAAACTTCTAATGCATTACTTAACTAACTCAACTAACTCAACTAACTTTGTACAAGCATCCCCTGCACCTCTATACAAGCATCCATTGCACCTAAATACAACAACAATACACTACACCAGATAGTAGTAATACTTATTCCAGAGCCTTAACAAAAGGCCTCCCAAACAAAAAACAAAAAAAGAAATAGCAAACTTTTTTTTTCAACAAATGAGTGTGAAGGATTTGAACTGAAGGTTTTTCTCATGAGAGAGATCAAACATTGCCACAAAATCACTAGGTTTTAAATAATTAGGTTGTAAACATTCCACTATAAATTAACATAACTACATATTTTAAAAATCTAATAATTGGATTGCATCTTCAGTCTGTGGTTAACGCATATGTTAAATTTCGTGTCAATTACTATTTGATCATACAAATGTTAAAATTTCAAATTTTTATAAACTAAAATTATGTTTAAAAATTAAATTTATTGATTGAATCATAAATAATATCCAATTTGAACGAAATTTGATATGCATGTTAGGAACTTACGGAATATAAAATTTAACAGTTAGATTTTCAAAATTCACAAAAAAAAAAATGATATATATGAGAAATTTGAAAAGTTTCCACCAAATTAGTTTGGAAAGAAACTTTGTTCTTGTTCTCCCTAACCTTCCTCACCTTTGCCTTTGACATAAACACAAAAAATAAATAAAAAATAAAATAAAAATCTATCCAACCGTACCATATATCCAAGCAGCTCTAATGATTCAATTTGATAGCGCCATGTGGTTAGTCTACAGTCTATACAATAGGGTAACTCAGAACAAAATTGGGATTAAATACCGATTCATTCCATCTCAAATCTCTATCCAACCCTCAATAAAAAAAAAATTTTAAAAAAAATCTATCCAACCCCACCTGATATCCAAGTAATCTCTAATGATCCAATCAGATGGCTCCATGTGTTATTAGCTATTCTTGTCTTTGTTTTCCGAACAAAGTTAGATTGCATATTCTTATTATATTATTAATGCGTGTAAAATTTCAAGAAGATCAAAGATCAATTGCTATTTCATCGAACAAATGTTGAAATTTCACATTTTTATAATTTAAAATTGTGTTTAAAAAATAAAATTCTTGATTGAATTGAAAATAATATTCAATTTGAACGAAATTTAATATGCATGTTAGGAACATACGGAACGTAAAATTCAAGGATTAGATTTTCAAAATTCACAAAAAAAGAGAGATCAATGATAGATTTAAAAAGTTTCTCTCCAAACTAGTTTGGAGAGAAACTCTACAAACTCCTCATGTATTTATATATTGAGCGTGAATTTTGAAAATCTAACCGTTAGAGTGCATGTTCTTATTATATTCTTCATGCATTTAAAATTTAAAGAAAATCAAAGATTAATTGCTATTTCATCAAGTAAATATTAAAATTTCAAATTTTTATGATATAAAATTGTGTATAAAAAATATCATTATTGATCGAATAGTAAATAATATCCAATTTGAACGAAATTTGATATGCATGTTAAGAACATAAGGAAAATGAAATTTATCTATTAGATTTTCAAAATCACACAAAAGAAGAGATGTATGATAAATTTGAAAAGTTTTTCTCTAAACTAGTTTGGAGAGAAACTTTGTTCTTGTTCTTTCTAACCTTCCTCTCTACTTTAACATGCACACACCAAAAAAATAAAAAAAATAAAAAAAATCTATCCAACATCAATTTATATCCAAGAAATCTCTAATGATCCATGTTGTTAGTCTATAGTCTACAAAATAGGGCAACTCAGAATAAAATAGAGATTACCTACCAATTCATTCTATCTCAAATCTCTATCCAACCCCCCGTTATATCCAAGCATTCTCTAATGATCGAATCGGATGGCTCCATGTTATTAGCTACTCTTGTCTTTGTTCTCCGAACAAAGTTTGTCTTCAAACTAGTTTAGAGAGAAACTCTACGAATTACTCATGTATTTCTATATTGAGTGTGAGTTTTTAAAATCTAACCGTTAGATTGTATTTTCCTGTTATATTCTTCTTGCATGTAAAATTTCAATAAGATTAAAGATCAATTGCTCTCTCATCAACAAATGTCAAATTTTCAAAATTTTATGATCTAAAATTGTGTATAAAAAATAAGTTTATTGATCATATAGTAAATAATATCCAATTTGAACAAAATTTGATACGCATGTTAAGAATAAAAGGGACATGAAATACAACGGTTAGATTTTCAAAATTCACAAAAAAGAGATATATGAGAAATTTGAAAAGTTTCCCTCCAAATGAGTTTGGAGAGAAACTTTGTTCTTGTTCTCCCTAACCTTCCTCTCCTTTGCCATTGACGCGCGCACGCACACACACACACACAAAATCCAACCGCACCTTATATGCAAGCAATCTCTAATGATTCAATCGGATGGCGCCATGTGGTTAGTCTACAGTCTGCACAATAGGGTAACTCAGAACAAAATAGGGATTACCTTCCGATTCTGTGATTCATTCCATCTCAAATCTCTATCCAACACTCAATCACAAAAAAAAAAAAAAAAAAAAAAAAAAAAAAATCTATCCAACCCCACCTTATATCCAAGCAATCTCGAATGATCCAATCGGATGGCTCCATGTTTTTAGCTAATCTTGCCTTTTCCACCTTATATCCAAGAAATCTCTAATGATCCAATCAGATGGCTCCATGTTATTAGCTACTCTTGTCTTTGTTCTCCCTAACCTTCCTCTCAGCCTTCGACAAGCACAAAAAAAAAAAAAAAAAAAAAAAAAAAAATCTATCCAACCACACCTTATATCCAAGCGATCTCTAATGATCCCATCAGATGGCGCCATGTGGTTTGTCTACACTCTACCCAACAAGGTAACTCAAAACAAAATAAGGACTACCTACTGATTCATTCCATCCCAAATCTCTATCCAACCCTCAATCAAAAAAAAAAAAAAAAAAAAAAAAACTTTCCAACCCCACCTTATATCCAAGCAATATCTAATGATCCAATCGGATGGCTCCATGCTATTAGGTACTCTTGTCTTTGCCACCTTATATCCAAGTAACTCTAATGATCCAATCGGATGGCGCCATGTTGTTAGTCTACAGTTTACACAATAGGGCAACTCAGAACAAAATAGGGATTACCTACCAATTCATTCCATCTCAAATCTCTATCCAACCCTTAATAATAATTATTAAAAAAAAAAAAAATCTATCCATCCTCTGCTTATATCCATGCAATCTCTAATGACCTAATTGGATGGCTTCATGTTATTTGTGACTCTTGTCTTTGTTCTCTTTGCACAAAATTTCTCTCCAAACTAGTTTGGAGAGAAAATCTACAAACTCCTCGTGTATTTCTATATTAAGTGTGAATTTTGAAAATCTAACAATTAAATTACATGTTCTGATTATTTTTTTATGCATGTAAAATTTCAAGTAGATCAAAGATTAATTGCTATCTCATCAAACAAATGTTAAAATTTCAAATTTTTAAAACAAAATTGTATATAGAAAATAAGTTTATTGATCGAATAGTAAATAATATCCAATTTGAATGAAATTCGATATGCATGTTAAGATCATAAGGAACATGAAATTCAACGGTTAGATTTTCAAAATTTACACAAAAAAGGAGACATATGAGAAATTTGAAAAGCTTCTCTCCAAACTATTTTGGAGAGAAACTCTACCAAATCCTCATGTATTTCTGTATTGAGTGTGAATTTTGAAAATCTATCCGTTAAATTGCATGTTCTTATTATATTCTTCATGCATGTAAAATTTCAAGAAGATCAAAGGATCAATTGCTATCTCATCAAACAAATGTTAAAATTTCAAATTTTTATGTTCTAAACTTGTGTATATAAAATAAGTTTATTGATCGAATAGTAAATAATATCCGATTTAAACGAAATTCGATATGCACGTTAAGAATATGAAATTCAACGGTTAAATTTTCAAAATTCACAAAAAAGAAGAAGAGATATATGAGAAATTTGAAAAGTTTCTTTCTAAACTAGTTTGAAGATAAACTTTGCTCTTGTCTTCCCTAACCTTCCTCTTTGCCTTTGACATGCACACACAAAAAAAAAAAAAAAAAATTCTATCCAACCGCACCTTATATCCAAGCAATCTCTAATTATCGAATCAGATGGTGCCATGTTGTTAGTCTACAGTCTACACAATAGGGCAACTCAGAACAAAACAGGGAATACCTACCGATTCATTCCATCTCAAATCTCTATCCAACCCTCAATAATAATAATAAAAACTATCCAACCCCACCTTATATCCGTGCATTCTCTAATGATCCAATCAAATGGCTCCATGTTATTAGCCGCTCTTGTCTTTGTTCTTCGAACAAAGTTTCTCTTCGTACTAGTTTGGAGAGAAACTCTGCAAACTCCTCACATATTTCTATATTGAATGTGAATTTTGAAAATTTAACCATTAGATTGCATGTTCTTATTATATTCTTCATGCATGTAAGGTTTCAATAAGACCAAAGATCAATTGTTATCTCATCAAACAAATGTTAAATTTTCAAATTTTTATGATCTAAAATTGTGTATAAAAAATAAGTTTATTGATCAAATAGTAAATTATGTCCAATTTGAACAAAATTTGATATGCATATTAAGAACATAAGGGACATGAAATTCAACGGTTAGATTTTCAAAATTCGCCCAAAAAAAGAGATATATAAGAAATTTGAAAAGTTTCTATCCATACTAGTTTGAAGAGAAACTTTTTTCTTGTTCTCCCTAACCTTCCTCTCCTCTGCCTTTGACGTGCACCAAAAAAAGAAAAGAAAAGAAAAATCTATCCAACTACACCTTATATGCAAGCAATGTCTAATGATCCAATTGGATGGAGCCATGTTGTTAGTCTACAGTCTACACAATAGGATAACTCGGAACAAAATAGGGATTGCCTTCCGATTCATTCCATCTCAAATCTTTATCCAACTTTCTATATAAAAAAAAATAATAATAAAAAATAAAACTATCAAACCCCACCTTATCTTCAAGCAATCTCGAATGATCCAATCGGATGGCTACATTTTGTTAGCTATTCTTGCGTCCTTTCTCCCTAACCTTCCTCTCTCCCTTTGACACAAAAATAAAAAACGTAATCTTTTTGGGGTCACTGGATTTATTGGATCGTAGACTGTAATTAGTCGTAGTTTTGAGGGCAATGAGAACAATGGCTTGAGAAGTGCACTGGAGCAGGCTATTAGTTTTGAGGGCATTAGCTAGCATCCAAAGAAAACAAAAACAAAAGAAATAGGGCATTCAAATAGAGGGCCGGCCCAAGCGTTTCGGAGGCCTAAGATGAAATTTTCAAATAGGGCCTTTATGTTATCTCTTAAATAACATTTAACTTGCATTTTATATAACAATTTTTTTAAAATTCATTCTTTTTATTTTTTAATATGATTTTTTTTTTTGTGGAGAAAATGTTAAAGTTATAACAAATTTTACTACAAATTGGTGTTGTGATGAGTGTGATCAATGACATGAGGCATACAAAAATACTAGAAATATTATAAAATTTACAACATGAGAATTACAAAAATATATCACCAATTATAAATATTCATTAAAAAATGCATTCAATAGTTTGTTGAAATTCACCTATCATGTTCATTGTCACATCAAATTATAAAAGTTATGGAGATCACCACGCTACATTGATTACTCCACAAGTATAAGTTTTTGTGGGGCGTGGGGGGCACTAGCCAAGATTTAAATAAAATTTATAGTATTTTTAACACTTTCCTATTTAAATTACTTATGAATAGTAACACATCTATTTGTAAAACCTATTGATTTAAATTTGTCTTTTTTCTATCTCTAGCATTACTTAATTCTTTGAACTTTCTTAATAGTGAAACAAGCTGTAAACAAATTTTTTTTAATATCTTCCAAAAATATTTATATATATATAAAAAAATTGCTCCCAAATTTGGGGTCTTCTCTAGTAAGGGGGCTAGGCAATGGCCTAATTGGCCTAAGCCTAGTGCCGGTCCTATTCAAATATCAATTGTTTAGCAATCTTTAAACAAGCAAGGGGATGGAGGTGTCCTTAGTTCCAACGGAGGACAGTTCCATTGCTGAAATGAATACACAACATGATAATGTAATGCAGGAAGATCCTGAATGGGACTATGATTTCATCATAACAAAATTGCGAGATACCGAATGTTCTCTTTTCCTTGAAAGATTCTTCGACTCAAATACACTTCTACATGCTGCAGCAAGCGTAGGCCATGATCAGATCATAGAAGCGATCCTCTCGAAACAACAGTGCCAGCAAGAACTTTTAACGACAACGAACTCCAATGGCGATATTCCTCTTCATGTAGCTGCAAATGCTGGGCATCTATCTATAGGTCAATATTTGTTCTCATTTTCTTACAAGTACCAAGAACAATTAAAGTCAGAGAACTCAGAATCCAGTGACGACCCCGGTTCAGTTGAGTCCTCTATACAGTAGCAGCTAAATGATTTAACTTCTAAACTACTAAGGGAGAAAAATAATGAGGGGAATACTCCTTTGCACCTGGCCTTGATAAAAAAATATGAAGAGGTGGACGTGAATTTGAAATCCAAGTACTACGAGGTGGCCAAGTGTAATACCTGAAAGAAAAAAAAAATTAAAAGGAGGGGTATATAAGTAAATTTGTTTATGGGGTCAATTGTTATAATTAAAATTACTTAGGGGTTTTTAGAGAATAAGGTGGAAACCCTAGTTTTATATAGTCTAATTTAAGTCAACATATACTGATAAATATTTTGAGGGAGAAGGCTAGCCAAAATACTCAAGTAGAGAAGGCTTGACTGCACAATTGAGGTAAAAGCCTAAGAATCTCTCTTGTCAAATCTAAGCGTTATTTGGAATTAGAATATATTTTATGTTGGTATTTTGGACAGTAGTGAAATTATCAAAAAATTTATACGTAAGTGTGAACGGAGAAGGGTTGGAATTTGGGCGATGAAACTTTTTTTTTCACTACACATCATCTCTGTAATATCTTTATTTTGGGTGCTTTGTTGGTCATGGAATTTCTATGGGCACATACTATTTTTTTTGTAGACATTTATTATAAGAAACCAGGGGACTATAGTATGACCATAGTCATAAGATTATTAAGAATATGAATTACATTTGAATATTTGAATTATATTGAGTCCTTAAACTACATATATGATTATGGAAATGTTTGAATATTGGAATAATTTTGAGACACAGACTGCTTATGAGTTTTGGAACATATTGTAAGTTATGGCTTCTGGATATATGAGAAACTGGCTATTTTCTAAACCATCTATGATATATTTGTAAGAGTAAAGTATGTGATCTATGTGCAACCTATTATTTTAAGACTATGAAACTTCTTCAGTTAATTTAAAAACACATAGTATATTATAACTTTTGAAAACACATATTACATCTTATACTTTATGGATCTATTGCTTGATAGAACTTCATAGAATTTTGGTTACTTATTTAGTTGTCAACTCACCCCCCCTCTTTTTCCTTTCAGATTTTGATTAGGAAGAGTAGCATATGTTTGGGCTTCCGCTAGGATGTGCGCATGAGTGAAGTTTAGGAAATCAATGGAATAAGATTTGAATTTTTATGTTTAAGATTATCATTTGTGTGGACCTTTAGATTTAAAGGGTTTAGTTATTTTTATTTTGATGTTGGAAGATTATTATTCAAAGATCTTTTGAGAATTGCATTATTGAGGATATTTTCAAATTTATTGATGAAATTGTTTTTGAGGATAACTCTTTAATTGTTATGAGGGTCTTACACACTTGTAGGGTGTAAACTTTATAAGTGTGTGGTTGTTATCACGTACCTAGCACTTACTTGGGTTTGGGGCGTGACAATATTAATGGTATTAGAGCTCTAGGTTGGATCCTTAGGCATTGATTTATGAAACTAAATGGTGAGAGGGGTAGAAATTAGGCATTTGGGGATACATTGTATGATACATACACTAAATGAGTTTCAGATCTGTTTTCTTTTTTTATTGGAAATTTGATAACATGTTAATTTGTCATGTGCATAATGAACAGAGGTTAGGATGCCACCTTGTAGCAAAAACACTAGGAACACGCCCAACAACTCTGGCAATGGTAGGAATCAGCAAGATGGGAACCGAGAGTTTAGGCACGCCCAAGGCTAGCCACCAGAGATGATCCAGATGATCCAGACCTTGGTTGGAGTAGTCCAACAACAGGTGACTACTGAAGATAACTTGGCTAGGATGATGGAGCAACGCCGAGGTCATCAAGGTGGGATGATTGAATTCAAGAGGTTGTCTCCTCCAACTTTTGAGGGGACTACTGAGCCTATGGAAGCAGAAAAATGGATCATTGAGATGGAGAAAGTATTCAAAGTTCTTGAATGCTCTGAGGGTGAGAAAGTGACTTATGCAGCCTATATGTTGCGTGGAGATGCTTATGACTGGTGGCGGCTGGAAGAAGACAAATGTTGCCAAAAGACTGAGCCTTGGACTTGGGAGCTATTTAAGACTGTATTCTATGAGAAATATTTTCCTAAGAGCATCCATTTTCAAAAGGAAAAAGAGTTTATCAAGCTGACACAAAGTAACATGACAGAAACTCAGTATGAAGTAGAATTTTCCAGGTTAGCCAAATTTGCTCCAACAATGGTGGTGGATGAAGAAACTAAGGTTCGAAGGTTTGAAGATGGATTAAGGTTTCGAATCAAGCAAGGAGTTGTATCCTTTGAGTTGACTACCTTCATGGCAGTGGTGAGTAAGGCTTTATTAGTGGAGATAGGGCTTAATGAGGCTCAAATAGAAAGAGATAACAACCAGAAGAAGAGGCCTAGGCAAGGAGAGCAAAGCTCTAGCTTTCAAGCCAAGAAGAAAGGAACACAACGTGCTGATACCAAGGCACTACCAAAGTGCTCTCGATGTGCTAGGCCTCATGCAGATAAGAATTGCCACTGGAATACTGGAGCATGTTTCTTATGTGGACAAAGGGGTCACAAGATTGCTGAGTGTCCCCAACGGAAGGAAGGTCAGACCATGTCAAGACCAACAATAGGACAGAATCAGGGAGCAATCCAAAGGCCCAAGGAAGGGTTTATGCACACACTCAACAAGATGCTAATACTTCTAATGCTGTGGTAATAGGTATTATTCCGGTTTCCACAACTTATGCTTATGCATTGTTTAATCCTGGTGCCACTCACTCCTTTATATCTACTAATTTTGTAAAGAAACATAATTTTAAATTTGAGCCTATGGAGTTTGAATTATGTGTGGATACTCCAGTTGGGGGTGTAGTAGTTACTGATAGTGTTTACAAGTCTTGTGTTGTCAAAATAGCAGACAGAAAGTTACTTGCAGATCTAACGTTGTTGGAGATGCGGGATTTTGACATAATCTTTAGGATGGATTTGTTGGCTACCCATTATGCCATAATTGACTATCATAGGAAGAAATTAATTTTCCAAGTACCTGGTGAGATTGAGTTCTGTTTTGTGGGAAGTGGGGCATATACTTCTCCACGGGTGATTACAGCTTTACAAGCTGGACATATGATGAAGAAAGGGTGTAATGGATATCTGGCCACCATGAGGGACACACAACAAGGTGAATTGAAGCTGGAGGACATTCCTGTAGTGAGAGAGTTTCCAGATGACTTGTCAGGGTTACCACCAGAGAGGGAGATAGAGTTCTCTATTGAACTATTGCCAGGTGCTAGCCCAATTTCTAAAGCCCCATACTGAATGGCACCTATTGAGTTAAGGGAATTAAAGGAACAATTGCAAGAGTTACTTGACAAAGGCTTCATCAGGCCTAGTGTTTCCCCTTGGGGTGCACCTGTGTTTTTTGTAAAGAAAAAGGATGGGAGCATGCAACTTTGCATTGATTATAAGGAGCTGAATAGGGTGACAATGCGAAATAAGTACCCTTTACCAAGGATAGAGGATTTGTTTGATCAATCCCAAGGAGCACAAGTTTTCTCCAAGATTAATCTTCGTTCCGATTACCATCAATTGAAGATTAAGACTACTGATGTGCCAAAGACATCCTTCCATACAAGATATGGCCATTATGAATTTTCGGTGATGCCTATGGGTTAACCAATGCACCAGCAGCCGTTATGGACTAGATGAATAGGGTGTTTAGACCCTTCTTAGACAAATTTGTTGTGGTTTTTATTGATGATATTTTGATATATTCTAAGAGTGTGGAGGAGCATGAGAATCATTTGAGGCTTGTACTGCAACTATTGCAGGAGTAGAAGTTGTATGCAAAGCTTAAAAAATGTGAATTTTGGCTAGACAGTGTTGCATTCCTTGGGCATATTGTGTCTAAAGATGGGATTGCTGTTGACCCTACGAAAGTGGAAGCAGTAGTAGAATGGAATAGATCAAATAGTGTGACAGAGGTTCATAGCTTTTTGGGATTGGTTGGTTATTACCAGAGGTTTGTTGAAGGATTTTCTCACTTAGCCATGCCTTTGACTCGCTGGAACCCAAAAGGAGCTAAGTTTGAGTGGACTGGAAAGTGTGAAGAAAGCTTTCAGGAATTGAAAAGAAGGTTGGTGTCAGCACCCATTCTCACCATACCTTTAGGAAGTGGAGGTTTCACCATTTATAGTGATGCCTCTAGGAAAGGCTTGGGGTGTTTTCTTATGCAGCATGGGAAGGTAGTGGCATATGCCTCGAGACAGTTGAAGCCTTATAAGCAAAATTATCCCACACATGACTTGGAGTTAGCTGTGGTGGTTTTTGCACTAAAAATTTGGAGGCACTATTTGTATGAAGAATAGTGTGAGATATTCATTGACCACAAGAGTCTCAAGTACCTCTTTACTCAAAAAGAGTTGAATATGAGACAAAGAAGATGGTTGAAGCTATTAAAGGACTATGACCTGACTATTAGTTACCATCTTGGAAAAGTCAATGTGGTAGCTGATGCTTTAAGTAGGAAGTCTACAGGAAATTTAGCAGCGTGTTGTTGACTACACAAAAACACATCTTGGAAGATTTGAGGAAGATGAGGATAGAAGTATAGTTTCATGAAGCAAAGGCACATCTGGCAAACTTTAGAGTTCAGCCTACCTTGATTGAAAGGATAAAGACTGCACAAAGTAATGATCCATAGTTGCAGAAGATAAGAGATTTGATAAATCTAAGCTCTCAATTTGAGTTTTGCATTCATGAGGATCAATCCTTGAGGTTTGGTAATCGGCTTTGTGTACCAAATGATCCCGACCTTAAGGCAGAAATTCTAAAGGAGGTTTATAACACGAGTTACACGATACACCTGGGAGGCACTAAGATGTATCGGGATTTAAGAGAGACTTTTTGGTGGAACAACATGAAGAAGGAGATTGCTCAATATGTTGCTCAATGTCTAGTGTGTCAACAAGTCAAGATGGAGCATTAAAGACCAGCTAGATTTTTGCAACCTCTTCCCATTCTAGAACGGAAGTGGGAGGTCATTACTATGGACTTTGAGACGGGGCTGCCTAGAACCCCTACTGGTAAGGATGCAATTTGGGTGATTGTGGATCGGTTGACAAGATCTGCACACTTTTTGGCCATTAGGGTGGATTTCAAACTCGAAAGGTTAGCTAGATTATATATCAATCAAATAGTGAGATTGCATAGTGCTCCTGTGTCCATTGTGTCTGATAGAGACCAAAGATTTATGTCTCAATTTTGGGAGAGCGTGCATAAGGCAATGGGTACTAACTTGAAGTTCAGCAGAGCCTTTCGCCCTCAAACAGATGGACTTTTAGAAAGAACTATACAAACATTGGAAGATATGCTGAGAGCTTGTGTAATTGCTTTCAAAGGTTCATGAGATGAACATCTACCTTTGGTGGAGTTTGCATATAATAATAGCTACCAAGCAAGTATTAAAGCAGCACCATATGAGGCTTTGTATGGTAGGAAGTGTAGGTCTCCTATATGTTGGGATGATGTTGGAGAAAAAAGATTGTTGGGTCTTGAGATTGTACATCAAACAGTAGATGAAATTCAAGTGATTAAAGGGAAACTTCAAACAGCTCAGAGTAGACAGAAGAGTTATGCAGACCTTAGAAGAAGGAAATTAGAGTTCCAAGTGGGTGATCATGTGCTCTTGAAGATTTCACCTACTAAAGGAGTTATGAGATTTGGTTTTTGAGGTAAATTAAGCCCTCATTTTGTAGGACCTTTTGAAGTCTTGGAAAGGGTGGATAATGTTGCTTATAGGCTCGCCTTACCACCTTCTTTATCAGGGGTACATAATGTTTTCCATGTCTTAATGTTGAGAAAATATGTTCTAGACCCTAGTCATGTAGTGGATTATGAGCCTCTAAAATTAAGAGATGATTTAACTTATGAAGAGCAACCAGTTAAAATTGTGGACAAGAAGGAGCAAGAGCTGAAGCATCGTACCATACATTATGTCAAGGTTTAATGGAGGAACTAGACTGTGAGAGAGGCTACATGGGAGTTAGAAGATGAAATAAAGGAGAAATACCCATATCTTTTTGAGGACTCAGGTATGTCAAGTTTAGAGGACTAAACTAATTTTAAGGGGGGGGGGGGGGGGGGAGAATGTAATACCCGAAAAAAAAATTAAAAGGAGGGGTATTTAAGTAAATTTGTTTACGGGGTCAATTGTTATAATTAAAATTACTTAGGGGTTTTTAGAAAATAAGGTGGAAACCCTAGTTTTATATAGTCTAATTTAAGTCAGCATATACTGACAGATGTTTTGAGGGAGGAGACTAGCTAAAATACTCAAGTAGAGAAGGTTTGACTGCACAATTGAGGTAAGAGCCTAAGAATCTCTCTTGTCAAATCTAAGTGTTACTTGGAATTAGAATATATTTTATGTTGGTATTTTGGACAATAGTGAAATTATCAAAGAATTTATATGTAACTTTGAACGGAGAAGGGTTGGAATTTGGGCGATGAATCTTTTTTTTCTTCACTACACGTCTTCTCTATAATATCTTTATTTCAGGTGCTTTGTCGGTCATGGAATTTCTCTGGGCATATACTATTTTTTTTTTGTAGACATTTATTATAAGAAACCAGTGGACTATAGGTTAGACCACCAAAGGTCCAATAGATTATTAGACTTCAGAGTCTATGGAGATAAGAAATAGAGACTTTTGTTTAAGGTTGAACTCAGCTTTACAGGGCATTCATTCAATCCTTATATATATGCTTTGACTTTTCAACCCAAATGGTTATGGGAGGAGAGTCTTATATTTTTAACAGTGCTTTGGATTTTTTTGCGTGAAACAAATTTTAAACAAGTCAATACAAATGATAGAAGATGGAATATAGCTAGAGAAACTGTGGGAGAGTTAATACTGAGAAATTATTGGGTACTTTAGAAGTTTTTCCTTTGGTCAAATATATTGTAAGTTATTCTTATTATTTGATTATTGAGTAAATGGTGCTTTAAAATTGTTAGGTGATATCTAAGGATTTTGCTTATATTAATGTATTTTTAACTACTGAAAAATTTATTTTTAGTTGTTACAATTTTATTTCTATTGTATTACTAAATTCAAGTAAAGAATTATCATAAATATATCTGATATCTGAATTATGAATATATGATGTATTTTATTTAACTGTTTTTAGCTATATTGATTCAAAGTAAAGAATAAAGAATTTTCACAAATATATATGAGCATTGAATATAATATTTATTTTATTTAATTGTTTTTGGGCTATTTTGATTTAAGGTAAAGAATATAAAAATATCACAAATATATTTAAATACTGAATATATGATTATATATATGTATTTGAATGAGATTTATTTTTGGTTTGAACTATGATTTCATATATATGATTATGAATAATTTGACTATGTATTGATTCTGATACCTAAACCAATGGGGGTTATTCATTGGTACTCTGATACCCAGCTAATGGGGGTTATTCATTGGTACTTTGACACCCAAACCAATGGGGGTTATTCATTGATATTCTGATACCTAGCCAATGGGGGTTATTCATTGGTATTCTGATACCCATACCAATGGGGTTTATTCATTGGTACTCTGATACCCAGCCAATGGGGGTAATTCATTGGTATTCTAATACCCAAACCAATGGGAGTTTATTCATTGGTACTCTGATACCCAGCCAATGGGGGTTATTCATTGGTACTTTGATGCTTAGTTACGGGGATATAGCGTGACCATAGTCATAAGATTATTAAGAAATATGAATTAAATTTGAATATTTGAATTATTTTGAGTCCTTAAACTACATATATGATTATGGAAATGTTGGATTATTGTAACTATTTTGAGACACAGACTGCTTATGAGTTTTGGAACATATTGTAAGTTATGGTTTCTAGATATATGAGAAACTGACTATTTTCTAAACCATCTATGATATATTTGTAAGAGTAAAGTATGTGATCTATGTGTAACCTATTATTTTAAGACTATGAAACTTCTTCAGTTAATTTGAAAATACATAATATATTATAACTTTTGAAAACACATATTATATCTTATACTTTATGGATCTATTGCTTGATAGAACTTCATAGGATTTTGGTTACTTATTGAGTTGTCAACTCACCCCCCTCTTTCTCCTTTCAGATTTTGATTAGGAAAAGTAGCATATGTTTGGGCTTTCGCTGGGATATGCGCATGAGTGAAGTTTAGGAAATCAATGGAATAAGATTTGAATTTTTATGTTTAAGATTACCATTTGTGTGGACCTTTAGATTTAAAGGGTTTAGTTATTCTTATTTTGATGTTGGAAGATTATTATTTGAAATTCTTTTGAGAATTGCATTATTGAGGATATTTTCAAATTTATTGATGAATTTTTTTTTAGGATAACTCTTTAATTGTTATGAGGGACTTACACATTTGTAGGGTGTAAACTTTATATGTGTATGGGTATTATTGCGTGCCTAGCTCTTACTTGAGTTTGAGGCGTGACACCAAGTTTTTAATTAAGAAAGATCCAAGTGTGTGCAATTATAGGAATAAAGCAAGTAATAATCCTCGACCTTTGGAAAAAGAAGCTAAAGATGAGGACCTTTCGAAGCTCATATCTGGTAAGTCACCCCTCAGATCTGTAGGGCACGCTGACATTTTTTGTCTTTAATAAACAAAACGGTCAAAATTTCCTACTTCACTTAGCCAAACGCTAAAATATTTGAACTTGGGGGGTTGATACCCATTAGGCATTCTCATATTGTCAATGCGCTTTGTAAAGGGCTTTGAATATATGAGAGAATTTGTAGAAGAACCTCTATATTGTGCTCGTATGGTATTTGTGATCATGTCCTGCAATTGTTGGACAGATATCGAGGCCATTGAGGTGGAATGTCCTTGTTGAGAAGTGCCTTCACCCCCTTTTTTCTTATCATTCCTAGCATTTTCTCCCTTCAAGGTAAAGCCAGGTGGGTGCTCAAGGTCAAGGTTTGATTCACCCGAATCTTGTACCTCTAGTTTGTTCATCAAGGTTGCAATTTGGACATCCTTATCTTCAAGCGCTTTTGTGAGAAGGGTGACTCTTTGGTTCATTTTAGCCATCTTTTCTTGCATGGTAGAGGTGTTTGTCATCATTACTGGCATGACCTCTAGATATGATGGAGAAAATGATGAGATAGGATGAGTCAAAGGTATTTTATTCCTTAAGTTTCTCATCACGAGTGAAGAGTTGATAGAAAAGGTCTTTGTTGGGGATGATTCATTATTGATCTCAAAATCTTTCAAGACAGATGAATCCTTAGCGGTAGCTTTCCTATTTGCAAGAAAGTTCAGAGAGATGGTATTATGAAGCTTGCTTTCTTTGGTTGGTTAGGGTTGCAGTTGATCAAGAGGTTTGGACCGACTACGGGTGATTGGGCCGACATAATCATCCACAACAGAAGCATCAATCACCAATTTTTGAGCATTCTTGTTAGAGGCCATCGAAGCTGGTAGCCAATCGAATTTCTTTTCTTTTGAAGCAGAAAGAGATGAGAGGCAGAGAGGTCCCACCAGGCGTGCCAGAATTTGTAGACGACTAAGTTCTTAGTTTGAAACAAATGAAGCAAGTAAAATAGTTTCACAAATGCAAATTTGTATTGATGAATGTATAGTACAATTCTCCGTAATTACAAAAGAGTGATCCTCTGATTCGATCTCCTTGAAAGATTTTTTAATTGGAATTGGGGTAATATAATTTTGATTCGAACACTGAATATACTTCAATTTGGATGAAGAATGGATCGACAATATTTGAAACGAAATTACAATGAATCTCTAGCTACGAGCTTGTTAGAAATTCTTTGTTCTTTATGTTCTTCGCGTTCTTGATATGTTCTTCATGTTCTTGGTGTTCTTTGTCTTCGAAGGTTTATGATGGAAGTTTTTCGATGCTTTAGAGGCTTGAATCCGTAGAGCTTCATTGATTTGTGGTTTGTTCAGGTTTCTGGAGGCTTTTGAGCTTGATTCCAGTGAACTTTGAGATCTAGGTTGACAGCTTGGATGGTTTTTGCTTCGAATATTCTTCGGTTTTGAAGTTAAAGTTCTTGGAGGCTTCGGGGCTTGATTCCTGCAGAGTTCTATATTTTTGAGTGCTTTTAAATCTTCTTCAATGCTGCTTATGCTCTAGATGGCTTTTTTGTGTCCCCTTAAATGTCTTAGGAAGGCTTCTATTTATAGGAGTTTGAGGGTAGGTGAGTGACACGTGGCAGAGTCTGATTGGTGACATATGTCACAGCTTGAAAAAAAAATTAAATAAAATAAATCTTATATTCAATGCTCATATATATTTGTGAAAATTCTTTATTCTTTACTTTGAATCAATATAGCTAAAAACAATTAAATAAAATGCATCATATATTCAATAATTAGATATATTTGTGATAATTCTTTACTTGAAATCAGTAATACAATAGAAATAAAATTATAACAACTAAAAACAATTTTCAGTAGTTAAAATATGCAAAATAAAACCAATTAGGATAAGGTTACTTACCTCCAAAAGCTATTCCAAAAGGAACTTTTCCCTAACACTTCCCCTAAAATCCTTAGATATCACCTAGAACAATTTTCAAATATTTTTACTCAACAATCAAATAATTTAAGAAGGATTTATAACGGTACCCGACCAACAGAAAGAATACTAAAATATCCAATAATTTCTCTTTATTATCTCAAAATAAAAATCCATGTATTCAATATATATATATATATATATATATATACTACTATTTAAGGAGTGTAACGACTTAAGGAAAAGCGCTAGCCACATTTGCGCTATACCTCAAAAGGACTAGTCACTATTGAGGCTCCTTGCAGTTGTTAATAAAGTCCAGATCTACCTAGTAAATACCCGATGTGGGAATCATCACACATCCACACACATCACACAATCAATCAAATTGGGGCATCACAATCTCCCCCACTTAAATCCCTAACGTCCTCGTTAGGGCCCACTTTGTGGGGTAGTGTCTCTGAGCCCACATGGGGTTACCGGGCCGGCTCTGATACCATATGTAACGACTCAAGGAAAAGCGCTAGCCACATCTGCGCTATACCTCAAAAGGACTAGTCGCTATTGAGGCTCCTTGCAGTTGTTAATAAAGTCCAGATCTACCCAGTAAATACCCGATGTGGGACTCATCACACATCCACACACATCACATAATCAATCAAATTGGGGCATCACAATGTAACGACCCAAAGAAAAGCGCTAGCCACATCTACGCTATACCTCAAAAGGACTAGTCACTATTGAGGTTCCTTGCAGTTGTTAATAAAGTCCAGATCTACCCAGTAAATACCCGATGTGGGACTCATTACACATCCACACACATCACAAAATCAATCAAATTGGGGCATCACAAGGAGTCTTCCCTGTTTGGATTCCACATTTTAGATGCCTAAAGTACCCTCATCATATCCACTTACAAGTTTTCGACTAACGAGGACAAATATGTAAATTAAAACTCCTACACTTTAAAACTCAAAAACTCACGTACGTTTTGCAATTTCTATCTCACTTTCTATCTCTTATTCTTCTTCAGATTGAAGATATTTAGTTTAGCTCTACATCCTCTTTTCTTTTTCTTCGATTAAAGACATTTATTGTCAGAGGCTCTAACAAATTTTCAGGTTCTATCTTTTGCAAGTTCCTCTTTGTTTTCTTTTTTTTTTGGTTTATGATTGACTTTCTTTAAGCTCTATTTTTTTAAAAAAAATATAATTTTGAAATGAATGGTTCCTTCATATACTTTACAAAAGAAGCATTCAACCAACAGATTTTCAGGTTCTATCTTTTGCAAGTTCCTCTTTGTTTTCTTTTCTTTGGTTTATAAATGACTTTCTTTCAGTTCTTCTTTTTTTCTTTTTTCTTTTTTTAATGTATCACGTTAACTCTATTTTTTTTCCTTTTTTTTAAAAAATGTAATTTTGAAAATTCAATTAATGATCAAAATATAAATGATCACTTACTTATGGACAAGGGTCTTTTTTAAGGGGGGAGGAATGAGACGTACATGTATTTGGAATTGTGGGTCCACAAGACTAATTGTTGGAGTTTTAGTTTTCATGGAGCAATATTTTGATTAGGTTGAAGACATTTTTGTTGAACCAAAAGTCGTACCACCTCGACTTTTCTCATCCAAGAAGTTATCTAGTGTGTGAGAAGCAACCCGGAAAGATCAAACAATAAATTTTAGATTAAGCCCTTGAGGACAAAGGCTGATTTCAATGGCGAAGGAATGTTACTTATGTTAATTTGTTAGGAAATAATATTAATGTTTATTTATTAGTTGTTTCATGTTTATCGAGAATTATCATGTTTATATGTATTTGTTAAGATAGGGATTTGTGTGAGTAGGACGTTGTTAGTATTTGATTTGTATTTGGATTGTGTTATTAGTGTTAGTGGTGTCTTAGTTTTAGGAGTACGGCCATCGAGGCCATAAGTTTAGGAGGAGATGTGCTCCATTGCTTTAGGTCTTTAACGTTACTTTACTTTACCTGAAGTTATCTATCAATATCTTATCTATACTATTACATAAGGCGCTTCTCTTATAAGGATTCCTCATTTTTTTAGTTCAAAAATGCCCCTACAGCCCTATGTTTAAGTAGAGACAAAATTAAAGGACAATCTGGTAAAAATACATGTCTAACTTGCACTAAAATATTGCCTACAAAATAGGAACACTCTTCCACTAACCCACTTCTTCAATGTAACTTTACGTTTATTGTTTTTTTTTTTTAAATAGAAAAATAAGTTAAACAACCCGTCCTATGTTTAAGTAGACTAAAGGACAATCTGGTAAAAATGCAACTCTAACTCTCACTAAAATATTATCTAAAAAATATGACCACTATCCCATTAATTTTCAAATTGATTTATTCACTTATAAATTAAAATTTTAAAATTAAAATTATATATATAAAATAATTAAATACAGTTTTTTTTTAAAAAAAATAGGACCACTAAAAAAAAAAGCCTCATCGCATGCGCGAAGCGCGCGTGATGAGGCTAGTGTAAATATATATATATATATATATATATATATATATATATATATATATATATATATATATATCCTATGCTACCACTAACAAAACTTAGGATACATATAATCATTTAGGGTCAAATGCACCGCCTAGACCATCTTCTATAGTTCTACACATGTTCTTTTTCTTTTTCTTTTTTCCTGCCACTGCCACCTCTAGTTTTCTTTTTGACATGAGGACAAATCACACAAACCAAGCTCTGCCATAAGCATTTATTGAAACACTATTCTTCCTCTACAAAGTCAATAACAAATAATAATATATTAGAAAGAAGTTGGTGTTCCTTCCTTTCGTCAAGTGTTTTCTTTTTCTCAATCAATCCGATACAATTTCTTTTAGAAAATTACGATGAACAAACCCATGTGGCCATGGCTAAAGAAAGTCTCACTGTTGGGCAAAATACTCATATAAGAAAATATTCTAATACCACATAAAGTCTAAATTTGACAAAAGAATAAGATTTCTTAAGCTCTTACCTCAAGAGTGTAGTCAATCATTCTCTACTTCAGTCATTTGAGTAGTCTCCTCTCTCAAAATATTTCTCAATATACATTGACTTAATATGCTTATATATATAGCTAGGGTTTCAAACTTAGTTTCTAAAAACTCCATTATAATTATAAATTATAAAATTGACCCCACAAAAGATTTACGTAAATACCCTTCCTTTTAATCTTTTTTTTTTCCAGGTATTACCGGTAGCAATTGAGCTACAAGGACCTTAGAAAACCTATTCTTATTATAGATCACCTAAGATTGACAATATCTTAAGATGACGTTATCTTAGAAATTATAACAAAATAAATATTGATTAGCTTCACTATTTTCAAAGTGTAATTTGATTTTGGTGATTCATGTTTTGGGAGGCTCTCGTATTCATCATTACATTCTGTAATTTTCTATTGTGCAGTCATAAGTATAGTTGCCTCTTCCGCATAGGATTGTGTAGCTATAGCGTTTCTTGCAAGAAGCATTTTTCTCGTGTACAGCCTCTATATCGGTTTGGCAATTCAAAATTCGAGTCCTATCCAGTGGGTTTGTGAGTTGTATAAGAAGATTTCTGATTTCACCATGGGCATCAAAAATGAGTCCTAGCCTGTAATACTCTCTAGGTCTGAAAGTAAAGCTGACACGCAAAAATCATAGTCCATGGACTTTCTGCAAACGCTTTCAATAAGGGCTCGATCTGCATTAGAAACATCGTATAAAAGAGAGGTGACTAGTAGAGGGATTATCAAGATTGATAGGCAACTAATTGGAGATGCCATTTTTTTTTAAAGTTCTTTGTCATGAATGATATTGTTGATTCATGTATCTTTTGGCTTCTTATTTATAACTAGCATTTAACCCGCACAATGTGCGGGGTTATTTTACTTATTAGAAGACAATAAAATACATTAGAATTCTTATGGGGCATGTATAATATGTATAATTTAACTGATTGTTAAAATAAACCAACGTAAAACTGTTAAACTTTAATTACAGAAACAATATTTTATAACAATTCTAAAAAAGCTGTATAGAACAACCTAACATAAAAATTATATACATAAAAAATCAATAGACATATACAAATGTTATAATGAATTATAGAATCAATTTAAAATGTAAGATAAATATATATATATATGGTACAAATAGATATATATAAGGTTTGTCAAGCAACATGAGGTTTGGGAAGAAAAAAAAAGTCTATCAACATCTTGTGATAATGACAAAGACACAGCAGGTATTAGGGTAATTTCTATTATTGATAAGGGTAATTTCTATCTTCACCTTCTAATCATGATGAAAATGCAACCACCAAGAACCTATTATGATATAGCACATCAACCTATTATGATGTAGCACATCAAGGGAAATAATTAATAAATCAACCAAAGAATAAAACATACATATGGACACATAAAAAAAACATAACTCTCACAGCAAACCCTTAGACAATGTGTTTTAACTTCCTTAGACAATGTGGCTTAAGCCACAGCAAACCCTTACATGTAAATTAATGGGGGAAAAACCCAAAGACTATGACACTTCACAGCAAAGATTGAATAATTATAAAAATGGAAAATAATTTGAATTGAAATTAAGTCAAATCATTTTTGCAAATTTAGTAAAGAAAATTGAGTATGGCACATACACAGCACTGAAAGAGTGAAAAGTAAAAACGGAGATAAAGGGAAATATACATTAAGTTTGAATTATAACACATCCTAGTAAAGAAAATTGTCAAAAAAAGAAAAAAGAAAAAACCTTCAAATGATCCAAGTTCAATCAAACAAAACTATTAATTTATGTAAGCAGAAAAGGTGACATGGTAAGTTCACTTTTTTGCTTAACATAAAAACAAAACAATTAATTATGAAATTCAAATGTTACTCCAAAAGAATAAGGCCTAAAGCCTCGTCCTTGGACTTGCTCATAATACAACAATATATATAATTAATAGAAATAAAGAAATGAACTTTTTCAAAAATAATAATTAATTAAAATAAAAAAGAAGTTCTACTTATTAAAATCTTTCAAATACTTTATTCCTTGCTTAATGACATCCTGCTTCATCTCTAAATCTTGTAGGTCCAAAGTTGTTAACAACCATGCCCTTGAACATTGCGTTTAATCTCATAATTTCTTCATCGGCTAAACATAAATTAGATATCATCAGCCAATGTAAAAAATATTCCTAAACCTAGAAAAGCTTACACAATTCAAGTTCAATCTTGACCAAGGAAAATCCAATAAATAAGAAAAACAAAGTAAAACTAAACATGATATGATAAGAATTCTAAGATAGCTTGGTTATATTTATACACACAAAAAGTTAATGGCTACACACCCACATAAGTCAATTTTTTTATACATGTGTGTGCACCAACATGTAATTGTTGAAACAATCGGCCACCATAAACCAAAGTGTAAAATCATCTTCACGTTTGCAAGAACCTTTTCTATCATCCAGATTTAACAAAAGAGAAAAATCACATAATATTCATAAAATTTTAAAATAAATATAATAAGAAGCACAAAGTTTGACTGCAAACTCGCTTATAACCAAGTCTACAACTCCCACTAAAAGAAATTAACATATTTACATATTTTGAAAATTGAACTGTTGGATTGCATATTCTTTATGTTTTTAACACGCGTGTCAAATTTTATACCAATTAGATTTACTATTCATTATGAAAAGAAAACTGTAAAATAAGAAAAAATGACCCTTGAATAGCTAAATCAGGTTGTTGCATAATACCACAGCTTTCCAAAGTACTATGAAATCATAGGTTTGTACTTTGGTGATACTTAGTGTGAAAGTATTCAAGTTTTCTAAGTGCTACATATAATCACAATGTTGGTCAAAATTATTCGACACACTTAGAAAGAAGTTAGTACCAATTCAAATTGATAATTCAGCATTTATAAATTAGAAAGTAAAGATGATCAATATTAAATTTGGATAATCCATTTTTCCTAAAAAACGTTCATATCCTAACACTAATTGATCAAAAAAATATCTATATTAGAATTAATTTGTAGAGGAATAATCACCAAATTCAAATATGATAAATGCAAAAATTAAAATAATTCAAAGACCTACATCATGTAAGTTTGAGAAAATTGTAAGGTGCAATGAGTACAAAAGAATTTTCTAATTCTGTCAACGTGAATTAGCTACATTTAAAATTACCTGATTTTTTTTTCTATCCTTCTCACACTTTCAAAAATCTTCTTAAGTACCTCTTTGTTTGATTTTTGAATGCCCTTACAAACACAAAGTGTCATTGAGCAGCCTTTAGAAATTCACCCAGTGAAAGATTTTTAAAATTTTGTAATTTGGAAAATTAAATTGAAATCTTACAAACATGAGAATGTACTTAGTGACTCTAGTGGAAAACACTTGAAGAACATGACTAACCCTCCAAGATAGCAAAATATTATAACAAATTAATATGCATCAAACATGAAAAGAGCAAGAACCTAAATGCATATGAATGGATAAATAAGAAAGGATAACGTGTTAAAATTTAAAACAACAATTCCATAGTGAAAGAATAAAGGGTTCTTCAAATTGTTCATATTATTAAAAGGAAACAACAATTTCTGAAAATTTTATTGATTCTATTCTTTTAAAAAACAGGTGGAGCACATCACTAAACAAATATTTGAAATAAATAAATATTGGGACTTGAAGCTCAAATATTTGACATCTAAAAATATTTGTCATGATCTATATTTCCCTGCAGCTATTTGGTCTACATTTTCTACAATCTACATACTTGTTGCTCTGAATTTCTTTGCGCGTACCTATTGGTTTGTACTTCTCTATTGTATTGAGCTTCTTGTTCTTTCTGTTTTTAGCTTCTTGTTTCCTCTGTATTTGGATTTCAGGGCTGTCTTATATGTATTTGTTTTCATCTATTATCAACAAATAGGAACGAAAATCCAATTCAGATGCAAAGTCTGCAATCTTAGCCCTATTGATCAAATATGGCCTACCTCATTCTACATTACAAAGTGTGTGTATACCAATGAAACACAATTTAAAAATAAAATTGACACAATCATTGTGATATGTGAACTATATGGAGAACAAATCTAATACACAGAAGTATATACTGGAAAAACTTGATAACAATGCTGGTGCGGACACAAGATACAGGCCCCCAATTATACACATGTATGGGAGGAAGAGCAAAAAGAAGACGACCCAACCTGTGGCCTTATGGACGGAGCCTATTAGTTATTGGGCTTGAGATTAAGCAAGCCCAAGCATTTAATAATTAGGGCGAATTGAAGCATCTCAAAGAGAGACCATTAACCATGAAGGAGATAACATGCTTAGGCAAAATAACCATGGTCACTTTAATAGGGCTCCAAACTTTGAACATGATCACTATGGCCCTAAGGATTATGATGATAGGATGTCTAAGGAAAAGATACAAGCACCAACCTTTGATAGCTGCCTAGACCCATGGGTTTTCAGTGATTGGTTACGTCAAATGGAGAAATTATTTGACTATTACCATTGGGCTGAGAATAGGAAAGTGATGTATGCCAGGATGAAGTTAATTGGGAGAGCTGATCTTTTCTGGGAGGACCTTGAGGAAACCCTTAGGCGACTACATGAGCCCCCCATTATTGATTGGATTGAGATGAAGGATGCACTCTCAAGGAATTATCTTCCTCCAACTTATAGGAGCTCTCTCCTTGAGGAATGGGATCGCCTAAAACAAGGCACTGCTCCTTTGACCGAATACATAGAAAAATTCAAGGAATTCAAGAGGCGAATTTGAATAGTTAAGGAAGAGGTTGTCACACTCAATAGGTTTAAGAAAGGCTTAAATGCTAATCTACTAGGCGAGATTATCACCCGAGGGGTCACTACCTTAGGAGAATCCTATGACCTTGCCAGGATTTGTGAGTTAGCATCCAAATCTATCTTTTGGTGATGTTCTAAGCTCCGGAGTCTTCCTACCAACCCTCTGCCTTTTGGTAGCAAACCTAAACTTTCCTTACCCCTTAAGGTTAACCCCAATAGCATCTCGATAGAAAAGGAGGACAAGGAAAAAGGTGTGATTAATGAGCCCTCAAGATTAGGCTCTCGCCTCCAATGCTTCAAATGCAATGGGATTGGACATGTCGCAGTTAGATGTCCCTCTAGGACCCTTGTCATTCAAGAGGATGATGAAAAGGTAGAAAATGTTGAAAAGCTAGTGTATGATCCAAATGATGAAGAAGTCCAAGATGTTGAGGCCGGATGGGAAGATGATCCCAGCTACCTCACGTGCATTAGAGCCATCTCTCCCTAGGTTGATGATTCCAAGGTTTTTTTTTGGTGTCCCTAGAGTGAATGTGGTAAGGTGTGCTTTGACAGAACAAAGAGACACTGATGATTGGCGAAGAAGTGCCATCTTCCAGACATACACTAAGTGTGGAGACAAAACTTGCAAGGTTATTATAGATAGTGGGAGTTGCATTAATGCGGTGTCCTTTAACGTTGTTTCTTGCCTAGGCTTGAAATTGATCCCACACCCTAACCCATATAAAGTTTCTTGGATGGATACTTCCTCCATAGCCATAAAAGAAAGATGTGTTGTCCTACTTCAATTTCTCACCTACAAGGCGGAAATATGGTGTGACGTAATTCCCATGGATGTAGGGCATATTACCTTAGGTAGACCTTGGCTTTATGATTTGGATGTCACCCTTCATGGGCGATCCAATTCTTACTCATTTATGTTTGAAGGCAAGAAGATTGTGCTTAATCCTTTGAAACCTAAGCGAATCGACATGAGCAAGAAGCCAGAAGCACCAAAGGCGAAAGGTCAAAACATCATAAGCCCAAAGGCATTTGAAAGGGTAGCAATTCAAGAATCCATTGTGTTTGTCTTAGTTGCTAAGGAACTTCATGGAGAGACCTGTAAGGAGCAACCTGAAGAAGTGAGGTTCGTGCTCTAGGAATTTAAGGACGTTTTCCTTGTGGAACTCCCCAATCATTTACCGCCCATGCGTGATATCCAACACACCATAGATTTTGTGCCCGGAGCAACCCTACCTAACTTGCCTCACTATAGGATGAGCCCTACAGAACATGCCGAGTTGCAAAGGCAAGTAGAAGAACTACTTAGGAAGGGTTTTGTTGGTGAAAGCATGAGCCCATATGCAATCCCTACACTCTTAACTCCAAAGAAAGATGGGACTTGGAGGATGTGTGTTGATAGTCGTCCTATCAACAAGATCACTGTGAAGTATCGTTTTCCTATCCCTCGGTTGGATGACATGTTGGATATGATGGCTGGAGCAACGATCTTCTCCAAGATAGACTCGAAAAGTGGCTTCATCAAATTAGGGTTCATCCAGGTGATGAGTGGAAAACTACCTTCAAGACGAAAGATGGTTTATATGAGTGGATGGTTATGCCTTTTGGATTGTCCAATGCTCCTAGTACCTTTATGAGAGTGATGGCTCAACTACTCAAGCCTTTTATGGGGAATTTCTTGGTTGTGTACTTTGATGACATCCTCATCTATAGTAAGTCTAGGGAGCAACACTTAGACCACCTAACTCAAGTTTGTACAACCCTTAGGAAAGAGAGTTTATATGGTAACCTCAAGAAGTGCTCTTTCTTTACCGATAAAGTTGTCTTCCTAGGTTTCATAGTGTCATCTGAAGGAGTTTCTGCCAACCCCCAGAAGGTTCAAGCGATTATGGATTGGCCCGAGCCCAAAAATATACATGAGATTCAAAGCTTTCATGGGCTTGTTTCCTTTTATCACCGATTCATCAAAGGGTTTAGTACCATTATGTCCCCCATCACTGATTGCATGAAACATGGGGAGTTTATTTAGACAAAAGCTGCTACTAAGGCCTTCGATGAGGTGAAACAAAAGATGACTGAGGTACCTGTCATGCGTCTCCTTGATTTCACCAAGCCTTTTGAAGTGGAATGTAATGCCTCAAGTATTGGCCTAGGGGGAGTACTTAGTCAAGAGTGCCACCCAATTGCCTATTTTAGTGAGAAGTTGAATGATGCTAAGGAAAAGTACTCCATATATGACAAAGAATTTTATGCCATTGTGCGAGCTCTTTGGCATTGGCGCCATTACCTATTGTCTTGAGAGTTTATTATCTACTTTGATCATGAAGCTTTACGCTATCTCAATTCCCAAAAGAGGCTGAACTTTAGGCACTGTAGTTGGGTTGAAATTCTGCAACGCTATTACTCTGTGGTGAAACATAAGGCGGGAGTTAAGAATAAGGCTATTGATGCACTGAGTTGAAGAGTGTCTTTGCTATTAGTCATGAGTGTTAAGGTTATTGGGTTTGAACTACTCAAGGATGACTATCCGTCATGCCTAGATTTTGGGGAGCTCTACACTAGCCTAAGTAATGCCTCATGGCCAGTCTTGGATGAGTATACCCTTCAAGATGGTTACTTGTTCAAAGCCAACAAGTTGTGTATCCCTCCGTCATCAGTGAGAGATTTCCTAGTTTGGGAGATACATGCAAGAGGCCTTGCAGGTCTTTTTGGCCGAGATTAGACAATTGAGGAAGTGGAATGTCAATTCTATTGGCTTGGTCTTAAGAGGGGCATTGCCAAGATAGTTGATCAGTGTCGTACATGTCAACTAGCCAAACATCACAAGCAAAACACTGGCTTGTACACGCCTTTACCTATGCCAGATTGTCCGTGGCAGGATGTGAGTATGGACTTCGTGCTAGGTTTGCCCCGCACCTTTAGGAAGCATGATTCTATCCTAGTAGTTGTTGATCACTTCTCTAAGATGGCTCATTTCCTACCATGTTCTAAGACTTCTGATGCTTCTAAGATTGCAAAGCTCTACTTTGATGAGATTGTCAAGCTTTATGGTTTTCCCAAAACGATAGTGTCTGATAGGGATGTTCGCTTCATGAATTATTTTTGGAAGACTTTGTGATACTTAGTAGGCACCAAATTGAAATTTTCCATGGCATTTCATCCTCAAATTGATGGTCAAACTGAGGTGGTTAATCGTAGTGTAGGGAACCTCCTTCGGTGTCTAGTGGGTGAAGCCAATCGGAATTGGGATTCAATTCTTCCTATAGCCCAACTTGCATATAATAGCTCTGTCAATAGGTCTATAGGCGTTAGTCCTTCTGAGGTTGTGCATGGATATACACTTAGGAAGCCCTTAGATCTTTTGCCCATGTCCCCACATGTTAGGATTTCTGAATCTGCTCAGGCATTTGTACGACATGTTCATGATTTGCACACTGAGATTCACAAAAAAATTCAGGTAAGTAATTCTCAATATAAAATTCATGCTGATATTCATTGACATCATGCAGAGTTTCAGGTAGGGGATTATGTCATGATTCGGATCCGACCTGAACGGTTTCCCTCTGGGACCATTAGGAAATTGCAGACTCGTAGTGCCAGTCCGTTCAAGGTATTGAAATGAATGGGCCCAAATGCATATGTCATTGACTTTCCTCATGATTATGGTATTAGCTCCTCCTTTAATATTGAGGATCTAGTTGCTTATAAAAGCCCTACAACTATTCTTGATACTTCTTTTGATGAGCCTTTGCTTGATCCTATTGATGCCTCTATGCCTACCCATTTACCCTTAAATCTACCCTATGCACATAAAGAATCTATTGATGTTATTTTAGATGAGCAGATTGTTTCTACTAGGGATGGAGGAGTTCACCGTTTCCTAGTTCGGTGGCGCGGGTGACCAGATTCTGATTGCACATGGATTACTAGAGATGAGCTACAACGACTGGATCCTGACTTACCGGAGTACTATCAGAGCTCTTCAAATTTCCATTCGACAGGGTCGAGTTCTTCTCACCCGGGGGGAGTTGGTGCGGACACAAGATACAAGCCCCCAATTATACACATGTATGGGAGGAAAAGCAAAAAGAAGATGGCCTAACTTGTGGCCTTATGGATGGAGCCTATTAGTTATTGGGCTTGAGATTAAGCAAGCCCGAGCATTTAATAATTAGGGTTTCTTTATGCATTTTTTTGTTAGCTATTTAAACACTTTTTTTAATTATTGTAAGATAGCTTTTGAAAATTATTAAAAACGTGTGATTTCTTTTACACTGGTACCGACTCCAGTTTGCTTGGTGCTGACACCAAGCAACCCTTAGGTTCTGACTCCTAGGGTTTATCTTATTATTTATCTTTTCTATTGGAATATTGTGGTTGTCCTACGTCAAATGCTAGAAGAGAAACATGGGAAACAAAATTATAAAGGGAAAAAATGTTTCAACAAAAAATATAAAACTGAATAAATAAAATGAAAGTTTTAAAGTGTAGAGATATACTCAAAAAAAATTGAATCCAATTATCCAAAAGGAAAACCAAATCCAACACGAATAACAGATATTAAAAACCATTCTTAACCCAAATTCCTTATTCAAAACCAAATCTAAGCCAAAAAACTTAATGCAATCCAATCTAGTCAAAATACCCCGAGCTAAATCAGATTTGACTCCAAATTAGAAAATAAAAATAAAAGTAAAAAACCAAAAAACAGAGACTACACTGGTGGAGGGAATGGGTTTGATGATGGCAAAGGCCTGGACTGTTGCTTGACGCAGTTGGGGGCAAATTTCTCAGTTTTTTTCTCTCTCCACTCTTTGTGCCTAATAGACTCATTCTCTCTCTCTCTCTCTCTCTCTCTCTCTCTCTCTCTCTCTCTCTCTCTATGTTTATCAAACTCTCTCCCTCTCTCTTTTAATCTGTGTTTTCTGTTTTAAACTGTGTAGGTTGGACAATAAACAGTTAAAACTTAAAGCCTCAAATGGTGCAACATGCTGTATTTTGTAACTTTCAAATTGTAAGTGTGGCAGGTTTTTAAGTGGGCAATTTTCCTTATGTGTCATCATAGCCTTAATTTCAGGGAAAGGTTGTAGCCATGGAAGTAAAATTAAAAGTCATATGAAAGAATTGCAGGTTCATGCTAAAGCAATAAACAAAAAAAAATTTCACAAACTATAAATAAAAAATTAACCAAAAGATATTAAGATTGTTAGGATTAGAGCCCTTAAATCCTATTGTATGATGCTATGTATGATATTATATATGACATTATGTATGACATGATGTATGACTTAATATTGTGATTGATAATGTTATTTTATTATTATCTAAAATAATGGTAACATGAATATGAGACATTATCATATAGTTCATGAGATGCATTGTATGTGATTTATGTGAAAAGTCACAGAAGATGTAAATCACAAGTTCTTTGTAAACTCAAAATTTATAGTTCGTAGTCGGTGATGAAATTGAGCATTTCATCTGTAAAGACTATAACGTGTCAACTAAGATGATTTGTCTTGATCATGAAAGTGGAAACTTCTAGTTGATATGTTGATATGTTTTAAGAATTAAAACATATTGAACAAGACCGCTGTAAGATTTATTATTCTCCTAACGACTGTCAAATGAATAATAAATCTCACAACTTCTATTTGCATAAACTCTTAATCCTGAGAGAATAATGGATCTAATCACGAAGTGTAGGTTGCTTTGATATATCAGGAGTGAGATCTGAAGTGACGGTCAAAACCTCAGTATGTTGGGCAACCACATTTAGTGTTGATGGAACATATATTCTCAAGATGGAATTCATAGTCTCTTGATGGAGATATAAAATATTCCCTTGAGATAAGTTTAATGGTTTCAGTTATTCAGAGAGTTAGGCCTAACCACTTTAGTAAGAAATTACTAAAGTATATATTTATGAAATTGGATTTCATAAATATATAATGAATAACTTTAAAGGATTAAACCGAGTACTCAAGGATAAGATGTAGTAATTTACAAAGTGACAGTCTACGTTTATGATTTTGTGTTACTACGAATATTTTATGAAGGGGTTACATGTATAATAAAGTCTTGGGATATAATTTAGTAATAAGACCTATAGTGCAATTATATTTATATAGTGGTATTAAATATAATTAATGGTAACTTTAGACTTGTCAAGAGTTGACGGAAAAGCCCAAGGCCCATTGGAGCTAGTGTCTTATTGGTCCTTTTTGGTTCCACTCCAAGCCACACACTAAAACCCAATTGGAAAGGCCTAATAGGCCAGCCCAATTAGATAATCAGTTGGTTATAAAGGGAGAAACATACAGAATTTTTATGAGTGAAAAAAAATAAGAAACAGTGTGTGAGAGAGTATGAGACACACTTTCATTCTCCCTTGAAAACTGATTGAGAGACCACACATCTTGGGCGTAAAGTGAAATTGAAGTGAAGATTAAAAGTGTTCCCAAGTGCTTCTAATTTTTGTTTTGAATTTCTCCACACCAAGGTACGCTATCTTGTTCTTACATTCTGAAATTTACATAGTGCACGTTATCAATCATGAATGAAATAGATCCTTGTTTGTTACTTCCGCTATGTGTTTTGTATGAGATACAAAACCAGATTTTTTCCTTCAAAGATGACACCACTAAACTGGAAAAAATTAATCAAATTTGCTTTCCTATAGCTAATTGATTAGAAATATACCCAACTATTTCATTTTTCATCCTATTGTAAGTGTCAATGGAACAAAAAAAAAATTGTCAAGAACTATATAAAATCATCTATCACCAAACACTCTACATTATCCTTATTTTTGTCATATATCTATGAGTTTCAAAATTGGGCAAAGTTGTAGATAAATAAATCAATCCTTGAGAATGCGCACATGTTTAGATTTCTTGAGGAGAAACACAAATATTAAGAGTTGGATTCACTACTTCCAAGAGTCATCTGAAAGATTAATTCATCTTTGTGTTGATCATGGTAATATACACTTAAGCAACTATATTTTAAAAAAAGATATATGTAAAGAAACATCCAACAGATGTCCTATAAATATAGAGGAAAAATTACAGATTAACTCTTATAAGAAAGACATAAAAGTATAAATACATATTTAGTGACAGATTATTGTAGATAGAGAAGCGGTATCCAGCAAAGAAGATATGATTGGCAACATTGGCCACGCTTCGAATTCTTTCGTCCCCTCACTATGTAGATTGTAAACTTAGTTACAGAATAGCTCCAAAACCAATTCAATTCCTAATATCCAAAAAAAAAAAAAAAAAATACTCACTAAACAAATTCTAAATTTTTAACCCAAATACCTGATCAAAACCAAATCCAACCCAAATGCCTAAATCCAACCAAATACCCAAACATAAATCTAACTATCTCTGAGAATTTTTTTTTTGATAAGTAAGATGTTTATTGATATCAAAAAATGAAACACCCTAGTACACAAGGAGTGTACAAGAGTTAAACAATCAAGAAGAAAAATTACAAGAATCTAAGAAATCAAGAAAAGATAAAAATGATTGGTTCCGCAAAGCAGTCAACCAATCTCTAAGGGTTCTAAAGAAAAATAGCTTCAAGTCTGAAATTGCTCTCTCCTTATCTTCAAAGCACCTGCTATTTCTCTCTTTCCAAAGACACCACAATAAGCAATGTGGAACAATCATCCATATATGTCCATTTCGATGACAACCAAATCTGCCTTGCCAACATGCTAATAGCCCCACTACAGATTGCGGCATCACCCAGCTAACTACAAACAATCCAAACACCATTGCCTACATATCCATTGCAACCGGACAATGGAGAAAAAGATGATCAACCGATTCACCATTGCACTTGCACATGTAACACCAATCCAACATCCTAATCTTTCTTTTTCGTAAATTGTCAATCGTTAAGCACTTCCCCAAAGTAGCAGTCCAAACAAAGAAAGCAACTCGAGAAGGAATTTTCTATTTCCAAATACTCTTCCAAGGAAAGCAACAATCATTAGAGCCCACTAAGAGACTATAATAATCCTTAACTAGAAAACCCTTCTCTCTATCAAGTTTCCAGCACATCTTATCCTCACCAAATCCTTTCACCGAAGCACCATAAATGGTATCCATAAAACTAGCCAATGCCTCTGATTCCCAAGCATGCACACCCCTAAAGAAACTTACATCCCAAAAGAGGACTCCATTATCAAGCTTCATAAGCTCAACCACACTAGCCTCCTTGTCTCTGCAAAATCTATACAATTTCGAATAACTGACTGCAAGGGAAGTCTCACCACACCAATGGCCTTGCCAGAATTTCACTCTTGACCCATCCCCAACATCATATAGAATGTGGCAAGAAAAAAAAGGCCATCCCTGACGAATATTTTTCCACAAACCAACACCATATGGACCATTAACAGGCCTAGTACACCAGCCACCCCCTTCACAGCCATATTTCACCTCTATCACTTGCCTCCAAAAGGCAGTCCTCTCCATCCCAAATCTCCATAGCCACTTTCCAAGCAAAGCTTCATTAAAAAGTCTTATCTTCCTTATCCCAAGGCCCCTCGAAGCAATGGGACTGCATACAGTAGCCTAATTAACTAAATGGAATTTTGGTTCATCTCCAGTGCCACCCCATAAGAAATTTCTCTGTATTTTCTCAATTCGGTTAGCCACAGCAACAGGAATAGGAAATAGAGATAGGAAATAAGTAGGTAAATTAGATAGAGTGCTTTTAATTAAAGTGACTCTACCTCCCTTGGATAAGTACAGACGTTTCCATCCTGCTAATCTCCGTTCTATCTTTTCCAGAATTGGGTTCCAGATTGCCTGATCCTTGCATTTAGCTCCTAAAGGAAGACCCAAATACTTCATTGGAAGAGTACCTTGTTTACAGCCAAGAACAGTCAACAATAAGTCCAAATTATGCACCATACCAACAGGAACCAACTTTGACTTGCCCAAATTTATCTTTAGGCCAAAAACCACCTCGAACCAAATGAGGATCATACGAAGAAACAGAACTTGGTCCAAATCAGCACCACAAAAAAATCAAAGTATCATCCGTAAAGAGAAGGTGAGACACCACCAATGATCTTCCCTCTACACAACCCACATTAAAACCTGACATGTGACCATCATGGGCATCCTTTTCCAACATCCTCCCAAGGGCTCCCATAACCAATACAAATAACAAAGGGGATAATGGGTCACCTTGTCGTAACCCCCTGGAACTCTCAAAAAACCCAGAAGGAGAGCCATTTATCAGAATAGAGAAACGAACTATAGATATACAAAAGAAAATCCACTAGCGCCATTTAGCAGAGAAACCACCCTTTTCTAACAGCTGCATAAGAAATCCCCAGTTTACATGATCAAAGGCCTTCTCAACGTCTAATTTGCGAAGTAGTCTTGGAAAATCAGATTTCAATCTACTGTCAAGGCTCTCATTAGCAATAAATATAGGGTCAAGAATCTGCCTGTTTCTCACAAAAGCATTTTGTGAGGCTAAAATTATATCTTCCATGACTGTGCGAAGCCTATTGGCTAAGACCTTAGCAATGATTTTATAAACCCCCCCAACAAGACTAATGGGGGGAAAATCCTTAACTTCAATTGCTGCATTTTTTTTAGGGATGAGAGTGATGAATGTTGCGTTCAAACTCTTCTCAAACTGACCTTTAACATAAAAATGATTAAAAACAGCCATAAGATCAGGTTTGAGAATTCTCCAACAAGCTTGGAAGAAAGCCATAGGAAACCCATCTGGACCAGGCGATTTGTCACCATTAAAATTCTTTATGACCTCAAAAATTTCTGCCTCATCAAAGGGTCTGTCTAACCAATCTGCATTATCACCGGATATCCTTGGAAATACCAATACTTCTAGAAATGGTCTATCAACTTGCTCCTCAGAGTATAGTTTCTTATTGAATTGAGTAATACAATCAGCAATCATGCCTTGATCGGAAGACAAATTTCCATCTACCATAAGGCTCTCAATGCCATTATTTCTTCTATGGGAATTAGCCATTCTATGGAAAAATTTGGTATTTGCGTCCCCCTCCCTCAAGTGCAACATCCTAGACTTCTGCCTCCAACTAATCTCTTCTAAGAGAGTGAGCTTTTCAATATCCGTACGAAGATTAATTTGTTCTAACTTTTCCTCAGCTGTTAAAGGCTGAATCTCTTCTCTAACATCCAAATGATTCAATTTGTTCCATAGATGTTGTTTCTTAATAGTGACATTACCAAACTCCTCTTCGTTCCACTTTTTTAGATCCAATTTCAAAGCTGCCAACTTCTTAGCTAGTATAAAACTTGGATTGCCTTGGAACAAGTAAGATGTCCACCAAGCCTTCACTTTTTCAACAGAATTCTCCAGCTTCAACCACATATTCTCAAAACGAAAAGGGGTTTGACCTCTCCGATGACTTCCCCCCTCCAAAAAAATTGGAAAATGATCTGAAAGTACTCTTGAAAGCCTTTTTTGGGAGAACAAAGTGAAGTGATCTGCCAAAAGTGGAGAGAAAAGAAATCGGTCTATTCTAGAAGCGGAGGAAGTATTGGACCAAGTATAAAGGCCCCCATCCATAGCTATATCCATCAACCTATGGAGAGAGATAAAATCTGAAAACTCATACATAGCCCGAGTACAGCTTGCAGCCCCTAATCTTTCCGAAGGGAAGCGGATTATATTGAAGTCGCCTCCTAGACACCATGGCACATCCCACCAACTAATCAGCGCTGCCAACTCCTCCCACATTTTCCTCCTCCTCTTGTTTAAATTAGGCCCATAGACACCTGTAAACGGCCACTCAAATTGATCCCCAACATTTTTAAATTTACACGAAACAGAAAAATGCCCCACTGCTTCCTTTACTTTTTCCACCACACCTTCAATCCCACATCAAAACAATACCCCCAGAAGCACCTTCAGAACCCAAGTAAAGCCAATCTACATATGGGCAACCCCATATACTTCGAACAATTCCTCTAGTAATCCATTCAAGTTTGGTCTCCTGCAAACATACTATATCAGCCCTCCATGAACGCAATAAATTAAGAATCTGAAGCCTCTTCTCAACCCCATTCAACCCTCTGACATTCCAAGAAATTATCTTCAACTTCATTTAGAAACAGATAGAGCCCGCACCCTACTAGTACCATTCCGCCTAAAAGGTAGAACCATAATTAATTGAACTAAATAGACCTTTTAGCTCTCTGATACCTCTCACTCCTGAACTCTTCAAGTCACGTGCTTTAATCTCCAAAGCAGCCCTACGTTGCAATTCAGCCTCAACAGCTAGCAAGAAATTTGTTTCTTGATTTTCTAAACCTTTTAATGATACGCCCAGGAAGTTATCAAACCCATTGAATTTACTTTGAAACCAGTTAGAGTAAGATTCCTTCTTTACTGGACTCTCCAGACCCACAATTTCCTGTCCTTCCATGCCCAATGGTAGAGAAAAGGCCAACGGTTCCACCGCTATAGGTGACAAACCCCCTTCGTTAGGTAACTGAGCAACCTCCGAATATGTGTCCGAAACCCAGTCCTCCACAAGTACTTCATCCCCTTCAAAATGAGTTGATGACACCTCCAAAGAGTCTGAACACTTCAATGGAACTAAAGCCAACTGTTTTTGCACTTCTAGAACCTCTGTGACTTCAATCGGTGGCAAAGAAATTTGTATCGGAACCGCCACTCTCCTTCCGTCTCTTAATTCAAGCACCCACTGATCTGAATTCCCCCATTTCTTGATAACATTGCCGGAATGCTCCTGAAGTAACAATCGGATGTCTCGCTGCAAATTATCTTCACCATTAGAGGTGGTTGCTTGCTCATCGGCCTCATTAGAGCCAAGAGACTCAGTATCGACCTCGTCAGAGCCAAGAATCCTAATATCGGCATCAATATCGGCGTCATCGGCGAGCTTCAATGACTGGGCTATCGTTAGAGAGCTACAAGGATCGACTTGAGGGTGAGTCGACTTTGCAACTACTGCATTAATGCTTCTGGGATCTCGCTCATAACTCACCAAGACCAATGGTAAAGAACTCCCAGAGTTTTGGTCTCGCTAGCTGATAAAGAACGAAAATGGGTTTGTATCGGTTTGGGCCGCCATACTAGTATGGGTTTGGGCTTGGGCTTTGGTTTGAAGGGAGCTATAGTCTTAATTGAAGGTTTAGGCTTTACAACCTCCTGAACATTGGACCACTGAACCTTCCATCTACCATCCAGCCCACACTCCAATCTCATGGAGATCTCCAGCGATGCAGCTCTGCCAATGATATCTTGAATTTCATACGAAAATTTAGCCTCAGCCCTCGCATGTTCATTTTCGGCATTCAATTCACGAGTATCATGGGTATGATTGCGCAAGTTTGTTGTGTTTGAATTTTGAAAATTTGGCATTAATGACTTTCCTTTCTTGCTACCACCACCCCCTCTCCGATCATTCTCCGCCGTTGCCATCAAGAGAGACTTGGACTTCTCCACTGTTTGTTTCAAGACAGCTTGTGGTTGTGTGCTGACTTTCGACTCAGGAACAATGACTTTCCGCAAGTGTAGTCCAAACCCTCTCCACCCACTACCCAATTTACCTTCTGGCACCACGATAAAGCCTTTCCACCGACCATGGACAAGTTCCGAGATCATAAAAAATCTGTCGTGGGAATTGGAACCTAATTGCAAGATAAATACTTTGTCACCCTCTCTAAAGGTTCGTGCAAAATTTCCAGTAGTTACATTAGCCATGAGATCCTCCACAATATTCTCCTAACTTTAACTCTCTTACATGATTTTGTTACATTAAATTATCTTTCTTTGATAAGTAAATATCTGAGAAAATTATTCTCTACAATAACATACAAAGTAATCAATTTGTTACAAAGAAGTCATTCTCTCACATTTAAGAATTTAAAACATGCGAAACCTAGAAAAACCCCAACATCAAAAATAACAAAATCATGACTTATAAGTATTTTTTTTTTAATAAATATCGTCTAAAATCTACACTGTATAAACAAAATAAAAAAATATTTTCAAATTTCAAAATCTCACAATTTCAATCCCCCTTACAAATAACATAACATGTAAGAGAGGTAAAGTTAGGAGAATATTAGGAAAATAATTTGGTACCTTTGCTTTGATGAAATTAGAGACTCCAAATTGAAGAAAGATTCCACTTCATCTCTACAGAGAAAGAAATTGAATGTTTTACATCCAAAAGAGACGAATTTAAACAAACCCATTACTAAAAATATCTAATAAAATAGTCACATATCAGTATTTCGAATTCCTTAACCCTAATTTCTGGAACCAAACCCAACTGTAATTGTAAAATTTTGAAACATGTAACAGATCTAATTTGTGGGAAAAAGTCGGAGAATGAATACTAACCTCGTTGGAGGCTTTGCTAATAGGCAGAGTGATTGTGTTGTAAGGTATGACTTTTCACAGTTAAAATCTAAACATGTTAGAGTATTTTGAAACTTTTTTGATTTCTCATGCCTGATCGATGTAGTCTTTACCGTTCTACCTCTTTCTCTGTCTCAGCCTTTCAGGCCTCATGGCCTCTCTCTCTCTCTCTCTCTCTCTCTCTCTCTCTCTGTGCATAGTATTTTAACCGGTTTATTTTTTTAACTCAAATAACTAAATCTAAAGCAATCCAACCAAAAAACTCAAAACTAAATTATATTCAATCCCCAGATTCGAAAAAGAAAAGGAAAAAAAAAAAAAACAAAGACAAAAACAAAAACTATATTGATTATAGGTATACGGCAAAAAAACCTAAAATAAATATCAATGCAACATTCAATCCTATACTTATCTAATCCCAACATTTTGGCTAAGATTAGAAGCAGAAAGTACGATTTCTGTAATCTAAAAAAAAATTTCTATTTCTTTACAGTGAAAACCCAAAACAAAAACAAAAACAAAAACAAAACCTAGTGTAATCCATATACCTAAATAAATTCAATCCAACCAATCTCATACCCAATCTAAGAAAGAAATAATGAAAGGAAAAGAATTTTACTGATGATAGTTCCGACGATCTGATGGTAACGTGTTAATGGCACTTAGTTTTCTCTTCCTCAATCTCTACTCCTATGCGCCTTATGGACTGTCTCTCTCTATCTCTGAATCTATCTATCTGATGGTAATAGTGTTGATGGCTTTCTATAGGTGTGCGTTTGAGCGAATAAAGCCACCGCCTGATATATATTTTAAAATGCTAGAGTTTTTTTTTAGAGTTTCTGTTGGTGTGCGTTTAAGAGTTTTTTTTAGATCGCTAGGGTTTTTTTAATTGCTATGTTTTTTTATTTTATTTTAACCAGTTTTTTTTTTAATATACAAAAGACATTGTCAAACAGTGTTTAGCTTGTAAAACAGTATAATGTATCGCTTTTTTAAGTTAAATGTGTCTAAATTTTAGATAGCCACTTTTCCTACATGGTAGCACCTCCTTAATTGTAGGAATCAACTAAAGTTAATATAACAATATATTAAAATTCAAAATTTGTCAAGGGCATGTTGTAAAGCCCCTCATTTGTCCTACTTGCAGGAATGCTATCTATAAAATACAATATCACTCCATTTAAAATCAACTCCAGTTATCTTTTATAGAATTTAAAAAATATATATCTTATGTTACAATGGTGTCCATCTAGAAACAAAATATGTAGCACATAGTGAGCATCATATGTCATTGAAAACACACAGGCACCAACCCAAAGCAAATTAACCACAAACTAAAGCCCTTTTATGTTGGGGTGATTTCTTTTTTTAATAATAAGTTTTGGGTTTATAGAGATAAAACATAGCCTTAACTCATAGCACATACTTTGAAAACATTCTGTTTTTTTCACTCTAATTTCCAATGAAGAGTGAAAAAAATAGAATGTTTTCTATGTTAATATGTCAAGCTTACCACACTAATGAGCCAAGCTCATCTAATTAAAAGAACTTCAAATTGTTAACTGCATGCTAGATCCAAACGCAATGGACAGAGTTAGAACTTAGAATTAGTGGAGTCAACGCCTAAAGTGAACTCTAGAACAAATGTAAACACCTATGCAAATTGAATCAAGATGCAAGAAAATGAATTAATAGGTGGTTTGAAATTGAAGCATGAGCAACTATAGCAAGCCCACCCAAAAACTGAATGCACAATTCAGTATACTTGTATAAAATTAAATATACAAAAATAAAAATCTATAAACTTACCTAACACCAGCATCACCAATAATATCAATTGGCATACCAATTAAAATGTGCATAACCAAGCATTCTAGCCATAACAACTGGGACAATGCACTTCATCTTCATTTCAGGCCTCATCATACCCATCAACACCACACCAATACCATTATTGATTGTCCCATTAGTAGCTCTCATACCTAAAAGACCAAAAAACTAACCCAAAACAGACTAAAAAATAATACAATCCCTTCCAAAAACAAAACAACTACTTCTTTTTTCTCTCCCTAACTCTTGCATTTTTGTGGTTCTACTTAAACAACCTAAAATTGAAAATTGCATTAAGATTGAAAATAGTATGACACAAAACATAGAAATTAGCAGAGATCAAAATACTTGCAGCAAGTAAGCTATTTAATAGAATTTTGAAATTAAAATTTTCTCAAATGAGCATTAAAACCAAATTATGCTCAAGTAGAAATTTTCCATCAAAAGAATAATGTCTACCACAAAAAAGCTTATCATAGATATAGGATGGCAAGATGCAGAGCAATAAGTTTCAAAGAACAAAATGCCCATTGTTCCTAATTTCCTGTTTCTTTGCCAAGTTTGCATTCTATTACATATTCGAATTTTTTTTTTTTACATGTTCGAATATATATATATATATATATATATATATATATATATATATATATATATATATATATTAAATCAATAGAAATAAAGGGGAAAATCCCTAAACTTACCATTAAATTATGATAATCATTGTAAAACAATTACATGCCTCAATCACTATGATTTGTGAACTCTCTGACCTTTACATCACAACCCCAGGAAAAATAATTAAAAAAAGAAGCCCTCAAAGAACTTGTAAACAACGAAATAAAAAGAACATAGGGAGCCAAATTATAAAGAGGAGCAACATGTGATAAATAACACCTAGTATGAATTTCAAAATAAATACATAGATAACTATCACAATCAAATTTATAAATGATCGGATTAGAGTATATTTATGAACTGCATCAATAAGTAATAAGCTGAATTTTTGAAAAAAAAAATTGGTTCAATGAATGAAGCAACTTAAATTATTGATAATGAGGGCATATCTAATAGAATTTTGATAACAATAATTAATTAGAAATAGATAAAAATAAATAGGCTTAGAAAGTATAATTACAACTATAATTTCCAAAACAATATGCTTCTTACAAATATATTTCTTTCAAGTATATTATAAGCAACTAAAGTGGTTGGTAACATCCCCTGTGATGGATACAAAATATTAGCCAAAAAAAGAAAGTTAAAAAGAGAACGATGAGAATATCCTTGGAAGAAATTTGGTGGAGAAGCCAACTTGTTTGTTGTCAGCTTCATGTTCTTTGTCTTAAAACTTCTTCATTTGAGAAGAAGTAGATCAAACGAAGCTATAATTTAGATCAAATGAAGCTAATTTATCCAAAAAGAGAAAAATAAAATGAGGCTAAATTAAAACTGCAAATATTCAAGAAGTTTAGACATCAAATTTATCACCAACTTTGATAAGACAATTACAATTATAAAAATTTCAGCCTAACCTCAAGAAAATTTCCTCAGGAGCAAAATAGTTGTAGAACCCAAATGATATGTTTCCCATATTATATTCAACAAATTCCAAGCGGGAAAATTCATCTAAAAAGTGTGATGCACTTCTAAGAAACTTGAGAAAAATTAAGATTGTATCCATCAACTTCTAAAATAAATTTATACAATACCGGATAGAAACCACTTAAAAGAAACTATAAAGAGCTTTTTTTTCCCTTTAATATTGCAGAATGATGTACAATATGATCAAATTAAGGCTCCATTTGCATCCATACAAGAAATTATATAACTCAACCAAAATATAAGCGTTTAAAGCCTATAGGGATTCTATATGAAATAATTATATAATAGGAAAAATGATTTTGTATCCATAAGTAGAGGTGCATAAATCATAATTGCTCATCCATCCCCCATAAAATTCATTAATTTATACATACACGGATAAATGCTACAGTGTATATAAACATGTTAACCACGGGGAACATGAATGTGAAACATATGTTAAAGCAATAACATGAAGTAACAACTTTTATCTACTAAAAGAATTGCATTTAAATTTTCAATTAGAATTACTTAAAATACTAATGGAATTTTCTAATTAGTTGCATGCTACATCAATAAAATTTTTCAATTAACATAACATTGATCCCCAACTCCACAAATTGTAGATGACTTCAATAAAACAAAACCCAGTTGAAGTTAAATAGGGGCACCACTAATTGTCCTTGAGCGAAACAAATTGAAGTTACATGATACATCAAAACAATTTACCATTAACATAACATTTATATTCAACTCCACAGATTGCAAATAATTTCAATAAAACAAAAAAAGGAAGTACCAACTCACTTTTAGTTAAATAGTGGCAGCACTAAATGTCACTAAAAAAAATAGAAAAGAAGAAATTGTTGGACTTAGGAAAGTACTAATTGCATATGTTGCTTGCGATTAGCTTTCACTATTTCAATGTTTTAAAGCATTGAAAAAGCATAAAACTCCACCATAGGTGATTTATTTGTATGGAAAAAAAAAAAGGAAAAAAAAAAAAAGAGGCATATCATTGACATAATCCTTATGGAAAAAGGACTAAACTTTGCACAATAACTGAAAAGAAAAAGAAAATGAAGTAACAAATAAAAATATTGAACAAAACTACCAATAAATTAGCAATCATTTTTTGCTTAGTTTTTTCTACAAACAAAACTAAGTTTGAGTGCTTTCAAAGAAACTAACTATCACTACTTGATATAAGAAGAAATCAGAAACCTTGATATCAAAGACATGTATATCAAAGACATGTATATCAAAGACATGTACCTCACCATCTTTGTCTGAGACCCCAACATCGTCATTCACATCCAGTGGAGTGATATCCCTCTACTTGTGAACCACAAACACAGACATCAAAACACATCAAATTGTGCCCATGACTAAAATAATAGTACCTATACAAAATAAATTTGACATCAAGTCCTTAACATTGACACAATAAACAACAAAATAATAATAAATCAGAGAGCGTTAAAAAGATCCATGCATTCTACTTTTACTACTTCCATTACTACTTAGAGCCAACTTAGCTTCTTCCTCAGTTAGACTTTGTTCCACATGGAAATTTATGTAACAGTAAAGTAAAATCACAAAAGTTAAAGTTAAAGGGTAATTTCATCCTATTATTCATTTCTATTAGGGGGTGGCAAATGAAATAGGAGGTATGTTATCGAAAACCATATTCTAAAAAAAAAAAAAAAAAGAAGAGCAAAACACCTAAGCATTTTAACAAACACTCTGCGTTCAGATACCCTAAACAAAACAACTTCTAACTAAAATCCCTCAAACCTAAATCTAACCCATCTATTTAACCTAATTAAACAAAACTACTCCTAATCGGAAAACCTAGATCATAACAGCATCCCTCAAAGAGATCCACGTTAATACTTCTAAAATACCTAGACAAGGAAAAAGCCCAATTGCCATTTTTTATTCCTACCCTGTTCGTGTGGCTTATATTTTTTTTGTAGAATAATCTATTGCTCTATTTTTAACCGGACACCATAAATAGATACCCACACATCAATTTAACCAAGTACCCAAAACAAAACCAAATCTAACTCAAATACCTTAATAAAAAATATAACCTAGAAAGTTAAATAAAAAAAAGAATCCAATCAAACTATTAAAAACTAATCATAATTAATGCACAAACTAAAAAGTAAAGAGAAAACTAACCAATAGAGAAATTGGAAGACGTTCTCTGATTTCAAACTATGGATACATGGGCAATGGAAGTTTTTGTTTTTGTTTTTTTTTTTCCTTTTAATCGGGTTGATTGGGATTGAGGCTTTACTTCCAACTGCTTGATTTTTTAAGTGGGGTTTTTCCCAGCGATATATGGGTGGAGGCTAGGCTGAGGGAAAAAGAACTCAATGGTTAGGGTTTTTTTATTTTAAGAAAGACAGAGAGAACGGCTGAATTTGTCGAAGAAAAAGGAGAATCGGAACAGAAGAGACTCTGTGTCTGTAGTTCTGGTGGTCTAAGTATGGCAAGGGGACTAGTGAAGGCAGGATCGCCTCTCTCTTTTTCTGTTTCTTTCACTTTGTCTTCATCGCCTCTCTCTTTTCCTCTTTCTTTCTCTGTGTCATCATAGCCTCTCTCTCAATTTCATTGCCTCTCTCTATTTCTATTTACGCGTACACTTTAATTTTAACCGGTTATGAGGATTTTAAACGTATTGTAGCAGCGTTACCAAACAATGTAATTTATCGCTTTTTTAAGTTATGCGTGTCTAAATTTTAGATAGACAGTTATCCTATTTGTCAACACCTCCTTAATTATAGGAACCAACTTTCTCTTAGCTTTTGCTATTTTATATATATATATATATATATATATATATATATATATATATAGTTATAGATATAGATATACATATAGATATAGATATAAATACTAGTCACTAATCCGTGCAATGCACGAGAAATCATACTTTTGCTTTGAATTTTATTAAATTTTATTAGAATGAAAAAAGAATATTTACTAAACTATCTACTTGATTATCAATTATTTTGATTATAAATTATTAAGCAACAAAATTTGAGTAAAAGATCAACATCAATGCCTAGGAATTCAATTTATTTTTTTAATAGGTTATACCTAGGAATCATAGCCCTTGATCTCAAGAACTAATAACAACTTGAAACAACAAAAAAAATAAAAAAACAAACAAATTATAGAAATCTACAGATCTATTCACCAAATGTTCATTTTGTAATCTATGACTCTTAAAATAGGGAAAACCCTCGTTCCTCCTTACATGAATAGATCAAAACATTTAAAAGAAAATAATTGAAGTAATTTCAAATTTCTCTCAGAAATTTTGTCAAACACCTTTAATGGTAATGATGAGGCTAAACTCTCTTTATGTCTAAAAGGTTCTAGAAGTCCCAGTTATTAGGGCCTGTTTGGTAAGAGAATTCTAGTAACGTTATTATTATTTTGTGAAAATACATGTCGGTGAAAAAATGTATAGAAATACGTGTAATGTTGTTTAAATACTAAAAACTATTATTTAAGAAACAATAACAAACACACCCTATGTGTTATGTGAGGGCAAATATAAAATTCAAACGACAAATTGTAGACATGAAGTCGTAAACTAAATAATTGAATTCTTTTGATTGGAGTACTTAGGCTTGGGTTTAATAAGAATTGGGTTTGTAATTTGTATTTGGTGGAAAAAAAAATATTTATTATTATTTATATAAGTATTGATGACGTGGAAAATTGTAGGAGCTTCCATTTTATATATATCTATAGATGATATATTAAATTGACATGAGATAGAGTTACTTTCCACTAAGATAGGTTGGCATAGAAAACAACTTTCTTCCATGCCAAGTTAAGTAAGTGAAGTTAAATGAAAATTTTCCTTTGACACAATATTTTTTGATACTAAACACAAGAAAGTTAAAAAATCCATCTAAATAAACAACATTAAAATTTACAGAAAAGGAATCATTTCCCAAAAAGCATTTTCTTTTAGAAAACTATCTCATTTTCCAATATTTGGGAACAATCTTAAAATGAGTTGGAAATTAATCTTTAAATTTCATCTATTTAGCTTGGCAGAGATAGAATTGTTTTTCAAAAGAAAACAACTCTATCTATATTTGAATTACCTTTTTTAACTTGAAGTGAGAAAGTTTTTTTTTTTTTTTTCTTTTCCATTTGTTTTCTAACATAGGGATGAACCTGCTTCTCTTCATGCTTGCTTGCAACCCAAAACGAATCCAACTGCTTCTCCAAGATGGACTTCAATTTCCTTACCAATCCCATCCATTGAAACCTTATTTGGGTCCTCCAAATCATCCATTTCTCAACATGGGTTCTCCTTACAATCCTCAACTATTCCTAGGTTTCTTTTTTTCTCAATTCTCACTCTTTCATAGTCAATGCCAAAGCCCCTATCTATGATTTATGGGATTCGATCATACGTAGCTTGTACAATGTCAACGATTATTGCAATTGAGAGTAAGGCAAGATGATGTTAGTCGTAGTCCTCAGATTTCTTACAAATGTTTGCCAATCTTTTCAAACATTTGTATGAATATTGTACAAAATCGTAGTCCTCAGATTTCTTGCAAATGTTTTCTCATCTTTTCAAATATTTCCATGAAAATTGTAGGGACCATGTCACTTATAAATAATAGTGATGGTCCCTTTTATTTTGAATCAATATTGACAAAAGTCACTTCTAATTAAAATATATGATATATAAAAATTAAATCCATCATATATATGTGATAAAATATGGTATACAAGTTAGAAAGATAAAGAAAATTATTTAAATAAAAAGAAATAACATTATCACAAAGATGCAACCAAAGATTTACTGAATGTAATGCAATAATACAATATTGGTTGAGAAAAAGAGAGATTATTTCAAATAAATATTCATACAAGCAGGTTTCTATTTTTTATATAATAACACCAAGAGGTAGAAATTGAGCTACAAGGACCTTAGTAGACCTATTTTTATTATAGACCACATAAGATTATGTTGACAATATCTTAAGATGACAATATCTTAGAAATTGATAGGCCAAGAATGTATTGACCCCTTGTAATGAATTAACCAATTAATTAGCCAAGTGAATTAATTAGGTTCAATTACATGCAATGAGTGTGGTAGCACAAGCAAATCATCAAATAACTAAATGCAACGAAAATTAAAGTTGACACAGTGATTTTTTTTTAATAGGGAAAACCTCTGAGGCAAAAGCCCCACTAGGTGATTTTAAAGTCACCACTCCCAAGAATTCACTATTATCAAAACAAGCGGTTACAAGTAAAGAAATCCCACTACCTTATACCAACCTACAGTTGAATCCTTACCCCAATACACAATTGGACTTGTTCTGTAGTGACAATCTCTCCTTGTATTGCACGACTCCCAGTACATGACTAACCAAAAGATGCATGGATCCCAGTACGCGACTTAATCACCAACTTGAGAAGGATCTTGGCTTCAAAGTTCTTCTGCTTATCACATGATGAAGATCATGAAGTTACTTGATCACAAAACCCTACGATATACAAACACAGCAACTTCTTCAAGATACAGAAGAACTAGGGCAAATTCTGTCTTTGGTCACAATTTACATGAACAATACTTTACTCAATACTCGCACAACCTTTGACGGCCCTTAAAATAATCCTTATATATGTTTAGGGTTGTGAGAAAAGAAAGCTCAAACATACATTCACAAATTGAATGAAAATCATAACTAAAAATTTGGTTTTCATAAATTTCAATAGATACCCTATCTGTCGAGCAGCTATCGAGCTTTGTGCTTAGATAGCTTTTAAACCTTGATAGATACTAGCTGTCAAGATTTAAAATCCTGCACTTCAATACTTGAATCTTGAACAGACTTGCTTAGTTTTAACACTTGAACTTGAAACCTTATTTCTTGAAGTATTAAACACATCCTAGATATACCTAAATACAAGTAAAGTACATTTTGTCAAAGGATTAGCCAATTACATAAAATGTTAACATATGTTCCTAACCTGAATTACATATGTCCTTACAATCTCCTCTTTTGGCAATTCGTGACAAAATCACAATAAACAGATGAACATATGAGAGAAGTCATAAATCACTCAACTTATACTCACTTGTTAAGTATAGTAAAATCCATCTTAACACAAACTCTTGAAAAACTTTGCAAGAAGAAAGTTCATGGCAAGAGAGACTTTGACAACCTGTATTTCTGAAACACTTTAAACAAAACTCATCAAGGCATCTTAGTGTGAAACAGATATAAAAGATTGCATACAATATGTAAGAAGCATGTGCATAAAAAGAGGAAAAAAAAATACTATCTTCCCTACTATGTATATAGTATCTTAGTCCTCACTACATCCCTCAACAAAAATATACACTCCCCCTAATAAAAATCTCCTAAGTACTATCTTCTCTCCTATGTATATGAATACTCTCATATCCAAAACTACTTCCCCTTTTTGTCATGAGTGACAAAGGGCAAGTGCATCAAGTAGACATCTCATTAGCTCTGGAAGAGCCAACACCATTATCCTCAGCATCAGTAGCATCACCATCACCATCATCGTCCTCATCCTCAAAAGCCTCTGGAGTAGGAAGATGAGAAGCAACGAAGCCACCCATGATAGCCCGTCGTCGTGCAATACGACCAACACAGGTATTCACCTAACATAACTCATCACTAAGTGTCAAGGTGAGCATCCATGTGCACAAGTTGTGCCATAATGTCCTCGAGAGTCACTCCGCCAGCAGAAGAAGGAGTGAAGGTGGATGGAGTTGTAAAAGCTGGAGGAATCGCCATCCCGGTCCGCCTTGAACGTAGCTGCGCCTCGCTCCATTTAACGGTAGTGTCGTCTATGAAACACATGACATGGAAATGGTCGGAAATGGGAAAGGAGACAGAAAAGTGGCGAAGAATCCTTGTGGTAGTCGAAGGAAAAATGAGCTTATCATGGGTCGCTGTATCCCTATAGACATCAATGAGGGATAGAATAAGTGAGAGGGGAAGTCTATAGTGGGATGCTCTAAGAGGGAAAGCAAAAACCGAGCACGGGGCTCTGTAATGAAGTTATAGTGAGACAGAGGATGCAAAACAAAAGTCATAACTATGTTAATGAACCTATGACCTTTAGCAAAGGCTAAACAAGGAGTGAATTGACGTTCATCCCAATCAGAAGAACGCTCACAAAAGGAAGACATCAGCTCGTCTTTAAACATGGTCTTAAGATGATCACAACCGGGGTAGTCTGGATGCGCCACCCTTAGGACATGAAGCACCTCAGATACAATATCCAATGTGACCACGATGCGTGTACTTCGAACGCGAGTGACAAAGAGAGGTACTGAATAATCAAATCCATGCATGTTAGAGTAGAACTCCTGTATGATCACAGATGTACAAGTGACCGGAACGTCACACAGTGACTCCCAACATTTACTATGAATGACAGTGGGTAGGTTAGTATTAGAGAAGTTCGACAAAATGACTTGGCATTTGAAATGAATGCCTCGTCTAGAAAAGTTCCCCAAAAAGTCCTGTCGGGCTTTATCATCATGGAACTGAATATGGGAAGGGGTAGAATCAGAAGAGGATGCCCCGAAACGAAGAGGGTTTTGAGATAGAGTAGATTTTCATTTAGGTGCCATAGAGCAACTAACCGAAAGAAGAAGAGAAGGAGAGAGAGAGACATGCAGAAAAGAACCATTCACAATCAGTACATAAGAATATAGAGAATGTAAGGTACATATGCATGAAAATGCATGAGCATGTGATATGCATTAGTAAAATCATCATGGGCTTAGCCCAATCCAAATCTACCAGCACACAATCATTGCAACAAGGTAAACACACATCTAAAATGCATGAAACATTGTTATAATGAAAATGTGATGCAGTGCACGATGATTTAAATCCATTTTCACAAAGCCCATCCCAAAAATTTCACAAAAACTTCATCAATTTTGAAAAACCAAATTTTTTTTCAAAAACCCCAAAAAGTTAGGTCAAATGCATGAAATGCATTAAGAATGAAGGACTTAGGACCCTTAACAGTGAAGAAATACTTGATCTAGGGCGAAAAACCCTTGAGGATGAAGTTTGGAGTGAGAAGAGTGTGTTTGGGAGGTGAAAGGATTGAAAACAATCGAGAGAGATGGAGGAGAAATGAAGAAAAGTCGCACGTATCCTATTTATAGAACCTCTTAATTCTCAACAAATCAAGAGGTGTCGAGCTTTAAAAGCTTAAAGAGATCTAGCTATCGAGTAACTATCCAGAGGTGTCCACAGCAAAAAAGGCTCGATGGATCGATGAGCTATCGAGCATCTATTGAGGAGACAGAAACTTTCTCGATGGATTGAGGATCTATCGAGAAACTATCAAGATTGCGATAAAAAGAAGCTGAAGAGCTTGATAGATAGCCTAGATGTTGAGAGGTGTCGAGGAGCTGTCGAGATTGCTTTACAAACTATTTTTCAAGAAGAGAAAAACACATACATGAATGCAATTAAACATGCAACTCAACCAAGGATCCAAACAAAATTTTAATCTCTCAAAACAACTCTCAATCAAGAAAAATGTAAGTACGTAGATCCAAAAACACAAACACATACACACTAAACAAGTTTAACTAATTTTATATTTCAAAAACAAGTTAAGACAGTTTAGTGAGCATACATTAACACATGTAAACCTTGTAATAGCCAACTATCATTGTACCTGCACATGTATCAAAAGCAGCAAAGAATATTGCCTGTTGTGTGTGAAAAACATTATAAGATTGCATGAGTGTCTCTATGTTATGGCGATTTGAGATATAAGTAAATCAATTTAACTCGCACGTGATCATAACTACTTGATGGGGACTATTACCTTCGAGGTACATCCTATAACTCCCACATAGAATTTTTTAGTCATCCTCGTCAAAAAGAGTGATACGAGTGTTAAGTACAAGAGATAACTTAATCTTACTCATTACAAACAAAGAGCCACAAAGCCCATTTTCTTAGTTATGCATAGAGATGCTCATTTAAGCTACAAGAGATACAAAGTTTAGAAAACTTTGTTTCATTGGCCATTCAAGGTACACAAGTACCAATGTACACAAACACACACTGTTTTTGTATTTTCTGATTTTTCATTTTTTTTATGGATGAAAAAAAATAAAAACAAAACTGAAAAATAAACAAAAAAATGTCAAACAAATCAATGCATAAAAACTAAATTGTCTCAAAATAAGAGAGCAAAACACACAAGTAATGCAAAAACAAAAACAAGAGGGTGAAAGAGAGAAAAAGTGACTAAATCACTTGTAGCCTTTTTCCTTCCACACTTTGGAAAAGCCTTTCCTTTTGGCGAACCCTTGAACTAGTGAAGAGGGGGAAGAATTGCAACCGTTCAAGTTCGTAACGAACATGAGGGTCTTGAGGAGATCTCTAAGAGGAGCAAGAGAGGATGGAAACTAACTCAAGTTTCTTGAAGAGACCACGCTATTGCTCTGTTAAGTGGCTTGCCACTTGTAGCAATTTGGTCGAGTGTGTCCAGCTACTCCACAGTGATGACAAGGATGTTGCTTCTTCTCTTTGGACTTTTGAACATTACTATTCTTAGCCCTAGGGTTTTTGATTTCTTTCTTAGCAAGCTTAGGGGGTACTTCTAAGATAGATTTATCCTTGTCTACGTTTTCACTAACTATCTTAGTTTTAGCATCATTATTCTCAAATTCAATATTATTAGTAGGAGAAACAAAAACAGTAGTACTAGAAGAAGCAATATTAGAAGAAGAGAAATTATACCCTAAACCAGTTCAATCGGAGGCAGATTTTTGCATAGTGAGCATCTCATCAGGCTTTCCACTTGAGGTCCTCTCCAACTAAGCTCTAACTTGGAATAGTTCCGCCTTAAGCTTCTTGGTCTTCTTAGGCAAGAAATTGTTTTCAGATCTCAATGCTCTAATAGTCTGATTTGCTTCATCAAAATTTGTGGAGAGTTATTCTCGTTCAAGCTCGATATCACTGAGCTTCTTGGTGGCCAAGCTATACAACTACTCATACTTTTTTGAGACCTTGTATAACTTTGCATAGGTTGTGTGGATGTCATCTTGCTCATCCATCTTTTCAAACTTTGACTCCACCAAGTCTTCATTTTTATCCACATCTTCTACAATCCCCTTAGTAGGATTGACAGTGGCAGTGAAGGCTTTTAGGATTCTGTCATCCTCATTTTTGGAATCATCCTCAGGTTCGATGTCACTCAAGTAGCAGTAAGTGCCTTACTTTTCCCAATGGACTTAAGATAAGTAAGGCACTCTTGTTCATGTGACTGAAGCCTTGACACCCAAAACACTTGGATCCTGAGGGAACAGTGTACTGACTACCATCCCTAGCATCCTTCTTTCCTTTGTCTTGGCTCTTATACTAAAAAGAACTTGATTGCCAACGGTCCTTGTTGAAGCCCTTTGCATTTGCATTTTTCATGAACTTTTTAAATTGCTTGGTGATATAGGACTTCATTTTAGAATCTTCATCATCTGAAGACTCATCTGTGTCATTGCTCTTGGCTTTCAATGCCATGCTTTTGCCCTTACCCGACTTTCTGATTCTAGACAAACCCAACTTATAGGTTTGCAAATTACCAACAAGCTCTGTCAAAGGAATCTTGTTAATATCCTTTGATTCCTCTATCGCGATGATCTTGGCATGAAATCTCTCGGGCAGAGATCTGAGCACCTTTCTCACATTCTTAAGTTTGGGAATGGTTTCCCCAAGATTAAATGTTGAGTTCACTATGTCCTTGAGCTTGGCATAGAACTCATCAAATGACTCATCCTCCTCCATCTTAATTTCTTAGAAGCTAGTAGTGAGCCTCTAAAGCTTTAAATCCTTGATAGCCTTGGTTCCCTCATAGGTTGTTTGGAAAATGGTCTGTGCTTCCTTTGCAGTTTTAGTGGAGGATATCTTCTTGAACTCCTCATTTGTGACCACACAAAATAAAACATTCAATGTCCTAATGTTGAAATTTGTCAAGTTGATCTTTGCATCATCCCAGTCGGCTAGCACTTCCTTTGGCTTGGTCCAACCTATCCCCATAGCTTGCCAGACTTTCCCATCTAATGATTGCAAGAAAGCTCTCATGCGTACTTTCCAGGTTGAATTTAGTCAATCATGTGTTGGCTTTATTCCGTACCAAATTTGCTTGTAATTTAACAATTAGATACCCTATATTTTGGTGGGATTTATGTAAGGATTGTGTGTGAGAAAGTGTGAAGAAAAACCCAAGATGTGTGTAATTCAAAGGAGTCTTGCAACTAGATCTCATGACTAGCTCGCGACTAGAAAGTTACTAGAATGGCACACGTGTGAAGCATGTAGGGGAGCTGAAGGGTCATGACAGCTAGAGCATTACAGGACAAAACTTCTAGTCTAGCAAGATAGTTAGCTCGCAACTCAGACTCACGACTCGTTCCAATCGCGAGGTTGAGTTGCTCGAATGCCCTATGTTGGGAAATTTAGACCCCGGTTGATAGAATTAACAAGTTTTAAACTCAAGTTGTTAATTAGATTTATTATGCATAAAACTTGTTAAAACAAAAAAAACATCAATATCATGTCAAAACTAAGTGCAGCGAAAAAATAAATAAGACAAGATATGATAACCTAGGAAAACCAATGAAACCAACCAGTTTCACAGTAAAAAACTTGGGGGAAAAACCTTCCCAAAAAGCAATCCACTATAGTAAAGAGAAGTTTCAGATCTAGTACAAAACCTTTGTCCCTAGACTCTACAATCCTCGTAGATGAACTCACAGCAGAAACCTTCTACCACTTCAGAACCTCTAAACTCTTCAATATATGAACGCCACCCTTTAATGCACGGATCCCAGTACGTGACTAAATCCTTTGCATAAATCCCAATACGTGACTCACTCACCAAGTTGAGAAAGAAGAATGTTGGCTGCAAAGTTCTTCAATTCATCCACACAATGAAGATTAAGAAGCACTTGGTTACAAAACCCTAAGGCGCAAAGACACAGTAGCTTCTTTTTGAGAGAATAAGGCTTTGGTCACCTTTTGCATACGTTCTCCTTGTATTCTCTTCTGTGACGGCCTCTAAAATAAGCCTTATATATGTCTAGAGTTGTGAGAAAAGAAACTCTACACAAATACAAAAGCCTGGCCCAAAAATCAGATCTAAAAATTCTGATTTCCGTAACCTCGATAGATAGCATCTATCGAGTCTCATTAAACCTCAATAGATAGCATTTGTCGAGTAGTTATCGAGAAGCTGTCCAGCAGGTGTCCAGTAGCTATCCTCAGGTGTCCAGCTTTAGTAAACACATTTTCGTCACTTGTTTCTTGGTCCAATCTTCATGGCTTTAATACTAGACTTGAACAACATGTTCTTTGAAGTATTAAACACATCCTAGATCTATCCAAATACAAGTAAAGTGCGTTTTATCAAATAATTAGCCAACTACATAAAATATGTTCTTAACACCCTATTAGAGGAAAACTAACTTTTCTCATTCCTCATACACACTACTATAATACCCTTATACCCATGAAATGTGGAGAGTTTTGAGAGAGAAACCCTAGAGAAAACCAAGATTGACTTATCTACAATCTTTATTATTTGATTCTCCAAATTCCTTTACTCTCATCCTCTCCATTGACATATCCTTGAGAGGTACATTTGTCAAATCCTTATCTCACCATACCCATATCAGTGAGGAGGTGTTTTGATCCTTAGGAAGTAGTTCAGAGAGGACCAATTCATTTGGTTGATGCAATAGGCTTATTGCGGGATCGAGTAAGCCAAAGAAGGCAAGGTTCGGCGTAACCCTATTGAAGCAAGAAGCTTGGAAGGCTTAGGTGCACTGGGTAGACTAGACTTGGAGGATCTTTTGCTATTCATGTATCCCAACTTCATTCTCTAGTGGATTATTAACCGCTTGGAGGGCGGCGAAGAGGTTTTTCATCGAGTACTTCAGTTTCCTCTTCGATAACACATTGGCGTGTTATCTTTGTGTTTGCATCTTTCTTCCTTTTCTTTTTACCTTTTAATTGCTGCTGTGTTTGTAATTAATTATGGTTTAGAGTGTGTTACCAATTTTGTTATAGCTTATATTTCATATTCTGCACGTATATTGTTTGATTATAAGCTTGTGTTGATATTTTTGTAATTGGGGGTCTAAACGTTCATTGGTATTTTATACGCTATTTGAAACTTCAATTGGTATCAGAGCGGGTTCACTTGCTGTGGTTTCATTACCTAAGTGAGATCCTAGATTCCTTTTGAGACGGATCGATCTTAATCGCTTAATGCTCCTCCATACTTTGATGGGAGAAACTATGCATTTTGGAAAGTCTGTATGAGGGCATTTCTATGTTCCATTGATGAGAGTGTTTGGGATGCTGTAGAGATAGGATGGACTAGGCTAGAGGCAGAAAAATCCACATGGGATAAAGTAGCTCTTGCGGTAGCTAATGCTAATAGCAAGGCTTTAAATGCTATTTTCTGTGGTGTTTCCCCTGATGTTCACAGGATTTCTCATGTCACAATTGCCAAAGAAGCGTGACAAATCTTGGAGACGACCTATAAAGGCACCAAAAACGTGAAGGACACCAAATTGCAAATGCTTACCACACACTTCGAGGAGTTGAAGATGAGTGAAGATGAGTCATTCAACTCATTTAATGGGAAGCTAAATGAAGTGGTGATTGGGAAATTCAACTTGGAAGAAAAAACAGAGGACTCCAAGATTATGAGGAAGATCTTATGATCATTGCCGGAGAGCTTTCGTGCAAAGGTCACTGCCATCAAAGAAAGCAAAGACCTTGATGAGATTAAAATTCAAGATTTCAATGGTTCTCTTCAAACCTATGATCTATCTCTACCATCACAAAGAAAGAGCAAATCTCTTGCTCTAAAGACAATCAATAAGAGAGTGGAAGCTCAAGACTCCTCAAATAAGGATGAGGTAAAAAATGATGTGGCGTATCTTGTTAAGAACTTCCGAAAGTTCTTAAAGTTCAAAAAGAATGGAAAGTTTGTTGAGAAGGGAAAATTCCCAAATTCTTGGAAGGAGAAAAATGATTTCAAGAAGAAAGATGGGAAGGATTATAAATCCTCTCAAGGAATCATGTGCTATGAATGCAACAGTCATGGACATCTCAGGAAGGAGTGTCCCAATTATTTGAGAGGGAAGGGTAAAGTGTATGCAACTACCCTTAGTGACACAGATTCCTCTAATTCAGACTCGAAAAAAAGCTATGATGGAGAGAGAAATTACTCCGCATTATGACCATTGCTCTCATGCAATCTTCGGATGATTTGAGTGTGTTAGTGGAAGAGATTGGTGAGCATACTAAAGTGGAGTCGATGGGGATAGTAGAGGAATCTGATGATGATGAAGATGAAAGAAAAATGGGATTACAAGAATCCTATGATACTCTCCTTGAGAAGCTCGGTGAATATGCAAGAGTGGCTAGAGCAGCCATTAAGAAAATGAAGAAAGCAGAGTAAGAATACACTAGTCTTCTAGTGTGGTACAAGGAGACCAAATGTGAAGTCGAGACGCTGAACGAAGAACTAACTGAAGCATATTCAAAGATCAAGTTTCTTGAGCTTGAGGTGATTTAAGCTAATGCTAAAGTTGAACTGGTTTCCTCCAAAAAGCTTTATGAAGTGCTTGCATACCAAAAACCCTTTTTCTGATGAAAGTGGCTCCAAAGAGGCTACTTCAAGCACCACTGTGTCTAAGAAGATGAAGTTTGTTAAAGTAAAGGAACTAGTGGTAGCAACTTTAGCTATTGAGAAAGTCAAATTTGAGAAGAAGGCAAACGTGATTGCTCAACGGGTTTTAACAAAGCCTCCAAACCCAGTAGTGGCTAAACTCAAGGCAAAAAGAAAATCTGTTCTGAAGTCACAAAGGGGACCACAATCTCAACACTTTTGCCACGATTGTGGAATCTGAGGTCACACTAGACCCAATTGCCACAAGCTTTGAGCATTAAAGAATGGCGGCTCTCAAAGGCTAAGTGGACAAAGAAATGGCAAAGGGAACCTCAAGCAATCGAAAGAGGGAGAAGTTGAGTTTAATATTGGGGATACAATGAAGATGATAGACACCATCACTTCTTACTTGGCAAACTTCACCCTACGATTTGAGAATCGTAACTCAAGTACCCAATCCTCCAAGGATATCACCCTAAACGTGCGTGTTGTGTGGGTGAAGAAGGGCACACATGCATAAGTATTAGAACATGCCCATGCATCAATTCTTCCTATATGTTATGGATTTGCTTGGCTTTTTTCTTTGTAATCATTCTAGCATGTTTTGACAAATTTTTTTTTGTTTTCTTTTCTTGCTTTGAATGTTTTTATTTTTTTGATCAATATTTACTTGTTTTTGTGTCAAAAATCCAAAAACACATAAAAAGTAGAAAATCCAAAAAGTTTGATAGACATTATTGTGTTTTGTCACACGCATGTTTTGCCTTGTAACTCTATACAAATGGCTTTGTGCATTTATGAGTGTAGCTTGTTCTTTATGCACCCATATCATTGTGGAATAAATCTTGACATCTATGTGATTGTTATAAATAGATCTTCAAACTTGTCATGAATGATCTTGAGACTTGCATAGACTTGTGCCTATATATCTTCCCACTCTTTTATTTTTTTTTTTTTTTTTGCTTAAAGAGCTCAACCAATGTAAATCTCAAAACAAAAAGAGATAATGACCTGCAAAAGCCGTTGCACATACTAGTATTTGACTAGGAAAAAGGGAAAACGACTTTTATGATAATGTATGATGCCCCAAAAAGTCAAAGGCTTGTTCATCAAATTGAAATATCAAAATTTCAAGCATCGATCTCAAAATAAGACGTTTTGATTCAAAATGATCAAATGCTATGATGTATATGAAGCCAAATGAAAAGCTTCGAATTTATGTAATCAAGTTTTGTGGGAGGTCATATATGCATACTTCTGTAATTAAGATTGGTCACTCTACCTAGTGCTAATTATGTATGGCTTGGTTGAATTGATCATTGAAGCTTTACATTTGACTAAGGACTATCTCATTCTTGGTACCCACACACATCACACATGTCTATGCTCAATGAATGACTTATTCATTTGTGTGATTGTACTTGTTTAAATGTGTTGCACTTACTTAATCATATGTTGATCAAACAAAAAGGGATTTTTGAGTGTTTTAATTGTTTTTGGAAAGTGTTTTTGTTTTGAAAATTTTCAAATATTTCGAAAACCGAGCAACTTTGTTTTGGCAACTCTGTCTTGCGGGTCAAGCCAATCATGAGCCCCCAATTGCAAGCTTACTCAGAAGCCTTCGCAACTCCCTAGCAGGTCAAGCCCTCAGTAGCGAAAAAAAACTTAGAAAAATTTCACATTTCTGGGTTTTTAGTATTTTTGTGACTCACTTTGGCGACTGGTTCTCGAGTGGAAGTTCCAGTTGCGAGTTTTACTCAGATTGCTTCGCGACTCCCTTCGTGACTTACTCACGAGTATACCTTCCAACCGCGAAAAACACCTAGACAAATTTTTCAAAATTTGTCACGCGGGTTTTTGGCAACTTGACTTGGCAACTTGTATGTAACTCATTCTAGTCGCGAGAAACGCTTGTTTTGCACAATAAGGGTTATCTTTAGGGTAGTTTCCAAAAACTTTTCAATTTTGCCTCGCATTTTGTGACTGTTCATTGTCTTGTTCATCTCTCCTTCTTCCAAACTCACCATTCTCTCTCACAAAACCTCCATTTTTCTTCATCATTTCTTCACCAATCTTTAAGAAAAGGTATGGGTTCTTTCTTTTTTCTCAAAGTATTTCATATATCTTGCCATTGATTTCTTGGATTGTGTGTTTTTGTTGAGATTTGAAAATATGATGTTAAATATGGTTTATGGATACTTTGTTGAGCTTAATGTATGGGTTTTGTTCGGTATGTGTTTTTACACTGCGCCCTAGGTTGCACATGGTGCCATTTGTTGCACATGCACACTCTTTAACATGATTGAGATCTTAATGTCATGATTTTAGGGTTTTATTCAAAAATTTTTATTTAGGACTAAATTGGTGCTAATAAAGCTTATTGCCATGTGTGGTCTTTCTTGCTCTTTGATATTACATGATACAACTTGGAAATGTCTCCATTCAAGAGATCCGCCCTGAAAGGAAGTAGTATTAAAGGAAAGGAACCAGTGATTGATCTTGAGAGCCTCATTCCTAAGTCCAAGAAGTCTCGATCAACAAAAGGATTCTATGATGTTAGCAAGTTCAGAACATATGCAGCATCACACACTTATGAGAACTACTTCAAGGATGCTCCCATGTTAGTGGAAAGGGTACTTGAGCAGGGTTCTCTTCTGGATATGAACATTTTGAAATGGTTTGCTAACAAAGATTGGAACTTCCTCCTATCCAACTTAGAAGAACCATATGAACAAATGGTGAAGGAATTTTATGCGAACGCCATTTCTGAAGGGGATGAGCTAAAATGTTGGGTTAGAGGACAACACTTCACAGTAACACCTTTCTATCTTGCTAACATTCTGTACATCAACTGGCCAATGTTTCCAAAGCCACCGGTGTATGATAAATTGAATCCAGAGGAGGATTTACTTTGGAAAAATCTTAGAGATAACTTGGAATTCACTCCTAATGGGAAATCAATTAGTGTTTCCTCATTGTTTCCAGAATTGAGGGTTCTTACAACAATCATGTTCCACAATCTCTATCCTCTATCAAGCACCAAATACATGAATCTTGGTAGAGCCTTGTTCCTTCATGACTTGATTACTAATGAAGAGATAGATATTTGCACTTATATCTTCCATATCTTGTGCAAAATTGCTGCGAGAACTGCCTCAAAAAACTACATTCCTTTTTGCTGCCTCATTTCAAAGATTTTGAAACTCAAAGGCATTCATCCATTGGAAGATGAGTCTCCCTACCCTAAGCCGAGTCCAATCAACATTCGTATGCTTAATGCTAGAATTGGTCATAGCCAAAAGGGAATCAGGACAGAGAGTCCAACTCCTCATGGTGGTTCACAGTTTAGCTCACACTCATATGCTGAGAAGTTAGACAACATTATGGCATTCCTCCAAGACATAAGCACTAAGATGTCCAGACTTGCCTCTTTCATGTACTCTCACAACATCTGGTGTGATACGAAGTTCACTTCTCTCTAAACTCAATTGGACCACAATTCAAAGAAAGCTAGAAGAAAATGAGGACTAGCTATTCCATGACAAAAAGGGGGAGATGGTGCATGATAGGGGGAGTGTAATGATAGAGGGAGAAAAAGCTTGATCAAAGGGGGAGTGTTGAAGTTGAAGAGTAAGAGAAAGAAAAGGCCTACGCTTAATATTTTGCTAGGGGGAGTGTAACGATAGGGGGACAAAAAGCTTGATCAAAAAGGGAGTATTGAAGTTGAAGAGCAAGAGAAAGAAAAGGCCTACGCTTAATATTTTGCTTCATATTATCATATATTAGGGTTTATGTTGTGTATTTAAACTATGCTTTAATATATACCTTTGCTTTGTAGCTCAGTACTTATATTTAATGTTATGTATTTTCTTTAATACATCACTTTTATGCCCTTGTTGGATTTTATATCCTTGATGCAAATGATTCTTTGCATTAAGCTTATTAGCTTGCATGTCCAGATGTTCATTCCTTGTGTGAATGATCATTGTGATCACTATTTATAGTGATTGTTCTTGTTTGGTCAAGCCATGCTTTATTGCTTTTTCCTTTACTACTTAATCACATTGTGCTTGTTCTATACGCATTTAAAGATTTTTGCTTACAATGATCGCATTGTGTTATTGGTTTTAGGAATAACTTGTTCATATGGTTCAAGAGCTTCATAGCTTCTAGAGTTAGGCGTGAGTGAGTTTTGACAACAGTTCCCAACTCACATGTTAAGTCTAGAGTCTATTTTAGGGTTTTGTCATGGAATAGCCAAAGAGGGAGATTGTAAGGTTGAATTTATTCAATCATGTGTTGGCTTTATTCCGTGCCAAATTTGCTTGTAATTTAGCAATTAGATACCCTATATTTAGGTGGGATTTATGTAAGGGTTGTGTGTGAGAGAGTGTGAAGAAAAACTCAAGATGTGTGCAATTCAAAGGAGTCTAGAGAAGACATGGTTTAGTGTAACCCTGTTGGACCAAGAAGCTTGGAGGGCTTAGGTGCATTAGGTAGATTAGGCTTGGAGGGTCTTCTGCTATTAATGTATCCCAACTTCATTCTGTAGTGGATTATTGACTAATTGGAGGGCGGCGGAGTGGTTTTTCACTGAGTACTTCGGTTTCCTCTTCGATAACACATTGACTTGTTATCTTTGTGTTTGCATATCTCTTTCCTTTCTCTTTACCTTTTAATTGTTGTTGTGTTTGTAATCAATTATGGTTTAGAGTGTGTTACTGATTTGGTTATAGCTTATATCTCACATTCCGCACATATACTATTTGATTATAAGTTTGTGTTGGTATTTTTGTAATTGGGGGCCTAATGTTCATTGGTGTTTTATACGCTATTTGAACTTTCACCATCAAATAAAGGAGGTACAATGAGTGCTTGTCCTCTATCCATGACAAATAGGGGTCTATGGATCACACAATAAAGATTAAACCTTAATCAAAGTGTACCTACTTTGATGCCACTTAATAGGCCAAGAATGTATCGACCCCTTGTGATGAATTAACCAATTGATTAGACAAGTGAATTAATTAGATTCAATTACATGCAATGAGCAGGGTAGCACAAACAAATCACAAAATAACTAAATGCATCGGAAAATAAAGTTGACACGGTGATTTGTTTACGAATGGGGAAAACCTCTGTGGCAAAAACCCCACCAGGTGATTTTCACCACTTTTGAGAATTCACTACTACCAAAACAAGCGGTTATAAGTAAAGGAATCCTAGTACCTTATACCAACCTACAGTTGAACCCTTACCCCAATACACAATTGGACTTGTTCTGTAGTGACAATCTCTTCTTTTATTGTACGACTCCCAGTACGTGACTAACCAAAAGATGCGCGGATCCTAGTACGCGACTTGATCACCAACTTGAGAAGGATGTTGGTTACAAAGTTCTTCTGTTCATCACACGATGAAGATCATGAAGTTGCTTGGTCACAAAACCCTACAGTGTACAAACACAACATCTTCTTCAAGAGAAAGAAGAACTAGGGCAAATTTTGTCTTTAGTCACAATTTGCATGAACAAGACTTTGCTTAATAGTCACGCAACCTTTGACAACCCTTAAAATAATCTTTATATATGTTTAGGGTTGTGAGAATAGAAAGCCCAAACATCCATTCACAGATTGGATGAAAATCAGAACTGGAAATTTGGTTTTCATAAATCCCGACATATACCTTATCTGTCAAGTAGCTGTCGAGCTTCGTGCTTAGATAGCTTTTAAGCCTCAATAGATACTAGCTGTCGAAATTTAAAATCCTGCACTTCAATACTTAAATTTTGGATAGACTTGCATGGCTTTAACACTTAAACTTGAAACCTTGTTTCTTGAAATATTAAACACATCCTAGATCTTCCCAAATATAAGTAAAGTGCGTTTTGTCAAAGGATTAGCCAATTACATAAATGTTGACATATGTTCCTAACATGAATCACATATGTCTTAACAGAACTTATAACAAAAGAAATATTGATTACCCTCCCCATTTTGTAAGTGAAATTTGATATTGGTGATTCACGTTTAGGGGGCTTTCATATTCATGAGTGCATTCTGTAATTTTCCATAGTGCAGTCGTAAGTAAATTTGCCTCTTTCGTATAGTATTGTGCATTTTCTTAAGTACATGATCTATATTGATTCAGCAAGTCAAAAGTTGAGTCCTATCCAATGGGTTTGTAAGTCATAAAAGAAGATTTCTGATTTCACCATGACCATCTTCTATTATAATCAAGTTTAAAATAGTAGAAATGAGTCCCTACCTATATAGACTAGCTGTAGTACTCCACGGGTCTGAAAGTAAAGTTGACAAGCACAAATCATAGCCTATGTACTTTTGGTAAATGCTTTCAACAAGGGCTCGATTTGCACTATAAACATGGTAGAAAAGAGAGGTGACTAGTAAATGGATTTCCAAGATTGATAGGCAACTAATTGGAGATGCCATTTGTTTTTTCAAGTTCTTTGTCAAGTATCTTTTGGCTTCCTTTTTATAATATATTAGAGCATTATCAATGAGGGGGTGTAAAAGCACCCCTGTTGCTATTTTAGCAACTAGACCCTTACAATCATGCTCCATCCAGGGGTGTGAACTCAAAAAAAATTCCATCCTAACTACAGTAAGGTTTTATATATGCAACCATATTATTCACAAGTTTGTAAAAACAATTATTTTTTAATCTCTTAAACTCTCTTTCTTCCTCTCACTTTCAGATTCCTCTCTCCACAATCTTTTCTCCTCTCTGTCTCACACTTTCTCCTCTCTTCCTTTCTTTGTAAGGCTTCTCTCTTTTTCTCTCTTAAGATTAGCTTTTCGTGGCAATGGTTTTAGATCAGGTGGCTGTGGTTTCAGATTGGTGGTTACGATTTCAGATTTGTGGCCAAGGGTTTCATATCCATGGTTTCACATCAATGGCCTTAGGTTTTAGATCAGGTGGACGTGGTCTTAGATTGGGTTTCGGGTTATGGGATTCTAGTGTTTGGGTTCGTGGGCTCGTGGGTGGTTGTGGGTTTTGCTAGCTATGAGCTACTGTGGGTCTTGGGTTTGATGGGTTTTGCTTGCCATGGGTGTTGGGTTTGATGGGGTTTGCTAGTTGCTCTATCCTCTCTCTCTCTCTCTCTCTCTCAAGTTTAGTTTAGTTTTTTTTTTTTCCCCCTTTTTTGTTATGGGATTGATTTTTGGATAAATGCTGATTATGTTGGCAATGGAGGTTAGCTTTGATTGTGGCGGAGGAAACTAGTTTTGATCATGGATGTAGGGTTGCCGATTGGATATATTTGTGGCTGTGCGTGAAGAGAAAAGGAGAGAGAGAGAGAGAGAGAGAGAGAGAGTAGCATTTTTTATTAGTATTTCCTTATATGATTTATATTATTTATTGAGTTGTATGTAAAAAGAAAATCTGGGATGTAGGGTGAATTGTAAAGTAAGTTGGTATAATAGATCAAATAGGTTTTTAGATGGGAAAATAGCAACCAGTTCCCATCCCTAGAAGCTAGTGCTCTTAGGTTGGCATGGAAAACAACTCTATTTTATGCCAACTTAAATCAGAGAAGTTAAATGACAGTTTTTGTTTGACCCATTATTTCTAGATACTAGTGGACACAAGAAAGCGGGAAAAACCATCAAAATAAACAACATTAAAAATTTTGGAAAATGAATCATTTCCCCAAAAAAAAACATTTTTTTTATATAAAACTATCTCATTTCCCAAAATTTGGTTACAATCTTAAAATGTGTTGGAGAATTATCGTTTAATTTCCTTTACTTAGATTGGCAGAGATAGAATTGTTTTTCAAAAGAAAACAACTCCATTTATATTTGAATTACCTTTTTTTTTAGCTTAACACAAGAAAGGTTTTTTTTTTTTTTTTTTCCATTTGTTTTCTTACATGGGGATGAAGTTGCTTCTGTTAGGATGTGAACCCTTAAATCTTATTGTATAATGCTATATATGACATTATGTATGACTTAATGTTGTAATTAATAAAGTTTTTTTTATTATAATCTAAAATAATGGTAACATGAATATCAGACATTATCATATAGTTCATGAGATGCATAGTATGTGATTTATGTGAAAAGTCACAGAAGATATAAATCACAAGTTCTTTGTAAATTTAGAATTATAATTCGTAGTCAGTGATGAAATTGGGTATTTCATCTACGAAGACTATAACATATGAACCAAGATGATTTGTCTTGATCATGGAAGTGGAGACTTCTAGTTGGTATGTTAATATGTTTTAAGAGTTAAGACATATTGAACTAGACCGCTCTGAGATTTATTATTCTCCTAACGACTGTCAAATGAATAGTAAATCTCACAATTTCTATTTACATGAACTCTTAATCTTGAGAGGATAATGGACCTGATCATGAAATGTAGGTTGCTTTGATATATTAGGAGTGAGATCTAAAAACACGATCAAAATCTCAGTATGTTGGGCAGCCACTTTTAGTGTTGATAGAACATATATTCTTAAGATGGAATTCATAGTCTCTTAACGGAAATACAAAATATTCCCTTGAGATAAGTTTAATGAGTTTGGTTATTCAGAGTGTTAGACCTAACCACTTTAGTAAGGAGTTACTAAAGTATATATATATGAAATTGGATTTCATAAATATATGATGAATAACATAGAGGATTAAACCGAGTACTTAAGGATTAAGATGTAGTAATTTACCAATTGACAGTCTACATTCATGACTTTGTATTACTACGAATATTTTATAAAGGGTTGCATGTATAATAAAGTCTTCGGATATAATTTATAAATAAGGCCTAGAGTAAAATTATATTTATATAATGATATCAAATATAGTTAATGGTAACCTTAGACTTGTCAAGAGTTGACTAAAAAGCCAAAGGCCCATTGGAGCTAGTGTCTTATTGGTCCCTTTTGGTCCCACTCCAAGCCACACACTAAAACCTAATTGGAAATGCCCAAAAGGCCAGCCCAATTAGATAATCAATTAGATACAAAGGGAGAAACATACAGAATTTTGTGTGTGTGTGTGTGTGTGACATCATTGTAAAAAATGGTGTGTATATGAGTGTGAGACACTCTCAAATTCTCCCTTTGAAAACTGATTGAGAGGCCACACTTCTTGGCGTAAAGTGGAATTGGGGTAAAGATTAAAAGTGTTCTCAAATACTTTTGATATTTTGTTTTGAATTTCATCGCACCAAGGTACATGTTCTTGGATTCTGAAATTTGCATAGTACATGTTAAAAATTGTGAATGAAGTAGATCCATTAATTTTTCGATAAGTATATTTTGTATGCAATACAAACATGTATTTAACCAACAGCTTCTCTTAATGCTTACTTGCAACCCGAAATTATTCCAACTTCTACTCCAAGATGGATTTCAATTGCCTTATCGATTTCATCCATCAAAACCTCATTTATGTCCTCCAAATCAGTCATTTCTCAACATGGGTTCTTCTTGCAATCCTCAAGGTTTCTTTTCTTCTCAATTCTCATTCTTTCTTAATCAATGCCAGAGCCACTATCTATGATTAATGGGATTCGATTATACGTAGCTTGTACTATGTCAATGTTATTGCAATTGAGAGTAAGGCAAGACGATATTAGTCGTAGTTAGATTTTTTACAAATGTTTGCCCATCTTTTCAAACATTTGCATGAATATTGTAGGGACCATGTCACCTAATTACAATAGTGATGGTCCCTTTTCGTTTTGAATCAATATTGATAGAAGTCACTCCTAATTAAAATATATGATATATAAAAATTAAATCCATCACATATATGTGATAAAATATGGTATACAAGTGAAAAAGATAAAGAAAATTATTTAAATAAAAAGAAATAATATTAACACAAAGATGTAACCAAAGAAATATTGAATATAATGCAATAATACCATATCGATTGAGAGAAAGAGAGATGATTACAAAAAAATATTAATACAAGCAGGTTTTATTTATTTTTTACTTTTTATATAATAATACCAAGAGGTAGTAATTGAGCTACAAGAACGTTAGCAGACTTATTCTTATTATAGATCACGTAAGATTATGTTGACATTATAATGAAAGAAATATCGATTAGCTTCGCTAGGAAGTGTAATTTTTTGGATAGATTTTGGAAGTGTAATTTGATATTGGTGATTCACGTTTTGGAAGGCACTCATATTCATTATTACATTTTGTAATTTTCTGTTGTGCAGTTGTAAATATAGTTGCCTCTTCCACATAAGATTGTGTATCTGCAGCGTTTCTTGCAAGAAGCATTTTCTCGTGTACATCCTTTATATCGGTTTAGCAATTTGAAATTTGAGTCTATCTAGTGGGTTTGTGAATTGTATAAGAAGATTTTCGATTTAACCACGGGCATCTTCTATGACATCCAAGTTCAAAATAGTAGAAATGAGTCCTTGCCTATATAGAAGATTTGTAATACTGTCTGGGTCTTATAGTAAAGCTGACACGCAAAAATTGTAGTCCATGGACTTATTGCAAACGCTTTCAATAAGGGCTCAATCTGCATTAGAAACATCGTAGAAAAGAGAGGTGACTAGTAGAGGGATTATCAAGATTGATAGGTAACTAATTGGAGAAGCCAATTTTTTAAGGTTCTTTGTCAAGAATGATATTGTTGATTCATGTATCTTGTGGCTTCCTATTTATAAAATATTAGGTTGGCATGAGATAGAGTTGTTTTCCACTAAGATTTGTTGGCATGGAAAACAACTCTGTTCCATGCCAAGTTAAATAAGAGAAGTTAAATGATAATTTTCCTTTGACCCTGATGATGTCGAAAAAATCACCAGTAAGCTGTAAGCACTCTCCAAACCAAAGCAACACCTGCAAAAAGAAAATAGAAGACCTAACAGAGAGCACCGGTGTGGTACTGGCCAAAAACCCTCCGAAGGTCAAGTTAGAGTCTTTTTTACAACCCTAGAGTGCCAGAGTCAAGATAATTATGTGTACCTTGCTTGGTGAGGGTTTTGGGGTATTTATAGTAGCGTAGGGCCGAAATTCATGTCTTCGTCAAGAATTTCTTTCCTTCTAGGAGAGCAACTCATGGATTTTGCGTATCTCTTAGAGTTCTTTTCCATATAGGAGTCTTTCATTACTGTCAAACGTGTAACGCAAGAACTTTCCTGTATTCACGCTTGTGTGGAGATAAAACAAAGCCATATCAAACATATCGCGTGACGTACGTTGATTTGAATTAGGAATTTATGATGCTTAATCAATACCTGACGGATACCTAATGTCGACACCGTCTAATATATGTCCTTGCAATATCAATTCGTCAACTTACCTCATGTCAACATCACTCTGTCATGCTTTGTGAAGAGAGATCCATCTCTTACTTGCTATCCTCTTCAGTTGCCCCCTCACTCCTTGAATCTATCACTTCAAACTACACGAACTCATGGAGTGGCAGTCTTCATCATGGCCATCCATTGATACCTGACAGGCTAGGCCTATTGATGATGAAAGGTATGTGGGATTTATTTATGGCGAATGACACGTGGCCTTCGTTGATTAGCTGTTCCCCCAGAATGAGGCATCCCTTCGTATTCTATGCCCTTCGTTCTATAAAAGCCTGCCTTTTCTTCCTTCATTCACACCTTCTTATAAAAAATTTGCAATTAGAGTGCCTCCGTCATTTATATCGCATATACGCACCGTCCGGTATATCGCACATACGCACCATCCGTCATATAGTACTTGTTTGGCTTCAATCCGGTATGTGCTCTAAACCCCCCCCCCTTTTTATGCACTTTCTATAGATCTGTTAGTGTCTTAGGCTTTACCGTCATATATGTAGGTCATGTCTAGTGTGTCAAGTAATCAATCGTTTGTCCGCGACGGAGTGGGCTACGATGAGGGATTCCCGTCAGGTCAAAGAGATCCTGACACTTCAAGTGAAGAAAGGAATCCGTCCTCTACCTCTCCTTCCCTAGATGACAAAGGTTTGGAGTTGGATAGTTCAGAGTCGTCAAGCGATAACTTAGATGGTGTCGATCCCCCCGTTCAATCTGTGATCGGTCTGGACGGTCTTAGGGAATTCGTTATGCTACCCCTATAAACGATCAACGATTTTAGGTCCACAATCACAGAACCCTATTTCAAAACACTTAGGGCCAAGTATCAAATTTCTGACAACGTCTGTCTCCGTCTCCCCCACAAGTTTGAGAAATGTTACTATAGGGGGGTCGACGGTGTTGGGATCTATGAGCAAGCACTGAAGGCAGGGCTCAGATTCCCTCTAAGTTCTCTCCATCATCGACTGCTTCAATATCTTGGCCTATTCGTCACACAGATCTCCCCAAATGCCTGGTGGGTTTTCATAGGCGTCGAGGTCTTGTACAGGGCCTTGTCCAACGGTGCACGAAGGTTGACAATGGAAGAATTCTTCCACTGTTACCGTCCCTCGGAGATCATAAAGTCAAAAGGAATGTATAGTTTTGTAGCTAGGAGCCCGTTGTTGAGGCTTGTCTGTGATACACCTGACTCCAATAGGGATTGGAAGAGTAGATATTTTTTCTTGGAAAGGGATGAATGGATGTGTCATCTAGGAGATGACACATATATGCCCGTCGACACCACATAGGGCATAATGCCTCCGTCAAGTATGCAATTGCTTTTAGCTCCCGTCTACCTAAATATTTGATTTCATTTGTAAGTTAGTCTAACTGTCTTTTTTGTAGCTCGGGACCGTCCACAAGTTACTTTAAAGGAGTGGAGCTTTCTAGAGAGGATTTTCAACAAGATGAACCTTGAAGAGAGGACGTGGGCACAACTAGTCACCCTCAACACACTCCATTGGTACTGTGACGGCCCCAAACCCACTTCTGCCACTCGTCGTTACGACAGCAGAATTCGCAAACATAAGCCCGTCATAAACACTTTCCATCTTTTTTACTTATACTTTTCTAACACTGCACATCCATCTTTGATTTGTAGAAATGGACGCTTCCAAGAGAAAAGCCTTCATCAAGCAACAAGCAGCGAAGAAGAAACAAGAGGTCGGTCAGGCTAAGGGGACGGTGTTAGGATTTGTGCCCTTAAATCCTATTGTATGGTGCTATGTATGATATTATGTATGACATTATGTATGACATGATGTATGACTTAATATTGTGTTTGATGAAGTTATTTTATTATTATCTAAAATAATGGTAACATGAATATGGGACATTATCATATAGTCCATGAGATACATTGTATGTGATTTATGTGAAAAGTCACAGAAGATGTAAATCACAAGTTCTTTGTAAACTCAGAATTTATAGTTCGTAGTTGGTGATGAAATTGGGCATTTCATCTGCGAAGACTATAACGTGTCAACTAAGATGATTTGTCTTGATCGTGAAAGTGGAGATTTCTAGTTGATATGTTGATATGTTTTAAGAGGTAAGACATATTGAACAGGACCGCTGTGAGATTTATTATTCTCCTAATGACTGTCAAATGAATAATAAATCTCACGACTTCTATTTGCATGAACTCTTAATCCTGAGAGAATAATGGACTTGATTATGAAGTGTAGGTTGCTTTGATATATCAGGAGTGAGATCTGAAGTGACGGTCAAAACCTCAGTATGTTGGGCAGACACATTTAGTGTTGATGGAACATATATTTTCAAGATGGAATTCATAATCTCTTGATGGAGATATAAAATATTACCTTGAGATAAGTTTAATGGTTTCAGTTATTCAAAGAGTTAGGCCTAACCACTTTAGTAAGAAATTGCTAAAGTATATATTTATGAAATTGGATTTCATAAATATATAATGAATAACTTTAAAGAATTAAACCGGGTACTCAAGGATAAGATGTAGTAATTTACAAAGTGGCAGTCCACATTTATGACTTTGTGTTACTACAAATATTTTATAAAGAGGTTACGTATATAATAAAGTCTTGGGATATAATTTATTAATAAGGCCTAGAGTGAAATTATATATATATAGTGGTATTAAATATAATTAATGGTAACCTTGGACTTGTCAAGAGTTGACGGAAAAGCTCAAGGCCCATTGGAACTAGTGTCTTATTGGTCCCTTTTGGTCCCACTCCAAGCCACACACTAAAGCCCAATTGGAAAGGCCCAATAGGCCAACCCAATTAGATAATCAGTTAGTTATAAAAGGAGAAACATACAAAAAATTTTTTAAGAGATTAGAAAAAGCAAAAGAAACGGTGTGTGAGAGAATATGAGATACACTTTCATTCTCCCTTTGAAAAACTGATTGAGAGACCACACATCTTGGGCGTAAAGTGGAATTGGAGTGAAGATTAAAAGTGTTCCCAAGTGCTTCTAATCTTTGTTTTGAATTTCTCCACACCAAGGTACGCTATCTTGTTCTTAAATTCTGAAATTTATGTAGTGCACGTTATCAATCATGAATGAAATAGATCCTTGTTCGTTGCTTTTGCTGTAGGTTTTGCATGAGATGCAAAACCAGAATTTTTCTTTCAATTGGTATCAGAGCCAGGTTTTCATATCATGATTGTATAGCGTGTGATTGGATTTTAAAATTTAAAAAAATCGTTATCTTTATGTTACAATTTTCTGCATCAAGTTATGGTGTTGTGTCATCGTTTTTAATTTTCATAGAATCCGTGTATATATATTGCAAGTGGGATTGAATATTGCCAGATCTTGTTAATAGTGCCGTGTCTTGAGATAGTTGCTAATATGAAATCATGTAACTGTCAAATGTCAAAGGCACTGTTTTAGATTGAAAGGCATTGTTTCATGTGCCTTGGTTTCTATATATATATATATATATATATGGTTATACGGATTCTTCTATGCGACATATATGACTTGGCGCATTGATGTTTAACCGCTTGGACTTTCATGCATGGTTTGACCATTACATGGCTTGACCACTTTTTGCTTTGAAAAATGAATCCGTAAGGATTCTTACCTTTTGACAATCATATATTGTATTATATATATATATATATATATATATATATATATATATATATATAATATAACATAATAATCATATATTGTATTATATATATATTATAATATAATATTGTTTTATAATATATGAGTTTTTATTACGTTATATATATAATATAATGTAATTAAATATATATTACATATATTAATTGGTATATTATTATATATAATATAATATGAATTTTTATATGTAATAAGGGTTTTTATTACGTTAATATATATTTATATATATTAATGCTAGTTTAATGAAATTTATTCCTAATGAGATTAGGATTATATTTTTTTTACGTGTCTAGCATTATTATCATTCTTGATCTTAAAAACCTTTATTTTAAAATATCTAGTGGGAGAGAGATTCAAGGGTTGGATCTCACAGCCTCTATTGTTGGTTCATATATAGTGTGAAATATATACTTTGTTTTTGCCTCGAGCTTAGCATTCCATGCGGAGAGTATTTATTTTATGGTCCTACAAGATTGAATTTCTTGGTTTATAATGGTTTGATAAACACCTTGTCTTAGCTTCGAGTTTTGCATTCCATGCGGAGGGTGTTTTATCATGGTACTACAAAATAAGCCTGTTAAAGGGATGAAATGTGGTTACACATAATTCTACACAATGGTATACACTAGAATAAGTATTATAGTATCCTCTAGGCTGAGTTCTTACTATTATTACTTAGAGGCTAAATGTAAAACGGTATATTATTAGTGTTTGATAAGAGTTATCATGATAGCACTAATAATGAGAATAGTTCTCAATCAATCATAGTATTTTATGTTCACTCTATGCTGAGGGATATTGAATATGAGATTGGGTTGTCGTTGCATATATTATTTTATGGTTTTATTAAGGTTCCATATTATATGCTTTTATGCTAAATTGATAATGTCCAATTTACTTATTATATTCATGTTTATTATTTTCAGATTTTGTCATGGCATCATTTAGCCCACTTGTTTCTATTCTTAACCAAAACAAACTGACTGGATCCAACTATGTTGATTGGAAAAGAAATTTGGACATTGTTCTTACTGTTGAAGAGCACAAATATGTGCTTACTCAAACATGTCCTAACTTTCTTTCATTAGATGCTCCTCTTAAGGAAAAACAACGATATGATCGTTGGCAAAAATCTAATGAGATGGCCAAGTGCTACATCCTAGCATCTATCTCAAATGTTCTACAGCATCAAATGCAGGATGTAGAACTTGCTTCGGACATAATGCATAGTCTGAAGGAGATGTTTGGTGAGCAAGGCTGTTCTGCAAGGCAAGAAACCATGAGGCAAATTTATAATACCAAAATGGCTGCAGGAAGTTCAGTGAGGGAGCATTGTCTTAGGATGATTGCTAATCTGAACACATTAGAAGTTTTAGGTGCTGACATTGATGGAGAATCCCAAGTGGATATGATACTCCAGTCACTACCAGAATCATTCAAGAAATTCTGACTCAATTATAATATAAACAAAAAGATTTATTCTTTGTCTGAATTAGTGAATGAGTTAGTGGTGGCGGAAGGCATCCTTGGTACTTCTAGTGTTGAAGCCAATGTGGGTGAAGCTTTTACTTCTCAACCTAAGTCGAAAGGCAAGGGTAAGAAAAAGAAGAAGATGGACTTCACTACGAAAGATGGTAAACAAATTGCCTTAGGGGTTGCCAACAAAGGAAAGAAAACCAAAAGAAAGTGTTTCTATTGTGGTGAGAAAGGACATTGGAAGAGGAATTGTCCAACATTCAAGGCTGCCAAGAATAAAGGTATGAAAAGTTCATTTCTTCTTGAAATATGTTTGGTACAGAATCCAACAGATTCCTAGTGTGTGGATTCAGGTTGTACTAATCATATCTGCAATTCTTTGCAGGGGTTCTAGGAGACTAGAAAGTTGAATGAGGGAGAACTATTTCTTACTTTGGCTGATGGGAGCAAGATTCCGGCTGAAGCTGTTGGAGTGTTTAATTTAAGTTTTAAGTCTAGAGTTTTAATATTGAAGACTGTTTGTATGTACCTAATGTTCGTAGGAATTTAATTTCTGCAACTTACTTAGGTAAACATGGATATTGTGTTATCCTGAAAGAGAATGTTGTAATAAAGAAGGATAAAGTGTTTATCTGTTCTGGCAATATTGTGGATGGTCTTTATATTTTAACTCCTGATAAGCATGAATTATACAATTCTGAATTAGATAGTAACTCTCATGTGAAATCATTAAAGAGAAAGTTTCCTTCTACTAGTGATGCATATCTATGGCACTTGCGTTTAGATCATATTAATTCAAGTAGGATTCAAAGACTAATCAAAGATAGACTTTTACAACCCATGGACTTTGATGATTTTCCAGTTTGCAAATCTTGTTTGGAAGGTAAGATGACCAAACGACCTTTTAATGCAAAGGGTAGAAGAGCCCAAGATTTGCTAGAACTAGTACATTCAGATGTATGTGGTCCTATGTCAATCCAAGCAAGAGGTGGCTATGAGTATTTCATTACTTTCACTGATGATTACTCTAGATTTGGTTATGTGTACCTTATGAAACGGAAGTCCGAAGCCTTTGAAAAGTTCAAAGAGTTTAGGGCTGAAGTTGAGAATCAATTGGGTAAACACATAATGGCCATTCGATCTGATCGAGGTGGCGAATACCTTCTTGGTGATTTTAAGGATTACTTGACTGAAAATAGGATTATATCCCAGTTGACTGCACCTGGAACTCTACAACAAAATGGTGTAGCATAAAGAAGGAATAAGACTCTTTTAGATATGGTTAGGTCCATGTTGAGTTATTCGACTCTACCAATTTCTTTTTGGGGATATGCCTTAAATACTGCAATGTATCTTCTGAATTTAGTACATTCGAAGTCTATTCCTAAAACACCTGTAGAATTGTGGAATGGGCGTAAGCCTAGTATGAGACATCTCCACATTTGGGGTTGTCCAGCACATGTGTTGAAAGGAAAGTCTGACAAGTTACAGTCTAAAACAGAAGTGGTATTTTTTTTAGGGTATCCAAAAGGAACAGTTGGAGGTTTATTCTATAGTCATAAGGATAATAAAGTGTTTGTTAGCACAAATGCCAAATTCTTAGAAAATGACTATGTGAATAATTTTACTCCTAGAAGTAGAGTTGTCTTGGCTGAAATGAATGAACCTGTAGTTGAACAACCAATGGATGAAACTAGGGATGATGTGGCTGTATTAGATACACCACAAGATACTACTCATGAGATGTCTAGTACACGTGTGCCTCGTCGTAGTGGGAGAATTATTCGGCCTCCTATAAGATTCATAGGTTTGGGAGAAACTTATGAGGCTATCTCAGAAGAGGCTGAATCGGATCCTTACACTTATGATGAAGCAATGAATGATATAGATGCACATCATTGGGTCCAAGCTATGAAATCTGAATTGGATTCTATGAATTCCAACATGTATGGGATCTTATAAAGGCATCTAACGGCATTAAACCTGTTGGTTGCAAATGGGTTTACAAGAGAAAGAGAGGGATAGATGGAAAGGTTGAAACCTTTAAAGTAAGACTAGTGGTGAAAGGGTATACACAAAAAGAAGGTATTGATTATGATGAAACTTTTTCGCCAGTAGCCATGCTTAAATCTATCAAAATTCTCTTATCCATTGTTGCTCATTATGATTATGAGATTTGGCAAATGGATGTCAAGACTACATTTCTTAATGGCAATCTTGAAGAAGAAATATACATGTTGCAACCAGAAGGTTTCATAGTGAAGAACCAAGAGCATATGGTATGCAAGTTGAATAGGTCCATTTATGGACTTAAACAAGCATCTAGGTCATGGAACATCAGATTTGATCAAGCAATCAAGTCATTTAGTTTTGAACAAAATCTTGATGAACCATGTGTGTACAAAAGACATCGAGACAAAGTAGTAATGTTCCTAGTGCTTTATGTTGATGATGTTCTACTCATTGGGAATGATGTAGGGGTAATGTCATCAGTTAAAGTTTGGTTGTCAAGCCAATTTGATATGAAGGACTTGGGTGAGGCTAACTTTATTCTAGGGATCAAGCTTTGGCGAGATCGCAAGAATAAGATGTTAGGCTTATCACAAGCTGGATATATAGATAAGATTCTAGAACGGTTTAGCATGCAAAACTCCAAGAAAGGATTACTTCCTTTTAGACATGGAGTTCCTCTGTCTGATGACCAAAGGCCTAAGACTCAAGAGGAAGAAAATATGATGAGACAAGTTCCTTATGCTTCTGCAGTGGGAATTCTCACGTATGCCATGCTTTGTACTAGACCAGATATTTGTTATTCAGTTGGCATGGTCAGCCGATATCAATCAAATCCAAGACCAAAAAATTGGCAAGCTGTAAAGCATATTCTCAAGTATCTTAGGAGAACAAGAGATTATATGCTTGTTTACCATAGTCAGGATTTGATTCTAATTGGCTATACAGATTCAGACTTTCAATCAGATCTAGATTTCAGAAAATCCACTTTAGGATGTGTTTTCACCTTGGGAGGTGGAGCCATAAGTTGGAGGAATGTTAAGCAGTCTTGTATTGCGGACTCCACCATGGAAGCTGAGTACGTTGCTGCTTATGAAGCAGCAAAGGAGGCTTTTTGGCTAAAGAAATTCCTTTCTGATTTTGGTATTGTGAGAATGGAGCAAGTTCCCATCACATTGTTTTGTGACAATAGTGGAGCGGTTGCACAATCCAAAGATCCAAGGAATCATAAGAAAGGAAAGCACATTGAGAGGACGTACCACATCATTCGAGACATTGTTTCTCGTGGAGATGTTGTGGTAGCAAAGATTGAAAGTGCAAATAATCTAGCAAATTCCTTTACTAAAACCTTGCCTCAAAGGACTTTCGAGTCACATTTGGAGGGAATGAGAGTTAGATTAGTACACAATAGTCTTTAGGGCAAGTGGGAGATTGTTAGGATTTGTGCCCTTAAATCCTATTGTATGATGCTATGTCTGATATTATGTATGACATTATGTATGACATGATGTATGACTTAATATTGTGTTTGATAAAGTTATTTTATTATTATCTAAAATAATGGTAACATGAATATAGGACATTATCATATAGTCCATGAGATGCATTGTATGTGATTTATGTGAAAAGTCACAGAAGATGTAAATCACAAGTTCTTTGTAAACTCAGAATTTATAATTCGTAGTCGGTGATGAAATTGGGCATTTCATCTGCGAAGACTATAACGTGTCAACTAAGATGATTTGTCTTGATCATGGAAGTGGAGACTTCTAGTTGATATGTTGATATGTTTTAAGAGGTAAGACATATTGAACAGGACCGTTATGAGATTTATTATTCTCCTAATGACTGTCAAATAAATAATAAATCTCACGACTTCTATTGGCATGAACTCTTAATCCTGAGAGAATAATGGACCTGATCATGAAGTGTAGGTTGCTTTGATATATCAAGAGTGAGATCTGAAGTGACGGTCAAAAGCTCAGTATGTTGGCCAGCCACATTTAGTGTTGATGGAATATATATTCTCAAGATGGAATTCATAATCTCTTGATGGATATATAAAATATTCCCTTGAGATAAGTTTAATGGTTTCAGTTATTCAGAGAGTTAGGCCTAACCACTTTAGTAAGAAATTGCTAAAGTATATATTTATGAAATTGGATTTCATATATATATAATGAATAACTTTAAAGAATTAAACTGGGTACTCAAGGATAAGATGTAGTAATTTACAAAGTGGTAGTCTACATTTATGACTTTGTGTTACTACGAATATTTTATGAAGGGGTTACGTGTCTAATAAAGTCTTGGGATATAATTTATTAATAAGGCCTAGAGTACAATTATATTTATATAGTGGTATTAAATATAATTAATGGTAACCTTGGACTTGTCAAGAGTTGATGGAAAAGCCCAAGGCCCATTGGAGTTAGTGTCTTATTGGTCCCTTTTGGTCCCACTCCAAGCGACACACTAAAACCCAATTGGAAAGGCCCAATAGGCCAACCCAATTAGATAATCAGTTAGTTATAAAGAGAGAAACATACAGAATTTTTTTTAAGAGATTAGAAAAATAAAAAGAAACGGTGTGTGAGAGAGTGTAAGACACACTTTCATTCTCCCTTTGAAAAACTGATTGAGAGACCACACATCTTGGGCGTAAAGTGGAATTGGAGTGAAGATTAAAAGTGTTCCCAAGTGCTTCTAATCTTTGTTTTGAATTTCTCCACACCAAGGTACGCTATCTTGTTCTTAAATTCTGAAATTTATGTAGTGCACGTTATCAATCATGAATGAAATAGATCCTTGTTCGTTGCTTCCGCTGTGGGTTTTGCATGAGATGCAAAACCAGAATACGGTTCCATCCGTTCCGTCAAAACGAAATCAACCGGAGAAGATGAATCGTCTGCCGAAGAAGCAGAAGACCACCCTAGAGCCCGTCGTAACGTTGGAGGCCGAGACCAAGAAGATGGTCACTCCTGTCAGGCATGGAAAGGGTAAAGGTTTGATGAAGGGTCCAGTTCATACTGGTGAGAAACCACCCGTTCTCCTTCGAGAAGACTCTGGATATGCCTTGGAAAAACTCTCGTCCATCACGATGGCTGATGATTATGAGAACCTTGGCAACCACGCTACGGAGGTGATGGGAGAGACGGGCCTCTTCACGATTGCACAGGTACTTTTTAAACCGTACTCAAGCTTGAAACCGTCCTTTATCATCCGTCGTCTACATAGTGTTGTATTTTGCTTTCAGGCCATGCTAATGATGAAAGGGTTGATGGGCCGTTGTCTTAATCATGAGACAACTATGGACCGTCTTAGGAAGAAGAATAAGATGATGGAGGACGAGCTCCATGATCTAAAGACCTGGAAGATCAACATGGAGAGAAAGCTCAAATGCTCGGAGCAGGTTAGAGGTAAGCTGGAGAAGCATACGGAGTAGTTGACTCAAATTCTAACAGACAAGGAAAAGGAGCTGACGGACACCAAGAATCAACTCCATGATGCAAAAGAAGTGGCGGTCCAGGAGTATCGCGACTCCGACCTTCTTTTGGCGGACCTTGGGAGCTCCTTTGCTGACGGATTCGACGATGCCCTCCGTCAGGTCAAGGCTTCGTATCCCGACCTGGACGTGTCCCATGTAACCATCGATGCTCAAGGGCAAACACTAGCTCAATCCGTTCATTCAGAGAGTACAGAAGATATGTTTGCCGTCATTGCTCCTACTAACGAAGGCCAAACACTCCCTCCAGATCAGCCAGATGACAACCAAAAAATTGAAAGTACTTCCCCAAAGCATCAGTAGCAGTTTTTTTTTTTTTTTTTTTTTGAAATATCATGGTCAAAACTTTAACCATTGTAATTGATTTTGTTGAACCGTCGTATTTCAATTGTGAACATTTCCTCTTATGAAATTTAACTAGCTTATTCGCTTGCTTTTTATCCGTCGTGTATTTTTAATTTATGGCTTAATATCATAGCCTAATCATGTCGCAGGGGTCCGTCCAATTGTGAATTGTATGCGAGGAAGACATCTTTCATTTGTGATGTCAGTTCGTCCCATAATTTGACTTGTATGTTTCTCCCTTTAGAGGTTGTTCTGTCCATTTTTTGGACCGTACACTAAGTGGAATAATATAATAATCCTTGTAGGATGATTCGTCCACTGTGTGGACCATTCTCATCCGTTTTGGATGATCCGTCCACAATGTGGACTTAGTGGATATCCATCCACTTTGTGGGCTTAGTGGAGATCCCTCCACTATGTGGTCTTGACAAAGTTTTTATTCCTTTTTGGATGATCCGTCCACTATATGGACTTAGTAGATATCCGTCCACTCTGTGGACTTAGTAGAGATTCGTCCACTATGTGGAATTCGTAGAGATCCGTCCACTTTGTGGACTTAGTGGAGATTCATCCATTTTGTGGACTTAGTAGAGATCCGTCCACTTTGTGGACTTAGTAGATTTTGAGCACAGTACATTTCATACGTTTTAAATAAAAAGTATTCTCATTATGACATACCGGTAGACTATATTGTTCATGGAAAATAAAAAGCTTTGACTTTAATATGTAAAAACTATGACTGTTTAAAAATAAACTGGAAACGAGGAGGTAGATGTTGTCTATGCCCCTCGACTACTAGTAGTATTTCTTCAGGTGCTCTGTGTTCCATGGATGGCTTAGTTTTCTTCCGTCTAACATCTCCAAGTAGTACGTTCCCTTCCTATGCCATGAAATGATTATGTACGGTCCTTCCCAGTTAGGACCTAGTTTTCCTTAGGAGACATCCTTTGTAGCACCGAGTACTTTTCGTAAGACCAGATCTCCCACCTAGAAATCCCTATGCCTGACCTTGGAGTTATAATGTTTTGCCATCATATCTTGGTATCGTGCTAGTCTTTGTGCAGCTGCCGCCCTGACTTCATCTACAAGGTCAAGTTGTAAACATAAAGCTTCGTCGTTCTTGCTCTCATTGTAGCTTTCCATACAGTAGCTTCCTAATCCTACCTCCGCCGGTATGAGGGCCTCAATACCATACGCCAATCGAAACGGTGTCTCTCCTGTTGGTGTTCTCGTCGTTGTCCTGTATGTCCATAAAACACTTGGTAGTTCGTCCGGCCAAATGCCCTTTGCCCCCTCAAGCTGGGTCTTGATAATCTTCAACAAGGACTGGTTCATGACTTCAACTTGTCCGTTGTCCTGCGGGTGGGCGGGCGATGAGTAGTGATTTTTGATTCCAAGTTGAGAACAAAAGTCTCTAAATGTGTCGTTGTCGAATTGTTTCTCGTTGTCTGAAACGAGCACCCTCAGAATTTCATATCTGCAAATAATACTTCTCCACACAAAGATACGGATGTTTTTCTCCGTAATAGTAGCCAGAGCTTCTGCTTCCGCCCATTTGGTGAAGTAGTCAATACTAACCACCAAGAACTTTAGCTGCCTTACTACTGTTGGGAATGGACCCATGATGTCTAACTCCCATTGTGCAAATGGCCATGGACCCGTCATAGGGGTAAGTTCTTCCATCGGCTGCCTAATGAGATTGCCAAATCGTTGACACTTGTCGCAAGCTCTAACGTATGTATGGGCATACTTTTGCATTGTTGGCCAGTAGTATCCTGCTCGGAGTAGCTTGTGCACTAAAGACCTTGATCCAGAATGGTTTCCACAAATTCCTTCATGGATCTCCCTCATCACGTAGTCTACTTCTCCGCGGCCGAGGCATCTTAGGTATGGTTAGGAGAACCCTCTTTTGTATAGGACGTTTTTAATCAAGACGAAACGGGCAGCTTTAACCTTCAACTTTCTTGCGTCTTCTTTGTCATCGAGCAGCTTGCCATCCTTGAGGTACGCCATAATTGGAGCCGTCCAACCATCCTCATTGCTTACCTCTTGCTTGCTAATGTCATCTAATAATGATGAAAGCTAGACGAAGGACAATACCTGTTCAGGGACGATTATAGGTTCGGCCGTAGCTACCTTTGCGAGTCCGTCCACTTCTTGGTTCTCCTTTCTTGGGATTTGAATCATCGTGAATTGGAGGTCATTCGTTTGACCCTTCACTTCCCCAAGGTACCTTTTCGTCCTCTCATTCTTGCAATCATAGCTCCCGTTAACCTGACTGGCCATGATTTGAGAATCGGAGTTGACGACCGGCTTCTTAGCTCCTGCCGCTATTGTAAGCTCTAGTCTTGCAACTAGGGCCTTGTATTCCGCTTCGTTGTTAGTAGTGGTGAAGTCCATATGGATCATGCATTCAATCTTGTCTCCTTTCGGGGTGTGGAGTACGACGCCGACATCGACACCCCCAGCGTGCTTATTGGAAGATCCATCTATATGAATTCACCATGTGGGCGTCTCTTCTGCCCCCTGCTCCTTTGCGGTAGTGAATTCGGCAACGAAGTCTACCAATATTTGTCCTTTCACTACCGTCTGTGGCTGATATTGGATATCGAACTCACTTAGCTCGATCGCCCATAGAGCCATCCATCCAGTAGTTTCAGGATTGCTCATTACTCTCCGTAAGGGTTTATCTGTCAGGACATTTATGGTGTGCGCTTGAAAATATGGCTTGAGCTTCCGAGCTGCAGTCACAAAATCAAATGTGAGTTTTTCCATTTGAGGGTATCTTTCTTCTGCTCCTCTTAGTGCCCAGCTTATAAAGTACACAGGCTTTTGTACCTTTCCTTCTTCTCTAATAAGAGCTGCACTAACCACGACTGAGGAGACGGCAAGGTACAGGAACAATTCTTCCCCCGGCATAGATGGGCTAAGCAACGGCGGAGCGGAGAGATATATCTTTAACTCTTCAAATGCCTTTTGGCACTCGTCCATCCATTCGAAAGATCTCTTCAGTGTTCGGAAGAATGGGAGGTATTTGTCCGTTGCTCTAGATACGAACCTGTTTAAGGCTCCTATCTTCCCGGTCAAGCTTTGTACTTCCTTTACCGTCCTTGGAGGAGACAGTTCCATAATCGCCTTTACTTTCTCTGGGTTGACTTCAATGCCCCTCTAGGACACCATAAATCCCAAGAATTTTCCTGCGGTTACTCCGAACGTGCATTTGTTCGGATTCAGTTTCATTTTATATGTCCGAAGAGTATTGAAAGTCTCCTGGAGGTCCCTCAGATGATCAGACACCTTTACGCTTTTTACCAACATATCGTCCACGTAAACCTACACGTTTCTACCAATTTGGTGCACGAAAATTTTGCTCATCAATCTCTGATACGTGGCTCCCGCGTTTTTAAGCCCGAAAGACATTACCATGTAGCAAAAAAGCCCCTAGCTTGTTACAAATGAGGTTTTTTCCTGATCAGTCTTATCCAATTTGATTTGATTGTAACCGGAGAAGGCATCCATGAATCTCAAAATTTCATGTCTTGCGGTGGAGTCTACAAGGGTATCAATGCATGGGAGTGGGTAACTGCCCTTAGGGGAGGCTCTATTCAGATCCGTGAAGTTGACACACATCCTCCACTTCCCATTGGACTTCTTGACCATTACTACATTCGCCAACCAATCAGGGTAGTACACCTCACGTATGAAGTTTGCTTCTTGTAGCTTCTGCACTTCTTCTGTTATGGCTCAATCTTGTTCGGGGGCGAACACTCGCTTTTTCTGTCGAACTGGAGAGAACAAGGGTGATACATTCAACTTGTGAACTATGACTGTTGGATCTATTCCCGGCATGTCCTCGTGACTCCATGCAAAAACATCTTGGTTTTCTTTGAGGAATAATACGAGCGCTTGTCAGACTGTTTGGTCAGCGAGGGTGCCGATTCTGGTTGTTCGGTGGGGCCTAGAATCATCCAGTTGTACTTCTTCCAACTCTTCCATCGGTTCTGCCACTGTTCTCTGTTCCTCAATGTTCATTGCTTGTAGGTGGTCATTTATTTCCATCATGGCGATGTAACATTCCCATGCAACCACTTGATTTCCCCGTAGTTCTCCAACTCCGTATTCGGTAGGAAGTTTGATCATTAGATGGTAGGTAGAGGTAACAGCCATCCATGCATTGAGAGTGGGCCGTCCAAGGATGGCATTATACGCTGAAGAGCAATCAACCACGAGAAAAGAAACATCCTTGGTTATCTGCTGTGGGTAATCTCCCACCGTCATAGATAACGTGACAACGCCTAAAGGGTAGACCTTTGTTCCTCCGAAGCCAACAAGAGGTCCATTCGTTGGGACCAGTCGTTCTTTAGCAATCCCCATTTGTTGGAATGCAGGGTAATAGAGGATATCTGCTGAGCTTCCGTTGTCCACCAAAACTTGATGCATGTTGTAGTCCCCTACCCGTATGCTGACCACAAGCGCGTCGTCCTGTGGGTGGTGAAGGCGTCGCACATCCTCTTCCGAAAACTCGATGCTAGGGCTATCTCATCATGTTGCTTTTGGTGAGGAACCTGTCGACTGGACGCTTTGAATCATCCGTAAGTAGGTCTTTCTGGCCTTTTTGGATGACCCTGCAGAAGTAGTGCCCCCTACAATCATCCATATATCTCCTACAGGTGGCCTAGGACGCTCGTTTTCCCGTCAGCGATTCTTTTCCTAGATTTGATCCATTCTTCCTTCCTTACGAACTTCTGCAACCTTTCTTGCTTGATGAGGGCCTCAATCTGTTGCTTCAAGTCATAATAGTCCGTCGTATCGTGGCCATGATTGCCATGAAAACGGCAGTATCTATCTCTTGGCCTCTTATTCGGATCTCCCTTCAGCTTGCTGTGGAACGTCAAGGTTCCTTCATCTTTAATCTGCATTAACACTTGGTTAATTGGGGCTGTGAGGGGGGTGAAGCTCATAAATCTTCCCATAGGCGGTTTGGGTCGTCGATCTTCCCATCGTTCTCTGGTTCTTGCCATTTTTTGTCCTTTATCCGGTTGCGTATCTTCCTATCTTTCCCTCTTTCTAGGCTTGTCCTCTCAAGCTAGCAAGGTATCCTCTGCGTTCATATACTTCGTCGCCCTGTAAAACACATTGGACATAGTCTTTGGGTCATTCTTGTATAGAGAGAACAAGAACTTACCCTTTCATAGCCCGTTTGTGAATGCTGCCACAAGTATCTTGTCATCTGCTTCGTCTATCGAGAGGGCTTCCTAGTTAAAGCGGGCTATGTATGATCTTAATGTCTCGTCTTCTCGTTGCCTAATATTCAACAGACACATAGTAGACTTCTTATGCCGATGACTCCCGATAAAGTGCGATACGAACTGTGTGCCTAACTCCTTAAAAGTGCTAATGGAATTAGGCGTCAGCCTACTGTACCAATCCCTCGCAGGTCCTTTCAAAGTGGTGAGAAAAGCCCTACACATGATTTCGTCTAGTACCCCATGAAGATGTATTAGGGTCCTGAAAGATTCCAAGTGATCCAATGTGTCCTTGGATCCGTCATAATTCTCCACGTAAGGCATGTGAAACTTTAGAGGAAGGGGGCATGAATTCACGAGCGCTATGAAAGGCGAATCTATTCTATGGACTAGGTCGTCCAGGTCACTAGAGACTCGTCCTCTAAGGGCGTTCATCATCACATCCATACGTTCCCTCATCTCCTACATCTCAGTTGCTATGTGGGTCGATAAGGTGTCCGAGACGGATGGTCGGTTGGTCTCTTGCCGCTCCTGTCTAGTCGAAGCGTTGCTACCCTCAGGCCCTTCCGCATTCCTTCCTTCCAGACTAGCACCTTCTCGGTCTTCCTCAGGTGCACTTTGGTGTGCATTCCTTTGTCGCAATTGCTCTTCTAAATCATGATTCTACTTGGTGAGGTGCTCAACCGCCGCTGCAAGTGTTTGGACTTGCCTCTCTAGAGCTGTGGCATGCGGTTCGTCGCCTTGATTATTGGTTGTTGCCATCGATTGAGTGAATACCACGCAAATTTTTGTCACAGGAATAGAGCAAAGGCTAAATAATGCTTCCCATAGACAGCGCCAACTGATGATGCCGAAAAAATCACCAGTAAGCTGCAAGCACTCTCCAAACCGAAGCAACACCTACAAAAAGAAAATAAAAGACCTAACAGAGAGCACCGGTGTGGTACTGGCCAAAACCCTTCGAAGGTCAAGTTAGAGTCTTTTTTACAACCCTAGAGTGCCAGAGTCAAGATAATTATGCGTACCTTGCTTGGTGAGGGTTTTGGGGTATTTATAGTAGCGTAGGGCAGAAATTCATGCCTTAGTCAAGAAGTTCTTTCCTTCTAGGAGAGCAACTCGTGGATTTTACGTATCTCTTAGAGTTCTTTTCCATATAGGAGTCTTTCATTACTGTCAAACGTGTAACGCAAGAACTTTCCTGTATTCACGCTTGTGTGGAGACAAAGCAAAGTCATATCAAACATATCGCGTGATGTATGTTGATTCGAATTAGGAATTTATGATGCTTAATTAATACCCGACGGATACCTAATGTCGACACCGTCCAATATGTGTCCTTGCAATATCAATCCGTCAACTTACCTCATGTCAACATCACTCTGTCATGCTTTGTGAAGAGAGATCCATCTCTTATTTTATCCTCTTCAGACCCATTATTTTTAGGTACTACTAAACACAAGAAAGTGTGAAAAACCATCAAAATAGGGAACATTGAAATTTATAGAAAAGGAATCATTTCCTAAAAAGCATTTTTTTAAGAAAACTATCACATTTTCCAATATTTGGTAATAATCTTAAAATGAGTTGGAAAATTATTTTTTAACTTCCTTTATTTAGCTTGGCAGAGATAGAATTATTTTTCTAAAGAAAACAACTCTATTTATATTTGAATTACCTATTTTAAGCTTAATGTAAGAATTTTTTTTTTTTTTTTTTCCATTTGTCTTCTAACATGGGGATGAAGTTGCTTCTCTTCATGCTTTCTTGTAACCCAAAATGAATCCAACTTCTTCTCCAAGATGGACTTCAATTGCCTTACCAATCCCTTCCGTCAAAACCTTATTTGGGTCCTCCAAATCATCCATTTCTCAACATGGGTTCTCCTTGCAATCCTCAACTTTTCTTAAGTTTTTTTTCCTCGATTCTCGCTCTTTCATAGTCAAGGCCAGAGCCCCTATCTATGATTTTTGGGATTCGATCATACGTAGCTTGTACTATGTCAATTATTATTGCAATTGAGAGTAAGGCAAGACGATGTTAGTCGTAGTCCTCAGATTTCTTACAAATGTTTGCCCATCTTTTCAAACATTTGCATGAATATTGTAGGGACTTGTAGTCCTCAGATTTCTTGCAAATGTTTTCCCATCTTTTCAAACATTTGCATGAATATTGTAGGGACCATGTTACCTACTTATAATAGTGATGGTCCTTTTTTTTGGATCAATATTGACAGAAGTCACTCCTGATTAAAATATATGATATAAAAAATTAAATCGATCACATATATGTGATAAAATATGGTATACCAATAAAACAGATAAAGAAAATAATTTAAATAAAAGAAATAATATTAACACAAAGATGTAATCAAAGATATATTGAATATAATGCAATAATACCATATTGATGAAGAGAAAGAGAGATGATTACAAAAAAAAATATTAATACAAGTAGGTTTTTATTTTTATTTTTTATGTAATAATACTAAGAGATAGCAATTGAGTTACAAGGACCTTAGCAGACCTATTCTTGTTATAGATCACATAAGATTATGTTGACAATATCTTAAGATGACAATAACATATTAATTATAACAACAGAAATATTGATTAGCTTCGTTATTTTATAAGTGTGATCTGATATTGGTGATGCATGTTTTGGGGGGCTCTCAAATTGCTTATTACAATCTATAATTTTCTGTTCTGCAGACGCAAGTATCCTTGCCTCTTCCCAATAGGATTGAGAACCTGCAGCATTTCTTGCAAGTTGCATTTTGTCGTATACATCATCTATATAGGTTTGGCAATTCGAAATTCGAGTCCTATCCACTGTGTCTGTGACTCCTATAAGAACATTTCCGATTTCACCATTGACAGTTGATATTATCTTCAAGCTTACAGAAGTAGAAGCGAGTCCTAGCCTATATAGAACATTTGTAAGACCCTCTGGGTCTGAAAGTAAAACTGACATGCAAAAATCATGGTCGAAGGTCTGTTTGCAAACCTTTTCAAGAAGGGGTCGATCTGCATTAGAAACATCATAGAAAAGAGAGGTGACCAGTAGAGGGATTATCAAGATTGATATGCAACTAATTGGAGAGGCCATTTTTTTTTCTTTTTTCTTAAGTTCTTTGTCAAGAATGATATTGTTGATTCATGTATCTTTTGGCTTCCTATTTATAATATATTAGGCTGGCATGAGATAGTTATTTTCCACTAAGATAGGCTGGCATGGAAAACAACCTTGTTCCATTCCAAGTTAAGTAAGATATTTTAAATGATAATTTTCCTTTGACCCCTTGTTTTTAGATACTAAACACAAGAAAGTTCAAAAAACCATCCAAATAAACGACATTAGAATTTATAGAAAAGGAATTACTTCCCAAAAAGCATGTTTTTTTTAAAAAAAAACTATCTCATTTTTCAATATTTCGTAACAATCTCAAAATGAATTGAAAAATTATCTTTAAATTTCCTTTATTTAGCTTGGCAGAGATAGAATTGTTTTCCAAAAGAAAACAACTCTATCTATATTTGAATTACCTTCTTTTAGCTTACGTCAGAAAGTTTTTTTTTTTTTTTCCCCATTTGTTTTCTAACATGGGGATGAAGTTGCTTCTCTTCATGCTTGCTTGCAACCCAAAATATATCCAACTTCTTCTCCAAAATGGACTTCAATTGCCTTACCAATCCCATCCATCAAAACCTTATTTAGGTACTCCAAATAATCCATTTCTCAACATGAGTTCTCCTTGGAATCCTCAACTATTCCTAGGTTTCCTTTTTTTCTCAATTCTCGCTCTTTCACTGTCAACACCAGAGCCCCTATCTATGATTTATGGGATTCGATCATACGTAGCTTGTACTATGTCAACAATTATTGCAATTGAGAGTAAGGCAAGATGATGTTAGTCATAGTCCTCAGATTTCTCACAAATGTTTGCCCATCTTTTCAAACATTTGCATGAATATTGTAGGGACTTGTAGCCCTCAAATTTCGTGCAAATGTTTTCCTATATTTTGAAACATTTGCATGAAAATTGTGGGGACCGTTACCTATATATAATAGTGATGGTCCCTCTTATTTAAAATCAATATTGACATAAGTCATTCCTAATTAAAATATATGATATATAAAAATTAAATCCATCACATATATGTGATAAAATATGGTATACAAGTGAAAAAGATAATAAAAAAATTAAATAAAAAGAAATAATATTAACAAAAAGATGCAACCAAAGATTATTGAATATAATGCAACATTTCCCTATTGATTGAGAGAAAGAGAGAAGATTACAAATAAATATTAATACTAGTAGGTCTTTATTTTTTTTATTTTTTTTATATATAATAACCCATTATGATGATCTATTCATAATAATAAAATGTCATAAATAAATTTAAAAGAAGACCATCCAAGGTTTGCTATTTTGAGGTGGCTATCTAAGCAACCTCGTCTGCTTTTGAATTCTCTTCCCTTAGCACTTGGACGAACTAATTTTGTCAAAATGACTGGCCATTTGGATGGCTAACTTTTGGTATTTTTGCATTCATTCCTCTTTTCCTTCTTATTCATGGTTCACTTGCACGACGATGAGCTTGGAGTCACTTTTAAGCACTGAGCTTTTGACACCCATAGTTTTGGCTAGTCTTAAGCTAGTGAGTATTGCTTCAGATTCTGCTTCATTGTTTATGGTAAAAAAATTAAAGTTGTACTCCATATTTGAGGAGGTCCCTATCAAGAGATATTAAGATGACTCCTATGCCTCCCAATTCTTTGACGGACGATCCATCACCGTGAATTGTCCAAAATTGTGTCTGGTCGTCACCTGAAAAAGTGAATTCAACAATAAATTATGCCAATACCTATTGTTAACCAAGGTTTATTCTCGATGTTGTACTGACTAAGCTCAATGACCCATTACATTAGGCATCCAGTTGCGTCTAGTTTATTCATAGCCTTCTTGATAGGTTAATCTGTCATTACGATGATTGGATGTGCCTAGAAATATGGATGGAGCTTACTTAACACTACAATCAATGCAAATGATACCTTCTCTAGATAAGGGTATTTTACTTCTACACCTTGGGTAGCTTGGCTTAGGTAATACACTAGCCTCTGCACCCTATTTTCTTCCCTAGTCAAGGCTAAACTCATAGCTATTTGAGAGATTACAAGGTATAGAAAAAGGTCTTCCTCTTTCACTGACGGGTTCAGGAGTGGCAGTTTTGTCAAGTACTCCTTTAGGTTTTTGAATGATGTCTTGTATTCATTAGTCCACTTGAAGGCTTGTTTGAGTGTCTTGAAGAAGGTCAGGCACTTGTCTATAGCTTTTGACACAAACTTGTTTAAAGCTGTGACCTGTCCTGTCAATCTTTAGAATTCTTTCATAGTTTTGGGTGACGTCATTTCTAGGATAGCCTTCACTTTTTCAGGATTGGCTTCTATTCCTCTTTAGGACATCAAGAAACCGAACAATTTTCCTAATGATACTCCAAAGGCACATTTTGCTGGATTAAGCTTCATCTTATATTTTTGGAGTGTGTCGAAGATCTCTCTTAGGTCGTCCAAATGTTTTGCATTTGTCTTGCTTTGGTATGTAGCTCTAACATTCTTTAGCCCAAAGGACATCACTTTGTAGCAATAAAGCCCCTGGCTTGTTACGAATGTCGTTTTATCCTAGTCTTCTTTGCTCATGCAAATATAGTTTTATTATGAAAAGGCATCTATAAACATTAGTAGTTCATGTCTTGAAGTTGAACTAACTAATTGGTAGATCCTTGGTAGAGAGAAGCTGTCTTTTGGCCATGCTTGATTAAGCTCTGTGAAGTCCACACATCCTCCATTTCCCATTTGATTTTTTTACCATGATGACATTAGCCAACCACTTTGGGTAATAGACTTCTCGCATCAAACCTACAACCAAGAGCTTGTCTACTTCTTCCATAATAGCTTTGTTTCGCTCAGGGGAGAATACTCGTCGTCTTTATTGGATGAGCTTCTTCTTCAAATCAATGTTTAGTTGGTGCTCTATAACACTTTCATCTATGCTTGGCATGTCTTCATGAGTTCAAGCAAACACATCAGACTTTCTTTTAAGAAGGATATAAGGTCATCTGCTACTGTTGAAGGCAGATTTGTCCCTGTCTTGGAGGTTTTGGATGCATCTCCTTTTACTAGCTCCATGGTTTTTATCTCTTCCACTAGTTCTTGTTTCTTCTCTTCGACTATCTAGGTATGGTTTTCTTTCCCTACAAGTACTGCTTGGTAGTACTCTCGAGCTAACACCTGATCCTCACGAATCTCTCCTATCTTGTGGTTAGTTGGAAATTTGAATTTGAGATAGTAGGTTGAAGTACCAGCTTTCAAGTAATTGAGAGTTGGTCATCCTAAAATGACATTATAGGGAGATAGGCAATCAACTATGAGAAAGTCAATATCTTTAATTACCTGTGCAGAATAGGTTCCAGCTGTGATGGATAGGGAAATAATCCTTTTTCGATAAACTCATTCTCCACTAAAACTAACCAGGGGAGACTCGAAAGGATGGAGTCCTTTTGGGTTGAGCTTCATTTGCTAGAAGGCCGCCATATACATGAAATATGTCGAGCTTTCGTTATCGACCAGCACTCGACGAGTGTTGTATCCTTCTATTGCAAGCATAATTACCAACGGGTCATCATGAGGCTATTTTATTCCTCTAGCATCGTGTTCTAAAAACATGATATCCTCTACTCCGGTCCTTCTATACTTTGTCATTGAGTGTCCTGTGTGAATAATGTTAACTTGTCTTTGGTAGGCTCTTTGCAAAGATTTGAACGACCCCCAGTGATTGATCCCCCATTGATCATTCGTATCTCACCAACAATGACCCTAGCATCTTTCTCTTCATCTCTCTTGACATCTACTTGTTTGGGCTTCTCTTCTACTTAGTGATGATAGCCTTCTTTTTTATACAAATTTTGTAATTTCCCCTTCTATATTAATTCTTCAATTTGCCCTTTCAAATCTCTACACTCTTTAGTGGTATAGCTGTGATCCTTGTGAAACCGACAGTACTTCTTTTGATCTCGTCTATGTGGCAGTAAAGTCAAAGGTTTCAACCACTTCAAGTTTGACTAGGGGAGCGATCCTCCTTTTTGTTTTTGTAAAGTTATGATTTACAACTATATTTTATGTTGGCTTTATTCCATGACAAAAAGTGTTGTAGTTAATTTAATTTGTTCCTTGTATTTTGCGGAATTTTATTGTATTGGGTTTAGTATTAAGTTGGTGAAGAATCAAGCTTGAAATGAAGAATCAGTGTAGTTTCGCGATTGGCTCGCAAGTAACTCGTGAGAAGTGTTCCCGTGAAAAGGGCACATGAGAAGCACATGCAGGAAGCTGAAGAGTCGTGCCAACCTGGAGGATTTTGCGAGTGTCTCATGAGTAAGGCCTTCCCGTGAGATACCCGCGAAACTCTCTGCTTGGAGGTTTTTTAAGTGTGACTTTCTTAATCTTCACCCATACTATATATACCCTCATTACCCACAAATGTGAAGAGGAGTCCATTCAGAGAGAAAAACCCTAAGTAGGTTTTCTACAACACACACACCCATCTTTTAGAGAGAGAGCTACTAATCCTTAGTGAGAAATCATCCTAGCCTCTTCTCCTTCCCTCTCCCATTATCATGCCTTGAAAGGAGATTTGTACCCAAACACAACTCTCACCTTTTCAGAGTGTAGAGAGTGTTTTGGAGTTTGGGAAGCTTTGGGGATTTGCCAAAAGAAGCCGGTGAAACTTGGCAGATGCAATCGGGCATATTATGGGATATAGAAAGCTAGAGAAGACATGACTCTGAGAAATCCATTGGTAGCAGAAGCTTGGAGGGCTCAAGTACATTAGGTAGACTAGGGTTGGAGAGTCTTTTGTTATTCGTGTACTCTAACTTTATTCTCTAATGGATCAATTTACCACTTGGAGGCCGGCAGAGAAGTTTTTTTTTCGAGTTTGTCGGTTTCCTCTTCGATAACACATCAGTGTGTTATCTTGTGTTTGCATCTTTCTTCCCTTGCTCTTGTGCTTTACTTTTATTATTTGTTGTTCATGTTTACGCACTAGAGTTGTTATCGGTTTATTGCGCCTCATTTATTCTTGTTCTGTACTTAAATAAGTTAGAGTAAAAGTAATCTAGCTGTAATTTTTTAATTGGGGGTCTAAATAGCTCTTGTGTTTTTAACACAAATTCGAGCTTTCAGTTTTTTTTTTCCTTTTATCTTAAGACTAATCAAGGTCATCTATCTTTCGCTTGCCGTCTATCCCCTCCACCGTTAATGCATCTACTCTGTTCATGTACTTCTGAGCTTTGAACCAAAGATCTATCATTGTTGTTGGTGGAGTCTTGACCAAGGAGAAGATAAAATTAGTCAACCCAGCCTAGAAGGCCCACAATTGGACTTGGTCATCTGCTTCATCTATTTCCAAAATTTCTCAATTGAAAGCTTTCACATAGGCTTTTAAGGTTTCTCCTTATTATTGTTTTACCATTAGTAGATGGAAAGTCGGCCTTTTGTGCCTCTAAGCCCCGATGAAATCTTGAACAAATGAATAGCTTAATTGGTTGAAGTTTGCTATTAATGATAACTCTAGCTTGCTGAACCAAACTCGAGTGGCTCCTTTAAAGGTTGCTGGGAATGATATGCACATTACTTCATCAAGTGTCATTTGCAGTTTCAACAGTGTCTTGAAGGATCTTATATGATCTAATGGGTTTGTATCCCTATCTTAAGATTCCAATTAAGGGAGCTTGAACTTTGGTGGGAGTGGGCATTCTGAGGCTTCATTGGTAAATGGTGAATCTATTCTTTTGATCATCCCATATAAGTTTTTGGTGGATTTTCCCTTTAGAGGATTCTTCATTTCGTCCATTTCTTACCTCGTGTCTTTCAAGAGCTCATCGTTATTACAATTGGGTTGCTCTATCTGTCTGAAATCGGATCATTTCGTTTGTCAGGAAATTTCTTCTCTATGGCTAGTTAAGGGGTTGTGGCCCTCGTCATCATTATTGTTGCAATTACGATGTCGAGGATTGGGCATATTGCTATTCTCATGCGAGAGGTGCTACCTCAACTCCTCATTTTGCTTGGTCAATTCTTCAACACTTTCTACTAGTGTTTGAATCTATTAGGTCATTTGCATTGGATCAAGTGGGTTGATGAACTTGGATCCATTGCGCTGTTTGAATGGTAGAGGTATGAAAATCTGTATGATTCAGATCTACATTACCCATAGACAGCGCCAAATTGATGAAGCCAAAAATGGACGTTAGTCGATAGGCTCATCAGAGCTTATGACGAGGTCACATTCCCCACAAAGATGAGAGAGAAAAATACTTAAGTGGCATTAGCCAACAGTTCTCCGATGATTAAGTTAGTAGAGTTCTCAATATCTCTTAGAGAATTAAAATATGATTTTGTATGTTTAGAATTGTTTATGCTGTTGCTAGTGTTTGGTGGCTTATTCATAGCCTTGATATAACCATTAGGATCCTCATTATTAGTGTAACTGTCATTGGCCTCTTAGTCGCTCTTTTGGCTGTTTGAGTAACGTCTGTCTGAGTTTTAATAGAGGTTTGATTAGCTCATAATTGACCATTGGAACTTGTCAATTACAAGACTATTAATGGTTGCGCCATTAATGCTGTGTGGTTGTCTTCTCATATGAGGACCTTGTGGACCTTCTCAGTTGGTCTAGCAAGTCACCAAAGATTGGAATACATAGAATCCAATTCAGATTTCATAGCTTAAACCCAATGATGTGCATCTATATCATTCATTGCCTCTTCATAAGTGTAGGGATCCGATTCAGCCTTTTTTAAGATAGCTTCATAAGTTTCTCCCAAACCTATAAATCTTATAGGAGGCCAAGCAATTCTCCCACTACGACGAGGCACCTGTGTACTAGTCATCTCATCAGTAATGTCTTTTGGTGTATCTAATACACCCACATTATCCCTAATTTTATCCATTGGTTGTTCAACTACAAGTTCATTCATTTCAGCCAAAACAACTCTACTTCTAGGATTATAATCATTCATATAGTCATTTTCCAAGAATTTGGCATTTGTGCTAACAAACACTTTATTATCTTTATGACTATAGAATAAACTTTCAATAGTTCCTTTTGGATACCCTACAAAGAATACCACTTATGTTTTAGACTATAACTTGTCAAACATTCCTTTCAACACATGTGTTGTACAACCGAAATATGGAGATGTCTCATACTAGGCTTACGTCTAGTCCACAACTCTATAGGTGTTTTAGGAACAAACTTCGAAGGTACTAGATTCAGAAGATACATTGTAGTACTTAAGGCATATCTCCAAAAGAAAATTGGAAGAGTCGAATAACTCAACATGGATCTAACCATATCTAAAAGAGTCCTATTCCTTCTTTCTACTACACCATTTTGTTGTGGAGTTCTAGATGCAGTCAACTGGGATATAATACCATTTTCAATTAAGTAATTCTTGAAATCCCCAAGAAGGTATTTGTCACCTCAATCAAATCGAATGGCCTTTATGCGTTTACCTAATTGATTCTCAACTTCAGCCCTAAACTCTTTGAACTTTTCAAAAGCTTCATACTTATGTTTCATTAGGTACACATAACCAAATCTAGAGTAATCATCAATGAAGGTAATGAAATACTAATAGCCACCTCTTGCTTGGATTGACATAGGACCGCATACATCTGAATTTACTAGTTCTAGCAACTCTTAGGCTCTTCTACCTTTTGCATTAAAAGGTCATATGGTTATTTTACCCTCCAAACAAGATTCACAAATTGGAAAACCATCAAAGTCCACAGGCCCTAAGAGTCCATCTTTGATAAGTCTTTGAATTCTGTTTGAATTAATATGACCCAAATGCAAGTGCCAAAGATATATGTCACTTGTAGAAATTTTCTCTTTAATGATTTTACATGAGAGTTATTATCTAGTTCAGAATTGTGTAATTCATGCTTATCAGGGGTTAATATATAAAGACCATTTACAATATTGCCAGAACAAATAAACATTTTATCCATCTTTACTACAACATTATATTTTAGGATAACATAATAACCATGTTTACCTAAATAAGTTGCAGAAATCAAATTCCTACGAACATTAGGTACATACAAATAGTCTTCCAATATTAAAACTCTAGATTCAAAACATAAATTAAACACTCCATAAGCTACAACTGGAATCCTACTCGCATCAGCCATGGTAAGAATCATTTCCCCTTCATTCAATTTTTTGGTCTCCTGAAACCCCTGCAAAGATTTGCAGATATGATTAGTACAACCTGAATCCACACACTAGGAATTTGTGGGATTCTATACTAAACATATTTCAAGAAGGAATGTTCTTTTTGTTAGGATGTGCCCTTAAATCCTATTGTATGATGTTATGTATAATATTATGTATGACATTATGTATGACTTAATATTGTAATTGATAAAGTTGTTCCATTATAATCTAAAATAATGGTAACATGAATATAAGACATTATCTTATAATCCATGAGATACATAGTATGTGATTTAAGTGAAAAGTCATAGAAGATATAAATCACAAGTTCTTTATAAATTCAAAATTGTAGTTTGTAGTCGGTGATGAAATTTGGCATTTCATCTGCGAAGACTATAACATATCAACTAAGATGATCTGTTTTGATCATGGAAGTAGAGACTTCTAGTTGATGTGTTAATATGTTTTAAAAGTTAAGACATATTGAACTGGACTGTTGTGAGATTTATTATTCTCCTAACGACTGTCAAATAAATAATAAATCTCACGACTTCTATTTACATAACTTTTTAATCCTGAGAGGATAATGGACCTGATCATAAAATGTAGGTTGCTTTGATATATCAAGAGTGAGATCTAAAGTAACAGTCAAAACCTCAGTATGTTGGGCAGCTATATTCAGTGTTGATGAAACATATATTCTTAAGATGAAATTCATTATCTCTTAATAGAGATATAAAATATTCCTTTAAGATAAGTTTAATGGGTTCAGTTATTCAGAGAATTTAGCCTAACCACTTTGGTAAGAAGTTACTAAAGTATATATTTATGAAATTCAATTTCATAAATATATGATAAATAACTTTAAAAATTTAAACCGAGTACTCAAGGATAAGATGTAATAATCTACAAAGTGGCAGTCTACATTCATGACTCTGTATTACTACGAATTTTTTATGAAGGAGTTACATGTATAATAAATTTTTAGGATATAATTTATAAATAGGGCCTAGAGTGCAACTATATTTATATAGTAAAATTAAATATAATTAATGGTAACTTTGGACTTTTCAAGAGTTGACAGAAAAGCCTAAGACCCATTGGAGCTAATGTCTTATTGGTCCCTTTTGGCCCCACTCCAAGCCACATACTAAAGCCAAATTGGAAAGGCCCAAAAGGTTAGCCCAATTAGATAATTAGTTATAAGGAGAGAAACATATAAAAATTTTATGTGTAAAAAAAGAGAGACATCATTGTAAAAATGGTGTGTATGTGAGAGTGAGACATTCTATCATTCTCCTTTGAATATTGATTGAGAGACTACACTTCTTGGGCGTTAAGTGGAATTGGAGTAAAGATTAAAAGTATTTTCAAGTACTTATGATTCTTGTTTTGAGTTTCACCACACCAAGGTACGCTCTCTTGTTCTTGAATTCTGAAACTTACATAGTACATGTTATCAATTGCGAATAAAGCAGATCCATTAATTTTCCATTGTGTCTGACTTGTATGCGATACAAATATGTATTTTTCCATCACTTTTCATACCTTTATTCTTGGTAGCCTTAAATATTGGACAATTCCTCTTCTATTGTCCTTTCTCACCACAATGGAAACACTTTCCTTTGTTTTTTTTTCCTTTGTTGGCAACTTCTAAGGCAACTTGTTTACCATCTTTGTTGGTGAAGTCCTTCTTCTTCTTCTTCTTCTTCTTTTTACCTTTACCTTTTGACTTAGGTTGAGAAGTAGAAGCTTCAACCATATTGGCATCAACACTAGAAGTACCAAGGATGACTTCCACCGCTACCAACTCATTCATCAATTCAGACAATGAATAAATCTTTTTTTTCATATTATAGTTAAGTCTGAATTCCTTGAATGATTCTGGTAGTGATTGAAGTATCATATCAACTTGGGATTTTTCATCAATATCGGCACCTAAAACTTCCAATGTATTCAAATTTGAGATTATCCTAAGACAATGCCCCCTTACTGAAGTACAGTCAGCCATTTTGGTATTATAAATTTGCCTTATACTTTCTTGCCTTGCAGAACAGCCTTGCTCACCAAACTTCTCCTTCAGACTTATCACTATGTCCGAAGCCAGTTCTAAATCCTACATTTGATGTTGTAGAACATTTAAAATATATGCTATGATATAGTACTTAACCATCTCATTAGATTTCTGTCAACGATCATATCGTTGTTTTTCCTCAAGAAGAGCATCTAATGATAGAAAGCTAGGACATGGTTGAGTAAGCACATATTTGTGCTCTTCAGCAATAAGAACAATGTCCAAATTTCTTTTCTAGTCAACATAGTTGGATCCAGTCAGTTTGTTTTGATTAAGAATAGCAACAAGTAGGCTAAATGATGTCATGATTTTAAATCTAAAAATAACAAACATGAATATAATTAGTAAACTAAACATTATCAATTTAGCATATAAACATATAATATGGAACCTTAATAAAACTATAGTATAAAATATGCAACGACAACCCAATCTCATATTCAATATCCCTTAGCATAGAAATAATTGTAAGAACTCAGCATAGAAGATACTATAATACTTAGTCTAGTGTATACCATTGTCTAGAATTATGTGTAGCCACATTTCATCTCCTTTAACAAGTTTATTTTGTAGTGCCATGATACAAAACACCCTCAGCATGGAATGTAAAGCTCAAGGCTAAGACAACGTCTTTAATCAAACCACTATAAACCACGTAGTTCAATCTTGTAGCACCATGAAATAAATACTCTTTGCATGGAATGCTAAGCTTAAAGAAAAGATAAAGTATATATTTCATACTACTATGAACAGACAATGAAGGCCGTGAGATCCAACCCTTGTATCTCTCTCCCACAAGATATTTTAAATTAAAGGTTTTTAAGATCAAGAATCATAATAATGCTAGACACCTTGAAAACATAATCCTAATCTTTTTCTTTTCTTTTTTTGAGAAAAATAATCCTAATCTCGTTAGGAATAGAGTTCATTAAAGGATTTTAATAGGAAACTAAAATACTTCAATTCTAGCATTAATATACTATTTGATCATAAATATAAATTCTTAGACTAACATCTACATGTTAATCATTCAAGAATGTACGCTATTCATTCAAACATGTACATCTTGCAAGACCATGGTTTTGTATGATAAATAGGGGTGTCCAAGGACCCGCAGCACCCAACTGGACCCGACCTGCCGTCGACCGAACCTATTGCTCCGTCGATCGACGACGGATTTTATTCTCCAAAAACCGAGATCGGCGGTTTGGGCATCGGATCTCCACCTCTCAAATCCGAGAAACCTAAACCGACTGACCCAATTGTATTGTCTGGTGAATCTGGGATTTTTTCCGATGAATCTAGGATTTTTTCGGTAAGATCTAGCTAAATCCGACGAGATTTCACTAGATTTAGCCGAGATCTTGACTAAAATGTCCGAGATCTCACTAGATCTGGAAAGATCTCACCGGATTTAAGCCGTTTTGCAATTTTTTCTCGCTAGATTTTAGCCGTTTTTCATCTTTTCTCCCCAAATTATTGTTGTTTTCTAGATCTTCAGCCTCGACTCGATCCGCCTGACATCCGTTGAAGCTTTGACTAGTTCAATCCGATTCTCCTCCCAGTTGGCGACGAGTTGCTGATGGCTCCACTCAATCAATTCGAGTCGGATGCGGGTTAAGCCCAAACCCGATCCGACCCGAATAGTGGACAGCCCTAATGATATATTTCCTAGTTTTGAAAAATGCCCAAGAGCTTTCCTGCTCCATGCAACTCAATTCTTGGTTTTGTACATTTTGACCTTCAATCAATCAGTTAACTTCCAATTTACTTTTTGGCAGCCTTTTAAATCTTCATTGTGTGCATTGTTTGTACTATTGGAAATTTAATGAAGACTTCTTTCCAATGAAATCAAGTTTGCATGATTTGAACGTCTGTGCAGATGGTTTTCAGAAGCAGGCAATCTTCCAACTTTCAGCCATTTGGATCGTGACCTTCCCAATCTTAGTTTTGTTCAAATTAGTTGTCTATGGAAAGCTTGTAATGTCAATTTTTTGACTTTACTAATTTTTTTTTTTTTTTGGCTTCTTATTTGATTAGTTACAATCACATGGAAGTGGTACCTTAAACCATTTTCAAGAAAAAAAATCCCACTTTCCACTTCTTTGTGAGTTCAAGCATATATTGTGAAATTTCATAACTGACCCCTCAAACAGTAATATAATAATTGATAAGAATTAAATCACAACCACAAACAGCTATGCCAAACACTTCTTCATTTTTCTCTTTGACGCTAAGATTTTCGCAAAATTAGTAATCTTATTCTTATTACTAAATCTGAGATATCTTGCACATCATCAGCATATATTATATGAGACAGATAGAGTAAAATTGGTGTATACACAAATATAGTTTCATGTGAAGTGTATATATCCATACTCTATATAGAAGGGGGCAATTTTTGGTAAGTTTCTTATCAGGCATCTATAATTTAACTGATTGTTAAAATAAACCAACGTTAAACTGTTAGACTGTAATTACAAAAGCAATATTTTATAACAATTCTAAAAAGGCTATATAGAACAACCTTTTATACATAAAAAATCAATAGACATATACAAATGTTATAATGAATTATAGAATCAATTTAAAATGTAAGATAAATATATATGGTACAAATAGATAAATACAAGGTTTGTCAAGCAAGAAGAGGTTTGGGAAGGGAAAAAAAAAAGGTAGTGTGAAGCAAAGTTTGAAAGAAGAAAAGAAGTCCTAGCTAGTGTCAGTACCTAGGTGTCCAAAAGTGAGGTGTGTGCAAGTATATTTATGTGAGTTAGTGTCCATTTTTTTATAATATTATTTTCTGTTTAAAAAAAAAACATTTAAACTTACCTATTAGTCAACCAAAATCATAGCAATATTGATCAGATCATGGTTGTTTGCTATGTTAACTGCTTTTCACATTCACTGATATCTGCTACAAAGTTTTGCATTTCATTGCGATATGAATTTGTAATATAAGAACATTCTAAACATTAGTAAAGTTTATATATAACAATAGAGAAAAACCTACTTTTTACAATATAAGTGACAGTCTAGTTTACATTATAAACAATTTGAAATAATTTTAATAAACAGTATGTGTTGCATGGAAGTGACTCTGCCCACCTTGTAAAAAGAGTAAAATATATGCAACATTAGAAGATAATTTTGCTGTTTCAAGAGTATCATACCAAGATTTGAGTATGCTATATTGCCTCAATAGAATGAAATGCAACTAAAAGCATGACAAAGAGTTAAAGCATATTAGGTTCACTCTTCAAAAAGCATATTAAGTTCTTGAATGATGGAGCTATCTTCATACTCTACCTCTTGGTCTCATATTGATAAATGCTTGGCAAATTCCAAGGCTTTACGTATCCCAACAGCTAGCACTTCCAATCAATCAATACCGTTATCCAACAAATCCAGTGATCTGCAAATAATGCTCATATACCAGACAAAAAAGCCATTCCAAATTTTTTTTTTGTGGGATTCTATATATTACACAAAGCTGAGATATACAAAAATGGTTCTCCAAAAGGCCAACAACACTCGGCTAAACTAATACTCTCTTTTCTTTCTTCTTTTAAGCAATTCAATGGTTTTTGAACCTTGATTTTTTGAGTTATTTGGCTTTGACAATCATAAAACTGCAAAAAAAGAGAATGGAAAGAGAATGGAGCAGCATTCAGAACAGCCCAAAACAGCAAAACCTACAAACATTGAAAAAAATAAAATGCTAAGAAATCAACCATTATTGAACGACGAGCATGTTTCTTTCTACACATATTCAAGGGCTAAACCCCATGATGCCACCCAAAACAAAAAATAGGATTACGATAAATTAAGAAGAAAACATCAAACATGAAATACTTTTATGAATCATATACTTATTCAGAACAGCCCAAAACAGCAAAACCTACAAACATTGAAAAAAATAAAATGCTAAGAAATCAACCATTATTGAACGACAAACATGTTTTTTCTACACATATTCAAGGGCTAAACCCCATGATGCCACCCAAAAAAAAAAAAAAAAGGATTACGATAAATCAAGAAGAAAACATCAAAATAAAGAGTATAACACATCAAGTAACAAAATGTTGACCTTGGGTATGGGTACTGTAGAAAAGAAGTGAAACAGAATGGGTGTCAAATTAACAGTTGGAAGGAGGTAGAGGTTTTATTTGGCTAGTTTTTCTTTTACCAACTACCTATCCCTATGATTGCAGGCCATCTAATGACTTAGATTGTCCTTGATGACATTGTGCACCTTTGTTTAGTATCATCTCTAATTTTCTATTTCAAAGAAGGCAGTAAATAATCAAAGAATATAATAATGCCAATTTGGAAAAGATTACAATGTTAGTAAAGTAGGAAAAACAAAGATTATAATTTGAGACCAAAACATTGAAAGAGAGAGAATAAACATTTGGATTTTAATTCAAATTCAAATAACAAAAAGTAGCAGTAAGGATGTGAAATAAGTAAAAGGGAGAATTGGCTGAAGAAATCAATTTGTAAAGACAGAAGCTGGCTAAAACATGCAAATCAAAGTCAATTGAAACAGGAATAGAGTAAATGAACAAAATGTAAAACGAAGTATGAGATAAATAAAAAGAAAATCAACATTCAAGCAAACTATAATAATAAAGATCCATGGACAAATAAAAAACATTAATCGGAGACAAATAGTGAATTAGTGAATTAGTAGAAGTAGAAGCAAACAACATTGTACAGACACCAAGAGGTCCAAGACAGCTACAGAAACTATCTGCAACTATCTAATCTAATCCTATGTAGCAAGCTCTACGAACTTCACCTGTTTCTGGATGCTTTGTGTCTATTCAGACATATTTTCACTTGGTGGAGATTATTATTCATTATTTAACAATGCCCATGGGCATATCCTCACCCTGAACAAATTCCTGCTCTTTTACTATAGATTAGTGTACCCTGCATTGCTTCAATTTTATTTGTTTAGTTCAAATTGGCTATTTAACCTGTGTTAACAATGTGGGCATAATCAATATTTTTCTTTAATAATAGTTCAATAAGTTTATGGCTTCATTTCCTACCACTTCCTGCATCTTGTTTTACTGATGCTATCTAGGGTACTGTTTTAGATTCATCTAAATAGAATTAAAATTAAATTGAGCATCAGTTATCACATGCAAAGCATCAAAATGACTAAAAAGCCTAATTGATTGCTTTTTGTCATATAAGTAAAATTGTAAATTCTCTTTTTAAACAAACCCTGCATTCCCTAAATTTTTAGGAGATATGAATAAAGAAGTGGGGAAAAGCACAATTTTTTTTTTAATTTAACTGCATGTTAGGAGGATTTTCTTCTTAGTAATACCGCCATACAATTTTGTAAAAACAATTCACACTAATACACACACACACACTTACCAACCAAGCTGCAAAAATCAGTAAACCAATCAAACGCGTTTGGTTAAAGTATTTTCTCAAACACTTGGAAGGGATTAGGAAATTGAGGAATATTATCCACAAAAAAAGAGTTCATAAGTATTAAAAAACTAAAGAAAATAATAATCAACCTTTAAGCCAAAAAATAAAAAACTGAGTTCATAACAAATGGCATTGATTTATTTTTTTGGGTTCTAAATTCATCAACATTAAACTAAAAATACAGAAATATATATTTCATCAAAATTGTGGTAGAACATATTTGTGGGTATGAGATTTTATGATAAACATAGTCAAACCTTGATTTGAAATCTGCCAACTCATTATCTGCGTCTTCTACAAAAAAAGAAAAAGGAAGTTCACACAGTATACTACCCAAAACCAGACATTTATCAAAATTCATCATCTACCACTATAAATTGATGCAAGAAGGTCAATCCTAAAAATAAATGATGTTTAAACATCGTAACATAATGAAAATGATGAATGTAAGAGTCTATAGAATAATGCAAAGGAATGTAATAAAAACAATAGTGTCAAATTTTGAAGTAAACTTACATATGGTTTATCATATTTGTGGTTTTCTTACCAAGTCTTAGTGATACCCATTGAGAAACTTCAAACAGGGCAAAATTGTTTTTTTAATTTTAAAAAAAATCCTTTTACAAACCTTTTTCTTTTAAAGATATGTAGATAATAGGTCATACAGTATCAATTGATTTGTGGTAAATTATGATGAAATAAGCTTCAAGGCCCCGATATTTATAATTAACTTAAGTCAAAACGTAAATTCTCAAAGTCTTAATCTATTTATTCTAAAGACAACCACACAGAAATACATGTAAATGCTAACAGTTTTATATAAACAAAATTCTCAGCCGCAAGTTCATATTGTCTTTCCTACCAAGCATCTTACTTTTGCACATCCTTTACAAAAATCACTCTAAATGGAAGCACCTAAACAATCCCAACCAAAATGAATAAACCACCCATTGAAAAGCCATAAAAGAGTCTGACACACATAAATAGAGAAAAAAAGATATTCTTTACACACATACACATATACAAGGAAAAAGATAGAGACCTTGCAGGTAGTGTAGATATCAATGGCTTGAACTGAAAATTGAAAGGGTTGTACAAAGGTCTAAAATAGGTGGACAACCTAAGTGCTTTGAAGAAATGACACCATGCAATTCAGCTTGATATCAAATATACTATTTTTAATCACAACACAGATAGGAACATAAAAATTCAATGCATCCAATAATTTGAATTATCTAAACCCATCAATCTATGAATTAAATTATAATTCAACTATGATCCAATTCTACGCATCACGTATGAAAATAATAATAATTATAGCAAAGTAATGTAAATCCAGTACCAATAACCAAAAATTAAAGAAAGAATCTTCCCCCTCTAAAGTGTTTGACTTCTACCACAATAAGATATAAAACAAAAGAAACCATAGCCCTTAAAGTGAACATAATTAAAAAAAATTTGGAAAACCCATTAAAGGCCGACGAACTAAAGGCCAACCATTGAGCCATAGCAACCTAAAACACGAAAGGTAAATAATAATAGGGTAAGTAGGTTTTCAATTGAAAGCGTATCAAAATTCTTACCTGGGGTTTGAAATTTGCTCTTCAGAGAAGGTTGGCTTTAATTGCAGATTCTTTGAATTTGACTGTGGCAAGGAAACTATATATGTACATAAAAACGTTACACATACAAAACAAAGAAAGATTTGGTAGCATTACACAGACAAAACAAAGTTCTAAAAGATAAAGGTTTAGGATTTTGGTTTCAATTAGTCAAAATATAATCCAAGAACCAAGATAACATCAATTATATCCCAATCTCTTTGTTTTCTTGTTGAACACAGGGAGCAAACCGTCACCAAAAAAATTAGCCAAGTTTGTTTTGTCTATGCTAAAAAAAATTTTGCTTTTAATGTGTACACCACACAACAGTCTTTAGGAATTAATCCCTAAATATTCAATGACATAATTTTAAGCAATATATTGGCTATTTGTGAATGCAAATCATCTAATGGCTTAGGTTGTCCCTGATGACGTTGTGCACCTTTATTTAGTATTATTTCTAAATTTCTATTTCAAAGAAATCAGTAAATAATGAAAGAATACAATTTACAATTCTAGAGTTCTGCCATTCTTGTCCATGCCTTAAGAATTTATATTCACAACAAAGCATCTAAAGAAAGAGAATCACCATTCGAATTTCAATTCAAATTTGAACACAGAGAATTGATACATACCTTTCATCGATCTGTGTTTAGTTCCGATTATGCTAGTCATGAGGTTGCACCGATCTCTATCTTTGTATCTCGAATACCTAAATTAACAGCAAACCCAAAGAAGACAATAGGGTAAGAGATTAAACCAAAGCTAACCCGTCTATTTACATAAATTAAACAAAATTAATCCTAACCAAAAAACTTAAATCGTAACAAATCAAACCAAGTTGTATCGCTTGTTAAGCTTTTTTTCAGACTTATAACCATCCAAGTTGAAATTTGGCCATGTATGGATCTGGGTTTTCCACTTTTATATGGGATCTATTGCACTCATTTACTTTTTCCTTATCAATTTTAGATTCCAAAATGTGTAAGATTTCTCTTAGTTAGATTGTTGGTTCTATTGGTCTGAGGCCCAGCTACCTCAAATTAGCCAGAAAATTACGGTTTTATTCTTTCGATCTTTCTATTATGGGTGGTTCCTGTTGTTTATGTATTGAATCCAAATTTTTTCAACTGGTGGTAGAGGAAGGGGGACAGTATTTTTCTGTTAGGATTTTTGAACGAAGTAGGTACTTCATGAAGTTGGTCTTCATGGGTAAGAATGTAGCACAATGGCTGATGAAGAGTACAGAACAGATTGTTGCTGGGATTAGTCCAAAAAAAATTTATTCGTTTAGGGGAGGTGATGAAGCCTACACCCTCCAACGAAGCTCCAACTCTTTTGGCTTGTTCCTTCTATTGTCTGAACTTAAAGTTGGTGGGTCTAGGAGGTCTATCATTATTCTAGAAGGTAGAGCTAAGAATGGATGGAGAGTTTTTGGGTTAGAGTTAAGGAAGATGTTGGAACCCGAAAACTATGCGAATGGTGGCTATGGTCAGTCAAAATTTGTAGCTTAGCTTCACAAGGATAAATCATGGGTTCAAGCATTTAAAACTTTTGCCGATACGATGTGTGGGCATCAAGTGCAGGTCAGGGGCAGCAATTAGCCAAATCTGTTAAATGCCTATGATAAAAGGAAAATTCAATTAAGGGATAATATGGGGGAGAAGCAGAACCCAGTCATTGATCAGAGGAGGTTGAGCAATACGCCAGTGAGCATACCAAGTCCAATGACTCTAGGAGGAAGAGATGTGGGTCCTCGACACTGTGATGTGAAATTTACTTTGGGAGAGACAAATTCGATAGGAAATAAATGGAGCTTTCCGTTGAATTTCAAATCAAAGGTGAATGATTCTATTTTTGGAAAAGAATATGAACCAAGGAATACTCACTGGACAGGAGAAGGCTTGACCGTAGAGGTGAATGAGGAAGGTAAAAGGAGTGTAGCATGGAATTCGTATAAAGGTGGACTGAGGACTTCTAAATGGATCACAAGGAGTCAAAGGGAGCACATGGTGGGTCCTCCTAGTAGGTCACGGGTGCAAAAAAATCCTGTGATAGGCTCAGCCCATTTTAGGTGTGATGCAGGGATTTCTAATAAAGGTGGTGGGAGGAATTCTAAAAGGGTGAAAAGGAATCAAAGGAAGTTTGCTTCACGGGATTAAGTAAAGCCTGTGGTGGGCTTAGACCCATGCTGTGATGCACTCATGGGCCTTCCACACTTGCTGAACCCAGAGTCTACAGGCCCAATCAGGTTTGAAGTTGGTGAGAGCTCTTCCTTGTCTGACCCAACACCATTAACACTTGAAGCCCACTTGTCAGTGATGGCGGCAAGCTCCAAAACAAATCACAATATCTCTGTTGCTCAGACTGGGGTGTTGGGTCGACCTGCGAAGCTTGCGAGGGAGGTCAATGGCTCTATTTCTGGTGGGTATCACACCGTGGAGTCATCAATGACACCAGGTAAGGCCGATCGAGTGCAAACTTACTCATTGGTGACGGTGACGAGCTCTGTTTGTGCTCATGAGGTTGCTGTTCCTCAGACTGAGGCGATGGGTTGACTCGTGAACTCATCAATGGAGGTCGAATGCCCTTTTTCTGACAGGTTTCACACCGATGAGCCTCCGATGACATTGGGTAAGGTAGAAACAGAGAGTGATAGGGTGTCTATGGGTCTTTTTTATTTATCAAAAAAAAAAATGGCTATTAAAATCAAGGGTAAAATCCCTTATGTTACCAGTACTTAAAACCAGAAATTATAATTTTTGCATAGAAAAGGAAACAAACCCATCTATATTTCAAAAGGAATCAAAGAAGAACCCTAGACAATTCGGTATGGAAAAAATTTTGAAATAAAGATATATAGAAAAGGAAGATGGTAATTCTTATAATATAAACATCTTGTGTTGAACTAAAAACATATACATATAGGAGATTTAATATGCCGATTTGAAAAGGAAAATCAATGGCGAAAATTTTCAGAAAACCAAAATAGTATTTGAAGAAGCAAAGAGTACGTTGACCTTTAGAGAAATTTGGTTGCAGAGGAAAGATGAGGCAGAGCAGCAGATCAGATAACGATGGCCGGCCGTACGAATCTCCATTGGATCGCAAGTTTTTTTTTATCCCTCCTTTCCTTTCTCTGTGTCGCAATATTGGTAGGCGTTTTCTTTTAGAGAGAGAAGATGTTAAGCGTAGTCTGATAAAAAAAAAGATGGCTAGGGTTTTTTTAATTGCAACGTTTTTTTTAACCAGGTTTTTTTTTAATATACCAAAAAAAGCAGTCAAACGGTGTTTTTTTTAACCGGTTATTTAATTTACGCTTTTTTTAATTGCAAGCGTGGCAGAGTTTTGTAATTAAGTAGGGGAAAATTTTTAATATAGATATATTGAAGAAGACAAATTGTAATTCATACCATGATAAATCTATGAACAATGAATATGAACAATAAATTTCAAGGATGAAGTCTAGAAGATATCAGCATGATGGAAGAAATGAATTATGAAACAAATGTGATGCAATTGGTAGTATTACATAACATGTACATTTTTTTTTCTTGGATATGCAATTGGCTAAGAGGCTTTTCAATACCACCCCCACAGCCCCACTACCAAATACACATTTATATCCTGGTATCCACAAACCCTAACTTTGATAATAATCCATGTAAAATTTGATTTTTTTTTTTTTCCTGTTTATCTCATCTTTATTTGTATTAAATTAAAATTTTATTTTGGATCAAATTCAAAAAAGAGGTCGGATTGATTTATAGATGGCCTCTAATGATTCTAGAGTTCTGCAGAAAGAGAATAAACATCAGAATTTCAATTCAAGTTCGAACACAGAGAATTGATGCGTACCTTTCGTCGGAGTAGCGCCGATCTCTATCTCTGTATCTCAATACCTCTAGGACGTTTTATCATATTTAACTTTGAATCCCTAAACAAAAAATAGATTTTTTTACCAAAACTAAGCCAATCGTTACAAAGACCAACAAAATCCTAAACTAAAATTAGTATATATAGATATATATTCAAAGAATTTTCAAATGGAGATTATAACAAAACCCTAGAATCACGCGCACACACATTCAAAGTCAAAGCTTTAACTTGCAAAACAAATCTAGAATATTCCGAAAATTCACGGAAACAGTGGAAACTTATCCCAAAATCACAAGAAAGTTTCAAAACCGAATCAAAACAACAAAAACACATAGAGAGAAAGAGAGGGAGAGAGAGAGAGAGAGAGAGAGAAGAATGCACCTGAAAAACCCAAAAGGGGATGGTGATGGCCGGCCATACGAATCTCCAGTGAGGCACAAGATTTTTTTTTTCTCCTTTGCTTTCTCTATTTCACAGTGTCGCTAGGGTTTTTTTAATTGCAATGTTTGTTTATTTTATTTTAACCAGTTTTTTTTAATATATCAAAGAGGCTGTCAAACAGTTTTTAGTGACCGTTTGGATCCAGATTATTGCTGCGTTGGTGCGTTTGCGTTTGTGAATTGCTGGGACCCATGCTGTATAGTAGACATAAAAATGCTGAGGGGAAACGCAGGAATGAAAATAGTTGAACGCAAGCTTAACGCATTGTTTCATTAAACAAAAACCTATGTTGGGTACTATTCATGGACACCTTCAAAGCTAGCAAAATTCAATTTGAAAGAGATGAAACAATTTTGAGATGCACCGTTTCATTAAAAACTCCAAGGCGTTGTACTGTTCATGGGGTGTCCGTTTAGCCTTCGCGCAATGATCTGTGATGAAAACGGTGCGAGACGATGCGCACAGCTTCCATCTGATCATTGCATAAGTACAGCTCCATTTGATCAAAACGGTGCGCTCTGTTCAACGGATCTTTTTTCTCTTCTTCAACTTTCTTCTTTTCTCCCAACTACCATGGCAGAATGTCTTCAAAGCTCTTCAATGCTCCATCCGAATCCTTTTCAATGAATTGCACCTACCCACCAACCACAAAACCATCAAAACAAAGCACACACAGTAGAAGAAAACCCATTACATGAAACTCTCTGAAAAGACCCCCTCTATTCTTCCTTCGCACGAGCGAACCTTCTCTCCACTTGGGACATCGTTGCTGCCACTGTGGGTCTCTGCATTCATGGGTAAGTTGTGTCTAACTTCTCATGCTCTCTCATCTACTGGTGTGGTTATATTGTGATCCATGAGGCTTTATCAATCTGTGGTTTTTTTTTTTTTGTTCAACGGTTATGTGTGGTGTTTGTGTTCAATGTTTGTGTGTTGTTCTTTTATGTTTTCCATGACACTATAATGTGGGTTTCTTGATCCTTCGTGTAATACCACATGTAAATTCTCTTCCTACCTCTGTTGTATTTCGATATATATGAGTTTACTTTACATTTTTCATGTGGGCATGCCTAACTGATTATATGATATGCATACGAACTGTTTGTTGAAATGCCTTAATGAGTATAGAAGGAAGTTGTAGCAAAAATGGTCAATGAGAAATTGAAGGACGATGGTAGTAATGATCCGAGAGCTGACTGGAAAGACCTTAAGGAACTACAAGCTCTTTGTGAGTTCTATGCTGTTCAAGTCCTAGAAGGCAAAAGGAACGGAGGATTTCTGACCAAAACTGGGGTTGATGCAGTGATTTAGTAGTTGGGTGACATGGGAAAAGTGGTGACTTACCTGCAAATTAAAAACAAATGGGATCATCTGAAAAAGGGTGGAGGCAGTATAACGAGTGTTTTGACAATGAGACTGGGTTGGGTTATGATGCAGGCACTGGGCTGCTTCAGGCTAGTGATGAGTGGTGGACCTGAAAGATTGCAGTTAATTCACTTTACATGATTGTGAAAAACTTTACTCTCTACAACTATATTATTGTGTTCTAATTACTGGTTCTCCATATGTAGGCATGTCCCAATGCAAAAACCTTCAAAAATAAACGTTTGCCGAATCGTGAGTTGATGAACATCATATATGGAGGCACGGTTGCAACGGGGAAAAATGCATTCTGCACAAGTGGTTAAATACCAAAGGAAACCACTGAAGGGTCTGGGGACTCCGCTGATAGCACAAAATTTGTTGACCCCTAATGTGAACCCTTTATGAATGTTGACGCAATGGAGGTTGAAGTTCCATCATCGTCGAGGGCAGGACCAACAGTGACTAAGGGGAAAGGCTTGGCAACCAGTGTCCACCTTTTCAAGCCAATTTGCAAGAAATAAAAAAAAAATTAAAAAAACGTTCAGTTGTGCAAGAGATGTCCAACTCTTTCAAGAGAATCTCAAAGGTTTTTCTTGAAAGTAGAAGTGTAAGTACCCGTACACCATTTGCTTCCACAGCAACTACTTAGGTTAAAGTAATTCTGGACATGGCGTTGAGTCTTCCCGGGGTGCACTCGAGTCATTACCTTCATCTGTTCAGCACCCTCTACTTCATGGAAAAAGAGTATGGTAGGCACATGTTTGCAGCAATTTACGATGACAAGGACATCCAGCTGAAGTGGCTACAAAATGAGTACCAAAGGCACCCTGAATTTCATTTTTAGTGAAGGAAAGGGAATTGTCTCGATAGGATTGGTGTAGTAATCGGATTTTCAGTGTTGTACCTGTTGCACTATGTTTTTTTTCTTTTGTTTTTATTGGTAGAAACTAAAATGCTTACCAAGGGTGTGTGTGTAAGACAATGGTTACCAATTAATTGTCATGTGTAGTGTATGCTTACATGTTCCTTTTTCTTATGCTTACCTATTCCTTTAATTTTTTATTTTTTATTTTTTCATATGTTCTAATATTAATAACCTTTTAGACATTTTTTTTTAGGCATAGTTAAGTCCTCAAAGCTTGATCCTTCCCACAACTGCATGACCAGTGACCACATGGAAGGTATGTAGTTTTATACTCGCATGGCATCCTTTATACCTGAGCTCATACATCAGTACTGTTTTCCAATAATCAAGTAACTACTCTACTTGAATTTTATTATTCTGAACATTGTTGAATTTGAATTTTATTATTCTAGCTCTACTTGAATTTATTCAAGGTTTCTTTTACCTAAAAGCTTTATCAGTGTTAAATTTATCAGTGTGTTCTATGGATAACAATTAAATGAAACATGTGTTAAATTAATCTATGTGTTCTATGGATATCCTTATCAGTTGATTCTTTTATTAAATACATAGCATGTTTTTGTGGTTCTCATTAAGTGCTAACTTACATATATAATCAAGTAAATGCCAGTTATTGTTGAGTGTTGTTCATTATGACAAGTGCTTCTTAACATTGTTGAGTGTTGTTCATTATTTGTGTTTCTACCAAAGGGAAATTATTTACAGTTTCAAGATACGTTCGAAGGGACTGTTTTTCAATTCTTGTAGATATTTAAATGGTCAAAGGTGCTCCATTGTCTATATCCATATTTAGTTTCTATCACTTTAAAGTGTTTATTCCAATGTCAATTAACTATACAAAAACAAACAAAAAAATCTCTTTTAATTCCAACATATTGTAGCCATTTCCAGCTTCTACTAGTTTAAAATGTTTTTTCCAATGTCAATTAATTATAACAAAAACTAAAAAACCTCTTTTGATTCCTGCATAGGGTAATCAGCATGCTTGTAAATTGATGTCCTATATTGTTTATTACATCCCTGTTTAGTATAGTATGAAGCCTACACGTGCGTGTTTATTTTGGATGCCTTTTACTTACTGTTTGACTTTGACAACAGTGTAATGGTGTATTAAATCAGGAGAAAAATCAAGCAAATTGTCTCTATCGTTTTTTGGTTTTGCAAAAAATTTGCATGTACTAAAACATCTTAGTAAATAATATAGTTTCCTACCTTGATTCTTACAGAGAATTTGTTATCTTTTGAAGCTATGGACTGATGATGAAGAATAACATCACATTGAAGTATTTACTATCAATCTTTTAGCTCTTTTTGCTGTTAATCTCTTAGGAATTATGGTGCTGTTAGTATTTTGGCTTTTATCTAATAACAGTTATTTACTATCAATCTTTTAGCCCCCTTTTGTTGTTAATCTTTTAGGAATTATGATGCTGTTAGTATTTTGGCTTTTAGCTACTAATAGTTTTAAGTTGGTAGTTCTTTGCTGTTTCATCTATGTGGGGATTGTTATCAACTTTATTTTCTGTGTTTATGAACTATTTAAGAAAATATGTGTATTCTTCTTGAATCTCTTTCATAGTTTTAATTTTATACAAAACTTGAGTGTAAAATCTTTCAATTATCGACTGGACTCCAGTCTTCAGATGACATGTTGTTGAGCGGAAAATCTTCTTTGAAAAGAAATTAACTCAGCTCAATGCAATGCAATGAAATTCTCTACCAAAAAGAATCACTCAGAAAATCCTCACCTTGTTTTCGTAGATTTTCTCAATTATCAATTACCTTGATTTTGTAAATTTTCTCAGTAATCAAACAATAGAGCAAAAAAAACTAAACTAAACTAAACTAAAAGATCAGTTTTCTCTAATATCTTAACAAGTTTTTAATAAAAATAACTTAGTCAAATCATTTTTGTGACATGGTTGATGCATGTGATTAAAATATATTATAAACAATGTTTTGTGAATGAAAAGTTGGTGATTTTTCTAATAAATATAATTGATAATATATTATAGGCTAAAATGGAAAACCCATTCTCTAAACTTCTTTAGAATTCTTTTTAGTTCTCACATTAATTGAATAAACTACAACATATAACAAAATTTAATGGAAAAGCATTAATTGAATAAACTTTAAAGTTATAAGAGTGAAATGAAGGAAAGTAAAGTTAGAACACTGAAATGAAATTTAGTAAAACCAATGCTTATATTATTTTCTTATTATTATTTTTCTTGGTTTTGTAGCATTAGATATCTTCCATATCTCAAGGCTCTGAATTTTAAGCTCGATATCTTTTAGATCATTGTTCAATACCTGTAAAGTAGTCTCAAGGTATACAAAAGGATGAATTAGCTAAACAACTCATCGGATTCCCAGCACCAGTGAGTTTTTATAGTTTCCCCTCTAGATGTAAATATACAACTTGTAGAAATCTTGGATGAAATCGTGAAAGCATACGATTAGGATTGTTAATTTATTGATACCACCATAGTTTGACCCTAATAGTAATAAATGTTCAAGCCTATTGTTTTTATCCTACATATTATAGTATCACATTAATATTTGTACATGCAATGTAAAGTCGGTAAAATATGCAGGGACAATGACTTTGACCTGAGCGACGACATTGTACGCACAACATATCTAGCTAGGTGTGCATATGCAGTTTACGTGGAGACCTATATGACCAAAGTACCATTGCATACGAATATACAAATAGGATATGAATGGGTACAGTATACATTAACTGGAAATCCTGAGAAATGTCGAAGACATTTTAGAATGTCAAGCCATGTGTTTGGACAATTGTGTAATACATTGTGCTAGTATGGATATAACGGTACTAGAAGAGTTTGCTTAGAAGAGTCTTTAGCAACGACATTGGTGAGACAATGCATCGACACGTGGTCACGGTAGTTACATTGTTAGCCACCACTATGGCAGAGAACATTATCAATCCTGTTGATCATACATTTCGGGACGTGCCAGAACATATTCAGCATTCAGGTCGATATTGGCTACATTTCAAGGTACTTTGTGAATTTGGTATCTTGACTTTATTTTATTCAAATTATTGTTATGGTCATACCACGTATTTCATTTCACATGGATTCCTTTTTGTGACAATGGTTAAGGTTGCATTGGTGCGATTGATGGGGTCCACATCCCCGTGGTCGTACCAGTTAATGAGCAACACTCGTACTATGGCAGGAAGGGAATCACCACAAAAAATTGCATGTGCGCATGTGACTTTGACATGAAGTTCACATTCGTATGTGTTGGATGGGAAAGGTCAGCGCATGACACAAGGATTTTTTTTTAGCTGCCTCAATAATGAGAGTTACAACTTCCCAAAAGCTCCAGCTGGTTTGTAAATATGTAGTTTAATTATAGTATTAAAGTATGTATTAATGTAGTGCAAATGCTAATGAAATAAACATGTTCATTTGTAGGAAAGTACTATCTTGTTAATTCAGGGTACCCTATGAAGAAAGGGTTCCTTGCACCATATAAGGGGGAGAGGTACCACATCCCCAAATTTTGGCCTGATGAAGTGTTGCATCGTCCAAATGAGAGATTTAACTATCTTCATTCATCACTCCATTCGGTCATAGAACGAACTTTTGGAGTTTGGAAGAATAAATGGAAAATTTTGAGAAATATGCCACAATTTCATATACGCACTCAATCGTACATCATTGTTGCTACAGTGGTTCTTCACAATTTCATTAGAGCACATGAGATAAACAATGACGTTGAACATTTCAGATCTATAGGGGGCACATCTGGACATAGTGAGAGCGGTCATTATGATCTCGTGGCACATATGATCTCAATCTTGGACGAACCTGAGATGAAAGAGGTTTGTGACAGTATCACAGTATTGATATGTGCGGACCATAACTGATTATGGTGACTACTATTTTGTTACAATATAAACTTTGAGTGTGGTTGAAAATACCATTAACATTATGGAAATTTTTTTATAGGGACCATAATTGATGGTTCACAAACTTCAAAGATGTAATACCATTTGTTGTTGTATTGTTGGTAAGCAGAACTAAGGGCTCACAAAACTTGATTGTAATACCTTTGATTTATGCATTTGTATATATCGTTACATGTGAAACTCATGGGTATTACAATAGTAGATTTCAAGCTTACAGGGGACTTCTAAATAGAATCCAATCTTATCTGAATAAGAGATAAACTCAATGGATTTTAAGATTGCAACAATAATCTGCCAGGAAATTTTTTTTTTTTTTTTTTTAAAAAAAAACAATATCTACCTTGAATTTCTTTTAAAGGCACCAAAAACCTTGAGTGTATATAGATAAATAAATATAATATATATATATATATATGTATATATAGACACACATATACAACAACTAAACTTACAATCTCCATCAACTTGGCCATTAACATCATAGAGCAAATTCAAATGTCTTCACATTGTTTTAAGAAGTACAATTACATACATATCATAAACTGTTACTTGCAATAGTACGATTAACTTACAAAACAAATGTACTAATACAAGTCTGTATTATTACATACCTACACATCCCATTATGGCAAACACATATGCCTGATTTTGACTTCCCCAAACCTAGTAGAAAAGATAAGCAATACTAGGAACATGATCCAAGATACTACTAGAGCTATTGTCAACTTCTTTGCTTTCTCTTCAGAAATCATGCGTGCAACCTTCGCTCTTTTGGCCTTTCGTTTTGCAACTTGCTCCCTTTCCAATGTTGTGGCTGTCAGGGCATGTGCTTGCTTTGACTCTTCATTGGCAACTTCCACCACATGCTCCAATCACTTAAATTTGGTGATAACAATAGGTGTTATTGTTGCGCCACGCGTACAACAAATGCTGGTGTCTAAGCACTTGAAGAACTTGCATGCACTATTATCATCTTGCACAATACAATACAACACATAAACAATAATACAACGAATTGGTTATTTAATGCACAACACAAATATTTTGCTAATACTTGGATATGGTACTTACTAGTGACCAATAGCGACAAGTATAAAACCTCCTACCAAATGTATGAAGTTTTAGGGAAGTCCTAATGATGCAGTTCTCAATGTCACAAAGATGGCCACCATAACTGGAGAGATAGTCACTCGTTTCCGGCATTGGCATATCTTGGGCTTGAAAAAGAAAATTAGAGGAGAAGGTGCATATGTAAGTAATCAATATAACGGAGGAAATAAGAGAGCTAAATAACATCAACCTACTAATAAGCAATCTCACTGAAGGAGCTCAAAGCTACTTAAAACTGATGACTTTGTTGCCTCCGACACAATTCAACTTCAGCACAGAAACACTTTACTGAGATCTACTAATTGCACTACCCTTTACTCTGATTGTCAGCAATAACAACAACAAATGTTGAGCTTCTCTAGTCCCAAATCAGAATCTGTATTAGCTAAAAAGAATTCTCACAACCATAACCATACGAAAATCCTTTTAACAATAGACCCACCTCTAAATAAACAATGGGACTCTCATTCCCTCTACAGAACAGAGCAATCTCACTTTTCATTTTTCTAAATAGACCAGTCATGCACTACAGAGCAGATTCCCACTTTTCAGTTTTCACCTTTTATTAATGATTAATGGGTAAAATGGGTACCATCTTGACTACCCAATCATACCCTAGGTAATTAAAATTTCTAATATTAGGAATAAAAATGAATTTGATGGAAACAGAAATGAATCTTTTGTTTGATCTTGTTGCTCTATAGGCAGCTTAACATAAAAAGAAAAAAGAAAAAAAAAAAGAGCTTTATCAAAAGAAAATCTAATGAAATAAAATAAACTGATAAGTTACTGAAGTCAAAATATAACCAAATTCATCCCATCATGTGCTGAAGGGTCTCCCTCCCTTAACCTGTGGTTTTAGGGAATGGACAGCCCTCTAATCTGTGGACTAGCTATTTTAGAGTGAATTCTTGTAGAATCCATGATTTTGACCAAGAAAAACCATCAATGGTGGATTTATCTTTTCTACAATAGAACTAGACTCTGTAGACACTAGGGTATGAACCAAAACACACATAACTCATGTCCTTAACCCATCAGCCACTGACCAAGACTTCTATGCTTATAATATGCTGCAAACTTTACTTATTTGTTCCTGATCACAAGAACCATACCTTATACTGTTTATACTTAAGAAATTGGACATGCTATAAACCATAGAATTCTTTAAAAGTTTCTACTTTGGCTCCTAGTATCCCAGTCAATTTTACTAATTTGTATCATAGGAGAAAATGGAACCACATGTAAATTCTTGTAACTATCAATAAACTTTTTCTTCTTTCATTTTTAATTTTTAAACTTCTCAAATTTGGAACCTTTAACCATGTCTTCAATTATCTTTCAAGATTCATATGCTTTTCACATCATTTTATGGTTAACCCATCAATGGGCTCACTATCAGTATTCTATAGTGTGCAAGGGTAAGAAATTTCTCCCATTTTAAGTCAATATATTGCAAAATTACAAAGTACAAATCAAATTCCAAAAACAACCAGGAAGAGAACATTCTACATATACACTCAAATACAACTGTTGAACCTAGTTGAATTTATTCAAAATGGCTCTTTAAAAACTGAGGCAATGCATTAAGAACTACACCAATCCCATATCACAAGCACCCCAGAAGCTTTATATAAGGATTAGAAGGAGAAAAGGCAGAGTAAATCACTGAAAGCTATAAAGATTCATGCTTTAATCAACTTCACAACAAGAAAATAGGAAACCACTTTTACCTGGCAAACTTGTATTAGTTGATAGTATAATCTTCACAATGGAAGAGGGTGAAATGGGTTTATGGTCTGGGGAAGAGTACACGCCGACGTCGAACTGGGGTTGTCTTCCTCGTGGATTTCTCACCTAAGCTCTTCGCCGGCATCGGACCGATGTAGGTCTTCCTTGTGGATTTCTCAGGTGGGCGTGGTTTAAGTACCAAAGGCACAAGCGTTAGGGTACGGTGAAGAGTGAATAGAAGAAGGAAACAAAAAAAAGGTTGTATTTATTTGCTACAGTAGTTTCAGCTAAGCTACAATACCCATATATCCCAAAATAATGATCCACGTTTTTTAATTATTTGCTACAGTGTTTTCAGTTTTCAGTTTTCAATTTTAGCAAAATAAGTTCTATCCAAACGAACCCTTAGTGTGGCAAAATTTTGAAAGGCCAAACGTGGTAAACTGCGGCTGTTTTACTTAAAATCTGTGTATGTGGTAGCATTTTAAGAGGCCTTTTTTTTTTCCTTTTTGTCAATACCTCCTTAAATGCAAGAATCCACTTTCTCTCAGCTTCTATTATTATATATACTAGTGTTTAAGCTGCGCAATGCGTGGGATCATTTTATGAATTAGAAAACAATCAACTTAATATATTATACTTAATGTGATGGTAAAATAGAGAAGGGGGTGGATGGTTAGTTGTTCAAATAATGATGTTAATGTGCAGGTGTTCTTCTAAAAGACAAACAACCTAGCATCAATTCGTAAAGAAAAAATTTGTAAGAAGTGTGTAACATACGTTAGTTATAAATTTGTTTGTTTATTATTTTAAAATGTAGAAATTAATCCAAAAATTTTCATAATTCCATTTACGAAAAAACTATTATTACTATACATTCTAAAGTATGCATGTTGAAATCTAGTTACAAACATAAAGATTTGCATTATCAATAAAGATTTTCCTTTTGAGTGCCAATCTTCGCTTAGGCCAGCTCCAAGGCTAACAACTTCACTCTCAATCATCACAACCGAAACTTTGGTGGTATTTACAGAGGAGCCTAACAAATTACATTGAAATAAAACAAACATGCCTTTTCACAATTACTTAGAGCCAAACAAACTAACCTTTAATGAAATATAATCGCAGTCATGTTGAAATAGTCTTTGAAGGTAGGAGTTATGAAATAAAACCTGAACATAATTAAATGAATAAGTTTAGCATACATCAAGAGCGTCACATTTTTTATTTTTTATGCCATGCTAAACTCATATTCACCACCAACACCACTGCAATTTTTTTTCCATAGATGCATCTATATCAAATTGTTAACATGTCCAAGTTTAAATATTTATCTAATTTTGACTATTTTTAAGTTAAATCATCTCCCGTATGAAATGGAGAGAAAGTAATTAAACATCAAGTATGACAAACTGTTAAAAATTTTAAATATCGTTAAAAATGAGAAACATTCAAATTTTATATAGTAATATGTTACATAATCATATCGTGTTATTACACAAATACAATTTCTTGGTAAATGTTAAGATAGATGAAAACTAATTTATATTATCTTGAGTAAAATTTAGCCCCACAATTGTAGTGTATCACATAAAATCGGAACTACAACCATGTAAAAAGAGAAAATTAAAATTAGATATAATAACAAAATTCTTTTACACCGCAATAGAACCAAGAGAATTATTATAAAGCATAATCCAATATGAGTATGAGGCTAGGAGTTGTACTCTACATTATTGCAAGAAAAAAAAGAGAACAAACCTAGAATAAAGAACAAATAGAGAGCATATATAATTAGTTAAGAAATCAAACAGGCAAAATTCTAGTAATGAGGAATAATTAAAATTGTAACAAAATAAATATAAAATAACACAAATTTACCGTCAATATGATTTCCATACATCTACATCACACCCAATTACTCTGTATTTTATTGGCTTTCACGGAAACTAAACCAAAAAAAAAAAAAAGCATAAATCAATTTGCTATGTTTTTGAATCTAGTGTACTCAATCAAGTATTCTTGTGCCCACAATGAGATGCTCCATGGACCAGAGTGGATGCTCTGTAATTTTAGTCCATTGTTGATTTTTGGTTGCCAAATTCTCCACGCATTGTAGTAAAAATTTCTATGTCATTTGCTTTACTCAAATATGTATTCAATTACTCCCTTGAGAAATAAAGAGTGAACCTCCTGAAGTCCAGGCCATAGTCTGCAACTCTCCCAAATCTAACAGATTGTATAACATGCCAAAAAGATAACCAACTAAAAATAGAATAATATAGAAACAACGTAACAAACATGTTTATTAGTTTAGAGAGAAAGCAACATACCATTCCATTGCAATGACCACCATTAACTTCTTTAACATATTTTCACCTTTAAATTAAAAACAACAAAATTAAATGAAACCTTGATTATATAAGGTAGTCAAGTCAGGTCTATTATTAACCCATATTTGTCAAGTGTAACATTGGAACTATCAGATGACACATTCATTTACTTTTCTTTGTGTGATGGCAGAGCATATTCTGATAGCTAATTAATACCATTATAGCGAAATCTGAGTTGAAGGTAAGGAAACATGTCTGTGAAATAATAGGCAACTTTTGACTTTAGATTAAAATATAAACATAATTAATGCGTAACTTGTCCAACAGACGACAAAGGAGCGCTTCTCTTTGGAGGCAACCACACCCTCTGCTAGGTTTTACTTGACAGTGGGAGTTAATAATTGGCATTATCATTATTCCTTGCAACCCAAACTCAAAAAAATAAGAGTCGGAGAAAAAAGGGACTCTCTCCTATAATTGAAACACTTCAATTTGGCTTAGGTATCATCACAAACACTTAGGGCTGATGAGGTTGGAATCTTTTCATATGCTATGCACTAAAGTGCTGGCTATTGTAGGCAATAATGTAGGATGATGATAAACACCGTTTCCCCTTGGATCTTGACAATAGAAACAACCTACAACATCTAACATTCCATGAGGTAAAAGAGATGACAATCCAACTACAAATTGTAGACCACTGAATTCATTTGATGTCAAGCTTTACATTCAGACTCAATTGCAAGTTGGACTACAAATATCAGTAGCATAATCAATGGCAAATTATATAGCAAAGTATAATTCCAAGCCAAATTTGATTCTAAGGAACAACATATGGTCCAACTCAAATTTTTGCAGGAGAAGAAACGACATTTTTCTCCTATCCTTTTATCTTAATTTTTCCCTCAAATATGAAGAATAAATTAAAATTTTGATGAAAAAATTAATGTATAAATAATGTGACTTCCTCCACCGACAATAATGTGAGTTAAATATAAATAAGCAGAATCTCACCAAAACTGGTGTATTAAGAGAAGGTCTTAACGGTGTATTAAGATTCCCAAAACTGGTGTAGCCTTTCACTTTTAAAATGTACATGCATATAATGAACAAAGCAGAGATATGTGGCAGAGAAAGAAAGCAGTAGGAGAAGAATTTAAGCAACAGGGCAGTTCACTTAATGTCCTAGATAATGAATCCCAACAATCACCATAAGGAGCTGTTAAATGAAACTGGTGCAATCAATCATAGCAAATATAATTTGTACTAAGTTTCTCTACAATAAGTTAGGAATACAACTATATCTATACAGCAGATACACTTGCCAATGTAACTTGGATAGAGTTAGATCCAGAATTACCACTTCAAATAGTTATCTTCTTCTCTAATTTATTTCTCTCTTTTCAATATCAATTTCAAATGAAGCTAGATTCTTAACAATACTCACAGTGGTTCAAGATTAATCTACATAGTTCCAATGGCTTTAAAAAAGGGACCATTTAGAAATAACAAACACAAAAAGTTTAAAATTTAAAATAAAACTTTACTGTAGTTTTGATTGCTCAAAGGTTTGCACTTTGAGTAACAAAGCAAATCTGCATATTATGTGAACTCAAAATCAAAGCAACCCAAATATTCAAAATCAATTGTAAATACCCAAAACATTAAACCAAGCCAAATACCCTAAAAACAAATTTTCTTCTAACCAAAATCCCTTAATCAAAACCAAACCTTACCCAAAATACTAATCTAAATCATAATTATCCCCCAATTGATTCTCCCAAAAAAAATCTCCAATTGGTCAATCTCTCTGCTCCCTGTGTCTAACCAACTCTCTCTCTCTACCGTTCTCGGACTTTTGGCCTCTAAACCTTGATTATCCAAAGCCAATTATAAATACCCTATAATTAAATCAAAATCAAACATAAAATTAATTGAATCCAAATACTCCCAAAAGTTTCTAGTATACTGAGAAACAAAATCAAATCAAAACCTAATGTAACCCAAATACCAAAATACAAATCAATCCAACCAAATTTCTCAAAACTAATTCATATTTCATACCCAGATCTAAGAAAAAAAAAACTTACCAGTAGTAGTTCTCTCTCTATGTCTGTATCTTTGCGTGCACCTTTAGGTTACCGGTGCTGATTCTGGTAGCCTAAGTCCGGCAAGGAACGAATGGTGGTGGGAAAATGATGGTGATAGCCAGTCGGCCGTATGAACTCTGTCTCCTCTCATCTCCATATCGCAAGCTTTTTTTTCTTTTCTTTTTTTCTCCTTCTCTGCTTCTTTCCCCATTTCCTCACCGTCTCTCTCTCTTTCATCGCCTCTCTATTTGTATTTCCGTCTATTCTTTCATTTTAACCGGTTTTTTTTTTTTTTTTTTTTGTTATTTATTATGAGAGGCTTTTAAATGATGCGTAGATTGCCAACAAACATAATTTATCATTTTTTAACTTATACATAGTAGAATTTTAAGAGGTCATTTTTTCTAACGTGGCAACACCTCTTTAAAGGCTTCTGCTTTTATATATAGTATTAGACAAGTAGTTACAAGTAAAAGAATCTTACTACCTTATACTAACTTATAGTTGAACCGTTACTCGAATACCCAATTGGATTTATTCTGTAGTGACAATCTCTTCTTTTAATACACGACTCCTAATACGTGACTAACTAACAGATGTGCGGATCCCAGTACGCAACTTGATTACCAACTTGAGAAGGATGTTGGCCACGATTTTAAAAACCGGACCGACTAATTCAACTGGGAAAACCGGTGCAGTCCGGTCCGGTTAAATACCTCAAAATCGGTCAACAACAGGTTAAAACCGAGAAAAAACTGGTCAAAAATCAGAAATTTAAAAAAAAATGGTTCGATTCTCGGTTCGGTTTTTAAAACCATGATGTTGGCTGCAAAGTTCATCAGTTCATCACATGATGAAGATCACGAATTTTCTTGGCCACAAAACCCTATGGTGTACAAACACAGCAGTTTATTTCTTCTAGATGAATTAGGGCAAACTAGGTTTCCGATCACAATTTGCATGAACAACTCTTTGCTTCACACTTGTGCAACTTGAGCAACCCATGACGACTCTTAAAACAATCCTTATATATATTTAGAGTTGTGAGAAAAGAAGGCTTAAACATACATTCCCGGATTGGAATGAAATCTGATATGAAAAACATTTTTTTATAAATCTCGACAGATATCCTATTTATCGAGCAACCGTCAAGTCAGGGCTAAAACAACTTTTTAAGCCTTGATAGATATTAAATGTCGAGCTAGCTATCAAGCTTTAATGAACAACACTTCTTCACTTGTTTTTTGGACAGACTTGCATGACTTTAGCATTTGAACTTGAAACCTTGTTTCTTGAAGCATTAAACACATCCTAGATCCACCCAATTACAAGTAAAGTGCGTTTTGTCAAAGGATTAACCAATTACATAAAATATTAACATATGTTCCTAACATGATTCACATATTTCCTAACAATTAACATAAATAATTATTAGTGCAAGACCTATGTATAAATCATTAATATATTGAAATAAATGTATTTATTTTTAAGTATTATAGCGTGACAATTAATTAATACCTGTATATAAATGCAAAGATTGCTAATTGGAAGGCTAAATAAAGATAACTTTGCTTCTTCCAAAAAATGTACAGCAAGGCAAAACCTTATAGGGGAAGAAGATAACAATTAACTAATTTATAATGACGTGCATGGCAAGAATATTATTGATGGCAAGCTACTTAAACACCAAAATAAATAAATGTTTGAATTACTTCTTTGTCCGTGAGGCTTATGTTGTAAAATTTACAATATCCTAGCATCACTTTACTTATTCCTAAACACTATGAAAGGAAAAAAGAAAAAGGAAAGGTAAAAAGCCTGTTGATGTTGGGTTGGTTATTCGTGGTTTAATGGATGGGATTCAATTAAAATTTTATTTTGAGTCTCGAGTTTAGTTGAGTTTAGGTTGATAGTTTCTTAAGCCATGTGATCCAACCTAATTTCCTATATATATAAATTTATTTTATTAACCATATATTTAATTTCCTAAACTGATTCATTTTGTTATTTTAATAATTAGTTTTGATAAATTTAAAAAAAAAAATTAATATAATGTAGACATATTATGTGAATTGTAATAGTTTATTAAAAAATTAATAAACAATTATTGAAAGTCTATTTGTTACAATGCATGAAATATTTAAGCACAACCCACCGACGCAATCCAACCCATGTGGATTAGATTAGGTAAGCTCCTACATATGTAATAAATTTAGGTTGGGTTGGAAGTTTTTCAATCCAACAAGTTTGTGTTGGATTAAAAAAAGCATTCCAACCCAACCCATGCACGCTCTAGATATATTTAATAAGATCATAATCAAGAACTTTGTAATTTAGTGGAATTTTGGTTTAGTATAAGTAGAATTAGAGTTTGAATCCCTTCTTACCACTTATGGTAACAATTAAATTATAAAAACTATATAAGTTATAAGATTCTAGAACTGCCAAAATGCATAGATATAAACATTTCATTTCATTCAAATAATAAAATATCTAGTTAAGAAATTTTATTTTCTCATTTCATTCTTTGTTTACCTTTTGTCGAGTTAAGCATTGTCAATTTATGTCTATTGCTTGTATTAAATTTACTTTGTTCATACGAATTGAAAAGGGAAATTTTGGCCAAAAAAGAGAAGAAAAAATAGGATTGTGTAATTTTTTGTTGTGCAGCCGTAAGTATAGTTGCCTCTTCCGCCTAGGATTGTGTACTTGCAGCATTTATTGCAAGGTGCATTTTCTCGTGTACATCCTTTATATTGGTTTGGCAATTTGAAATTGGAGTCCTATCTAGTGGGTCTGTGAGTCGTATAAGAAGATTTTCGATTCACCACGGGCATCTTCTATTACATCCAAGTTCAAAATCGTAGAAATGAGTCCTAGCCTATACAGAACAGTTGTAATACTGTCTAGGTATGAAAGTAAAGCTGAAAAGCAAAAACGATAGTCCCTGGATATTTTGCAAATGCTTTCTATAAGGGCTTGATATGAATTAGAAATATCGTAGAAATGAGAGGTGACTAGTAGAGGGATAATCAAGATTGACAGGCAACTAATTGGAGATGCCATTTTTTAAAGTTCTCTTTCAAGAATAATATTGTTGATTCATGTATCTTTGGCTTCCTATTTATAATATATTAGATTGCCATAAGATAGAGTTATTTTCCACTAAGATTGGTTGGCATGGAAAACAACTCTGTTCCATGTCAAGTTAAATAAGAGAAGTTAAATGATAATTTTTTTTTGACCCATTCTTTTTGGATACTACTAAATACAAGAAAGTGTGGAAAACCATCAAAATAAACAACATTAAAATTTTAAAAAAGGAATCATTTCCCAAAATGCTTTTTTTTTTATAAGAAAACTATCTTATTTTCCAATATATGGTAACAATCTCAAAATGAGTTGAAATTTTTTTTTAAATTATCTTTTAATTTCCAATATATGGTAACAACTCCATCTATATTTGAATTACCTTTTTTTAGCTTGACGTGAGAAATGTTTTTTTTTTTTTCCATTTGTTTTCTAACATGGGGATGAAGTTGCTTCTCTTCGTGCTTGCTTGCAACCCAAAATGAATCCAAATTCATCTCCAAGATGGACTTCAATTGCCTTACCAATCCCTTCTATCAAAACCATATCTGGGTCCTCCAAATCATCCATTTCTCAACATGGGTTCTCCTAAACTTTTCTTGGGTTTTTTTTTTTTTCTCAATTCTTGCTATTTCACAGTCAACACCTGAGCCCTTGTCTATGATTTATGGGATTTGATCATATGTAACTTGTACTATGTCAATGATTATTGCAATTGAGAGTAAGGCAAGACGATGTTAGTCGTGGTCCTCAGATTTCTTTTAAAAAAAATTTCCCATCTTTTCAAACATTTGCATGAATATTGTAGGGACTCATAGTCCTCAAATTTCTTGCAAATGTTTTCCCATATTTTTAAAAATTTGCATGAATATTGTAGGGACCATGTGACCTATTTATAATAGTGATGGTCCCTTTTTTTTCAATCAATATTGACAGATGTCACTCCTAATTAAAATATATGATATATAAAAATTAAATCCATCACATATATGTGATAAAATATGGTATACCAATGAAAAAGATAAAGAAAATTATTTAAATAAAAACAAATAATATTAACACAAAGATGCTATCAAAGAAATATTGAATATAATGCAATAGTACCATATTAATTGAGAAAAAGAGAGATGATTACAAATAAATATTAATACAAGCAGATCTTTATTTTTATATGATAATATCAGGAAGTAGCAATTTAGCTACAAGAACCTTAACAAACATATTCTTATTATAGATCACATAAGATTGTGTTGACAATATCTTAAGATGACGTTATCATAGAAATTATAACAAAAGAAATATCGATTACCTTCGCTATTTTGGAAGTGTAATTTGATATTGGTGAGCTCTCAAATTGATTAGTACATTCTGTAAGTTTCTGTTGTGCAGATGTAAGTATAGTTGCCTCTTCCGCATAGGATTGTGTACCTGCAGCGTTTCTTGCAAGTTCCATTTTATCGTATACTTCATCTATATCGGTTTGGCAATTTGAAATTAGAATCCTATACACTAGGTCTGTGTTTCCTATAAGAGTATTTCCGATTTCACCATTGACATGTGATATTATCTTCAAGCTCACAGAAGTAGAAACGAGTCCTAGCCTATATAGAACATCTGTAAGACCCTCTGGGTCTGAAAGTAAAGTTGACATGCAAAATCATAATCCAAGGACTTTTTGCAAACCTTTTCAAGAAGGGCTCGATCTGCATTAGAAAAATGGTAGAAAAGAGAGGTGACTAGTAGAGGGATTATCAAGATTGATAGGCAACTAATGGGAGAGGCCATTTTTTCTTTTTTCCTTTTTCTTAAGTTCTTTGTCAAGAATGATATTGTTGATTCATGTATCTTTTGGCTTCCTATTTATAATATATTAGGTTGGCATGAGACAGAGTTATTTATAATGTCAAGATGTGCTAATTAGTTGCTCTTGGTAGGTTCTTAATATATATATATATATATGTGTGTGTGTGTGTGTGTGTGTGTGTGTGTATTTAATATAAAATTTTTAAAATAACCATATAATTCATTTTACATAAATAACTATTGCATCACCTATTAATAAGTAATACAAATAAATGTTTGTATTTATTAACACATGACAATAAATTATTCATTTGACTTAAATGCAAAGTTTTGCTGAGGTAGAAGTCTAATGAAGATATTGTGTGGCTGAAAAAAAAAATGACAAAATAAATAGATATTAATAAATGCCATTATTATCATATTTAATACTTCATGTACAAAGACAATTGAAATAAATGTTTATTAATAACTATCATAATAATCAAGTTTCATATTTATTTTTAAAATATATCTAAACAAATTTATTTATATTTTATATTGAAATTTTCACAAGTTTAAAACAAGTGTGTGTATATTTCATCAAATGGTCATACTAACGAGTGCCCTTAGAGCAATGGTTAACAATCCATATTAAGAAGTTTTGACACTACTTTTATGGAAAATGAAAAAGTTATCAAAATATTAATTTTTTTTTTCATTTCCCATAAAAACTTTCTTTAAATGGATTATTAACCAATATCCTAAGAGCATCCATTAGTATTTCCCTTCATCAAAAAAGATAACCATATAAATTTATTTAATGATAGGTCAAGAATGTATTGACCCCTTGTGATAAATTAATTGATTAATTACCCAAGTTTATTAATTAATCAAATTAACATGCAATGTACGTGACAACACAAATAAATTACCAACTAAAATATAATGTAGTGGGAAATAAAGTTGGCACGGTGATTTGTATACAAATGGAAAAAACCTCCAAGGCAAAAACTCCACCGGGTGGATTTTAAGGTCACCACTCTCAAGAATTCACTATTATCACAACAAGTGGTTACAAGTAAAGGAATCTCAGTACTTTATATCAATCTACAGTTGAACCCTTTCTCCAATACCCAATTGGATTTGTTCTATAGTGACAATTTCTCCTTTTAATGCACAGCTCCCAGTACGTAACTAACCAACAGATGCACGTATTTCAGTATGCGACTTTATTAGGACATATGTGTTTCACTTGTTTAGAACATATGTCATTCGTTATGTATGTAATTGGCTAATCCTTTGTCAAAATGCACTTTACTTGTAATTTGGTAGATTTAGGATGAGGTTAATGCTTCAAGAAACAAGATTTCAAGATCAAGTGTTAAAATCATGCAAGTCTGCTCAAGAAACAAGCTTAGAAGTGCTCTTCATTAGAGCTCGGCAGCTGGCTCGACAGTTGCATTAATCGAGCTTTAAAAAGCTGTTCTAGCCCTGAGGCTCAACAGCTGCTCGACAGCACCTCAACACCTTTATCTGTCGAGATTTAAGAAAAACAGATTTTAAATTTTGTTTTAATTATGATCCGTGGATGTGTCTTTGGGCCTTCTTTTCTTCTAACCCTAGACATATAAAAGGATTATTTTAAAGGCCGTAAAAGTGTGGCAAGTTGCACAAGCATTAAGGAATCTTTGTTCATGCAAATTGTAACTTGAGACAAAGTTCTTGCCCTAGTTCATCTTTCTTGTGAAAAAGTTGCTGTGTCTTTGTACCGTAAGGTTCTGTAACTGAGTATCTTCTTGATCTTCATTGTTGATGAAGTGAAGAACTCTGCAACCAACATTCTTCTTTCTCAAGTTGGTGAGTGAGTCACGTATTGGGATTCATGCAAAGGAGGTAGTCACGTACTGGGATCCGTGCATCAAAGGGTGGCGTTCATATATTGAAGAGTTTAAAGGTTTTGAAGCGGTAGAAGGTTTCTACTATGAGTTTATCTATGGGAATTATAGAGTCTAAGGACAAAAGTTTTGTACTAGATCTGAAATTTCTCTTTACTATAGTAAATTGCTTTTTGGGAAGGTTTCCCCCTAGGTTTTTTACTGTGAAACTGGTTGGTTTCATTGGTTTTCCTGGGTCATCATATCTTGTTTTGTTTTATTTTTCCGCTGCACTTAGTTTTGACATAATATTGATGTTTGTTTGTTTTAACAAGTTTTATGCATAATAAATCTAATTAACAATTTGGATTTAAACTTATTAATTCTATCACCGGGGTCTAAATTCTCAACAAGTGGTATCAGAGCAAGTACACTCTGATTGGATTAATTTCTTGAGTGTGATCCTTGACCCCCGTTGTCATGGATCGTGGACAATCTTTTTTGATTCCTCCTTTATTTGATAACACTAATTATGCATACTAGAAAGTTCGAATGAAAGTGTTTTTGCAGGCTCTAGGTGAATAGGTATGGCAAGCTGTTGAAGTTGGCTGGATTAAGCCAAAGAAAGCGCTAGTGGATTAGGATGATGCAACAATCACAGCGGCAAATTTCAACAGTAGGGCCTTGAATACCTTGTTTGGTGGGGTAACCAATGAGGAATTCAAGAAATATCATCCACGAAAGTTGCCAAGAAATCATAGACCATTCTTGAGACCACCTATGAAGGTAACAAAGCAGTGAAGACTGTGAAGCTTCAAAGACTCACTAGTAGCTTTGAAGAAATAAGGATGGAGGAGGATGAGACCTTTAATGACTTCTATGCTAAATTCATGGATATTGTGAATTCTTCCTTCAATCTTGGAGAATCTATTATGGAATCCAAAATTGTTAGGAAAATCCTTAGGTCCTTACCTAAAAGATTCCATGCCAAGATCACTACCATTAAAGAAGCAAACGACATTGATCAAATTCCTCTGACTAAGCTTGTAGGAAACCTTCAAACCTATGAGATGGGATTAGGCTCAATAGGAAAAGGTAGAAAGAGTAAAAACTTGGCTCTTAAGGGTTTAGATGAATATATCGGGGACTCTAAAGATGAAGATGAGGATGTGGATCTAACCTTCATAATTAATGAGATTATCAAGCTTCTTCAGTTTAGGAAAAAGGATAAAGGCGAACCTCCTACAAAATCTAACTCCTCTAGTAAGGGTAAGAATGAGAAACCCCCTACCCAATGTCATGAGTGCAAGGGTTTTGGTCATATGAGAATAAAGTGTCCAAACTACCTTATGAAGGAAAAGACCAAGAAGTCAGAAGATAAAGGGTTGGTTGCTATTTGGAGTGACACTAAGAATGACTCTTCTGATGAGTATGTGGATGAATGTAGTCAAGTTATGGCCTTTGCCTGCCTCAACTGATAAGGTGATTATGGAGAGTGCTAGTGACAGTGAGGATTCTTCTGATAAAGAAGTACCCAAGAAGTTGACCCTTCAAGAAGCCTATGATAAGCTATGCACTGAATTCATAAAATCTGAAAAAAACTTCTCATCTTTGTAGAAAAGAGCTTAATGAGGTAAAAACTAAAAAGACTTGATCTGTTAGTCAAATTAGATGAGACTACAAGGTTAGTTGAGACTCTCATTGTGGAGAACACCTCATTAGAAGAGAAAGTCAAGAATCTTGAGGTTGAGCTTAGTCAAGCTAGAACTCAAATGAAGAGAATTTCTAGTGCAAAATGTGAAGAGGTCTTGAGTGCTCAAAGCCTAGTTCTGATAAGACTGGCTTAGGATAGGCTGTCTCCTCTAGCCCCTCCTCTTCCACGGCTTCTGGATCAAGGACTGTCATTGTACGTCAATCTGAGAAAGGTAATAAAGGTATGAAATCCAAAACTATTTTGGCTAATTCTAAATCCTTTGTTAGACCTCATGTTTGTCACCATTATGGTGTTTCTAGATACATTCGTCCTAATTGCATTAAGTTGTATCCTCAAAAACAAGTGTCCAAACGGTCGTAGGTTTCTTCTCAAGGAACCTACACCTTTGTTTGGAGAGTTATTAAAAGTCTTGAACTTTTTAACTCAATTTCAGGAGAATCTTAATTCTTCTATGTCCTTTAGTAATCATACTAGGACCCGTGCTTTTTCTTCTTCACGGCCAAAGACTCGTGCTGTGTGGGTAAGAAAGGAGCCTAAGACTTAATTGTCTTTTCTATTTGTCCTCTGCTTCAATTCTTTCTACATAAAGTAGGACTCTTTTTGCTTGATTTCTTATCTGCTTTTGGAATCATGCTTTCATGCATTTGCACCCTTCTATCATGCTTTCATGCATATGCATCTTTCTTTCATGTTTCCATGTTGTTGTTTTTGTTTAGTTTTTATTTTGTTTTGTTTTCAAAATAAAAAAATTTGAGAAAAATCAGAAAAATACAAAACAGTGTGTGTTTGTGTACATCGGTCCTTGTGAACCTTAAAATAGCCATTGAAACTGAATTTTCTAAACTTTGTATCTCTTGTAGTTTAGATGAGCAGCTCTATGCACAACTAAGCAAGTGAGCTTTGTAACTCTTTGTTTGTGATGAGTAAGGTTAAGTGATCTCTTGAACTTAACACTCGTATCACTCGTTTTGACGGATAGGACTAGAAAATGCTAAGAGAAAGGCATAAATAACCATTTCACCACTGTTACTCGCCAATCATGATATGACATTTGTATGCTTCAGCATAACAAAAGTGCAATGTCAAAAGCTTAACACAACTAGGTATTTCTTTTCTCTCTTTCATATATCCATGCATGATTTGATTAATAAAAAGAAAATAAAAGCAAAAAGATCAAAAATGCTTTAAATATGATTGTAAGCATGTTTTCTAGGAAACGTGGGAGTTATAGGATGTACCTCAAAGGTAATAGTCCCCATCAAACAGTTATGATTATGTGTGAGTTAAAGTGATTTTCTCATATCTCAAATCTTCATAACATAGAGACACTTATGCAATCTTACGATATTTTCACACACAACACGCAAATTTCTTTGCTACTTTTGATACATGTGCAGGTATAATGTGATTTGGTCATCACAAGGTTTACATGTGTTGATGTATGCTCACTAAATTGTCTTAACTTATTTTTTAAATATAAAATCGGTTAGACTTGTTGTGTGTGTGTATGTGTGTTTTAGGAGCTATATGCTTCACTCTTTGTTGGTTAAGAGATGCTTTTGAGAGGTTCAAATGTTGGTTGGTTCATTGGCTGAGTTGCAGTTTGATTTTTCATTCATATTGTGTTTTTCCCTTCTTGAAAAACTGTGTTTAAGCCATCTCGACACCTTCTCGACACCTCTCGATACCTAGCTTATCTGTCGAGCTCTTCAGTTGCATCTTATCGTAATCTCAACACCTCTCGATAGCTAGGGGATCGATCGAGAAAGTTTCTGTCTCCTCGATAGCTTTCGGATAGCTGCTCAATCCATCGAGGTCACTCAATAGCTCCTCGATATCTCTCAATCAATCGAGATCCTCTGCATGCATTTTTCCATTTTGCATGTTTATTTTATCTTGTCATCCATAGCATATTGTTTCATTACATTCATGCATTTTATGGATTCCTTGTGCCCTCTTGATCATTCTTGATCATCTTTATGTTCTTTGGTAAAACTTTATAGCTTCCTGTACCATCTATCAATCGTGACAAAAGGGGAGAAATCGGAGAATTTGTGGTTTCTTTCTTTAAGATTCTACAAGTTAGGGGGAGAAATACATGCCTCTGTAAGGGGGAGATGTGTTTCATCTTGTTAGGAGGGTGTTTACCTCCTTAATTGTTGTAGGAGCTACTTTTAGCTGCTTTTTCTTGTACCTTAGGTCTTGTGACCATGTTTACGTACATTGTGCTTATCTTTGATATATATGTGATAATGTATGTTTCTTTCATCTATCTCTACATGTGTGTTTTTCTTTTCCCTCTTTATACACATGTTTCTTTATTTGTATGCAATCTATTATTTTTGTTTCACACTAAGATACCTTGATGAGTTTTGTTTTAAGTGTTTCAAAAATACAGGTTGTCAAAGTCTACTTGGCATAAACTCTCTTCTTGCAAAGTTTTTCAAGAGTTTGTGTTAGGTTAAATTTTATTGTATTCAACAAGTGTATATAAGTTGAGTGATTTATGACTTCTCTCATATGTTCATTTGTTTGTTGTAGCTTTGTCACTGATTGCCAAAGGGGGAGATTGTTAGGACATATGTGTTTCACTTGTTTAGAACATATGTCATTCATTATTTATGTAATTGGCTAATCCTTTGTCAAAACGCACTTTACTTGTAATTGGGTAAATTTAGGATGAGATTAATGCTTCAAGAAACAAGGTTTCAAGATCAAGTGTTAAAGTCATGCAAGTCTGATCAAGAAAGAAGTTTAGAAGTGCTCTTCATTAAAACTCGACAACTGGCTCGACAACTGCATCTATCGAGTTTTAAGAAGCTGTTCTAGCCCCAAGACTTGACAGCTGCTCGACAGCACCTCGACACCTTTATCTGTCCAGATTTAAGAAAAAAAATTCTGAGTTATGTTTTAATTCTAATCTATGGATGTGTCTTTGGACCTTATTTTCTTCTAACTCTAGACATATAAAAGGATTATTTTAAGGGCCGTTAAAGTGTAGCAAATTGCACAAGTATTGAGAAATCCTTATTCATATAAATTGTAACTTGAGACAAAGTTCTTGCCCTAGTTCATCTTTCTTGTGAAGAAGTTGCTATGTCTTTGCACCATAGGGTTCTGTAACTGAGCATTTTCTTGATCTTCATTGTTGATGAAGTGAAAAAATTTGCAACTAACATTCTTCTTTCTCAAGTTCGTGAGTGAGTCATGTACTGGGATTCATGCAAAGGAGTTAGTCACGTACTGGGATCCGTGCATCAAAGGGTGGTGTTCATATATTGAAGAGTTCAAAAGTTCTGAAGCGGTAGAAGGTTTCTGCTGTGAGTTCATCTATGGGGATTGTAGAGTCTAGGAACAAAGGTTTTATACTAGATCTGAAACTTCTCTTTACTATAGTGAATTGTTTTTTGGGAAGGTTTCCTTCTAGGTTTTTTTACTGCAAAACTTGTTTCATTGGTTTTCCTAGGTCATCATATCTTGTCTTATTTATTTTTCCACTACACCTAGTTTTGACATGATATTGATATTTGTTTTTTTAACAAATTTTATGCATAATAAATCTAATTAACAACTTGGATTTAAAACTTGTTAATTCTATCAATCGGAGTCTAAAATTCCCAACAGACTTGATCACTAACTTAAGAAGGATGTTGGCTGCAAAGTTCTTCATTTCATCACATGATGAAGATCACGAAGTTGCTTGGTCACAAAACTCTTTGGTATACAAACACAACAGCTTCTTCAAGATGAACCAGGGCAAACTAGGTTTCTAATCACAATTTACATGAATAACTCTTTGCTTCACACTTGTGCAACTTAAGCAACCCATGACGGCCCTTAAAATAATCTTTATATATGTTTAGGGTAGTGAGAAAAGAAGGCTCAAACATACATTCACGGATTGGAATGAAATCTGATCTGAAAAACTAATTTTTATAAATCTCGACAAATACCCTATCTATCAAGCAGTAGTCGAACCACTGGCTAAAACAGCTTTTTAAGCCTTGATAGATACTAACTGTCGAGCTAGCTATCAAGTTTTAATGAACAATACTTCTTCACTTGTTTTTGGACAGACTTGCATGAATTTAATGAACAATACTTCTTCACTTATTTCTTGGACAGACTTGCATGACTTTAACACTTGAACTTGAAACCTTGTTTCTTGAAGCATTAAACACATCATAGATCCACCCAATTACAAGTAAAGTGCGTTTTGTCAAAGGATTAACCAATTACATAAAATATTAACATATGTTCCTAACATGATTCGCATATTTCCTAACAATTAACATAAATAATTATTAGTGCAAGACCTATGTATAAATCATTAATATATGGAAATAAATGTATTTCTTTTTAAGTATTATAGCATGACAATTAATTAATACCTGGATATAAATGCAAAGATTGCTAAATTGGAAGGCTAAATAAAGATAACTTTGCTTCTTCCAAAAAATGTACAGCAAGGCAAAACCTTATAGGGGAAGAAGATAACAATTAACTAATTTATAATGATGTGCGTGGAAAGAATATTATTGATGGCATGCTACTTAAACACCAAAATAAATAAATGTTTAAATTACTTCTTTGTTTGTGAGGCTTATGTTGTAAAATTTACAATATCCTAGCATCACTTTACTTATTCCTAAACACTATGAAATGGAAAAAGAAAAAGGAAGAGTAAAAAGCTTGTTGATGTTGGGTTGGTTATTCGTGCTTTAATGGATGAGATTCAATTAAAATTTTATTTTGAGTCTCGAGTTGAGTTAAGTTCAAGTTGATAGTTTTTTAAGCCATCTAATCTAACCTGATCTCCAATATATATAAGTTTATTTTATTACCCTTATATTTAATTTCCTAAACTGATTTATTTTGTTTTTTTATAATTAGTTTTGATAAATTTAAAAAGTTTTTACTATAATTTAGGCATATTATGTGAATTTTAATAATTTATTAAATAATTAATAAACAATTATTGAAAGTCTATTTTGTTACAATGCATGAAATATTTAAGCACAACCCAATGACACGATCCAACCCATGTGGATTAGATTAGGTAAGCTCCTAATAGATTAGGTTGGGTTGGTGGAAGTTTTTCAATCCAACAAGTTTGCGTTGGATTAAAAAAGCATTCCAACCCAACCCATGCACACTCTAGATATATTTAAAGATTATAATCAAGAACTTTGTAATTTAGTGGAATTTTGGTTTTAGTATAAGTAGAATTAGAGTTTGAATCCCTTACCACTTATGGTAACAATTAAATTAAAAAATATATATGTTATAAGATTCTAGAACTGCCAAAATACATAGATATAAACATTTCATTTCATGCAATAATAAAATATCTAGTTAAGAAATTTTATTTTCTCATTTCATTCTTGTTTACCTTTTGTCGAGTTAAGCATTGTCAATTTATTTCTATTGCTTGTATTAAAATTACTTTGTTCATACGAATTGAAAAGTGACATTTTGGCCAAAAAAGAGAAGAAAAAATAGGTGTTAGGATTTGAAGATGATAAATAATAATTGTAAGGATTTCGGATTTTGAAGAACTTTTTCTTTTTCTTTTTTTAGAGAAAGTAGATTTTGAAGTACCTGATTACATGATATCTAACTCTTTAAAACTAGATCTTGTGTATTCATAAAATCCAATATTGCCACATTGGAAATAATTAATGCTAAGTGGAATCATTCGGATTCCACATTATTATTATTTTAAATATTTTTTAGACATCCATTAACTTTTCCCTTTGTTAATTTGCATTCCACTAGACATCAGTTCTTTTTTTCTTTTTTTTTGGTGAGAAAAAGGTAAGACAATTTTATTGAATTAAATCATTTTGAAGTACAACATTCAAATCAAAAGGTAATTCTTCTACGCATACACTAGTGTCAACAAATAAAACTGCTCTTCGTGAGTGGTTCACATTTTTAATTTATTCTTTTTAAAAATCTAAAGTCTTATTTATTTTTGAAATAAAAAAAATTTTTCCAATTGTCCCAATAAAATAGTGTTTATGACATAATGAAAATGATGTTGTCCCACCAAGGATGGTTCACCGTTCACATGTTACTACGTTTTTATTACATTGTTAAAAAGTTGGTGATAGTGCCTGATTTCATAATTCTAGAGCATATCTAAGTGTATCCTCTCCAGATTTGGCATTTATAATAAGTATCCAAATTTCCAACTTCTATTTCCTCTACCCCCACCGCTCCCCCCCACCCAAAAAAAAAAAATCCAACTTCTATACATGCAGTTCAGGTTTATCAAAAAAAACATTTGCAGTTTACCATTATCAAATTCTTCATCTGACCTAGAAGGTAGTTCACCTAGACTTGATAACCCTTATTTGAGGTGGCTTTTTCCAGTTTGTACATAAGAAGTCTTTGAAATGGATAAGAAGAAAAGAAGCATTGTCGGAGTTCTTGACAATGTTATTGCTTGTTGCTCAAAAGGCTCATTAAGTCAATGATTTAGCAAAGTAGTATTGTGTTTAGTAATCATGGTTTTAAAAACCAGATCAAACTGGCCAGTTTGATTGGGAATCAAAACCTCAACTGATCTAGTAAAAGCCGCAAAAATCGTTAGTGCAACCAAAAACTGGACTTTTTTTCGTTTATTTGACCGTTTAAGTTTTTAAAACCATGCTCTTAATTGCCCTTTATTTTGAAGTTTAAACATGATTTTCCCAAGTTGTTATGAGCTGGTTGCAGTGTTATTTCCCTTTTTGCCTCTTCGACAATTGTCACTCAATCTCAAGACATGCCACAAACCTTCTCTTGGATTAGTGTAGACGTGAATAGCAACCCAAGCCAGCAAAGAAGCTCAATCAGGAAAAAAACGAAGCATGATCTTCAACAAATAGAAGACAACAACAAAAGATATATTAGCAACAATATTGTGCCAATTGCCAATTAAATATGTGGTAAATCACTGAGCCGAGTCAACGGTTACAATATCTAATATCACACTCAGGTTGTTAAGCCAACAACACTATGATATGATTTTTGCACAATCAAACTCATTTTTTACAGCCTCTGTTTCTACGTCTATAACCTGAAGGAAATATTATGGTTGGCTTAGTCGGTAGCTCATGCCGACCTCGAACGTTTTTGCTGGGATTTATTCCATCAAATCAAACCCATATAACTCCAAATTCTCCTCTTTCCTTTATTTCCTCTCTATCTTAGACAATCTGCATCACTCTATTTTATCCTCTAGATTTTAAGAGAGTCTTTTCCATAAAGAATCTCTCCTGCTGATGCTATATCTGGAGGAGGGTATATATGCAGCAAACTTTAAGATTGGACTTATACCAGCCCATCATTGGAACCGAATTGCTGCTAATGGAATGACCGGTTGTGGCTGAGAAAGATTATCACCATCACCTGATTAGACCAGGTAAAAGGACGTGAAACATGAAAGCACCAAGGATCAACTCCATGCGCCACCACATGGCCCTTTTGCTCACAGGAGGAACTTGGGGTTAGCAATGACGGAAATGGTTGGTATAGGCAGAAGCAGCAACCTGTCCACTATAAGAAGGGATTGCAAAATTATCAATGATCTTAAATTGTTTTTTTTTTTTCTTTTAGAAAAACAAACAATCAAAGGAAAAGATGTTCCAACACAAATGTATATATATATCACATATTCTACTTAAAAGTCACGATAACTTCTAAGAAATGGTGAAGTAAATTATATATGTATGTACAACACTTTTTCTTAAGAACTGAGATATAATTACCATTAATGATCTTAAAAATAATGCAACTTACCACATAAAAGTTAATAATAATTTATTATGTCTTCTCGAAATATAGTAACGTGCTATTCACTCATCTCACATCGATAGTGAATTTTACCATGAATTTAATTAGTTGAGTTCACCATTTCTTTGTTTGACATTCGATTGTCTAATCATGCTCATATTTATTCCATTTTATTGAAAGTAATTTCTTGTGGTGGCTATTATGTTTATGGTAAAGCTCTACCAAGGAAAAAATGTTTGACAAAAAGCACGAAGCTCCACTAAAAAAAACAAAACAAAACCAAAATGAACTTGATCAAAATGATCGTCACTTGCTTTTCTGGATTTGTAGCTACTTTCATAGTCTATGGAATTGTGTCTGATAACCCTAATATTTAACCCGAAGCACGAAGCTCAACAGTAATGGAGCTTTTTGACTCTAAAACGTTGCCAAACAAAGCTTAATCAAAGCCATCAGCCAGCTATGAAGTCAACAAAGCCGAGCTCGTCGCTCAAGCCAACCAAAATATTACACCTAATAAATAAATATCATAAGGATTTATACTTTTGTATAGCTTCCATAACTTGTAAATTTTGGTTTGAATATATAGAAGCCAGAAAACAATAGTCATATATATTCACAAAAGAATGTAACAAAAATTAGGTACATGCAACTTCAGTTAAAGAGTGCAAGAGAAGGCTTTATATTTACACTTTCCAGTCAAATGCAACACTACAATCTGGTAAATCACTAATTCGGTGGATGTGATATGTATAAGCATTTTGAGCCAAATATTTTGGATCTCTTTTTTTTCCCAACTATATTACTCTAGCTTTCCTCTTTCAATAGAATTGCCATATTTCCATAGTTTTAAAAATCGAATCGGACCGGTCGGTTCAACTGGGAACTAGACCTCAATCTGGTCTGATTATTAGTTAAAACCGGAAATAAAAGAAAAACTGGAAAACAATAGAAACCACCGGTTCAACTGGCATAACCGAAAATCAGTGCGGTTAAACCAATTTTAGCACTTTTTCATAAATATTTCAGTTGTTGTATTTATTAACCCAAAACAAAACAAAAAAAGATCTTGTTTCAAATTTAAGAAGAGAGATTTAAATTTTGAAAATGTTCTCTCAAGTATGAAGTGGTGAAGCCTAAGACACCCACAATTACCCAAAAACATCAGATTTATTTTACTTACCTTTTGCTCTAAAATTTATAAATAAATAAAAAATCAGATTTACTATATTTGTGTTGAGGAAGAACTAGAGAAGCCCGTAATGATCTGCTGCTTCAATTGAGGCTTTCTATTTTTTTTTGCTGCTCCTGCTTCTTGCAAATGCTCATATTCACGAGAGAGAGAGAGAAAGAGAGAGAGAGAGTATTGAAGAAAGAGATGTAAAGCAAAAAGTGATATGGAAAAATGTAAATAAGTGTGGTTGAAACTTGAACCAAACGTGTGGCAGTGGTTGACAGGTTGTAGAGATTTCAAAAAGGTGTTGTAGTTGGGATAAGTACTAACGTGGAGATTGTGTGGAAGGAAAAAAAATATATCAATTGGCCAATGATATTATTATCTATTGGCAAACTTACTTTTTGTTCTTTAAAAAGTTAAAAAATAACTAAAATATTTTACAGTAGGTTGCAAGTGTTTGGATATATTTTTTTTTTTTGTTTTTGTTTTGCTTGAATTGTGTTGAGTGTTGTCTAAAAGTTGGTAAGCCTGCTAAAGTTTAATGTATACTATTATTTAATTTTCTAGTTAAAATGACTTGGTATAAAATTATTTATTTATTTATTTTTATAATTATTAATTAAATTATTTATGACGTCATCGGTTCGACCATCGATCAATTTTTGGTCCGACCAAAAAATCGGTAATTAATCACTTTTTCGGTTTTTTCACGATACCGGTTTTTAAAATCATGCATATTTCATAAAAATAATATAGGGATGGCAACCCTAACATAAAAGTATGAGAAAAAACTAGGGTTCATATATGGGAACCTTTGAGAGTTGCTAAGTTTTTTCTGTGTCGACTGGCTGAAAGATTGGTTATGTATTTGTAGTGTTGGTGGGCAAAAGTACCTCTCTTGGTTTCTCCACAAAGACTTATAGTATTTGGAAAGTTATGAGGTCCATCTCCAGCTGCCATTAAGGATGAGATAAGAAGGTAAGAACAAGCTTTTTACTATTTATTTTTTCTTTTTTTAGTGTTTGAAAATAAGTTATGCTAGGATATTACAAATTTTACAACATAAGCCAAACAAACAAATAAGTAATTCTAACATTTATTTATTGTGGTGTTTAAGTGGTGTTGTCATCAATAATATTTTTGTCAACACATCATTTTGTAAGATTTTGTAATAATTTTGTAGTAGATAGTGTAAGTTTAAATTTATTCAATCATGTGTTGGCTTTATTCCGTGCCAAATTTGCTTGTATTTCAGTAATTAAATACCCTCTATTTAGGTGGGAATCATGTAAGGGTTGTGTGTGAGAGAGTATGAAGAATTCAAGTGTGTGTGCATTCAAGACCATTCTCGCAACTGATGACTCGCTAAAATGCCACAAGTGTGTAGCATGCAAGACGCTAAAGGATCACCACAGCTGGAGCACTACAGGACAAAATAGGACAATCTGACCAGTCAGTTATTTCGCGACTTAAACTCGCGACTCATCCTAGTCACGAGTTAGTCACTAGAACAATCTGTTTTATAAAAAAATGTATTTTCATATTCCTCACATACCCTACTATAAATACTCTTATACCCACAAAATGTAGAGTTTTTAAAGAGAATTTTGAGAGAGAAACTCTAAAGAACAACAAGATTGACTTATCCACAATCTTATACCTTTGATTTTCAAATTTCTTTACTTTCACCCTTTCCATTGACATACCCTTGAGAGGTTCATTAGCCAAATTTTTATCTCACCATACCCATATTAATGAGGAGATATTTTGGTGCTTGGGAAGCAGTTCAGAGAGGACCAATTTATTTGGTTGATGCAATGAGCTTATTGTAGGATCTAGAAGTTAAAGAAGACATGGTTAGGCTTAACCTTATTGGAGCAAGAAGCTTAGAGGGCTTAGGTGCATTGGGTAGAATAGACTTGGAGGGTCTATTATTATTCGTGTATCCCACCTTTATTCTTTAGTGGATCATTTACGCTTGGAGGGATCGGAGAGATTTTTCGTCGAATTCTTCAGTTTCCTCTTCAATAACACGTGCCGGTATTATCGTGTTTGCATCTCTCTAACCCTTACTCTTGCCTTTTAATTGCTACTGTTGTGATTAGTTGTGGTTTAGAGTAGTTTGTTTATTTGGGTATTGCTTGTACTTATCTTTCACACATCTATTGTTTAAGTATAAGCTTGTGTTGGTATTTTTGAAATTAGGAGTCTAAACATTCACTAGTGCTTTACACACCAAGTGAACTTTCAATTGGCATCAGAGCAGGTACACTTTGTCGGATTTCTATATCCTAAGTGTGTCCTTGACCTCAATGGATAGGTCTCAATCCCTAAATGCACCATCCTTCTTTGATGGGAGTAATTACACCTTTTGAAAAGTGCATATGCATGCATTCTTGTGCTCTATTGATGAGAGTGTATGGGATGCCACTAACAATGGTTGGACTAAGCCCGAGGCTGCCAAATCTACTTGGGATAAGGCAACCCTTGCAGCGGCCAATGCTAATAGTAAAGCTTTGAATGTTATATTTTATGGTGTCTCACCTGATGAATTCCACAGGATTTCACATGTTACAATTGCCAAGGACGCATGGGAAATTTTGGAGACCACATATGAAGGCACCAAGAAAGTGAAAGACACCAAGTTACAAATGCTCCCCACTCGATTTGAAGAACTAAAGATGAGCAAAGATGAGTCGTTCAACTCATTTTATGGGAAGTTGAACGAAGTGGTGATTGGCAAATTCAACTTGGGTGAAAAGACAGAGGACTCCAAGGTTGTGAGGAAGATTTTGAGATCATTGCCGGAGAGCTTCTGTGCCAAGGTCACCACAATTGAAGAGAGCAAAGACCTTGATAAGATTAAGGTTCAAGAACTAATCGGTTCTCTTCAAAATTATGAGTTATCTCTACCATCACAAAGTAAGAGCAAATCTCTTGCTTTTAAGAAAATCAATGAGAGAGTGGAAGCTCAAGATTCCTCGGAGGAGGATGAGGTTAAAAAAGAGGTAGTGTACCTTGCAAAGAACTTTTTCCAATTCTTAAAATTCAAGAAGGATGGGAAGTCTTTTGAGAAAGGTAAATTCTCAAATATCAAGAAGGACAAGAAAGACTTCAAGAAGAAACACTCGAAAGACACATCTCCACCTCAAGCAGTCACTTGCTATGAGTACAAAGGGCATGGTCATGTGAAGAAAGAATGTCTCACTCATTTGAAGGCAAAGGGTAAAGTCTTTGCTACAACCCTAAGTGACTCAGACAGCTCCAACTCCAATTCGGAAGAAAGTTATGACGAAGAAGGAAACTACTCTACATTTATGACCATTGCACTCGTGGACTCTTCGGAAGATTTGAGCACTCTAGTGGAAGAGCTCGGTGAGCACACCAAAGTGGAATCTATGGCAATTGGAGAGGAATCCGATGATGAAGATGAAGAATACATCTATGAAGAAGCAAAAGGATTGCAAGAATCCTACAATGCCCGCTTGAGAAGACCGGAGAGTGTGTTAGAGTGGCTAGGCAGCCATTAGAAAAATGAAGAAAGAGAATAAGATTACAAGAGCATACTTATGAGGTATAAAGAAATAAAATGTGAAGTTGAAATGATGAATGAAGAGCTAACAAATGCCCATTCTAGGATCAATTTTCTTGAGCTTAAGGTTATTCAAGCTAATGCTTAAGTGGAGCATGTTGCTTCAAAGAAGCTTGATGAGGTGCTTGGCTATCAAAAGCCCCTTTTCCAATAGAAATGGCTTGGGATACATTGGCGAAAGTAGCTCAAGCACCAATGTGTCTAAGGAGATGAAGTTTGTTAAAGCCAAGGAACCAATGGTATCAACTCCAATTGTTGAAAATGTGAAGGCTGAGAAGAAGCCAAATGTGATGGATCAAAAGGTTTTGACAAAACCTCCAAATCCATTTCTGGCCAAACCCAAGGCAAAATGGAAGTCTCTTCCAATGTCACAAAGAGGTCCTCAAACTCAACATTTTTGCCACCATTGTGGAATTCGAGGACATACTAGACCAAATGGCCACAAGCTTCACGCATTAAAGAATGCAGGTTCTCAAAGGCCAAGAGGACAAGGAAAGGGCAAGGGGAACCACAAGCAATCAAAACAGCGAGAAGTCGATCCCGGTATTGGTGATGTGATGAAGATAATATACACCATCACTTCTTGTTGAAAAACTTCACCCTAAGTTTGAGAATCGCAACTTAAGTACCCAATCGTCTAAGGATATCACCCTAAACACACATGCCATGTGAGTAAAGAAAGGTATTCATGCATAAGCATTAGAACATGTTCGTGCATCAATTCTTTCGATATGTTATGACATTGTCAGTTGTTTGCTTATTTTTTCATTCTAGCATTTTTTTTTTAATTGTTTTTGTTGCTTAAAAAGTTTTGAATATTTGTTCTTTTTTATCAATCTTTACTTGCTTTGTGTCAAAAATCCAAAAACACATAAAAAGTAGAAAATTCAAAAAGTTTGATTAGCATTATTGTGTATTGTCACACACATGTTTAGCCTTGTACCTTCATACTAATGGTTTTGTGCATTTATGATCTTAACTTGTTCTTTTTACACTTGTATCATTATGGGAAAAATCTTGACATCTATGTGACTGTTGTAAATAGATCTTCAAACTTGTCATGAATGATTAGCCAATAGTTTTGTTGACCTTGATACATGCATAGACTTGTGCTTATATCTCTTCCCACTCTTTTATGTTTTTGCTTAAGAGTTCAACCAATGTCAAATCTCAAAAAGAGATAATGAGCTGCAAAAGCCGTCACACATACTAGTATTTGACAAGGAAAAAGGGAAAACGACTTGTAATGAAAATGTATGGTGCCCAAAAAGCCAAAGGTTTATTCATCAAAATTGATATATTAAAAAATTTCAGGCATCGATCTCAAAATGAGATGTATCGTTCTTAAATGATCAAATGTTATGAAATGTAAGAAGCCAAAAGAAATGCTTCAATGTTATGTAATCAAGTTCTTTGTGAGAGGTCATATATGCTCATTTCTATAACTGAGATTGGTCACCTTACTTAATGCTAATTTTGTATGTCTTGGTTGAATTGATCATTGAAGCTTCACATTAGACTAAGGACCATCTCACATTTGATACCCCACACATCACACTTGTCTATGCTCAATGAATACCTTATTTATTTGTGTGATTGTACTTGATTAAATGTCTTGTACATACTAAATCAAATGTTGATCAAACACAAAAATATTTTTGAGTATTTTAGTTGTTTTTGAAAAGTAAATTTTTTTTGAAAAATTTCAGAAAATCCAAAAACTTTATAACTCTATTTTTGGCAACTCACTCGCAAGTCATGCCAATTGCAAGGTCCTAGTCGCAAGCTTACTCAGAAGGTTTCACGACTCCTTGGCGAGTGAGAACCCCAGTCACAAAAAACACTTAGAAAATTTTTCAAAATTTCTAGGTTTTGGTCATTTTTACGATTCATTTTTGTGACTTGGTCACGAGTGGAAGCTCCAGTCGCGAGTTTACTCAGAGAGGTTTGTGACTCACTAACGGGTGGATGTCCTAGTCATGAAAAATACTCAGACAAAATTTTCAAAATTTTGTTCAAGGGATTTTGGCGACTTGTTTTGGCAACTGGCTCGCGGGTCATCTGAGTCATGAAAATGGCGTGTTTTGCACAAATAGGGTTAAATCTCAAACAGTTTTCAAAAACTTTTCAGTTTTTCCTGATATCACGTGCACACACTTTGTCTTCTCCGCCTCTCCCACTCCCAAAGCTACCATTCTTACTCTCAAAACCTCCAATTTCTTCTTCAATCCTTCATCAATCTTCAAGAAAAGGTATGGGTTTTCTTTTATTTTCATTCGATTTCAAGTTTCTAGCCCTAGTTTTCTTGGATTTTGTGTTTATATTGAAATATGGTTGTTGTATATGGAGTTTTTGATGTTTTGATGAGTATGATATATGGGTTTTGTTGGTTTTGTTAGTATAATGCTTATTCTACATTCTTATCATGTTTGTTCTTCATTTTTATGCATTGTACTATGATTTGTGTTGTGTTGTGCATACCATGTTCATGATAAAATGTCTCTTAGATGTTTTTGTGTGTTTCTTTGTCTCCATTGAGTACAAAGATTGTGGGGATAATCATGTTTCTTTGTTTTGAAACATCAAATGATTATGTGTTTTCACACTTTGCCCTAGATGCACACTTTTGGATATGATGTACACACACAATGTTGAGTGTTTAATGCCATGATTCTATCATGTTTTGATGATTTATATCTTCACATGTCATTTGTTTTTTAATTACTTTTTAAATTCTAGTTTCTAGGGTTTTAATTCAAAGTTTATGTTTTGGTTCTAACTTGTTACTAATCAAGTTTATTATTGAATTTTGTGTTGTGGTATTTGCTGCTCTATTTTGCAGATGGCTCCACAAAAAACCATTACTCAGCGTGGTGACAAGAGGAAACGCATGGATGAGAGCTGGTTTTGCTCCACTCAATAGTTTAAGCAATATAACCATCACTTTAAGAAGGCTCCAATCATTCAAAAGCGATTTGTGAATCCTTTTGATCTCAAGGAATCCTTCATACCTAGCTTTTTTGAAGGAAGAGGTTGGGAAAAGCTCCTTGGTGATCTCCAAGGAGTTTGTGAACAACTAATTAGGGAATTCTATGCCAATGCCATACTCAAAGAAGATTACCTGGATTGTTGGGTCAGAGGCCATGAATTGACTCTTAATGTAGGGGACATTGATGGTGTTCTTGGACATGGAGAAGTAGATCAAGAAGATTTCACTCCTTACAAGGACAGAATGGTCTCTATAGAAATGGTACAATTCGGTATTGGTGGTGCTAGGGAAGGAAAATGCTTCAACACATCCACCTTCCCTCTGGATTTGAGATGCTTTGCGTACATCATATTGTTCAACTTGTATCCGGTAAGGAAGTTGACCACCATCAACAATGCTAGAGCCATCTTCCGCATGGAACTTTGTGAGAGAACTTACATCCAAAGACAACCTTAAGGGCAAAGCTTGTTCTTCCGAGTTTGATTATGAGGATCCTTCATGAAAAAAGTGTGGAGACTCTACAGGACATAAGCCTATTGAGTGTGCCTCCTTTCATCAACTCTCAAACAATCCTAAGGAGCAGAGTTTGTCTTCCAAGTGACGAACAAGCTGATGAACGTGAACAAGAACCTCCTGCGGATACAGAAATTGAAGCCGAAGGACAACAACCTCTTCCAAGAAGCGGTGGTGGTCAAGGTAGGAGCGAAGCTTCATCGTCTTCTTCAGCTCCTCTGCTTTTCAAATCATTCTCGAGAGGATTGATGGCCTTAGAGAAGTCCAAACTGAGCACTCCAATAGGCTTACAACCATTCAAGATCAAATCAACTTATTCACAACCAAGTTTGATAGCTTCGCGCACCAGCCTTAACCCTTTGGCCATTTAGGTCAAAAATGGGGAGTAGTATATGGAGTAGCTCTTAAGGGGGAGCCTATCTTAAAGGGGGAGAACAGTTTAAAATTTAAAGTTTTTATGGTGATTGTGTTTGTTTTAAAATATAATTGTATTACTCTAAAATATAATTGTATTTTTGCTCAATTTTTTTTTTTTTAAGTCTAATAAACTAATAAAAATAAACTGTCCCAAATGAGAATTTTCTATTTGCAAATTTTCAAAATAATCTGTTGTTGAGACTGAGAGATATCTTTCACAAATTATTTGTCTCATAAATTTCCTAAAGATTTTGATTAGATCCCTGTAGATGAATCTGTGGCATCCTTGGGCACATTGCTAGAGTACTGTCTTTTTAAATATAGCCAACCGAGGGAATATCTAGCTCTCGAGGAGAATTGAATATTTTATGGGGATGGAAATGACTTTTTTCCCCATAAGATTATGGCAAAACCTGCCACAACCTTATTAAATTACGCAATGTGCATCTAACAGAAGAAATAACGGGTTCTGGATACTAATTAATAAATAGTAGATCCCGTCAAAAAAAATAAAAATAAATAGTAGATCTAGTTCACTGGCATCATGTCTCAAACGTAAAATTCTAACATGCAATATTTGGATGTAATAATTTAGCATAATAAGTTGCAAAGCATGAAAGTGTAACAATTTTCCCCTTACTTTTTGATAAGGAGAGAATGCATTAATTTTGGATGAAGGTTCTCTATTAGGTATTGAGAGATTTCTACAACATTCAATAAATTTGGGCAAATTTCACTCTCAATCTAGCGAAGAATGTTTACGCAATATTACATTATTAATTTGAAACTAAACGGTGCAATAATAATTTGAGCATCTTTCGCTACTACTCTCCAAGACTCCAATCTGCACTTTTTTTGGTTACTTTGTCAAAGAAAAAGACTAAGAATATGTTTAGTAGACTATAATAAACACTTTAATGCAACAGCTCTTCCTATAGTTTAGTTACTCAGTAATTTGGTAATGTGTTTATTACAAAGAATAGTTATTCCCTATAAATAGTTATTCTTTAAAATGAGGAATTACAACTCATCTCTAAAAGGGTTATAATAGTTATTTTCTAGTAGATGTATTAATTTCTAAAATTAATATATTTCCAAATAAACAAACTTTTCATATATACATAACAATTATGAAAATAAAAAATCATAAAAAATAACTAATATCTCATTCAATTTTTTTTTAATAAAAAATATATATATATATATATATATATATTAAATTTTTGGAAATATAAATATATGAGTAAGATATTTCCTAAAATGTATCTTAAGTTTGATTTAAAATTTTTTCATTTCATTGTTTTCAGGGTTATATTATTGTGTTGTTACCAAACAAATGAATAGTAATAAATATTACACTACGGCGTCTTGTATCCCTTGTAATACTTATTCCTATATCTATGTAATTACCGTTACAGTTTACCAAATGTATCATATAGACCCTGTAATAGAATAGTTGAAAACTCAAATTTGTATTAAAAACACAAGCTCTTTAGACCCCAAATTAAAAAACTACGGCTCGTTTGATTTTACTCTAACTTAAACTAAGTGCGGAATAGAGTAAATGTGAGCGGACAAGCAAAACAACTACTCTAAACCATATTCATTAAAACACAACAGTAAAATGAAAGCTAAAAGAGTAAGGAAGAGAGATGCAAACACAAGATAACACTCCAACGAGTTATCGAAGAGGAAACCGAAGAACTCGGCGAAAAACCTCTCTGCCGCCCTCCAAGCTGTAAATCAATCCACTAGACAATAAGTTGGAATACATGAATAGCAAAAGACTCTCCAAGCCTAGTCTACCCAGTGTACCTAAGCCCTCCAAGCTCCTACTCCAATAAGACTTCTCGAAACCGTGTCTTGTCTAGCTTTCCGGATCTTGCAATGCGCCTGATTGCATCCGCCAAAATTTGGCTTCTCCCAATGCTTCCCAGCAGCACCAAAACCTCATTGGACACTCAATATGGGTGTGGTAAGTATTTGGACTATCAACCTCTCAAGGATTTGGAAATAGAGAGGTAAGAGTAGAGGAAAACCAAAATGGATGGTGTGAGGATTGTGGGTATGACAATCTCACACTCTCAAGGATTGAGGCTAGGGTTTTCTCTTCTGAAAAGATCTCTACTCCATATGTGGGTAATGATGGTATATATAGTGTGTATGAGGATGTAGTGGGGCAGATAGGACAAAATAGCAAAACAAATTGTTTCGCGGGTATCTCACGGGAAGGCCTTACCCACAAAACACTTGCGAAAACCAGCTATCACCATCTGTCATGACTCTTCGCATTCCAACCATGTGTTGGGCACATGTCTCACTTAGCGGGATGGCTAGTCGCGAGCTATCCGCAAAAACTCCTTTTGTCTTCAAAAGATGCCTTGAGTCTTCACATTCTCTCTCTCACACACAACCCTTACAAATAAATCCCATATAAAATACAAGATACAAAAGATTGACCAAAATTACAATCAAATTTGGTATGGAATTAAAGCCAACAAAAAATAGTTGTAAATCACAACTTTACCATAGTTATTCATGTGTAATAATAATTCGGTCATTTGGTTACATCTTTATTGCATGGATTAGTTATTACATTGAAATAATTATTCTTCAAATTAAAGAATATCTATTCCTCTTTAAAATGGATGTAATAATTATTCCTTAATGCATATAATAGGTTTTAAAATTAATATATTTCCAATAATATAAAGTTTCCTTATAAATTATCTTTTACAAACTTTCCATATGTAACCAAACTTGTTAATAGTAATAATTATTCCATTAAATGTCTTCTATTCCCAGTAATAAAGATTACTATTTCTAATGTAGTCTACATTAAGTGTACCAAATATACTCTAAAGTTACAAAAAATAATTACAAACCGCTAATGTTGTGAGTTATTATTTGTAGGTAAAAAAAAAATTGATGTCAATTGTGAGTCTAACTGAAAAGTAGTAAGAATTTGCTATATCGATTATTGTTTATAAAAATGTTATTAAAAAGTTTATAATTGTAAGGTTACTTTTTTGTTCAATTTAGGGTCCTTTGCGGTTGGAAACGGAGAGAGAGGAGAAGGTGCCAATGCACAAAACATTAGTTCTAGTTGGTACACGGGGCATACTTAAATTTTAGTACATTGGGACCACGGAGATGTGGTAATTTAGATTTACGTATTTTATAAGTAGAATTTGTTAATTCAACAGGGGACTTTCTAGAATAATAATACTAAATTACTAGGGGACAAACGAAAATATATGTTACCAGTTTATAAAACTATTCTTCATGACACGTGGATTCTATTGACTATCAAATTACTTCTTCCAAAATTTTAAATTATTGGGATATAATAAATTTAATTATTTAACCACACGGTCTAACATTCTCCTTCACATGTGAGTCGAAACTACCTTTTAATAGGTGAGACCCAATACATTAAAATTTAAATGGGAGGTAAAGTGGATGAGACGAAGAATCGAATTCAGGACCTCTCGAACTGATATCTGTTAAATTATCTATTCTCCCATAAGCTCATGATAAATTACCGATTGTTTCAAAAGTTTAAGTTTAGTAATTTAACGTGGTATCAGAGCGAGAAGGTTTGAATTCAATCCATGCCTCCTCTACTAAACCTCCCATTTAAATTCCTACGTATTGGGCCTCATTTTTAGTATATGATTAAATTATTAAATTTATCATATATTAGTAGCTTAAACTTTTAAGGCAGCTTTTCAGCTTTTAAGGAGACATTACGTACTGTTCACCCACTAAAACACTGTTCACACATTGTTCACGACACTGTTCACGTACTTTTTTATTAAAAATAGGCCCCGCGGCACTATTCACACATTTAAACTATTATTTTGCTACAGTGTTTTCAGTTTTCAATAATAAGTTCTATCCAAACGGATCCAAAGAAATATAGGAGGATTATTTAGCTTATGGATTATAATACAAGGAATAGAAGAAAGTTTATAAGAATCAAACTCTTTTAAATTTATAACCAATTATTTGGCCCACAACCTTACTTGTTTAGGCAAGGCAGCTCATTGTAGGTGGGGTGGGTCCTTAAACATCTCTTATTTTTCTACTTGAATCTTCTCATCTGGTTCTAGAGATGGGTATGAGCCTCTCCCTCTTTTGTCTTAATATATAATTTTATTTAACAAAAAAAGCAATTGAATATTGTAGTGTGTCTATATTATTTTAGCATGTTAAACTAATTTTAGGTCTTTGTCAAGGATCTAGTATGGGCTCAAAAGCCCCTTCCAACATCACTCTAAATCCAAAACCATGATCCCATCCATTAGGCCCACATGATCCAACACTAAGTTGGATTCATGATACCCAATGACATTACCAAACTAACATCTCACGATCATGAAATGACATTTTCTTTCTCCTCTTAAATACAGGGATTAGTACCCCAATTCTATCTCCACCACTCCCGTCTCGTTTTTGGACCTACTATGTTAGGGAAGATTAGTGAGATCCATGAATTAGATATCAAGAACACTTTGAGTTTTAAGCCCTCAAACCTGCTTCCTTATCTACTATTAAGCTAAATCCCAATTTCAACAACACCTATGAAGCCAAGTTCTAATTTCAACATCAACCACCCCTAAAGAGAATGAAGAGCCTTTGCCACCATGTCTCAGCAAAGTAAGTCCTACTATTAAGACTATACATCAAGCGAGAAAATGGGCAAATGCCCATTTCGTGCAAAAAAATTGGGCAATGTCCATTTTCCCAAACTAATTAGGGAAATACCCCTCTTTTGTAACTCGATTTTCTAAAAATCGAGTTTCAATGTAAAACTCGATTTGCGACCAATCGAGTTATAGGGCAATCAAACTTTAAAAAAAAATTGCATGGAACTCTAGTTCAGGGAACTCAAGTTCCAACAAAAACCGCCACTATAGGCCTCCATGTAACACAGATATAGGTAAAAATAAAAATAAAAAAAATTTAAAAAAAAATTGCATGGAACTTCGAATTCCATAAAAAACGCCACTATAGGCCTCCATGAAACGCAGCTATAGGTAAAACTTAAAATAAAATAAAATAAACAAAACAAAAACATTGCATGGAACTCAGTTTAGGGAGCTCGAGTTCCATAAAAAACACGCCACTATAGGTGTTTAAAACGCCACTATAGGGCTCCCTAATGGAGTGATCAGACTTAAAAAAAAGAAAAAACTTGCATGTTTTAAAACGCCTCTATAGGGCTTTAAAACACCGCTATAGGGCTTGAAAACGCCATTATAGGCCTTTAAAAAATTGCTTGGAACTCGAGTTCTAGCAAATATTTTTTTTTAATTTTTAGTTTGTTATAATTCGATTATCCAAAAATCAAGTTTCAAAAGAGAGGCATTTCCCTAATTAGTTTGGAAAATGGGGCATTTGCCCCTTTTTTTGCGCAAAATGGGCTTTTGCCCATTTTTGCCCTATATATCGAGAAACTTACACCTACCGAACTCAAAGAGAGGTGGAGACAAGGGCTTGTGCTTTAAATGTTCTATCAGTCAAACAAAAGTTGTTTTGCCCAAGAATAAAATAAATAAATAAATAAAAACTTTGGCAAAACAAATGGGTTTAATGGGATTTGTTGATTTGGTTAACAATCTAAGTTCTCGCACGATGTGTGGTGTAACTTATAATTAGTTTTCCCCAATATTTTAATAAGTTTTGGTAAAAATCTTGTAGCTTAACTGGTTGGTACCTTATAGTATTGAAAGTTTTCAATAAAGAGATTTAGGATTCAAGTTCCCCACCCTAACAACCGATGTATAAAAAATATTTGCAATAGATTTCATTGTAAAAATTGTAATCTTTATTTATTTAACAGACAAAATAAAAAGACACTTAGAATTGTGCAATGATTTGATCATACAATATAAATGTGTTTACAATTTAAAAATTGCATGATATAGTGGCTAATATAGATATGCATGTTTTATGCTTATTTAAAAAATGCAAATATCCTTTGATTATTTGTTTTTACATTCTTGATTGTGTATAACTAATTTCTTCTTTTCTTTTCATTTTTGTTAGACATTGTTTCAATTTTCACAAAAACCACTAAATTTGATCAAGAATACCATATTTCAAATCAATTGTCTCTCATATAAATCTTATAAAAATTATATTAAAATTTCATTATGCTTGCAATAATTAACATAACAAAATAAACAAATTTAGTCTTTCTAGTTAGTAATTACGTAGAATAAATACTAAAATGTTAGTTCCACACACACACACATATGAATTCACAAATATTTAAGTTTATCATGCCCTTTGTGTCAAAGTAGCTAAACATAAGGAAAAATGTCATATTCTAAATTTCATTATTATTGAAGAGGATAAAATTAAGATAGATGGTCAGGTTTTACAGAAACAACCATGGACGACTACACTGGGTTGATGAACAAAAAGAGGAGGCAACACAACGACACGCATTGTAAGTGGACAGATTACCCTTGTTGGGATAGGGAGGTAGACGGATACGAAGTGGACGGTGGCAATACCACGTGACACGCATATGGTTTAATTGGTTCTCAAGGAACTTCAAATGGAAATGACTTGTGCTCCACGATTAACCCTAGTCAACAAAATCTCTATATGGAAAGGATCCCCGTAAAATATGTGCATTTATGAGGATCTTTTCTGCAAAGAAATATTCCTCTTCTCCAAGAAACCAAGGTCTATTCCACACTACGATAAAAACCCTAAAAACCTCAGAGGCCAAGGTACGCATAATTCACCCCAGCTCTGGCACTCTAGAGTTGTGAAAATTTTCTAACTTGACCTTTGGGAGGTATTTGGCCAGTACCACACCGGTACTCTTCGTAGGGTTTTCTTCTCTTTATGTTGTGCATGTCTTATCTAAGGCAAGTAAGGACTGTGTGATTTACTGACAATTTTTGGCATTATCAGTTGGCGCCGTTTGTGGGAAGCTAGGTAAGCCATACTACTACTTCCTAGAAAAAAAGTTGCACGGTGCTTACTCACTCGATGGCAACCACCACTTACAACCAAGGAGACGAGCCTCGTACCGCGGCCTTTTAGAGATAGGTTTAGACTCTTGTCACGGGCGTTGAATGCCTCACCAAGCAAAACCATGACTTAAAAGAGCAGCTACGCCAAAGGGATGCCGAGCCCCGAAATCAAGAGGAGGAGCAAGAGGGTGACAGCCTTCAGCACGCTAACAATAGGCAGAATAAGGAAGGGCCAAAAGGCAGCAACGCCGTGAGTAGGCCGACAGCCACAGATGTTGCCCTCCCCCCCCCCCCCCCTCCCAAACCTAGTAATAGATATGCAGATGATGAGGGAACAAATGGACCTGATGATGAACACCCTCAGATGACGGGTATTAAGTGATCTCGACGAGCTAGTGCATCGAATGCATTCACCCTTCACTGCACCCGTTACTTCGTTCCCTCTCCTGTCGAAGTTTCATATGCTGCAAGTAGAAGCCTACAACAGGCCAAAGGATCCTTTGGACCACTTGGAGACATTCAAGAACCCTCATGCACCTGCAAGGCGTAATGGACAAGATCATGTGCTGGGAATTTCCCACCATATTAAGAAGTCCTACAAGAGTATGGTTTAGCAGGTTGACGCCAAACTCCATCAATACCTTCAAGGAGTTAAGGGCCCAGTTTGCCAAAAGGCACTTTATCGGGGGACATAGGTACAAGAAGTCAACAGCGTGCCTAATGAATATCAAGCAATGGGAGGATGAGATTCTAAGGTCTTACATCACCCGTTTCAACAAGGAGACCCTATCAATTGATGAGGCTGATGACAAAATACTCGTGCATTCACCAATGGACTACGGAAGGGGAAGTTTTTGTTTTCCCTATACAAGAACGACTCGAAAACCATGTCAAATGTACTTTACAAGGCTACCAAATACATGAACGTGGAAGACGCGTTACTTGCACGAGAGGAGAAGCCAAGGAAGAGAGAAAGACAAGAAGAAACACGACAAGAAAGAGGACGGAAGGCCACAAGGACAAGAGACAGGCGAGAGGATAGATGCTCCAAACCCCCCACTAGAAGATTCAGAAATTTCACCCCACTCAATGTCCCAATCAATCAAGTACTTATGTAGATCAAAAACGAATGATCCCTAACGTTTCCTAGCAAGCTAAAAGGTGACCCCAACAAGAGGTCCAGAGACAAGTATTGCCGTTTCCATCGAGACCATGGCCACAATATGTCTGACTGCTATGATTTGAAGCAGCAAAAATTCGTCAGCAAAGACATAACGGACCAACCACAAAAGCAAGGCCCCCAGAGGGAAAATGAGCGTCCCAAGCCACCTATAGAAGACATAAGGATGATCGTGGGGGGCACCACGACTTCCTGTTCAGCCAAGAAAGCACGCAAGACCTATCTTCGGAATGGTTCAAAACGTCCAGCTGACGAGTTTGGTTCCGAAGATGGCACACATCAAGAACCCAGTAATCGGGTTCTCAGAGGAGGACACTTGATGTCTCCATCATCTCCGCACAATGACGTACTTGTGGTGAGCATACAAATTAGTGACTACAACACCCACAAGGTCCTGGTGGACAACGGTAACTCTGCTGATATACTCTACTACCCAGCCTTCCAACAGATGTGCATTGGGAGAGAACAATTGATTCCAACTAATGCACCACTCGTTGGATTCGAAGGAACAAGAGTGTACCCACTCAACGCAGTCACCTTACCTGTCATCGTCGGACGATTACCCTCAGTAGACCAGGGATGTCACATTCTTGGTAATAGACTATTCATCGCCATGCTAGAAATAGACGACCAGTTACCGACAATGTGCATAGAAGAACAGTGAACGGGGGCAAAATCGGTGGAAAAGTGGGAAGAGGTACTCCTTTAGTGATTCTAAACCCGAGAAAATGACAAGAATAGGTACTTTTGCTAGCTAGCCAGTCCATCAGGGCCAATTATCATTTCTAATAAATAATTAAGATGATTTCACCTGGAGCCACGAGGACATGCTCCAAATCAGTCCTTCAGTCATGTTTCACAAACTAAACGTATCGTCCACTTTTTCTCTCATTCGTCAAAAGAAGAGACGGTATTCTCTCTTTAGAACCAGACAAAGTCATAGCAAAAGAGGTTCGCAAATTACAGGAAGCAAGGTTTATACGAGAAGTATACTACCCCAACTGGCTGGCCAATGTGGTGATGGTCAAAAAGGCCAACGGGAAATGAAGGATGTTCATAGATTTCACGGATCTGAATAGGGTATGCCCTAAAGATAGCTACCCCCTTCCCCGGATTGATGTCCTAGTGGATTCAATGGCAAGACATCAACTGCTAAGTTTCATGGACGTTTTCTTTCTCACCAGCTAGGGTTATTCATAGAGTAATGTCGTTCAGGCTTAAAACGCAGGTGCCACGTACCAGAGATTGATGAACAAGATATTTGTACATTAGATTGGGAGGAACGTCCAAGTATACGTAGATTACATGATGATAAAAAGTGTTAGGGAGAAGGACCACTTGGTCGACCTCAATGAGACTTTCAAAACCCTTCGACACTAAAACATGAAGCTAAATCCGAACATGTGTGCATTCAGAGTGACAGCGGGGAAATTCCTAGGATTCAAGGTATCCTAAAGGGGTATTGAGGTCAACCCAAACAAGATACGGGTCATCATGGAGTTAGCTCCACCAAAAACCATCAATAAGGTATAGAGTTTGAATGGTAAGATCGCTGCATTAAACAGGTTCGTTTCAAGAGCAATGGATAAGTGCCTACCTTTCTTTTGCACATTAAAAAAGGCCTTTGAATGGATGACCAATTGTCAAGGTGCATTCGAGGATCTGAAGGCATATCTCTCTTCCACACCTTTACTAAGCCCATCCAAACCAAGAAAGGAGTTGTTTCTCTACTTAGCTGTATCCTCAGCTGCTATCAGTACAGCCTTAGTCAAGGAAGAAGATGGGGTGCAAAAGCCCGTATACTTCACAAGCCAAGCACCCAAATACGAAGCTCTAATAGCAAGATTGGACCTCGCACAAGCGGCCGGAGCCACAAATGTGATCGTGCATTACGACTCCCAAGCAATCACCAATCAGGTTAATGGTGGTTACGAGTGTAGAGGGGAACGGATGAAGAAGTACCTTGATCAAGTAATGAATCAGATGAATAACCTCAATGTAAAGTTCATTCAAATCTCAAGAGAGGAGAACGAGGGAGCCGACCGTCTTGCCAAGGCGGCATCAGCAGAGCAAACGCTCTTACTCGATCAGGTACTCTTTTTCATTCAGGCCTCACCTTTGATAAACAATGTCAGTGTGCAGGAGATAGGTTCCGAGAACAACTAGACAACACTAATTTCCTCCTACCTAAAGGATGGCATGCTGCCTGACGATAAGGAAGCTGCAAGGAAGTTAAAGGTCCATGCTGCACGATTTGTACTAATCAAAGATATCTTATACAAAAGAGGTTTCTCCCGGCCATACCTAAGGTGCCTTATCCCCGAGGAAGCAGACTATGCCATGCGAGAAGTTCATGAAGAAATTTGCAGAAACCATTCAAGATCTCAGTCGTTGGTGCACAAGCTAATCCGCGCAGGATACTATTAGCCCACTATGCAAAAAGATGCCCTTGCATACGTCAAAACTTGCTACAAGTGTCAGAGGTTTGGCAACATAATCCGACAACCAACAGAGGAACTCACCCCAATGATGGCCCCATGGCCTTTTGCTCAGTGGGATTTGGACATCATGGGTCTGTTCCCGACGGCTATTTGGCAGCTTAAATTCTTGGTGGTCAGTATAGATTATTTCACCAAATAGGTAGAAACGGAAGCCCTAGCTACCATCACAGAGAAGAGTATACATGGTTTTGTATAGAGAAACATCATTTACAGGTACGATATACCTAGAGTGCTGGTCTCAGACAACGAGGAGCAGTTCGATAATGACGCATTCAGGGACTTCTACTCACAGTTTGGGATCAAGAACAACTACTCGTCATCCGCTCACCCTCAGCCCAACGAGCAGGTTGAGGTCACGAACTTATCCTTGCCCAAAATTATCAAGACTCGCCTTAAGGGGGCAAAGGGTATCTGGCCAGAAGAATTGCCAAGCATACTATGGGTGTACAGGATGACAGTAAGAACGCCTACAAAAGAGACACCGTTTCGACTTACGTACGGAAGTGAGGCCATCATCCCGACTAAAGTAGGACCCATAAGCTATAAAGTGGCGAACCACGATGAGGAAAAGAATGACGACGCATTACACCTACAGCTTGATATGGTGAATGAGGTCAAGGCAACGGCTGAACAAAGGTTAACACGGTACCAAAACTTCATGGCCGGACACTACAACTCCCAGGTGAAACATAGGGACTTCCAGGCTGGGGACCTCGTCTTAAGGAAAGTAACGAGTGCTACAAAAACCCCTCTCAAGGGAAGTTAAGACCCAATTGGGAAGGACCGTCCAGGATCACATCATAGCATAGGAAGGGCACCTACCACCTCGAGACATTGGATGGGCAAAAGCTACACCATCCATGGAACGCGAAGCATCTAAAGAAGTGCTAACAGTAGACAAAGATCACAAGCGACGACACTCCTCATTTTCTAGTTTATTTCTTTTTTAGTTTTTAATATCTATAGTACTTTTTGTGGCCCAAAGGGTAATTTTCTTATTTTCAAAAGGACGATTTCTACTTGCATATTTATCACAATAAGAGGAGTTATTCAGGACATGTTGTATGTGTGTCTACAGAGTTATATTCATCAAGTCCATAAAGTGGACAGATCATACTAAAAGGATGAGTTTTATTCACTAAGTCCACAAAAGTGGACGAGTTCATCCAAAAGGGATGTGCTATGTTTATCAAGTCCATAAAGTGGACGGATCATCCTAAAAGGATGTGTTTTAATAATTTTCTTTAGTGAATGTTATGCATTTTCTTTAGTACTCCTCTCTTGTGCCCTTTGTTGGATCTTGTATCCTTGATACAAATAACTTAGTGTTTTTGTATTGGTTGAGTGTTGAACATGCAAATAATACTTTGCATTGAGTTTATTAGCTTGCATGTCTGAATGTTCATTCCTTGTGTGAATGATCATTGTGATCACTATTTATAGTGACTGTTCCTGTTTGGTCAAGCCACACCTTATTGTTTCATTATCTATTTTGATCGCATTGTGCTTGCTCCATATGCATTTCAAGGTCTTCGCTTACAGTGATATTATTGTGTTATTGCTTTCAGGTATCTTGTTCATATGGTTCAAAAGCTTCTCAGAATCTAAAGTTAGGTGTGAGTGAATTTTGGCAACTGTTCCCAACTCACATTGTAAGTCTAGAGTCTGTTTTAGAGTTTTGTCACGGAATAGCCAAAGGGGGAGATTATAAGGTTGAATTTATTCAATCATGTGTTAGCTTTATTCTGTGCTAAATTTGCTTGTATTTTAGCAATTAGATACCTTGTATTTAGGTGGGAATAATGTAAGGATTGTGTGTGTGTGAGTGTGAAGAAACTCAAGTTATGTGCATCCAAGAGAAGTCTTGCAACTAACTCACAATTGACAAGTCGCCAAAGTGCCACATGTGTGAAGCATACAGGGAGTTGAAGGGTCACGACAGCTGAATCACTATAGGATAAAAAGTACAATCTGGCCTGGAAGTTATCTCACGACTCAAACTCGCCACTCATTCCAGTCACGAGGCTAAGTCGCCAAAATGCCCTATTTGGATGAAAAATGTCTTTTCACATTCCTCACATACCCTACTATAAATGCCCTTATACCCACGAAATGTAAGGTGCTAAAAAAGGAACCTATTGAGAGAAAAACCCTAAGAGAGTTTTAACAACACACCCACCCTGTTAGAGAAAGCTACTCATTCTTAGAGAGAAATCTTTGTAATCTCTTCTCATTCTCTCTCCCATTGTTATACCCATTGAGAGGAGATTTGTGCCCAAACGCTACCCACACCCATTTGGAGTGTTAAGTGTTTTTGGAGCTTAGGAAGCATTGGAAGATGCCAAGGATGGCGGATGTAATATGGGCTTATTGCAGGATCTGGTAAACTAGAGAAAATAAGGTTCGGAGTAACCTTGTTGGAGTAAGAAACTTGGAGGGCTTAGGTGCATCGGGTAGATTAGACTGTGAGGGTCTGTAGCTATTCGTGTATCCCAACTTTATTCTCTAGTGGATGATATGACTGCTTGAAAGGCAACGGAGAGGTTTTTTTCCAATTACTCCTATTTCCTCTTCGATAACACATTGTCGTGTTATCTTTGTGTTTGCAACTCTCTTCCCTTACTCTTTATCGTTTAATTATTTTTATGTTTGTGATTTTAGAGTGTTTTACCAATTTAGGTTTAGCTTATATTCATCTTTCTGCACATATATTGTTTATGTATAAGCTTGTGTTGGTAATTTTGTATTTGGGGGTCTAAACGTTCATTGGTGTTTTATACGCTAATTGAACCTTTCAATGAGTATCACTAAATCGCGTCTATGGTTTTCCCCTAATGTGTCTAGACGTCTAAAAGAGCAGGTGGTTGCTATATTTGGTATCCCTACCACGGACCACATTGGTACATACTTAGGGACACCCATTTTCACTACCCGTAGAAGAGCTAATTCATACCAGTTTGACAAAATTCAAACGAAAATTAAAGGTTGGCAAGCTAAATATCTATCAATGGCGGGTCGGGCCTTCCTCATAAAATCATCGGTGGCATCCATCCCCATCTACGCAATGCAAACCACGCTACTTCCATAAAAAATTAGTCACCATCTAGACCAAATGAGTTACAAATTCTTATAGGGGGTCACCACCCAACACAAAGGCTGTCATATAGTTAGCTGGGAGACTGTGAATTTGCCTAAAGAGGCAGGAAGGCTTGGACTAACATCCACCCACCATAGAAATCGTGCTATTCTAATGAACCAAGCCTGGTACCTGTATACTAATCCTAGTATGCTCTGGGCACAATTTCTAAAAGCCAAATATTTCCCACACACGAGTCTTTTTATCAATCCCAGAAACCCGAGAGGGTCCCATAAATGGAAAGCCTTTTTTGTAGGAATTCAATCGTTACTAGAAGGTATGAAATTGATAGTCGGGGATGGGCAAACAATTCGGATTTGGAAGGATCCTTGGCTTCCTAAAGGCACCCTTTGCAGTTATATCGAAGGTCCTCTCCTCTTTCATGATGAAGATCACCGTGTTAGTTCTTTACGAACAAATCACTCTTGGAATTTTGCCTCTCTCAACATCCCTCTCCCACCCCAGATTGAACACCTTATTAAGGGTATTCCTGTGGCTCATTTTGCTAGGATCTCTGATACCTTCATTTGGCCCCATAACAATGGTACTCGTTCGATTAGCTCAGCCTCTAAATTTCTATATCATCAATAACAAGTGCCTTTGAATAAGCTGGTATGGACTTGGATTTGGACTTTACAGTGCCCAAAAAAAATCCAAATATTCCTTCTCGAAAGCTATGCGTAGCCAATTGCCCACAATAACAATTTTTAACCTTTGCTCGTCACCATCTGGATGACTAGTGCCCCAGATGCAACGCCCCGGACCATTCACATATTACGGGACTGTCCCTAGGCAAAGGAGGCCTAGGGTCAATCCCCGAGAATCTCACCCCTGTCCTTCTTTCACGTCTTTACAAGACTGGCTTCGGAGTAATGCAACTATTGTGAGAGTTATTATGCCCCACAAACTCCCTTGGTGCATTTACTTTCCTTTCCTCTGTTGGAATCTTTGGTTAGCTCGAAATGAGAGGATTTTCGAGAATCAATCTCAATCCCAACATAGCCTTGTCCACAGCTCCGTGCAAGCCACCATGAAATTTTATTTCCTAGTCGGCTCTAAGCGCTAGGTCTAGGTAAGAACCGCGCTTATTATACGATGGACTGTGCCCCCTGACCCCTTTATTAAATTCAACACTGACGGCAGTGCCATTGGCAACCCAGGATTAGTGGGCGCAAGGGGTATTTTGCGTGACCGCTCAGGTGGGTGGATCTCTGGATTTTCGCTAAATCTGGGAATAGCAACTAATAATATGGCTGAACTAGCAGCAGTCCGGCAGGGACTGTCACTAGTATGGGATCTAAGATTTAAGTTTATACAGCTTGAACTTGATTCTAGTGTAGTGTTATCATGGTTAACTAATAGAAATGCAATTTATCCTCTTGATATGATGTCTTTAGTATGTGATTGCAGAAGCCTCATGGAGCAGGATTGGGAGGTGCAAGCGCGTCACATATACCATGAAGCTAACAAATGCGCGGATGGACTTGCGAAGTGGGGAGCCAACCAATAACATCGTTTGTCTGTTTATAGTACCTGTCCCTAGTTTGGTATAACTATGTTTTGCAAGAGATTTGGCTGGCCTCGGGATTAATAGATTATGTGCCCGACAGCCGAACACTGTTGGTTTTGTATGAATGCTATATTATATAAATAAGACCTCCCATTTCCACCAAAAAAAATTATCCTAAGTGATGTTTAATTTAAATTGGCATGAAAATTTCAAACTATAATTTGCTTTCCCGATATTTTGTCACTCTCTTTCCATTTCTCAATATCTCTAAGTTTATCAATTGCCATGCATGTGTTTATATCCTGACATTATGTGGGGTTTGAATTTTCTCTTTCTTATATTATTTGCCTTTTTAAATTTCCACAAAGTTTTTGATTAAGATCCCTGCAGAGATGAACCCAGTGGGTGGGATCCATGGACACATTGCTAGACTGTATTTTTAACTCATGCAACAAGTTATCATTGGCAGTTTGACCTTTGAATTTGTAGGAATTTCTAACTCTCGAGGAGATTTATATATTCTATGGGGATGTGAATGACTTTTTGTCCCATGGCATAACCAGCTACACTACCTTATTAAACTAGGCAATGTGAATCAGAAAGAAGAAATGAAGAGAGGGAAGAGAATTGGATAATGTTATGTTAAAGTGGATGAGTCATATTTTTCATTATATGGGCACTAAATACTAATTAATAAATAGTAGATCTAGTTTGCTGCAATATTATTTCCATTGAACGTAAAATGACAACGTACAATATTTGGATGTAATAATTTTAGTATGACAAGTTGCAAGTAATGAGAGTGTAACATTTTTTTCCCCTTTCTTTTTGATAAATAGAGAATTCGTCACTTTTGCATGATGGTCAAGAAATTTGGACAAATTTGACTCTTAATTTTAGCAAAGCATGTTTAAGCAATATTTCCATTATTAATTTCAAAGTAGACAGCGTAGTCAGAATTTGGGCATCTTCCACTATACAATATTCCAATCAACACATTTTTTTCTTAATTTGTCAAATTTAGGGCCCTTTGATGTGGCTGGACAGGAAAGATGGAAGAATGAAAAAGGTGCCAATGCACGAAACATTAAATTCCAATTTCAAATTTTAGTAAATTGGACCATGAAGATTCGGAAACCTAGATTTATGTCCTTTTTATGGAGATCTCTCTAGTGTAAAGGAAAAATTATTTGTAAGACAGTCTTAAGGAACAGAAATATGCGGATTTTACAGATGTGTGAGATTTATCAAACTTGAGATAAGCACCCTTGAAAAATCCATTTGTCGCAAAGAAAAGGGTAAACTAAATCCAATTACTCTTGACTAGTTCATCTAAACATTAATATATTTTAGGTAGGCTTCAAATTGAGTGAATCAGTATGACCATTATCTTATTTGAAAAAGAAATGTTATATTCACAATATTTTCACAGCAAATTTTAAAAGACATGTTGTTACTAACTATTATTGGTAGATAAAAAAGTAATTTTAATAGTAGTTTCAAATTAAAACAAATAACAATTTAACACTTAAAAATTTGTTGTGAAAGTGTTATAGTTTATGAATGTAGCACTTCTTGGTCTAAAAATGAGCTCATTACTAATCCTAGTCCAAACAACCCAGCTTGTTATTCTCCTTTTTTCTACAGTTTAATCTTCAACTTTCATTATGGCAATATCATGATTGAAACATTATATATAGATAAATCTAATTAAAAGGAAGATAACCTCAATCATAGAAGAGAAGTGTAATCCAATGAACTGAAGAAGGAAAATCATAACTAAAACACAACTAAATTGTTGATATCGATCGTTTATTACTTTATCTATTTTTGAGATAAACACAAAAGCTTAGTTGTTTTTATTTTTTTATTTTTTATTTTGCTTCTTCAATTACCGTTAATCTATTTCTTCTCAAAAAGAAATTACCGTTAATCTATAAGTTAAAGTTTAATTAATCAATTTTTGGAGCGTGATGTCTGTTGACTATTATGTTTAGGGCAAAGAATTTTTTTTTTAAAAAAAAAAATTGACTTTAGAGTTATTATTAGATTACTAATTTTTAAGTTTATGCAATGTGACAGACTAAGTGGCATAAAAATAATATTTTATTTTAGTCATTAGCTACTTCAATATTTTTCATCAATTATATAACAAATATGACTATTTTAACATAAGACAAAAAGTTAGAAACTGAACTTTTACATTTGAAATATTAGAGAGAAAAAAACATAGTAATTCACCCAATGTACGGCTACTTTAGCATCAATTTCAATAATTATGTAAGGAGTGTCAAATTTATCAACACTACAACATCCATTTCAATTATTAGGTCATGAGTGCCTAATTGCAAGGCTAAATGTAGGAAAGCTAAGCAGGGGCTGAGCTGTTTCTAGTCAAGGGCCAACTTGTACTTATACGTATAGCAAGAAATAGAAAAAAGCTTCTAAAAATCTTAACTCCGAGTTCTCTGTATTGTGGCTATATTATCTCAGCAAGTTAAACTAATATTGGGTCTTTTTCAAGGATCTAGGATGGGCTCAAAGGCCTTTTTCACAATCATCCTAAATCCAAAACCATGATCCCATCCCATTTAGGCCCACATAATCCAACAACACTAAAGTTGGATTTATAATTTCCCCATTGGTATTACAAAACTAACAACAACTCACGATGACAAAGGGAGGACATTCTCTCTCTCCTAAATACAGCTCAAAAAGATGATTCTTTGCTATGACTCAATAACCAATTTATCCCCAACCGTTGAATCCAGCGTAGACTTTGTTTCTCTCTCTGTCTCTCCTCCATTTCTGAGAAGGTGAGGAAAAAAAAAAAAAAAACTCTTCGATTCAATCTCTTCCGGCCATTTACACGTTCGAATCAATCAATCAATGCCTTTCTCACCAACCCGTTTGACTAATTCATTTGATCCCTCACAAAGATCAAGAGACAAAATCCCAGGAACCTCAGATTCAGACACAATCATCCTTGATTCCTCAATAGCTGCTAATGCCGTGTACACGCAAATTTGATAGCTTCTGGACCAAACCCATTTGACCCATTTCTCTAAAATCCTCAAAAACAAAAATCCAAGTACCACAAACACCCAGATTCAAAAAATTAGAACTTTTTCCCCAAACCCATTTCTATGGTTCCCAAATCTCACAAGATTCTGAATCAGTCTGAAGAACAAAAAGAAATCAACCATTTGGGAAGAAACCCATTTGACCCAATTGGTTGATTTTACATGGGAGCTAGAGATCACAGGGACCCAGATTCAAAAAACCATACACCTATGCCTAACCCTAGCTTTCATAGCTGAAAATCAATCATCTGGGGTTGGACCCAGATGCAAGAAAAGACTTTGGAATCTAATCCAAACCCTGAAGTTAGATAAATTTATAAACTTTTTTCTTTTTCTTTTTTTCATTGTTGTTCCATGGAACAACCACCATTACCACCAACAACCTTGGTGTTCCTAGTTTTTGGCTTTGCCATTAGTATCCTTGCATTCTATGTCGAGTCCCAATCACCATCAGATTCGACCTCTCTTTCACCTCCACCTCCACCACCTCCACCTCCACCTCCACCTCCACCTCCTCCACCACCTCCGCCATCAAATCCACCACCTTCTCCTCCTCCCCCGCCGCCTCCTCCGCCACCTACACCTCCACCTCCACCTCCATCAGATTTGAAAGCTTCGCCGCCTCCTCTGCCACCGCCACTTTCATCAGATAAGAGACCTCCGCGGAGTCCATCGGCAGCTCCACCGCCTCTAATGTTATCTCTACCGCCACACCATATATTTAACCAAAATCCACGTTCACACCCAAGGCATAAGCAGAAGACTCTCAATCATGGGAAGAAGATTGGAATATTGTTTATGGTGATCGCCACAATCCTCCAAATTGGTGTGGTGGGATTCTTGATTTTCAAGAGAAGGCAGCTACTGAAGCTCAAGGACACATTTTAGACTTGTAATTGGATTGGAAAAATTGGGAAAATTTTTAAGGTCATGTGTTGAGTTTTACTCTCAACAATTCTTTTATTCCGAGCGGCACAGCGTTGTAATTTTATGGAGGATGTGAATGGCGGATTCATTGGAGCATCGGGCATTTGTAAATGGGTAATTGTTGATTTGGAAATTTTTCTTTCACATTGTTTATTAATTTGTTCTTATTGGTTTAAAGTAAACGACTTATAATTGATAGAAGGAGAAACCCTTTTGCCCTTTGTTGTTGAGCTCATTAGTTTCATGTTAAATTCTGCTAACTTGTGTGAACGTATAACAATGTCAAGAATCATGGAAAATTTACAATGACGATGTTTAGTGTTATTTCTTCAAAATTTGTTTGATTTATATTGCTGTTATGGTTGTTATAATCCAGCTTGTGTTTCATTTATTAGAGAAAAGTGTTATCTTCCTCAAATTTGTTCATTAGTCATGGTTTATATGTGTGAGTTTGGAATTGATTGTGAGTTACCTGTTTATTAATTGTGAACTTGCTTAATCTTAGCTATTATGAGAGTTGAAATTAATCCAGGAGAAACAGAGGCAACCAATTTGAGCTCTTGATTTAAATCAAAACTTCAAGATGAAATCTGTTAATCCCACAATTTAAAATGGTCTATCATTCTCGGTTACTTCTATAATAAAATTATAAGAATTAATAAATTATTTTTAGGCATCCTTATGTTTTGGCCAAAAATTTTCCGGAAGTTTGCTGATTGCGCTCCATTAAAATGAGATGTTTTATTTCATTGTTTTAGCTGTGCCCTTTTCATTCTTGTGAAAATTCTGTTTTGGTGTCCCTTTACATTACCTCTGAGTTTAGTTTCATTTTCAAATTGAGTTAAGTCTTTTGTTAAAGCATAAACACGGTGCGGTGGTCACTCCACAATTATAAATGCTTGTGGGGTGTGAGAAGCAAGGACTGGGGTTTAAGTCTCCAGGAGGGAGTTTTACATACATTTAAACTTAGATTAGGCTCAAGTAGAAATTTTATCTTGTATATATAAATAAAAAAAACGGTTAATTCATTGTCATTTTTCTGTTTGCTTCTACATTTATTTCGGTTTTACATGGATTCTAGGTGGCAATACACATACATAAGCAATAACTAGTGATAATTCATGTTGATTTATCTGGTAAATGAAATCATTGGCGTCCAAGTTTTTTTTTTTTTGAGAAGTGTCTGAGTAAAGTTATATGTTAGCTATATAGCTATTGTTTTGTGTTGAATATAGTCCTAAAACTATGTTGATTTATCAGAAAGAATGTTTCTGTGGTTGTATAATTAATCCTTTTGGAATGCATTTATGGATTAATTAAGCCAATGAGCCTGGTGAAGGCTAAGGTTGTGGGTTCAAGACCCACTGGCATTGTGTGTGTCATTGCCAATAAAACAAAGGCATTTATGGTTCCTAAAGCATTTCAAAGTTTGTTGTTAGATGAGGGTTCTGCGGAACCTGTTGGCTCTTATTTTCATTTTCTTTGTCAGTGGTATAGATTAGACCATCAATGGTATTTAAATGATAGTGTTTTAATACCTTAGGTGATAGTACTCAGGTCAGTTTGCCAGGGTAGAGGAGAGACATTGACTGTTGAGCACACATAAGAGAAGCTCTCTCTTTATCATTCAAGAATCCTTACAACTCTTAAATGGTTTGGTAGAATGGTTCCCTCCCGTACTATATACACATCCATGTATAATGGATAGTTAATAGAGTTCAGGACTTCTATATCTTACTGTCCTAGTTTAGTGGGAGTTGTAAATGCATTTATAACAAAGAATGGTAGTTAGATGTGCAAAACAATTGATGATAGTTAAGGGTATTATTATGGAAATCCCAGTCTTCCTAACTTATATGTTGGTTGTCAAATATGTGTTTCATTGAGTAGATTGTACCCTGCTTGGCATTTCTTCAAGTTGTAGGTATACAGGGCATTTTATAGGACATTTGGCATACTGGGCACATGAGAGCATTAATGTCATAATGGAATTGTAATCAATACATGCTGTTGAATAATATGAGGCAAGAGGACAGAAGATGTGATGGCAAGTCCCCTCAATTTGTCATAGGATTGAGTTTGGGAATTAACCTCTCTAAATTGGTGTAAGACTGTACTTCAGACCTTGCAAAATTAGGAGAGCTTTCTATTTTTTGAGTAAAATATAGGCTAAGGTTTGCCAAGAGTCTTATAATTCAACCGGTTCTTATCCTCCCTTCTCAACTATTAAATTTAAAATAAAAAAAAATTGAGATTTTGAAATCTGCAGTTCTACAATCAAATATACATATATACATGTAACTATTAACTACATAAATTGGTAATATAGGATGCCCCAATGGCACAAATGTTTCTTCTAAGTCATGCAAATAAAATATCTCAAATGTATATGTGAGCGCTCCAATAAGTATAGAGGGTTGTTGATTGACTTGACTTGTTAATCTGGCCCAACTGGGTGTGTGCATTTTGTTGTTGTTGTTTTTTTTTTTTTTTTTTTTCCAGTTTGGGTTTGTGCACTTGGTCCAAAATGTGTCATTTCATTATAAAACATGAGAAGGTGCACTTGGACGAAAACGTGTCATTAGAAACCATATACAAGAGGTGCACTTGGACCAAAACGTGTCATTAGAAACCATATACAAGAGGTGCACTTGGACCAAAACGTGTCATGAGAAGTCATACTCGGCCTGGCTTAGCATACGATTGTGGCATTTCTTACTGTGAAAATGACCAAATTGTAACATGAGAAGGCATCCAATTTATTTGTTTTCTAAGTAAAATATTTTAAAGTTAAAGTCTAAAGTCTCCCTTCTATTTATTTTTATTTATAGCTAATTAAAATCTGGCTTATTTGAATGAGTCGCACACAGCCAATTTTTTAAGCCGAATATTAAGGTACAAAATTTAGGATTGACGCAAGAACAATTGGAACTGCTTTGCAAACCTATCCCCATAGGATTGGGATAACTTGTTTCGGTGCATGTTCTTTAAAGAATCTGATTGTCCTCCCGCTTCCAACAATGTCTAGCAAATCCTTTTGTCAACTCTATATTGTAGCCATAATAATTTGAGCAATGCTAAGGGAAATTGTTATCATAATCTTTCTTCACAACTCTAGGTTTTTTTTTTTTTTTTTTTTTCCATAAGACTTTATTGGTTGTTGAGTGATAAATGGAGCAACATCACTTCAATATGGACCTATCGTTAATACCATTTTTATAATAATTTTACATCTCTAGAATGATAATAATTTCAAATGAACATTCACACCATGTTAGGACTACTAAAAAATGCATTAGAACCTCATCTAAGCACATAATCACTGTTAATGACATATTTTATATAATTGGCTAATCTTTTGACAAAACGCACTTTACTTGTAATTGGGTAAATCTATGATGTGTTTAATACTTTAAGGAAACATGTTGTTCAAGCCAAATATTAAAGGCATGAAGATTGAACCAAGAAACAAGTGAAAAAGGTATGTTCATTAAAGCTAGATAGATTCCCGACAGCACTCGACAGATAGTTATCTATCAAGGTCTCAACAGCTCTCGACAGATTCTATCCATTGAGAATTATGAAAATCAGTTTTTCAGATCTAATTTTTAGCCCATGTTTATGTATTAATATACAACCCTAGACATATATAAAACTTATTTTTAAAACCATCAAATAAGAGAATATAAGGAAAACACATGCAAAAGGTGACCGAGTGCCTTATTCTCTCCGTAAAAGCTACTGCGTCTTTTGCGCCTTATGGTTTCGTAACCAAGTGCTTCTTGATCTTCATTGTTAATGAAGTGAAGAACTTTGCAGCCAACATTCTTCTTCCTCAAATTGATGAGTGAGTCATGTACTGGGATTCGTGCAAAAGAGTTAATCACGTAATGGGATTCGTGCATCAAACGGTAACATTTATATATTGAAGAGTTCAAAGGTTCTAAAGCGGTAAAAAGTTTCTACTATAAGTTCATCTGCGGGGATTGTAGAGTCTAGAGATAAAATTTTTGTATTAGATCTTAAACTTCCCTTTACAACTCTTATTTTTGCTAAGCTATCAGCACATCTATTAGATTCCTTATAGACATGTGACACTATGCAATTAAGGAAGATCTTTATTAGGTTCCTGCTAAAAGATGTTCCAACATAAGGTTTATGTAAGACAAGTTTGTAAGCATGTATACAAGCATATCTAGTTGCCTAGCAAGAGAAAGCTGAAGGCTGAAGTGTTATTAATGTGGACTCTCGCACAATGTATGAGCTAATTATAAAATTCAAGTCCAGAATAAAAACCCAAAATTGACCCTTTGTTTACCGAATAAGAAGAAGTCCTTGGCAAAAGTCCCCTCTCTATACCTTCTTCTTCTTCTTTTTTTAATGGATTCCCATCTCTCTGTACTTGCTACTTGCTAGTTGCTAATTCCTTCAATGAATAATTGAATACCCACACGAGAGATGTGATTGTTGAGTTGTTGTGTGTATGTATTCGTGACTTTATTAATTTAGAGCGTGAAGCATAAAACTGGTAGGAACATATTGTCCCATCAGTTTATTACAAAATTACATAAATAACATATATAATAATTTTTAAAAAAATATAATAGAGTAACTTTAAGTCTATTAATAGATTATCGAATGAATCATTTTTTTTTATATATATAGAGAAATTGAATGATCAATTAATAAAGGAAAAAATTTTCAATTTTGTTTCACAATTTATTAAGATGATATGTTATTAATATAAAATATTGTTTTCATATAATTGATTATTAATTTCACTTTTATTATATAACATTGTTATATTCTTATAATAAATATATAAATAAAAAAAAAAAGAAATATTTTTACCACTAGAGTTAGTATCGAATTAACTATAATAAAGGAATTATATTGGGTTCGCATCCAGTTAATACAGTTTTGTTATTCATAACTTATTGACTCGGACAACAACATTTTCTATCTTACACAACCAACCCACTTTATATGTTGTTGACGCACAATCACATAAATCAATGGGTTGTAAAATCACAAAATGTTTGTTTGGTGCAAAAAAGTTTAGAGTTTGATCAAACACAACCAAACCTAAGAGTCTTGAGGTGAGAAAACTAAGGTGTTGGTGTTTGCTGGATGGGTTGTGGTAGGTGTGGCAGTGAGTGAGAGTGACACAGCTGTTACAATGGAGATAGCTGCAAGGTTTTAATTTGGTGGGGAATGTGTGCGTTTGTAGCAAGTTGCGAGTCTTCGGTCTATAAATTCACCTGGAAGATTGGTTTTAACATTGCACGGGTGTGGAGGTTTTGATGAACCTTCACTGTCAGCCAAGTGAAGCAAAAAAAAAAAAAACATAGAATTTTGTCACTTTGCACTTAGCTCTTACGTTGCCTGTCAGAGTGTCTTAATTATGGCCCACATAATTCTGACTTACTTTATTTTATCGTACTAACATTTTCCTTTAACTTTTTTCAAATATTATAAAATGATAAGAGGAATAAATTCAAATTACACGATATCTACTTTTTTACCATTAAACTTTACACTATGTTTTGGTTTTGAGGAAAGGTGCAACAGAGAGAAGGGAAGAGAATTAACTCTGTCCTTTGTTTGGTTAGGAAAAATATATATAATTTTTTTAATTAAATAGAGAAGAGAAATGAAATGTGGAGAAAAAAAGGTTTGATATAAGTCCTGTCAATTTTTATGTTCCCTCCAAATTCATAAAATTACTATACTTTTGAAAAGTTTGGTTTTTTTTTTAATTACTTGTATATGTTCATAATTAATTTTTAACAATAAAATAGTGAAGTCGCCGTTTATTGTTATTTTATTATTTTACTCACTTTTTTTCATTTCTCTTTCTCATTACATTTGAAATTTTGAACTGTCTTTTGTTTGGTTAGGAAAAATAATTTTTTTTTATTTAAATAGAGAAGAGAAAAGAAATGCAGAGAAAAAAGGTTTTTATAACTCTTGTCAATTTTTATAATTTTTATTTTTCCTCTAAATTCATAAAATTACTATACTTTTAGAAAAGTTTGATTTTATTTTATTTTTAAATTACTTGTATATGTTCATAATTAATTTTTAATTTTTAATCTTTAACAATAAATTAGTAAAGCCATCTTTTATTATTATTTTACTTTTTTTACTCTTTTTTTTTTTCATTTCTCTTCCCCACTAGGTCTAAATACACATAAATAAGTGTTTTCTTTTCCTTTTCATTTTTCTTTCACTTTCTTAATTCTTTTCTCTTCTCTTCCCTCTCCTTTCGCGAAAACAAACATAATATAAAATTTAGAAGCCTTTAATCAAATATGAAAGTTCTATCCATTTTCAAATTTTCCTGATATTTTTATATTATGTTATTTTGAGAAAATAAAAAAATTTCAAGTGAGTTTCTTTTTTTTAGGGAATATGTTTGTTTTAATTTAAAACACGAATTTATTTATACCATTTGCTTATAAGTATAACTGTATTTTACACTTCTCATATATATATATATATATATATATATATATATATATATATATATATATATATATATATATTTTTTGTTGATAAAATAAACTTCTCATATCTAATTAGATGAAATCAGCTAATGAAAATAACTCGTTCAAAAAATACACTCTTAAATATATTAAAGAATAATAGGCAATATTTTTTTTTCAGAGTAATTGATTGGAGGTGATAGTGATACAATGAGATAGTCTTCTTTCTCACCCAACTCTTTATCATTTACACTTGAATTTAATAGTTAATTACTACGCACACTGATTATTTAAACTCAAGCTTAAATGAGGTAAATCAAGCCATCATTAAATCCAGTAAATCAAGTCATCAATGACGTATCCTTTGTCTAGAAAACTTACGTAGCAGCTGTAATTTCTCTATGTTAGTATTTAATAAGTGATAGTTTGTTTGGTGACCAAATGAGAAAAAATAGGATCATAAAAGGACTTTATGGATGTCAGCTTTTTTGCATAGTACTTTTTTGGCGAAATATTAATGCCTTATTCAAAGAGGGAACTACTCATTCAAAATATTCAGATTAAATTTGGAAGACTTTGCATTTACCAAGTTTTTAATTTATATCATGTGTGTTTGGGATATAGCTAAAGCCAAATAAACTAAAATATTAGTGAAACTATAAAAATAAAAATAAAACTATTTTAATTTCCTTGTGTCTAATAACATCCTATGAAACACTTATATTAAGACCCTCTAAAGTTTTTAAATTAAGGAAAAATTAATGGATACTCTAAAAATATTGGTTTACAAACTATTTTTAAAAAAAAATTATTGAAAAAGAAAAAATAATTGACTTTTTAGAGAGTTTTTTATATTCTCCATAAAATTTGTATTGAAACGTTCTAAAAATGGTCTATTAACAATTTCTCTAAGGAAATTCATTAATATGACTCTTTAAATTAATAGAATTTCTCAAATCCTATCAACTTATTTTGAAACAAATGGATTTGATTTTATAACATCAATAATTTAACATAGATGCTAATATGATGATAGTAAATGTCATGGTTTTGAGATGAGGACCATTTAAAGAATAAAAAAAATGAGAAGTATAAAGTTTTTAAGATCGAACAGGGGTTCAACCTCGGTCAAACAATGTCATGCCATTTCGATTTTTTTTAATTATTAATTAAGTTATATATTGTTTTTATGTATAATAATTTTTCATATTTTACTAAGAATATTTGGGCCCAATGGTTTCCCAACAGGAGATGTATATCTTTTAAGAGAATGCAGGTTTAAAATTTTCAGCATTTTTGTGGACTGAATCATGTCCAAAACCCTTTTCATTCTAGTAATTAATTCATGATTTTGTAAAACTGTTTTTGGTCATATAGGGATGGTCATTGTAAATAATTTGTATTTTAGGAAAAGTAAGTGTCTTATTTAAAACTAGTGGGAAGGCGAGTATGATGACAGAAAACTTTAAGGGAAGTCAGTGCAATTTTTCCTAAAAATAATTGATTAAATTGCAATTTACTACATCGTTTCAATCGTTAATGATTGATGTCTCCAAATTATATGTATTTAATTCATAACTAACCATGGTTTAGTTAGTAATAATTCATCAAAGTATGCACTTTTTTGTGGAAAAATTATCAAATTATATTTTTAATTAATCAAATTAACCTTTTTTATTTAATATCAAATAAATTTATTTAATTAATATTTAAATATAAAAAAGCTTCATTTAAATTGCCTTAAACAATGAGTGAGGCTTAGGTCTCATGCATGTAGTGCACTGAACCTATTAAGATGGTGATATGTATTTAAAAGTGGATACGTGTTATAATCTCAATAGATCTAGTGCAACTAAACACTAGACCTAAACCGCACCGTTAAACAATATCCAGCTAGCATTGCAAACACCTCACCACATGACAGAATGACTTAAATGAAACAATACATAATTCATAATTTTAGACATCTGTTTGAATGCCGCTTATTTGCTGAAAACTGAAAACTTATTGCTAAAAATACTGTAACAAAATAATTTTTAATTGGGTGAATAATGTCATTGGGCTCAAATTTATATTAAAATATGTGTTTAAATGACTTTTGTGGGTCTTAAAAACAGTGTCATGTGACCCCAAAAAATGCAAAATGCGTGCTTAAATAATTTCAATGCTACGCAAAACCAAGTAAGGATCAAAATTTTATAATTTTTGAAAGCAATGTCAAATTTCCCAAAATTTTAAGGCTGAAAATTTCAATTTTGTAAAAAAAATAAAAATAAAATTAGAAAAGGGTCACTGTAAGCACTATAGAGGATCAGGTTGGAAACAAATACAAAGATAGAAAGAACAATTTCCTGGTTGATTACATTTTATAGTTTTTTTTTTTTTTTTTTTTTTTTTGTGCGCGCGCGCAAATGATAACATTATTTTGACAGTAATGCAAGATCCTTCATGAAAGAAGCTACAGTGATCATCACAGAATGTCTATTAAATGAATGTTACTTTCTCAGACAGCAGTGCTAATGCTCATTTAGTGACTATCAAATCACAGAGCAGTGAACAAAAAACGGAATCTAGAATTTCAATGAGATTTAGCATTTGATAAATACTCCGTAATAATAAAATTATGGAAGCTGTGTTGGAGCAGTTTATTCAATAAGCAAAGTAGTTCTGAGCACAAAAGTTGTCCATCCATATGGTGTGTATATTTGAGCAAAAGTTAATGCACACATGTTATTTGATGGGTCCACGTACATTAACTGGTATAACTATAAAGCACAAAGCCCATATGAAAGGTGCTTCAATTACTTCACAGTTTAGATTTAAGGGACCCCAAAGCAAATCATGATGCTTCCACTCAAACAAGCAAGTCTACAAATCCCAAACATGTTTCTTTAAGGGGAGGAAGAAGAAAAATAAGTATCAAGAAAAGCAAAAGAGCAGACATCCTGTTGTGACCCCACATTATTCACCAACAACCTTTAGCTAAATAAAGCTTTCCCTAACCACAAGAAGGTATAGATATTGACCCCACCAACACCAAGGACTCTTTTGGCCATGATCAAAATAACCAGTATCACTATTATGAGACTTTCAATCATCTGCACAAAAAACAAATTACATAAGTGACAATGGAGATGTCAAAGATTGGCACAAGAAGCAAGACTAGAGAAAACTAATAATAGTGAAATGAAGTACTACCTCTTCATCAATAAACGTTGTTACTTGAATATATATAATTCTTATATGTATTGCTCTGTTAAAATTGAATAAGCAAATTTATAATGCATAGGAAAAATCTATTATTAGAGTAATGATTATTCCACACTTCTATACACACTTAAAGTGCGGACATAGGGCTTTATAAAATGTGAATGTTGTGTAAATTAAAAGTAGTGTAAAACAACAGTTAATGAATCTAATAATAGTGAAAGAAGGAACTGCCTCTTCATCAATCAAAGTTATTTAAAAGTAAAAAATAAAAATAAAAACTAATGCATGCTAGTGAAGAGAAATTACCAGCAGGGATTCTTGAATTTGATGCAAGATCAAGCCAGGTGTCTGTGTTCTTTGGTGGCCACTCTCCAAAAAATTGGTGCATTGGTTTGTGGATTTCAGGTTTTTTCTCAGCTTTAACTTGTCCTGGTGACTTGAAATCAGTACCCAAAACAAAGCAATGTTGGTCTTGTTGCTGCTGCTGATGTTTTGAACTATCAGTAAGGCTTTGAAACTGTGTGTGGGAGTAAGCTTTGTAGGGGCCCATTGTTAACCTCTGATATGAATCAGGTAGGTTTCTGGCAGACCCTGAAGCCTCTGGGAAGAAAGCTCTCTCATCCACACCCTCTCTTGCTCCATGAAGATACCTGTTTGAAATAACAGTAAAAAAAAAAAAAATCAAAGCACAAGATCAAAAAAAATGTAAAAAGTAGCTAGCCTGCTTTTGTGTTACAAAAACCTGTAATCTTTATCAGCCTGAGAGTAGGATCCAGAGTCCAAAAATAGCTGATGGGTGGTGTTATTTTGAGGTAAAAAACCAGAAAGAGGTTGTCTTGAAGAGGAAGAATGTGAATAAAGGAAGGGATAAGCAGTGGAATCATGGTAAGGATGGTGTTGAGGATATGTATCAGAAAGTGGAGAGACAGAGAAGGAAGAGTTCGTTGGAGTTGTTGTTGTTGTGGGAATGGTGGTGGGTGTGTTTATGGAAAGGTTTCTGTTGATTGATGGGATAGGTGGTGAAAGGTTGTTGGTGGTGGTGTTTGTTGTCGTTGCTGTTGTTGTTGTTGCAGTTGATGTAACTTCCACAGGCTTTCTTGAACGATTTCTGCCTCTGTGCATGTGTCTCTCACAGTACTTGGAATCTGGGTATGCTTCCTTTGAGCACCTCCACTTCTTCCCATCTGTTCTTCTGCACCTTCCTGGCTCTGGGTCTACTTTTCTGCCAAATCCCATCTCAAAACACCCCCAGCCAACTGCAGCCACAGACCCCAACAAAAATTGTTCATTTTCATTGGCACCCCAAAAAAAAAAAGGAATAGTTTTTGTAAAAGTAAGCAGTTAAAGATTATTATAATTTTTAAAAGTAAAGCTGCAAAAAGTGTACACGACTATGAGAAATTGAGAATATGCTTTGCATGCTTACTGGGATGGTGAGGGAAGAGCCTTGAAGAAATTGAAGAGTCCAAGCTTCTTTTTACACTATAGAGGAGATCTGGTGGGATAGGTGTCCCTGCAACCATGTATTTGAAGATAAGAGCTTGGTGTTCAAGCTCTTGCCATTGAGCTGCTGTGAAAGGAGACCTATTTCTTGGACTTGCACTTGCACTTGTGGTCATCATTTTTTTGAAATAGAGAGAAACAAGAAGGAAATTTAATCTCTAGAAAAACCAAGAAAGTGAACAAGAAGAACAGGAAGAGGGAAAGATCAACAACAACTTGGTAGATTTCAGAGACACACAGAGAGAGGTTTTGTTCTTGTTGGGCTGAGTTTTAAAGGGTATATTTGCAGAGTCCATAGGTTGCAGAATCTTCTGTACATGGATAAAACTAATGGCTCTGATGATATTGCTGACACCTTCTCTCTCTTTCTATTCCTCTCTCTCTCCTGAGCGAGTGAGTGAGTCTGTTCTTATTATGACTGCACCTCTGTTGCTTCTGCTTCTGCTCTGCAGCTGTCTCTGTTGCTGCTCTTGTGTCTGACATCTTTACAGAAATTCATAAACAACCGTACAAAGTAAAAGAAAATTTAATTCAAATCTAGTTTTGGTTTTTGCACCTGCTGTAAAAAAGTGCCATGTGATTTTATGAAGCTGTAAAATTTTGAAGTGGATATGGCAATCTCTTTTGTAATGTAGTGCAACTGGAACTTGAAGTGGTAGAAGGTTGTATTAGCCTTTATTTTTATTTTTTTTGGAGTTGTATTTGTCATTTTGTTTTGCTGAGTAAATGTGTCAAGAAATTGAGAGATATATAGAGGCCGGAGATTAGCTCAGCTGGCTTTGTAGTTCTGATGGGTGCTTTTTTAACTTTTACTTTTCTCCCAAAGGTCCCAGAGTCCCCTCACATCATCCACGTAGTAATAAGTGTGAGGTAGATAGTGGAATCCCAGCTTCGTGTAATATGATGATGGTATCTTTATTTCATGGTAATGTTAGGCAAAACTAAGTTATGATTAGTGTAACAAATAATCATAGATGATAGATCTTAATAAGTTATGAAAAATTATATTAATAAATAATTAATGTGTATTTGTATTTCTATCTTTATGTATTTAATCTCTCAACCTTAAACTTCAAATTATTAGGCGACTGTCTGAAGTAGGGGCGGAGCCAAGAATTTTTGTTTGGAGGTCATGTTACGACGCTAATATATTTATCAAAACAACTTCCACACACACGCTTTTTTATTATATACACACACTTTTTTATTTGATAGGTTATATATGCACACACCAAAAAAAAAAAGCTTAGTATGTTCAATCAAAATTATTTTTGACTACGATCTTTCATAAAATAAAATTCATTTTTTCCATTTTCATAGTCAAATTCTTAAAAATTTTCATTTTAAATACAAGTTATCAAATTTTATGCTAAAGTAAGTAAAAAATATTTCAATTAAACTAATGAAATTTTTAAAAATATGAATGATCCAAAACTTGGAGGAATAAGTTAGGCTCCAAACATATTTAAACCCACCTTGCTTTAACCCATTATGTGGCAACTAAAGACACATTTTATGTGTAATTTTAGTGATAAGTTTTTTTAATGAGTCAATAACTTGTTAATCGTCACATAACGGGTTGAAAAAGATAGATTTAAATATGTTTGATACTAAATTTTATCAAATATTTAACATATATAAGAGCATATTTTACAATAAAAAATAGAATTTCAAAAAATAAAATTATATTTCTATAACTATTAGACCAATTATTTTTTTTAAGAGCATTATTGGACTTATTCAAATATTGAGGGGCTAACTCTTATTTTTATAGACTAAATTTTGAAAACATTAAAATAATTGTATATATATTTTAAAAAATTTCAAAATTTTGAGGGGCCATGGCCCCCTACCCTTATACATACCTCCGCCCTTGGTCGGAAGAGACATTACCCTTTTGGTTTTCCTTTTTTCCTCTCCTCTTATATTTTTTTTTTTTTTTTTTTGAATGAAAAAATAGGGTCTTCGGTGTAGGCTCATCGACTCCAAGCCCAGTGACAGCAATAGATAATTCCACATACACTACACAGGTCTTACTGGGACTATCGCTCAAACCACTCTACTCTGAATGCAAGATGAAGACTCTTACCACTAAACCACACCTAATGCGGCCTCTTATATTCTAAATTAAATCCACTAAAGTCTTGTTGGTATGAAATTCTATATCTTAAAAGAATTTAGACCATTTACCCTTTAAATTTACCGATAAAAAGGCTATGAAGAATGTGATACTAATACGTATTATTCTTTTTTATGAAAGTCGACCCTTTTCAAAAGGGAAGGACAGTGATGAGGTGGAACTTAGAAGGGCAATTTAGTTATTTAGACATATATTTTCTGAGACCCTACACTGATGATGTTAGGACGGTGCAAGTGAGAGACTATTGGTTAGAAGGAGGTTTTGGTTTGTTTGTTTGCAATTGAAAGCACTTTTCTTCCTTTCTTCAAAGTTAGCAGGAGGTGTCAGAGAAGTGCACTCTGAGGTGAGGACTGTTCCCACTCTGAAAACTCTGCCCCACAACACATGCCCTACTTCTTTATTTTGCCTCAACTAACTCAGCCTTACATTCATTAACCCAAAAATTTCCTCAACGATCTTTCCTTTGAGCACATCCCTTTCCTTGTTAGTCATAGTCATCTTTCCTTGTGAAGCATTAATTGGCAGACTGGGTGCAGTTTTACACTGCAGGTCTAAAGCTCACCTGAGATGGTTTTGACTGGAGCAGTGGGTCAGTGACAAACTTGTGTGACTCGATGGGTTTAGCTTTTGGAACATGCTTGGAAAAAAATGAGATAAAAAAGAAAAAAAAGTGGGGTGGGTTTGGCTAAAATAAAAGACTGCAACATAATATGGGCTTTAATTCTTTTTCTTTTTGTAATGGTGGTAAAAAGTGCTTTAGTTCTTGTTAACTTATAGAGTGCTATTGTTTTATGTATAGGATTAATTTTTGTATTCTGTATCTTGATGGATTGATATCTTGCAGCTTCTTGTCGACTTGCTTGTAGCAGAATGTTGCTAGCAGGTTCTGCTTTGATGTAATTGGCTTTGTAGTTGTGCATCTTTTTGTTTCAATAAAATCCATTCATTTTTTAGGGGATACATTTTCTGGAAGGGGGGGGGGGGGGGGGGAAACGTTTGTCCTTATTGGTTTATGCATATGCACTTCATTATAATTTAGATTCAAGGGTCCTATCCAATAGTGAAGTGGTAGACTCAATAAACTTAAAGAATTATTGTAAATCAGTAGGTTAGAACTTTTTTCACCCAACTATTGGTTTATGGGATTTTCAGGTATCTCATAAGCATAAGTTGAATAGTATTAATGTTAAAATACTACTTTCTTATATTAACTTTAATGATGCACTGTAAATTAGGAGGTCAAAACTTCCTTTCGCCCCACTATTGTTTATAAGGTTATAAAGATGTTTCATAAGTGGGATTCGAATAGTCTAACTAACATTGAGACACCATTTTATTTAAAATAAAAAATAAAAAACATATGATGCCATGAACTCATGAACAAAAAAAACATGGCATGTTATCCGATCAAATATTATATCTTTATTATCATATACCAGATTAGTACTGTGTGATCAGCTAATCATCCATTTTGCTGTGAACAACTGAAGGGAGATGGCTGTCTAAAAACTAACAATAACCTCTAACCACTAATCTAGAAGCCAAGTTCTCAGAGGTTTTAAGAGTAGAGTGAAGGACCCATATACAGTGCGGTAACAACATTGCTGCACCTATCATTATGTTCAGACAATTCAAGTCTGTGATTTAGTAGTACATATTGTTTTGATAATTTTATAAGTTCATAAATGAGGTATCACTTAAGATTAGCACCCCCTCAAGGAGTGATGCATTCTTAAATGCTTTCTAATTTTTCTAGTTGAATAAAGGCTTTCTAATTTGAAGTACTTGTAATAAAAGTTCTGAGGTGGGAACCTAACTGTCCACCAACTTTGGATAATTGAACTTGATACTTATCAACTCCCTTCTCTTTATGGATTTCACAAATACAAGAAATCACTTTTATTCTTCTTTATTTTTCTTTTTGGTGGGGTGGCCGGGGGGGTGGGGGTGGTGAAGGGAAGAGAAACATTTTTGGATTGTAGTCTTACTTGATAATGGGATAGCAGTGTAGCAGATCGTTTGTCCATTACTTTATGAAGAATTACTAAATATTTTTAAATTTTCAAATAACAGTGGGACTTTTCTTTTTCTTTTTCTTTTTTTTATAGAAATAACAGTAGGACTTAGCTCATCTTATTTCTAAAGCATTCATTTTGTTTTTTGATTGATAAGTTACTTAAGTACTATGTGGGTCTTAAACCTAGTACCTCACTCTTTACCTTACGTTTAAAGAGAGAAAATGTCATTCAATTTAAAAGTTATTGGTTAGTCTACGGGTAAAATAGAATAGAAAAAAATATATATATATGATAGAGGCTAACTAATTTAATAAAAATCTATAACCAACCTCAAAAAATTGGGACTAAGATTTTTTGTTTTTTTGTTTTTTGTATTTAAAGTTTATTGGTTAGAGCATTCACTTTTTTAAATTATGCCATTAGGATTCCTTCTTTTATCATTATTATTATTATTATTATAACTCTTAGTTACCAAGAGGGATGAGGGTTGAACCTTGAACATTTCAATTAAAAATATCTGTAATAAGTACCAATTAAGCTATAGGTTTAGGTTCACGGTGAGAAGATGTTTAGGGTTTTGGTGGATAATTGATCTTTATTATTTTAATATTTCAACGTGTATATATCTAAGGATGAAGTCATTTCCTTTATGTATCGGTTTTTTTTAATTAAACTTAGGTACATGAAATGCAAAGCAGGGTGACTGAACATGATATAGTATCAGCCATGCTTTATCATTTCTAAAAGATTTACATCAGGTGTAGTTTTGAAGGAACCATAATCATACTGTAGTGCGGTCCATATAAGCAGTCTGGCGAATTCCAGTACATTGGACACAAAGAACTCTGCCCCCAATAAGCTTATCCATGATGTCTTGATTCTCTTGAAGGAGGGGCTTCCTGTGGAAAGTGCTTTTAATATATATATATATATCTTTTTCTAATTTCAGATTTTAAGCCCAAGGGGTTGGCAAAAAGTAGGAAAAGGCACTAGCTTCAGGTTTCATATCTCCTTTCCAAGCACCAAGTACCAAATGAATATGATTTCCGAAGAATTTTGTTAAGCACGTATTGGCATTTAGATTGTGTTTGGAAAAGATTATTTTTGCTAACTTATTTTACTATTTAATTTATTTTTGCTATTATTTATGGGTCTTACTGTACTTTTTGTTAATATTCATGAATCTTACTATACTATTTCAATTAATTTTTACCTTTATGTACCGTATTTTTAGTAAAAAGTTCTCAATTTTTACAAAATAAATAGATTCCAAACGGAACTTTAATAACATAGATTTCTGAAAGATAATTTTGAATGCTAGCTTCTTGTCTGACGCTTTTAGTGATTGGCCTGAAGTTTCTTCATGTTGAGTCTTGCCCCAACTTATAAGACAAGCAGTAAAACCTTTTACAAGATAATAGTTTATTGAAACTTTTACTGAAGTCCATATAAAGCAAATTTGGCATCTTTTGGGGACCAGCAGTGTATTGAGGACCATAAACAGCAATAGTACTGGTCAAAATGTACTGGAAAGCTTCACTATAGAAATAATAGGTGTTACTTACACTTGCATGACAGAAGACATATTATGGCTTAGTGTTCCCAACCAAGTAAACTCATTTACTTGTAGAACAAACAAATTAATCTTGGATTAGCTTATGGTTAGTCTAGAGTTTTAGGACTCTAATATATAAACTTTATATTGAATTCATTGTAATACAAGTGCTAAATAACAACATGTAGCTATTTAGGGTTTTTTATTATGTACGCATGAATGTAGTCCGTCAAGCTCAATCACGTAAATTTTTGTATTTTCTTTCTTTTCATACTTCCGCTCATCACTCATACAGCATGCTATTGTAAGAAATCGTAGCAGGAGGGCGATTACTAGTCCACACATTACTTCGGTGGTTGCCGTTTGAAGGACAGCAAGACTTTTGGATAATCAACTCTTGTAGCTGTCAAATTGTCCGATTATGTGATTACTCTCTTTCTTCCCATGTGCTGTTGGACCACATTTTGATAAGTTTCTTGATGATTTATTGTACTCTTCATAAGTACTTTAACACTGAAACCTTTACGTTGATTCAAATCATTGAGGTTAACATTTCTGTAGTTAGCAACTAGACCTATTGCATTACATAAAATGCAGGCCAGGAATGTCTGTGTTATTTAAGGAATAATGTGATGTAAGACTAATATATCGAGGATCAGGAGTGAATTAAGTTGCAAGTACATAGGACACAATTAATTGCTGGTTTAGCAAGTCATGCAATCCCAAATTTTGATAAATGTGGCTATGAATTACCAACTAGTCATGCTAAATGGGCCATCCTTCTCTGTCATTCTTGTCACTGTTCAATTCTGTTAATGCCAAAATCAATTTCTTCTCCAATCACCATAAGTTTTTAACTCAATAAAGTGACTTCTTGTTCATTTGTCCACTGCAAGTGGACTCATCAACAGCCAAAAAGTTTCACAAATTGAAGTTGTGGCTCTCTTTTATTCATCAATCACTATATAGCCAGCTTCGGCATGACTATAATTTTTGTCCCATCTATGTACAAGTTCTATATAAACTAACCAAATCCATCAAGATACCACATTCCAAAAACTGAAAATAGACATGAAAATGCTTCAAATTCTCTTCCTCCTCTTTATCCTCTTATCCTCCACCAATGCTTTAGTTCAAGACTTCTGTGTTGCAAATCTGAAAGGCCCAGATGGCCCTGCAGGCTATCCTTGCAAAACTGAAGCTAAGGTCACAGCTAAAGACTTTGTGTTTACTGGCTTAGCCAAGGCTGGAAACACCTCAAACATAATTAAGGCTGCTGTGACCCCTGCATTTGTAGCTCAATTCCCCGGCGTCAATGGGCTCGGTCTCTCTCTAGCACGCCTAGACCTAGCACCGGGTGGTGTTATCCCATTGCATACTCACCCTGGTGCTTCTGAAGTTCTAGTGGTTTTGCATGGTTCCATTACTGCCGCATTCATTTCATCGGCTAATTCCGTTTACGTGAAGACAATTCACAAGGGAGATACAATGGTTTTCCCACAAGGGTTGTTGCATTTTCAAGCAAATGCTGGTAGGAAATCAGCCACTGCTATTGTTAGCTTCAGTAGTCCAAACCCTGGCCTCCAAATAACGGCTTTTGCTTTGTTTGGCAACAACTTAACTTCTGCATTGGTGGAAAAAACCACTTTTCTTGACGATGCCCAAGTCAAGAAGCTCAAGGCTATTCTTGGTGGCACTGGCTAGGATTGACAAGATTTTGACTGTTCATTTGATCATTTCCATTCTCCTTGTATTTTCTAGTAATTGGACTAATGTGATTTATTTCTTTGAGCTATGATTTCTTTTAAAATATATACCATCATTATTTCAGTGAAATGTATTCAAATGTAAAATTTCCAATTACTGTTTGTGTATCATGCATGTGCTTTACAATGCCAAATACCTAGAATAGCATCTGAATAATGCACGTTTTCAGATATAGCACAATCACGTATCTTGAGCATATACCATTTCTTAGCAAGAGTGTTCTTTTTATAGGGTCTACATGTCTTTCAATCTGTCACCTTGCTCTGAAATGCAATTCAATTAACTTGAATGACTATTGATTGAAGTGCATCAAATGCTGCCAGAAATAGCATACATCATAATCTTTTTTGTTATCCTGGCTGAAAACTCTATGCATTTCAATGAACAATGGTGCTGCAATTTTTATAAGTTTTTTTTTTTTTTTTTGGGAAAAATTGTCACTGTCCCTTAGTTGTCATCATTTTATAGTTGTCCCCACAAGCCTCTATTGCAAAGCAGTCTATGCTAAAGATGTAAACTATGCTTTGTGGGGCTAGTGTTTTTTTTTTCTTTTTTGTGGAGCAGGAGCTTTGTGGGGGCTAAGTGCGTGATTGGGGCCAATGTTTTAAACAATAGCTTTTTAAACATTGAAAATTATTAACCTTAAAAAATGGTGGGTTTGTTTAGAGATTTTTCATTTTAGTTAAAAATATTTGAATTACAGTACTTAATTTAGGTGGTTTAAACATTGTTATTTTGAAAATACATATTCATAGCAGTTTTCAAGTATTTAGGTGATTTTTTTTTTGTTTAGGTGATTTTTTTTTTTTTTTAAACAACACAATAATTACTTTTATAATAACTTTTTTTTATAAATATTTTCACGTAACTTAAATAATGAATCATTTTTAATTTGCTTAAAAATATTAAATGATATTATTGTAAATATTTTGAAATTCATCGGACCCACGCATATCTGACATTATATAAAAAGTTAAAAACCTTATTTCTCTCTCATCTCTTTTCTCCCTCAGCCTTGTCCCACGTCCCTCTCTGCTCTCTCTTAGTACTGGGCTAAGCCATGTCTGAGACCCAGTACTAGACCTTCCACCGCAAGCAACCACCAAGTCGCACGAGAGGTCCACCACCGCTGAAGCCACCAGTGCCATTTATTCCTCTTTTTGTCCCTTTTTATTTTCCCCTTATTTAGCTTCTTTTTTTTCTTTTTTTTTTTTGGGCTATGACTGAAATATCCCCATTTTTATTTGGTTGATAATGAGTATTGGGTGTAGTTGATGTTGAGTGGGTTGCAAAAATTTGATGTGGGTACCGTGGGTTTGGGTACAAATTTGATGTAAAAATAGTTGTTGTGGTGTGAGTTGGTTATTGGGTACAAATTGGATTTGGCTATAGCTGTTCTGTGAGTTGTGAAATTTGATGTTGGTTGTTGGGTTTGCGTTTGGATTGTTCAAGTTTGATGATATGAGCAGAAAATATTATTGTTCTAGTTTGATGGTATGAGCAGAGTCAGACAAGTACAAGTTTTGGTTAAAAATATATACATATATCAAACACACAGGTATGTTTAAACACGTGATTTATTCCCAAAAAAAAGTTTAAACATGTCCTATTTGAAATATGATCCAAAACACATTTTTGTATATTATGAACATTTTATAGTTGAACGTGTTTTTACAACACTTTTTAAATGGTAATTTTTACACTATTTTTAACAATAATTCTTTGGACGGCTATCAGTCAGACACTAACTTATTTCCTTAGTCAAGCAACACATTCATGATTATGATTTTTTAAGAAAAATAAAAAGGCTATCAAAACAAGACAGAAAGATATCCTTATTTAGCTCGAATCATTTGGCAATTAAGAAATATGAAAAGGAGTAAAAAGAAACATCCATGGACAAGAGAGAATCTGTTACAACATACAAGAACATGACTTCATGTGGTTATTGTAGTTATTCACCTCAGTTGGAACTTTTTTTGGCAAAGTCCTCAGTTGGAACTTGGCTTGGCTGAATTTGGCAACATTAGCAGATAACAATCTAATAGTTGATACTTATCTTATCCTTGTAAGACCAATAATCTTTTAGATCTTAATAGAAAGTTAGGCCTATAGGGTGTCACAGGTGACAAAACAAAATATCTTTATTTTCTTTAAATCAAACGCTAGAAAAGTACAATTTGGTCAGAGCAATTTTCTCTGCTTTATTCCAACAGATGTATGCTACTATTCAGATGATCAGAAATTATAAAGGCCTTTCTCGATACATGCAATATGTAAAGATGAGCCTGAGAGCTGCATGATCATTTCTGCGTTCTGTGGCACGTCTTAGTTTGAGTGAGCAACGTCATACCAGAGTTGGATCCATAATATAGAACTTGAGTTGGCTTATATAGCATAAATAAAACGTTACACTATTAAGTTCTGGCTACAATTTGTGTTAGGTCCCAAATAATATTATCACAAAAATTATCAATTTAAAATAGTAATCACACAAGAACACAAATATTTACATGAAAAACCATTTCTCATTGAAGGCAAAAATCACGGAACAAACTTCAAATCAATTCACTATTATCAAGTCAATTATAATAATTTATGTGTATATCTCACGGCTAAAGAAAAATCTCTCTTATTTTTCTTTGCTCTCACACACACTAATTATCTCTCTCAAAGGCAGCAACACTTAGCTCTCTCCTTTCTATTTTCTTCTCCACGCATAGCTCTCTCTTGGCTATCTTCTTTTCTCTAAGCGTCTACCTCTTGACTGCTCTCTCTTTTTTCCTATGCGGCTTCCTCTTTCTTTGCTTTCACTACCTTGACTATCTTCTTGAAAGTGGTATCCCTTTACTCTCTCCTCCTCCTTACGTTCCTCCCATGTGCAAATCTTTTTTTTTTTTACTCTTGGTTTCATGTTCTATTTTCCCTCTCCCCATAGGGAGGACCCTTAGGCCAAAACATCAAATTCTTTGTATATTTGTCTATTTATAAGACTTTTTTTTTTCTATTTCCTCTTAGAATAAGAATACACTACCACTTTAACAAGGAATATACTTTCCTTTCACATCAAAAAATAATCTTTCCTTCCACAACAAAGAAGCCCAAATTAATTTTTCCTTCTTCAATTAGGAAACCTAATTGATTCTCCAAGTCACAATTAGAATTTGAGGAAATTTTCCAACAATTTGAGTACATTATTTAACATTACATTAAAATAGGTGAATGGATGATTTCACTACTTCCCCACATAGGGTAAAATTTGAGTCACTTGCACCTAAACTAAGCATTTAATTATCTTTGGTATACAGAGTGTTTGCGCCAATTCTCCATAGCAGCATTTTGATCCTTTCAGGAGCCTTGAACTTTCACAAGTTTTGACATTGTATTTTGGAGGCAACATCCTCATGTAAAAGCACTCTTGACTAGCTAGCCATGTATGCAGATTTTACTGAGAAAGCACCCTTGGTATCTTTCATCCAGAAAAGCTTAACAAGTCTAGGTATAAGAAAGCACAAAGAATCTAAAGGAAGAAACAAAGAGCTAGAGAGAGAGAATTGGAGTAGAAGAAAAACTTGTATTCAACTAACTGAATGAATTTGTACAAGAAATTGAGTTAATGTACAATACAATACAATACAAAGCATAAACAAATATCTCAACTTATACGGGATCAGTTACTGCACATGTGTAGGTTAGTTATTGCATGTGTGAAAGCATTCTACTTAAATACACTACTAAGCTACTTGTAGTTTAGTCTACAGTACTCAACAACTAACTATAGCACTATCATTTAGCTCAAACTTCATCTCTTTGCTTCTTTCTTCTTTTGTTTCATTTCTTTTCTTCCTTTCTAATCCGATTCTTTAGTTGTACAACTTTGATACTAGGTCTTAGGAGAATTGGGATCCTAAAGAATAGTTTGGATTGACTTTGGATCAAATAAATCTTGGAGGATATTGATTTTCCAGCAATGAAGCTCAATGTTGATAAGATTTGTTAGAGATATATTATCCCATTAGTAAAAGCCCAAGCCTAATTCCACTTTATGTGCAAACCAAGTCTTCTACTTGTACTAGAAGTTTATTAGTTTAGGGTTTAGTATACTATATTTATACATATTATGGTTCATTGTAATACAGGATTTGTACTACACTCTAATATATTATTGATGTAGCTCTTTAGAGTTTCCTCTATCGATGTAGGCCGTTAGACTGAACCACATAACCCTCGTGTGTTATTGTGTTCTATACTTTATGTTTTCACTTCTGCATCTATACTAGCATATTCAACATGGTGTATCATTGCTAATATATAACATGGTATTAGAACTACCTTCCTATGGCCATAATTTTCTATCCTTACGGTGTATTAAAAGAAATCTTTTTCTTCCTCGGTGTTTCTTCGCTGCGTTCATCCTCTTTGACTTCCTACTGCTGCCGTCAAATCTCTTCGGTATAGTTATGCCACTAATAGAAGTCGCATAAATACTGCAAGACCATTACCTTCCTCAAACCACCGTCACAGAGTCAAACGACATTCAAGGGATCTTCTCAACCTTATTAAATCTCAAGGTTTCATCAAGTTTCCCCCTTAAATTTGAGATGGAGTATTAGAGATATATTAGCCCATTAGTAAAAGCCCAAGCTTAATTCTACTTTGTGTGCAAGCCAAGTTTTCTACTTGTACTAGAAGTCTATTAGTTTAAGGTTTAGTATACTATATATACACATGTTATGGTTCATTGTAATACAGGGTTTGTACTACACTCTAATATATTATTGATGTAGCTCTTTAGGGTTTCCTATGTTGATGTAGGCCGTTAGGTTGAACCACATGACCCTCGTGTGTTATTTTGTTCTATATTTTATGTTTTCGTTTCCGCATCTATACTAGTATATTCAATATGGTGTATCAATGCTAATATTTAACAGATATCATCATACGAATGTGATCAACTACCTCATTTTTTGGCTTGGGTTTAAACTCAACCAACCCAAGGGTCCACTCATATGTTCATAGCAGAGCCATCTCCTACCATGAAGAAAGCTCCTTTAGTCGATGAAATCATCTTTGTAGAAAAGTGGCAGTCTCACTCGGGTCCTGAAGACTTTTTTGAGTTATCTCTCAAATGAGTTATCTCCCCTCACATTGGTTTTGGCTTCGGGACAAGTTGTTCTATTAGATATTAGTTTTTCCTAAGTTATTATATTGTGTATTATTTATTTCCGCGCAACTATTTATTTTGTTTGAACAATTTTTTTTTTATAGGAAACAGTAATACTTATTAGAATAAACGAACATGAAAGAAATATATAAAGTTTTTTAAACAAGCTTATAATATATTGGCTGTTTGGAAAATATTGGTTGTTTTATTCTATCCCAAAGTTGTTCATAATTGGATAAATTAATTACTTGGCCTTAAATTAAATTGGTTAACCAGTATATTTTTGGGTCTAAAAACCCAACACAATCTTATTACTTATTAGGGTGGAAAAAATCACAACCGCCACAAATTTTTACAACAAAAAAAGAAAAAGTGGTATTTCTAAGACTACAACTAATTTTGTAGCTAAACTTTATCCAATAATTATTAAGATTTGATATTATTAGGGGGTCCATTACTTATTCTAATAATATGATAAATTATTAATCATCATAAAAAATTTACCAAGTAAAAATAGTAAATTAAATCGACATAACCATGATCATAACAAATCTAATGCCAATGACCATAATTTTGCAATTTCAGCTGGGATAAGACACAAGAAAATGTGACTTCTGCTTTGAAAATCAAGGCCATCCTCAAATTACTAGAAGCGCAGATGGATCTTTTTGCTCAACAAATAGGTAACTTAGGCCGATTTCACTCACAATGAAGCATGCTAGCTACCTTGATTATTTCTTTCTTTTTGGCCAAGTATTCGATATGCTGCCCATGCTATATAATGGCTTAAACATACGCAAAATTATGACCAAAGATTTTTGTTCAATGCACGAACTAGAGGCTACTGAAATAACACCCTAAAATGCACGATTTCAGTAAGTATATTTTTTTTGACTTGTAGGAGTGACTTCCACAAGTATATTTCAGTCACTCACCCTCTCTAGATTCTCAAATGGAGGCATGAAACATCACAATAGTATTAATAAATTTTTCTAATACGAGAAGTATTAATAAATTTAGGTATGGCCTTGGGCTAAATTATAGGTTGCTTCTGCTGCCAATAACATCACAATAGTATCAGTGTATCACGCTAACATTGTGAATTGCATTGGTGCTAATATTGTGAATTGCATTGGTAGAGCTTCTGTTTTTCTTCTCTGTATAATGTAGAAGAAATATACTTCTACCTTCTTACCTTTTTTTATTGGCAGCGCTTTCGCAGCTTGTGTGCCGAGGTACCATTGATCTTCCTGATTTTGACTTAAAATTGTGTTCATCTAATTCTCGTTTATGCGTTTTACTTAATTTGATATCTGGGTATTAACAATTTCTATATAAAAATAAATAAATAAAATTTAGAGTTTCACTTACGCTTTCTTCTCCCCTCCTTTCTACCCCTTCGAAATCTATGTCACATTCTATCCGCAATTTCAGAATCAATCAGAAAAATAAACTGGGGAAAAAGAAATTCTAGAGATTTTAACAATTGGATGGTTGCCAACAGCAGACCAGTGCTTGGTTTCATCTCTCTCCTCTTCTCTCTCTCATGGGTGGGTTTTTACAATTGGGAGAAATTTTTTTTTTTTTTTTTTAATTTGGTACCAGGTTGTGAATATTGTTTCTCACATGTAAATTTAATTTGTAACTTTTTAATTAAAAATATACCACATTATTAAAAAAAATGTCAAGTCCTTGTTCTGGTAGCCAAGTAAGTAACACCATTAATAACAATTAATAAAATGACTAATACAACTTAGTTTTAAAACTTAAGAAACTAATTGTACTCATTTTAAACTTGAAGGATCAATTGTACACATAAGATAAACTTGAAGGAATAATATTGTAATTTCGCCTTAAAAATACATTGTTGTGTCTGTTTATTCAGCTCTATTACATATGACTTTGGTTAAAAAAACACATAATTGGGTTGGTGCTGACATAGCGTAAGTTTCATGATTGTATTGCACAGAGAATATTGTCTTCTTGTTCTTTTCGGGCCTGGACATTGTAGAGCAATGGACCCATGAAATGGAAAACAAGTTTGAGATACTACGGTCTTATTAGATGCCGCGGTTCAGAGTGCAACAAGTTTTATTAGTATCAATAAATATGGCAAAATAGATCAGAATTTTCTAACTTAATCTAAAAAATACTTAACTCAAACTTCATTTTTTTGACCTAAAGCAAAAACAGGTTGACTCATGACCTGACCCATGTTTTTTGCGAGTCAACTGACCTGAACCCGAACCTTTTTTTTTTAGCTTTTTGTTTGGGTAAAAAAACAGTAAAATTAAGACAATATTGGTTTAATTATTTATTGTGAATTTTAAATAAACAATTGATACATTTACGTAACTGCATACAAATTAATTAAAAGATAATGGTTGAGTATTCTATAATAAGTAAAGATTTTTAGATATCAAATAAGAATATACATGCCAAGATAATCTAGTTACAGAAGAATTAAAAACATAAATTTAAAATTGTAGACATGTGTGAAAAACATTTACAAGTGTGAGCCAAAGTATCAAATTAACATAAATTATGAATACTTAGACCTATTTTTTGACAATTTATCTAAAAAATAAACGATTTTTCAAAATAAATTATGATATTTCCTACAATGTATGTTACTTAACAATAATATGATATTCATAAAAGAGATCATATATAAATAAGTAAACAATCAAACTTTAATGTATGTCTTAAATTGAAATAGAGTGACAACCACAATTGATAATAGATTATAAAATTAATTTAAGATTGTAAATTTTTTATATGCTTTTATTCTTTATCAAATAAATTATTCAATAAGTCATTTGTAATTTTGCTTTATACTTAGAAATGTTGATATTATGTAGAAATAAAACTCGGTATTTGTTTTACTTATCTTTGAGTTATTTTATTTTAAATAACAATATTAGGATTTGTATAATTTTAAAATTATTGAATAAATATTAATAAGTTTAATTAAGTTCATTCTTAAAATAAGTAGTAAATTCAAAATAATGCATTTTACATCAAGTAATTTGTTGCATAGCTTACCAAAAGGCAAATACATGTTTTCATTTAAAACAAAAAACAAAAAATTTCATGTGAAAATACGGGTCAACCCAACCCTACTCGACCGCAACTTGATTAACCCGAACCTATTTTTAACCCACTTAAAATGATCCCTTTTTACTTACAACCCGTTCGACCGGACCCAAACCCGACCCATCCTGCCCCAGCCCACCCGTTTTGCGATATCTTAGTATCAGGCATCAAGAAGCTTAAGGAACAGTGGAATTCAAGAATAAGCCAACATGATTACCATATGCGGAATAAAGGGATTCCCTTTCACTTTTGAGAAAGAACTCTCCAATGGAAAGGATTGGTTTGGACCAAGGAAGTTAATACCGTATCGGAAGCTGTACCAGTTTGGCCACCGGTACGATATATTTCGGATACCGGTCAATATCGATGTACCGTTTCGGGTTTACCGCTATTTTATATATTTAATATATATACTCACACACACAAAATCTCTATTTACACACACATACACACATAAACTCTCCAACTTTTAGTCTCATAAATACTTTCTATTTCAACTATTGTGTACTGATTGATACCAACAACCTAAAGATCAACTGAAAATTAAAATTGATGCAGGAACAATTAAAAAAGAAGAAATTGAAACTCTTAATTCAAACACTAAATCTAAATTAAGTAAAAAAATTGAAGAGATCAAAGGTTAGGTGAAATAATGAAATTATCTACAAAATACTTTCATTATTAATTATTTTAGAGACAAAAACTGCCACAATTACAACAAAAAAAAACAAACAAACAAACAAACAAACAAAAAAATACAGCATTTGTGTTTTGGTCTAGTACGGTCAGTATTTTTTTCAGTACAAAATAGAAATATACCGGTACCGGTACACTAACTAATACGGTATGTACCGACCAGTACCAGTATAGTATCGACCACCCTAGTTTAGACCATGCATATTTGACATAGTAAGACTTAGGTCAAATTACACTAAAAATAAGTTTGTAAGTTTAGAAAACACCTTTAGATTATACTGCATATTATACCTTGATTTTCACATAAGAGTGATATAATATGATAAAAACAAAAATTTCATATTCTAGTTTCCTAAGAGCATCCACATATGCAAATTTCTCTTCTATTTTACACAAGGAAAAAACTTACTTTTTTTTATTTTATACGTCCATTTTTACAAAACCCTCGTATCAATTTATCTATTCTACACATTTATTTAATAAAATATTCATTATTTTACCATTTTTTATTATTTCCTTCCTCACTGCCCTCAACAGTCCACGGTATCCACCACCATGAGGACAACCCAAATCCACAGTGAGCACACCCCCTGCAAATCCACGATGAGCAAATGGTGAGCACACTCATGGCAAACCCACGATGAGCAATCAGCAAGCAAACCCATTGGAAACCCACGCAGCAAACAGCAAGCACACCACGGTAGCAAACGGCGAGAAAACCCACACCACTCAAATCGCAAGACCTGATCTACAGCCCCTACAATCCACTACCAAAAAAATCGAGAGAGAATGTCTAGGAAAGAATAGAGAAAAACGAAAACAGAGAGAAGAAAGAGTGAAGAGTCAGACAAAGAGGCAGAAAAGAAGAAAAGAGTAAGCGAAGGAGAGAGCTGTGCTGTGCGCCTAAGACAGAGCCCGGTGAGAGTCATTCAGGTAGAGAGGAGAGAGAAATTATTATTAAGATATGAAATACACATGTAAATTTACCGGTACTGTGGCAATTTGCATTTTACCAACTGATATGGGTGTTTTTTTTGGCTCAAAATATGTAAAACTAGAAACTTTTCTCCATTTTGCACATTTATGCACATCTATGTCACTGGACGCGCTAAGAAATGTATAAATTTTACATGAAGTACAAAATAGTCCAGCAACAATTGGTTACAACAAAATTAGGGAGTTCAATACATAAACAAAAGTTCCCCTACCCAAATGCTAGAGCTGCCATGATAACTTGTATTTTGCGAAAATCGGGAACAATTCAGGTCTTCCTTCACTTTCTTGTTCAACAATTAATTCCACAGCTTTTAAGTAATGGCGCCAACATTTGATTTGATAGCCATTGCAACACTCTAGCTTTTCTTTCAAGTTCTTGAATAGCAACTGTAAAGCATAAAAAATCTCATTGGTTTGTCATAAATAGCAAATAATCAACAATCAGACATTATAAAGTACTTAACCTCAATGAATGCAGTGTCTTTTAGTGAACACAATTTTACTGATATCATTTCCGGATGGATAGTCCATAACATGCCATCTATAAGACCTCTATGAATTTGTAAAGATTCAGTATATAGAAACCTCAGATGCTTGAAATTTGTAAGAGGACAAATTGATTGTTCACTTAACAGCTCTGGATTAAATTCAACCTGCATATTAAAAGATAAATGTTGAATTATTCTACTATGTAGAATTATCGAAAAAATAAATCCCCAAAATTTCTCGTTAAAGAAAAATATAAGTAATAGTCTCTGCATCAAGTGACAAAGAAAGAGGCCATAAAAAGGCTTACCATAGAAGATTCGATCTGCAGCTGCAAGTTCAGAAGAACTCCCGGTTGCTTAAATATCTCTAGATATTGTTTTAATCGAAGAAACCACCAAGTGTCTAGAGGATAGTCAGTCAATAGTTTAAGTTGAACATCATGTAATCTAGGAGAATTAATCAACAAGGATGGGATTGTTTTTCCTTCGTATTCATAGGAAACAAGATTTTTACAGTCAATCTGACCTGTGATAGTATTAAACTTTGTTGACAAACTTAAGCTCTCAAGTCGATCATGTGAAATTTTAATCTCATCTAGTCGCCTTATGTCGTAAAAGTCCAAAGTCTCAAGAAGGGGAAACATAGAATTAAGTCGTGGAAAATACATTACATCAAAGCTGTTGTAACCAATTCTAATTGACAGCTTCCTTAAATTATTGTAAGTAGTATGAAGCAAACATATGACTGAAATTTTCGCTGTACAACACATAGTGTGTAGATTAGGAGCTTCATTAATGTAAATCATTCTGACTCTATTGATTTTGGCCATCTTAAGGTTGGGAAGATTAAAAAGCTCAAGACAATATACGTTCAAGCAATCATCAATTGAAAACGCTTCAAGCACAGGGCAGCGGTTAAGGAGTTCTTGTATCGCATCCCCATCTTGAACAACTCCTTCCAAAGTCAGCTCCTTCAGACGATTAAACTTAGCATTTTTATCAAAAAAAGATTCTACCAACCTACAACCCCTTAAGTCTAATATGGCCAATGATTTAGCTGCAAATATTTGCTTGGGCAGAGTGTATTCGAAAAAGATGTAAAGATATAGCTCATTGATGTAATTTCCAAGAACCAATTCAAGCCACTTATCGAGATAAGAAGGCGAAGCAGCACCTTCTTCTCGTAAAAGAAGATAAACCTTCAATTTTTGAATTATTACCTTTTCCGTGTGGAGTATTTCCAGAGTTTTGGTACAAAGAAGGTCTACATATTCAAAAACACATTCAGAACTTAACCTGCGGAGTGAATTCCATGTTTGTTGCCATGTCTTGGACAAAACAGTGGTACGGGCTGCATCTTCAAGGCACATGAAAAACAGAATGCGCTGCTTAATGGGTTCAGGCAACTCAGATATCCGATCCTTTGCATCGATCTTGTCACTCTTGGATGACTTTCTAGGAAGCACCATCATCTTCTTCATTCCGAGTAAGGAAACAGAATGATTTTCTTGATGAGTTAAGACCTTTTGATGTGTAGTGAGTAAGGATTTTTCGAAATAAAGAAAAACAGATGGAGCAAGAAGTTCAGAGAGACACAACGAAGAAGAAGAAGAAGGCTTGTCGGCTTATGTGAGAATGAAGAGCGAAAAAGTTGAGATGCTGAATGTATATTTGAAAATAAATTCTGCTAGCTGCATTCTATCATTTCGAGGAGGCAGGTCTGCAGCCGAGTAGAGATGGGTGGGATTGAGACAATACTGAAAAAGTGGGACAAGTATCGAGGCCAGAGACTGACTCACGTGACCAGCAAAATGTAACTAGAACATACTTATTAGTTTACTTAGTTAGCTGTTAAAAGCGGTTCGAGGATGTCCAGTTAGCCGTTGGCAAGGTACATGGGCCGTGTAAAGAAGAACAAGAAGTGACCAGCTCATTTAAAGGCCAAGATAGAAGCAGAGACTTATCGGGTTGGGATTCAGATCATTTATGGCATGTTTGGAAATTTTAAAAAGGAGGGGAGTAAAGTAAAAAAAATAAGAATAATTTAATTATTTTATTTGAAAGTTTTTTAAGGAAGAGTTTGGAAAAGTTTTAACAATTTTTAACTTCTCATTTTTAATTTTCCTAAATAGAAGAGATTTGGAGGAAGAGTAAAGCAGATAAATTATTGACTAAATGAATTTCTCAATTTACCCTTTCTAAATTAACAAAATTACAAACAAAAAAAAAGTACACCTATCCCCCATTTGGTTGCTAAGAAAACAGATAAAGCCAAGAAAAAAAAAATCTCATCTAATCTAAAGTTGAAGGAAATGAATACCACCTACTTTGAACAAAAACAAACTAATCAGATCACCTAATTTTTCTTCTTTTTTTGAGATAAAAGATAGGTATTGTATTAATAATGTCAAACAGTTCACAAGCTAACGATACTCTGTTTTAACGTATATAGGGGAAGGGAAAAACAATGATTACAAGGACAATATGCTCATCCGATGCTCATCGGATCACCTACTCTGAACAAAGTAAGAATTACACAAAGAGTGTTGATTCTTTGGATTATACACCTTGTTGTGATTGATCTGATAAAATAATAATTTATTTTTATTATTTTGCAAACTTGTGAGTTTCCAATATGGAGGTTTCCATTCTTGACATCTAGGGCCTTGTAATGTTATTGAATGAGAGACTTCTGATGCAGAGTTTATTGTTTCTAGAGCTTTAATATCTTAAGATTTTCTTAGAATTCTATGCCCTTCATGGTGGTGATGAGAAAGGATTTTGTCTAAGTTCATTATGAAGAGTTTTGCAGATATTTGTTACTGGTCGTAGAGAAACTATTGGTACCTGTATGCAAGTTAAAGAGCACTCATAACAATAAAAAAAATTTCTTATGGGATGGCATTTTCTTGGCATCCAAACAGCAAAAGAACAGACAAAAAAATTGTTTTATTAATTAGATTTTAAAAAAAAAGATTTTCAAATAGGGATAAATTTGTCTATTTAAATCATTTTCTTTCTTTTTCATCCTAATTTTTAAAATATTCAAACAAGATGAAGGGCTAATTACTCCCTTCTCCCTTTAGAAACATCCAAATAAGGTAGAGGATAAACATTCCCCTCTACTCTCCTCCCTCTCTAAACTTCCAAACAGGCCATTAAATTTTCTATGGCACTTTATTAAATAGATTTTTTTAAAATTCTAATCATTTTTTAATTATTTAATAGTCTAGATTCTGCCATATTAGTAATTTACTAACAATATTTTTAATTGTTTTGTTTGCAATATTCTTTTATTATTTTAAGAATATTATTAGTAAAATGCTGATATTGCAATATTTTAATTGTTTTGTTTGCAACATTGGTAGAGTACCTTAGGAAATCTAGAGAATCTGAATCCGTGAGACGTGGATCATATTCATCTACACCAAGATAAAACACAAACTCAAAACATTATCACCCAAAAGCTACAACAATGACAAATCGATGCCCCATTTGGTAATGGTGTTTAAACAACAAAAATTGTTATTTAAACATCACAACATGTATTTTCACATATTTGTTTACCCACACATATTTTCACAAAGCTTAAATAATGTTACTAAAAATCTTTTACCAAACGAGCTCCTACTGTTGCTAACTATATAAAAAGAGATAGGAGCTTGGTTTATTCAATTTCGTGAGGCAAAACTGTGCCATTTTGTAGTTTGCTTGAGCTCACTTTTTTTCTTTCTTTTCTTTTTCTTCAGTACCATTTTCAGTTTGTGCTCCGTTTTTTCTTTCTTTTAAATATTTATATGGGCGGACACAACATACTAGTATAACAAATTTCCATAATATTTTCACAAATATTATGACGTCAATTTTTTATAGGTCAAAATATGATCATGATTATTAGGACCAACCACAATTGCAAATACATGTATTGTGAAAATATCTAAAAATCTTATTGTTGTTCGAATCTTTTCACAATTTTTGCGATCTCAATTTCTTATAGATCAAAATAAAATAAAATGGCATAATTAACCGCGAACCTCTCATCTTTGAGATTCTTTTAACTCTAAGAACCCCTCTTTACCAAAAAAAGCATAGAACTGCTAGAATCGCGATTGGATTGCATAGTTCTCAGAACCATGGCCGTTTTCATAGTTCACATGGTTCTATTTTATTTCAGCAAAGTTTTGGCCAATACCGGCTGAAATTGAAATTTTTTCCGGCAATGCTTTGGGTTTTTATTTAGATCTAGAACCTAAATAATTTGTATGGAAAAAAAAATAGAGAAGAAGAAGAAGAAAGCACAAATCTAAAATAAATGAACCAAGAACTCAACTCTCACAGCAGGTAGCTTTCATTCTGTCGTAAGTCACCCAAAAGTCTTGAGCAAACCACTTGTTCTTCTTTCTTTTGTCCTCAGTCCTCACTTCCATAGTCTATATGATTAATGGGAAATGCTAATAGATGGGATTAGTGTAATAGTTAACAATCCATTTAAATAAAGTTTTTATGAAAAAAAAAAAAAAATTGACAATTTTTCAATTTTCCATAGAAGTGATTTCAAAACTTTCTTAAAATTAGAGCTGTAAATGAACCAAGTCGTTCATAAACAGTTCGAGTTTGGTTTAATAAAAAACTTGTTCATGTTTGTTTGTTTATAAACAAGTCAAACATAGGCTTTAGTTTTAGGCTTGTTTAATAAACAAGCCAAGCTCAGGTGAAAAATATTGTTCATGAACAAGCTCGTGAACACGAAAATTCAATACAAAAGTAACAAAACAAGTTGAGCTTAGGCTTATTCACGAGTTTGGCAATGAAATTGATATGAGCTTGACAAGTAAATTCATATCCTTCTAAGACTTTAATTAATTATAAGTTGAAACCACTCATCCAAACTAAATAGACTAGATAATAAACTTGATATAGGCTTGATAATATACTTTTGTTGGATCTCAAGCTCAAAAGTATGATATTGAGCTTGAGTTTGGGCTTGATATAGAGCTCAAGCTTGGCTTGACTAATGAACCAAGTCAAGCCAAGCTGAGCTCAAACTTTTATACTTTATAACAAGCTTAAGTTTGAACATTATTTGTAGGCTCGTATCAAGCTCAAGCCAAGTTTGAACATTCTGCTTTTGCTATCAAGCCGAGTTTAGACATTCATTATTCAACAAAACTCGGCTAGTTTACAACCCCACTTAAAATAGATTGTTAACCACTTAGAGCCCGTTTGGTATATGTGTTTAAAAACTGAAAATTATTGTTTAAAAACATTTGTAAAAATATGTGTGAGTAAAAAATGTATAAAAATACGTGTAATATTATTTGAAAATATAAACCAAACACTCCCTTATTCTTCTTTCTTCTGTCCTCAGTCCTCACTTCCATAGTTTTATATGATTAATTGGAAATGCCAACAAATAGCATTAAGGTAATAGTTAACAATTAATTTAAAGAAAGTTTGTGTAGAAAAAAAAAATTAATATTTTGACAAATTTTTTTATTTTTTATAAAATAATATCAAAATTTTCTTAAAATAAATAATTAATTATTACTCACACCCGTTAAAATGATCTAGACTAATTTATCTTTTGCTTTTTTTTTTTTTTTTTTTTTTTTGCTTTATTATGTACTGACTTTTAGTTTTATGAGCCATCCGCCCAAGCATTAGTTGCATTTGAAATGACAAAGAAGAGTAGAAATTTTAATGGTGGGAGTTGAAAGTGTCAAACCACATTTCTTTTCAATTTTGAGCTACACTCCACAACGTGACATGCATGTCATGTTTCTCTCGTTTTCTTCCTATCAACGTGTCCTTTTTCTTTTCTTTTCTTTTTCATTATTTTTAGATTCATATTATAATTATAATATTCTAAAAAATGTAGTTATTATTATTATTGTTATTATTGGGTAGAAATTTGGATTTAATATTGATCTATTAGTTAAAACATCTTAAAAAATTATATAGATTTTAACCAATAATATATAAAGAATTATATGTTTCTAAATTTAATTGGACCATTTTAATTAATTTTTCTGTTTTTTGTATTAATTTATTATATTTATTTATATTTTAAATTAAATATAACATCATCACCGTTCAACTACAATCCAACCATAAACCATAGTAGAGTGTGAATACTGTTCATCTACACCAAGATAAAACACATTCAAAACATCAATACCCAAAAGCTACAACAATGACAAATCTATTGCTAACTACCCGTTTGTTAAAAGACTTTTAGTAATGTTTATATTTTTTGAAAATAAATATATATAAAAAAATGTATAAAAATATATGTAATGTTGTTTTAACATTGAAACTGTGTGGTTTATTCAATTTCCTGAGACAAAACTGTGCCGTTTTGTAGTTTTCTTGAGCTGGTTTTTGTTTTTGTTTTGTTTTTTTTTTTCTTTTCTTTTTCTTCGTTGGCATTATTGGTTTGTGTTCATTTTTTTTTTTTTATGATACTGAGTCCAATCACAGCCACAAATACATGTATTGTGATAATATTTTAAAATCTTATGATTGTCATATTCTTTTCATAATGTTTTGACAATTTTTTTATACCTCATAAAAATAGTGTCAAAAATTTTCGGATGATTAACAATTGTGATTACTTTGCATTTTTTTTTTCTTACTTTTGTACTGACTTTTAGTTTTATGAGCCATAAGCACAACCATGTGATAGCATTGGAATTGACAAAGAAGAGTAGAAATTTGAATGGTGGGAGTTGAAAATGTCAAATCAAATTTCATTTCAATTTTGAGCCACTACACCTGACATGTATGTCATGTTTCTCTCTCTTTCTTTCTATCAACTTGCAGCGGCAGCTCCCAGATTTATTTTAGGGGTCAGTTGCGGTGGATTTAGGAATTTGCCACGGGAGTGATTAAAAATTTTTATTTTTATTTTTTTTATATACATCTTTCATATTATATGTAACAATTTAAAATAAATAAAATTTAATAAAATTTAAATTTTTTAGGCTACTTTATCAGTAAATTTTTTTAAATTCTAACCACTCTTTAATATTTAATAGTTTAGATTCTACCATATCAGTATTTTACTAACAATAATCTTAATTATTTTGTTTGTAACATTATTTTATTATTTTAAAAATATAGTTAGTAGAATGCTGATATGACAGAATTTAGACCATTAAAATATTATAGAGTGGTTAAGATTTAAGGAAATCTACTAGTAGAGTCCTCTAGAAAATTTAGAGAATTTAAATCTTAGTCTATCGTGTATACTACAATTATATCGTGTATAGTCTAAAAAATTTATTAATAGTTTAAAGTTTAAAGATCAGTAAGACAACAACCATTAAATGCATAATAATCTACTATACTTCTATATAATATTAATTAAATAAAAATTTATGATAAAAATGAATAATAACAAATGTAGGAGTTGGACTAGGTGTAAATGTGAATTAAGGAAAAATAAAATAAACTGATATAAATTTTTGCTTTTGAAGCGTACGGTTTTTTAACCAAACACATCGTCATTCTCTTAGAATTAGAGCAAACAGAGATATAAGCTAAGAAAACTACTTGATCAAACAAAGATAAAAGCTAAGAAAACATAGATTGATAGGAGAAAGAGAGATAGAGAGAATGAAGAAAGAAATCACAGATATAAATATAGATCAGTTGATTGGAACGGTAGTATAATTTTTTGTTGATGATAAAGAAGAAAAGTGTAAGGAAAAATAACTTCATTTTGTTGTCAACGGAAAAATAAGTTAAAGTTCCAGATAGAAGGTTTATTTATTTATTTATTTTTAATGAATGAGCAAATATTTGAAACATTTTTTTCTCTGTTGGAAAATTAAATATTTTAAGAGTAGTGTTGTTGATACAAAACTTGCACAAAAATTTTACAACAAAATATAGGTAGTAAGTTGTTAAAGGTAGATAAAAAAAAGTAACACAACACTTCCATTAAAATGATCATATTCAAGTTTATTTTAGTTAGATTTAAACAAAATTTATAATTAGGGTGTTCAAATATTTATTGTAGGGGAGTCAAAAAAAATTTCGTAAAAGAATTTATATATATATATATATTCCAGCAGGTGGCGTTGCCTCAAAGTGTCCTTTTTTTTTTTTTTTTTTTTTTTTTTTTTTAGGTTCATATTGTAATTATAATATTCTAGAAAAGGTAGTTATAATTATTATTGGGTAGAGATTTGGGTTTGATATTGATCTATTAGTTGAAACATCTTAAAAAAATTTATTGATTTTGACCAATAATATATAAAGAATTATATGTTTCTATATTTAATTGGACTATTTTAGTTAATTTTTTTTATTTGTATTAATTTAATATATTAATTTATATTTTAAATTAATTATAATATTATCACGGTTCAATCTCAGTCCAACTTTAAAAACTTGAACCATTTCTTTCTATTCAAGTCTGAAAACCATTTTGGGGTGTGGATCATGTTCATCTACATCAAGATAAAGCACAAATTCAAAACATCATCACCCAAAAGCTACAACAATGACAAATCCACTATTGCTAAATATATAAAAAGAGACAATTTCTACAGTAACTTGGTTTATTCATTTTTGTGAGGCAAAACTATGCCGTTTTGTAGTTTGCTTGAGCCAGCTTTTTTCTTTTCTTTTCTTTTTCATCGGTACCATTTTAGATTTGTGCTCTTCTTCTTTTCTGTTTTTCTTTTTTTTTAGATGTTTATATGGGTTGACACAGTATAGTGGTATAACAAATTTTTCCAATATTTTCACAAATATTGTGATGTCAATTTTTTATAGGTCAAAATATGATAATAAAATATGACACGAACTAACCACAACTGCAAATACATGTATTGTGAAAGTGTTTTGAAATCTTATTGTTGTCATAATATTTTCACAATTTCTGTGATCTTAATTTCTTATAGATCAAAATAAAATAAAATAAAGAGTAATGCTATGTCAGCAAAATTTTCAAATTAATTTCATAACAAATGATAGGCGACAAGCTTCTATCATAGGTGGCAAGCTTCTATTAATATATATATATATATATATATATATATATATATATATATATGTTAGGATTAGTGCCTTAAATCCTATTGTATGTTATTATGTATGACTTAATGTTGTGATTAATAAAGTTGTTTTATTATTATTTAAAATAATGGTAATATGAATATTGAGACATTATCATCTAGTCCATGAGATGTATAGTATGTGATTTAGTCACAGAAGATATAAATTACAAGTTCTTTGTAAACTCAGAATTTTAGTTTGTAATCGGTGATAAAATTGGGCATTTCATTTGCAAAGATTATAACATATCAACTAAGATAATTTTTCTTGATCATGGAAATGGAGATTTTTAGTTGATATGTTGATATGTTTTAAGAGTTAAGACATACTGAACAGGACTGGTGTGAGATTTATTATTCTCCTAGCGACTGTCAAATTAATAATAAATTCACGACTTATATTTACATGAGCTCTTAATCCTGAGAGAATAATGGACCCGATCATGAAGTGTAGGTTACTTTGATATATCTGGAGTGAGATCTAAAGTTACGGTCAAGACTTCAATATATTGGATAACCACATTTAGTGTTGATGAAACATATATTCTCAAAATAGAATTTATAGTCTCTTAACAGAGATACAAAATATTCCATTGAGATAAATTTAATTGGTTTGTTATTCAGAATGTTAGACCTAACTACTTTAGTAAATAGTTACTAGAGTATATTTATGAAATTGGATTTCATAAATATATGATGAATAACTTAAAGGATTAAACCGGGTATTCAAGGATTAAGATGTAGTAATATACAAAGTGCAGTCTATATTTATGACTTTGTATTACTACGAATATTTTATGAAGGGGTTACATGTATAATAAAATCTTGGGATTTAATTTATAAATAAGGCCTAGATTGCAATTATATTTATACAGTGATATTAAATATAATTAATGGTAACTTTGAACTTGTCAAAAGTTGACAGAAAAACCCAAGACCTATTGAAGTTAGTGTCTTATTGGTCTCTTTTGGTCCTACTCCAAGTCATACACTTAATTCCAATTGGAAAGGCTCAAAAGACTAGCCCAATTAGATAATCAGTTAGATACAAAGGAAGAAACATAAAAAATTTTCTGTAGGGAATTGCAAGAACATCATTGTGAAGTGCTGTGTATGTAGTGTTAGACACTTTGACATTCTCCCTTTATAAACTGATTGAGAGACTACACATTTTTTATGTTAGTGAAATTGGAGTGAAGATTGAAAATATTTCCAAGTACTTTGAATCTTCGGTTTTTGAAATTCACCGCTCCAATGTACACTTCCTTGTTCATATATTCTGAAACTTACATGGTGTATGTTAACATTTATGAATGAAGTAGATCCGTTATTTTTCCGTTGCGTACATGCATATCTAAAGTGATAACGATGGCGGACCTAGTTTACAATCGGTAACAAATTGCTATCTAAAATTTGGTGTGAAAATATTGTTGAGATAGCATTTTTCTAAAATGAATTCTAAAATATCAATATAAGACATATCACAACTTAAAGTAAATGTATTGTAAAAATTTTGTAACATTTTATTGTATTTTTACACTTATTTTTTGGTTTAATCAAAATTGTGTGAGCCAAAATTCACTGTTCTACGCACATTTTTCTTGGGCAAGTTTTATTTTTATTTTTTTAAGGAGTGATTTTAGTTTAAAACCAATAACAATTTGCTACTAAAGATTTGTTGCAAAAATATTATGAACGTCAAGAATAAAATAATAAAATATCCGTTTAAGACCTACCACAACTAAAATAAAAAGGTACTGTGAAAATGTTATGACGTTTTATTGTGTTCCTACTTCTTTTTTGGTTTAGTAAAATTTGATGAGCCAAAACTCACTGTTTCATGCATAATTTTCTTCAATTGTCTTTTTGTTTATTTGTTTGTTTTAATACACAGTTTAAAGTGGTTATCTTAGTTTAAAACAAATAACAATTTTGCTATCTAGAATTTGTTGTAAAAATACAGTAAATGTAGCATTCTTCTAAAATTACATAATAAAATATTAGACTAGGACCCGTCATAATAAAAATAAAAGTCTTGTAAAAATTTTGTGACATTTATTATGTTCTTAAACTTCTTTTTTGGTTTAGTCAATTGTTGAGCCAAAATTCATTATTTTACGCACACTTTTCTTGAGTTGAGTTTAAAACAAAAAACATTATTTAAAGTAAAAAACAAATAGTTTTACACACCCAAAAAAAATTGTGGAAAAAACACTTTCCCCCTTTATGTTTGGGATGTAGTTTCATTCTCCCCCTAAACTTTAAACTTCAATAATTTTCTCATTTATATTTTGTAAACAAGTATATACCCCCCTTGATGTTACTCTCTTAGTTAAATCCTAACAAAATCTTATTCCTAGAATATTTTATTGTGCAATGTCTAAAATACTCCCACTAAATTTTGATTTCCTAAAAATTTTCTTCACGTATTTTGAGTTTCTTAATGTCCTAAAAAGTTATAATGGTGATGTATGGCGTTTTATTTGTTACCTAAAGAATACTAATTTATTATAGGTTTAAATCATCTAGACTTATAATTTTATCTAATAGAAACTTCGATGACATATTTTTTTTTGTTATCTTGCCCTTCTTTTTTTCTTGCTTAAAAGGGTGTTCATTAAAAATTTTGTAAGCTAAACATCGTAGTTAGGCTTCTAAAATAAGATGATAAAAAAGGAAGAATAAATAACAAAATCTTTATTGTAGATGATTGTAGGTATTTAATTTGATGAAGAGTTTCAATTGTAGCATATATCATAATTCATTGCGAAAATTTAAATATTATAGCAATGTCTTATCAAAATTTAGTTTTTATTCTAATGGCATTTGTTATTATTCTTAGTAGAATTTTTTAGTGAGTAGATATTGCCTTTAGTACTAAACAGGTTCTAAAAATTTATCATAATAAATAGATTTTAATATATTAAATAGCTATTCTAAATCTAAGTACGTAATTTCACACTTCTTGAAAATAAAACTCTATCTTAATTTTCTCATTCAAGGGCAGCACATGACTTGCATGTGCAACCCAAATTAGTAAATAAATAAATAAAACAATTCTTCAATTGTCAAACCTTCAAGGGATGTCCTCCACTCATGAAGGGTCCATTGCTTACCACCTCCTCTTTTATTTTCAGAAGACCACCTTTGCAATCTTGGAAAGGATCTAGTCTGAGCACTTCTAAGTGTTGGGGCAAGTTTCTTGAAATATCTGTACACCCATACCTACAATAGACATCACAACATGAACATAAACCAAACTTCCAACCAAAATGACAAAAAATAAGAGCATACCTCTCATGTGAACAATGGTCCACCCAAATTGCTCAAAACGCATCTTGAAAACTTAGCCATATAATGCAAAATAACCCTCTACGCCATTCCTCTCCCATCGGATCGATCAATTTGGTTGATACTTTCCAAAGAAGGCAGATAATGCAACTCATAGTGCTCCAAGTGTTTAGAGCCAAAACATGCCCCATGAAAACCAACATAGAAGCCTGACAGCAATCTTGTCACTCATGTTCTCCATTGCAACCATAATCGACTGCTATAAAAATTCATTTGCGAAGTGGTTCACTCAATTGTACCATTTGAGTCTTATAAAAAAAAAAAAAAGTTTAAGCAAGTGTACTGCTTTAGTCCGTACAAATCCGAGAAAGAGAGTAAACTGTGTGAATTGTTGTGGTCCTTGTAATGGAGTAAAAGAGAGCATTAGCATATTAAGTGTGCTAAATACTAAATATTAACCCTTCAAACACCAAAAACCCACCAATATTAGAGCTACAATAGCCTTCCACTAATAGAAGGGTACGGTAGCATATTCCATAAATTTTTTACTAGGTTTTTTCTCCTTCGTTGTCTCTCTTCTCTCTCCTTGTGCCTCTGGTCATTCCTTTGGGAGTTTTTAAATAAGAGTCTCTAAACATGAATGCCCAGATTATGGTCAAATCTTTTTTCTAAGCATTGGCCTTTGGATTTACCTTGTAGAAATAAACACAATCTAGCAATGTTGGCCAAGCAGGCGTGGCAATTGGTCACGGGTACACAATCTCTATTTTATAGAGTATATAAAGCTAGACATTTTCCCCGGAGTTCATTCTTGGAGGCTGAGTTGGGTCCAAATTCACCACTTGTGTAGCATAGTTTGATTGCCGCAAGAGAGCTCATCATAGAGGGATCACACTGGCAGGTTGGGAATGGGCAGAGCATCACCATTAACATCCAAAAATGGCTGCCCCGTCCACCATTATTCAAACCTGGGGCTGACACATCATTGAAGGTAGGGGACCTTATTGACAGACATACCAATCAGTGGAATAGGCCACTGATACAATCCACGTTCATGCAGTCCACACAAGAGGATATTCTTAACCTTACCTTCGGTGATCTCTAGACACAGGACAGAATTTATTGGAAGGAAAATAAAGCCCACCAGTTCACAGTAAGGTCGGCCTACCTTGTTGCCCTTCGCTTGAACCAAGGAGGCGAGGTTGAGCATTCCAGAGCGCATGAAGACACAGGTTGTGGAATAAAGTATGGAAATTGCGTGTACCACCGAAGGTGCGTAATTTCCTATGGAGAGCATGTTTAGACGTTCTGCCTACTCGGGCTAATATTGTGCGATGTAAACTCCCTATTGACCCTTGCTGCGCAATCTGTGGCCAGGCAGAAGAATCGGTCTGTCATGCATTATGGGAGTGTCTGTTAGTAGCCAATGTTTGGGCACTGGTTAAAGGAAAAATGCAGAAAAGCCCAGCGGTAGTACAGGATTTCCACTCCCTCGCCAAACAAATGGAAAACAAGCTCACGGGTAAGGAATTGGAGGTATGGGCAACGGTTGCTTGGTCCATTTGGAATGCTAGAAACCGGTTTTGTTTTGAGAAGAAGTAGTCCCAACCTGGAGACATACTCCACGATGCCATGACCCTGCTACAAGACTACCAACGTCTGACTCAACACATTGCCGGATAGGACCACCCAGCGTGAAAGAGCTTCAGTGTTTTTTATGTAATGTAATTTCCTTAGATCAGTTAGATGGTAGAAGTGGACCATGAAAATTGTAAGCTACTCTGGGGTTTCCCCATTTTTTCTTTAATGAAATTCTATCTTCACTGTCAAAATAAATAAATAAACAAAATATAATATTATGTAGCTATTTAAATGTATGCAACTATTAAATATGATAAACGTGTTAAATGACTTCAAATACTTGGTTGCATTTAACAACCAGATAAGGATAATGTTTTTTTTTTTTTAATCTTATTTTTGTTTGGATAAAGTTTGGCTATAAACTTATTTGTAGCATAAGGTGACAACTCCCACTACAAAATTAACATTATTACATGTTTTGAAGAACTAATCATTAAATAATATATATTATTTTATTTTTAACACATATATCAAATTTCATTTAATCAGATGATATTTATTACTTGATCCATAAGTTTATTTTTATGCATAATTTTATATTATAAAAACTTGAAATTCAAACATTTGATTGATGATATAGTTATTGATCTTTGATCTTCTGAAATTTTTTTTATGCATGAAGGATATAAGAAGAAAATTTAATTTAATGGTAGATTTGTCAAAATTCGCATCCAATAAAAATAATATTAAGTAAAATTGTAATCATTTGCTTTAACAAAATTTGTAGTCAAATTTTGTCATTTTTATTTAATATTAGAAAATTTCTATATAGTAATAAGATAAATTCAAATCACTTAACAAATTAATTAACCACGTGTATACTGGAGGTAATTAATCATATTAGTTGCAATTTCTAAGTCAAATTTTTTAAACGTTGGAATGCTCAAAGCCTACAGTCACTAATGTAAAAAAGGAAAACATAAAAGAAGTTGTAAGATTATGAAACCTTAATTCGTGCTAGACATAAAATTAGACTAAAAAGAGAAGGAAAAAGCACAAATAAAAAAAACATTCTTAAACAAATCCTAATTAATTGACTCAATTTGAACTAAAATATTCTCAATACTCTCTAAAAATATAGACGCTATATTCCAAAATTCCAAAAAAAATGAACATAAATTAAATCCTATGTTCTATACTGCATCACCAACAATCATAAAATGTTCGAGAGTACGTAATCATTTGTCACCTTATTTTTTTTTCTTTTATTAAAAAAAATGTGATCTTAATTGTGTGCAGTGCCCTTCATCCATACATGTAATATTCCGAGGATGGATAGAGTGAATTCGTATGTTTGTTGACAACTTGACATTGACAATTAGTTGTAATTTATTACTAGATGGTTATATAATGTGAACTGAAATTAGAAAAGCAGGGACAACAGGCAGCGAGACAATGTTTCTAATATAACAAAATGGTTAGTTTTTGTATGCATATATAATGAGGATGAATGATAAATCTCTAAAAAAACAAAACATTGAGCCACCACAAAAGTGGAGGAGGTGCTGTTTAGCGTTTAGACGGCCAAAGACCATTGCCTTGTCACAGATACTGTTCTAGTTTTAGTTCTAGTTTCATTGGTGCTACTATGCTAAAAATGGGACAATAATCCTCATCCCATTTTCGAACAAAATGGTAAATATCAATTTTATTGTTAATATATACCAAATTTTACAAATGGGATATTTGATTTTAATATAATTAGTGATATTAAACACACAGATTGATGATTTTAATGGGATGTCACGTTTTGCATTACTAGTGGTTGGAGTTTTTTTTTTAAAAAAAAATCAATGATTACTATTTTTTTTACAAGAAATTCTACTTTAGTCTAATTTAAGTGTATATGTGTGTGAGACTCTCTTCTGAAAACTTGAACCCTGACCTTTACCAGTTGATTCCTACCTTCCTAGTGTGCCATGTTGTGGCCATGCAATAAGTTTAAATTAATTTATATATGTTATAAAACCGAAACTTTTGACTATTTGTTGACCTTATAATATGATTACACATAAACTTTGCAGCTTTATTATTTTCTTTTTAATTTTTTAACACTTTAATTTTAAAACCCTACCAATTCAACTACAATTTTAACCCTACCATTCGACTAACATTCAGTAATTACTCTAAACCTTTCACCTCTCTCTCATTCATTCATTCAAGCCCCAATTTTCTACCATATAGAAATTTCTCTTTAAAACCCAAAGACCCAAAAACCCTACTCAAAAGCCTTTGAACAGACACAGTTTGTGAGTTAGAAAACAGATGAAGTTTCTTCAAGAACCAGGTCTTATTTACTGGCTTGGCTTCCCTTTTTCTCTCCAAACAATATATGTTTTTAACTTCTGTTTTGATACCTGTGTTTTTTTCTTTGAGTCTGTTTTCCTTTTCTTTTATATATTTTTCAGTTTTTTTATTTAGTTCGATCTGGTACTCTCATTGAATGCCAAGTAAACAAGTCCATGCACAATCTGGATTTATTGTGGACTTGTAGTTGACATATGGATAACATGCAGTCCTTTCTTTATTTTTTAAATTTTTTTTTTTTTCGTTTTACTTTTTTTCAATAGAAAAGCTTGCCAAAGTTTCATTCATAAATCAACCGCTATAACATAGAAAGGGTGGGACTTATACTACAACCATGTCCATACAAGCACACATTCAAGCCACAATATGTTTGAAAGAGGAAGAACCTGAACTTCAAATATCAAAAATATTATTTAAACTCTTGGCTTAATAGATTTGACTAATTCCTATGAAGTATTGAAATTTGAAGTTATTGGTTGATTTCTGTTGTCTTATAGTCATATATTTTGATAAACTTACGTTTTTAGATATTTAAATTGAGATTTATTTGATTTTAAGTATCATTCCTTTCTGGACTAGGTGCTTTTTTGAAACTGACTGGCATATTTAAAATTAACATTGCAAAACAATCGCAATAATTTTAAAAAACAATTTTTGTCTTTCAGCTTATTACCAATTGTTCTTTTAACATTGCAACCTTAGTGTATTTTTGCTAAATATTTGGTTTTTGAAAAATATTTTGTTAAAATATCTTTATTGCAGCTTATTTGGTTATGTGACCTCTTTTCGGAACTCGATTAACTTTCTCAAAATTGAGTTCAAAGTAAAACTCAATTTTGCGAAATTCAAGTTCTATACAATTAAGTGATACGTAGCAATTGTAGAATTTGATTTTCTCAAAATCAAGTTTCATGTTCCCCTAAATTGCATAGAATTTAGAGAAGTGGAACTCGACTTTTAGAAAATCAAGTTCTAGAAAGAAATTACATAACTAAATAAGTTGCGATAAGTGTTTTATAACAAAATAAATTTCAAAAACCAAATAATTAGCAAAAAAAGGCCTTGCAACATCTATTGGATAGTATCGTATTTCATATTTCAATTTATTACTATTGTTTTTTTTATAAATGTAATTATCATCATTGGATAATTATGAAGTACATTGTTTAAGAGAATGGAGTAGGATTGCATGAAAGATAAATGGAATCCTAATGTTTATTTAAATTTTTGTTTAGTTGCATATTTCATATTAAGGTTAGTGACTTTTTAGATTGGAATCTTAATGTGCAATTAAAGAAGCAGAAACAAAGAATTGTTTAAATCTTTTTATATAAATCTATCAAAGTTACAAAATATTCATATACATAGTAGAAAAATAAAATAAATTTGCTAAATATTGTGCTTATTTAAGGTTCATTCTCGAAAGAGTTACAATATTTGTTGGATAGTGCTTGGTTTTACAAGTTCAACTAACTAAAACCCACGATTTTATGTTCTAATTTATTATGTATGTTAAATTTATTTTAGATTTCATCTTGCAAGATCACTACAAATTTTAAATTATTAGTTATTAATATTACCTCATGTTTCTAAGCATACTATGAATTATACAAACTAAGTTTTCCCGTTAAATTATAATGATATGATGATTGTAGTACATTAAACCAAGATTAAATCAAATCTCACATTCAATAGTTCTCCTATGCATCACATGGATTAATGACTAGTGTATTCATAATTTCATAGGTGACATGTTGTGGCCATGCAACACAAATACTGTTTTATATTTATTTTTTAACAAATAAATATGAGCACAAACACAAATAAATTAGGTGGCCACACCCCCCCCCCCCCCCCCCCCAACCCCAACCCCAACTCCCAACACACACACACACACACATTTATTTATTTATTTGAGAAGAATAGATTTTTATACTTAATCGGACTATTTTAGTTAATTTTTTATTTATACTGATTTAATATATTTATTTATATTAATTATGACATTATCATAGTTCAACCTCAGTTTAACCTTGATCTGACTTCAAGAATCTTGATTTTTTTTTAAATGTCTAAAACCATGAGTAATTGTTAATCAAGCCCGTGCCAAATCTAAAATTGCATTGGGCTTACAAACATAGCTTATCCTGGGCAAAAATATCAAACTATTACTATGTTATCGTTCTATTTTGCATAATTAAATACATTAATTGTGTCTGTTTACTCTGTTGCAAATGAATTTGGGTAAAAACAAATTTGTGTTGGTATTCACATAGCGTAAGTTTCATAATTGTATTCCACAAACTGATTATTAGATATATATATATATATCTCAATTCTCAAGCCCACTTGTGAAGAAATAAGCAAGAAGGATCAACCTATAAATTTGTATGGATCCCAATTGTAGAGCAATGGACCCATGAAAATGCAAAACAAGTTTGAGATGCTACGGTCTACGATGCCATGGTATTGAAGAAGAAGCCCACATAATTACCCGTATGGGCAAGAAATGCATTCCCTTTCACTGTTGAGAAAGAACCAGAACTCTCCAATGGACATCAGTAGAGATGTATCAACATGGGTAGAAGTTATTTTCTAATCTAAATGCATAAAACGTACAAATGCTGTAGGGGTGGTGAGGGGACTTGGCCCTCTTGGGTCAAATTACTTTAAAAATAAGTTTGCAGGTTTAGCAAGTACCTTTATATCACATTTTTTAAAATCATTTATTAGGATTTGAAAAAACAATGTGCTTCATTCTATCATTTTAATTAAGGAAGGGAGGCTAGTACATCAAATCTTCTGCAGCAATATAATACGAGTAGATGGGACTATACTGAAAAAGTGAGACGAGTATTAAGGCCATACATAGTCAGGGAGATGATCAAAGTGAATGAGAATCTCCACTTAGCTGTTGGCAATGAGCGTGGGCTCTGTAATGAAGAACAAGAAGTGACCAGCCCAATAAAAGCCCAAGATAGAGACGAAGATATGGAGGGTGTGGATGATCCCAAAGTGGGCCGAAGTCAAGGGAAGAAAGGTTCGAATGAAGGCAAATTTAAAAAAAAGAAAACTAGAGAAGTGGGTAAGGCCCAAGATGTGTACAGAAGCTCTTTCTACAGTAACTTGGTTTAGTTAATTTGGTGAGGTAAAACGGTGCCGTTTTGTAATTTGCTTGAGCTAGACTTTTCTTTTTTCCTTCAGTACGCGGTTTGTGCTCCTTCTTTTCTTTTTTTTCCCACTTCTTTTAAGTATTTTTTAACGAGCTGACACAATATATTGACACAACAAATTTGTACAATATTTTCACAATTATTATTATGTCAATTTTTTATAGGTTAAAATAAAATAATAAAATATGAGTCTGTGACCAACCATAACTACAAATAAATGTATTGTGAAAATGTTGTAATATCTTGATGTTGTTAGAATATTTTCACAATTTCTAAGATCTCAATTCAAAAAAAAAAAAAAATTTCATAAATTTTTTTTAAAAAGAAAGAAATGCTAAGTTCACAACATTTACATATTAATTCCATAACAAATCATAGGTAACAAGTTATTATTGACACATAAAAAAATGTGAAACAGTGGTGGGTCTAGTTTAAAGCCATTAACAACTTGTTATCTAAAATTTGTAGTGAAAATATTGTGAATACATTTTTCTAAAATAAATAACAAATATCAAACCGAGACCAATCATACCTAAAAATAAAGGTATTATGAAAATGTTGTAACATTTTATTGTGTTTATGGATTTCTTTTTAGTTTAAAAAATTGGGTAAGCCAAAATTCACAATTTTCTTGGGCAAGCTTTTTTTTTAATTCACAATTTAAAGGGGTAGTCCTAGATCTTAGTTTGAAACCAATAACAAATTATCACTTAAGTTTTGTTGTGAAAATATTGTGGACTTAAAAAATGAAATAATAAAATATCATACCTAATGAGTCAAAAAATAACCTGGGATCATCATTCCCATTAATGACGATCAAAGCAAGCGTTACACATTTATTGCGCGCTACACATTTATTGCGCGCATTGATGATGAATCGTAATGGACGGAGCAACAGTAAGAAGTGAGTTGTGCACTTCAGAGCTCCCATTGATAACGTACTAGCTTTTGAACATAAATACAGATATTCATTATCCATTATGGCAAAGTACAACTATAAAAGAAAGGAGCAACAAAATCCAAAGGTACACACAACCACAGTATCATCCATCCTTTGAGACAAGGATCTCAACTAGTGATTTTTCGCATCATCAATACCAAAACCTACCACAACTAAAAATAAAAAGATATTGTTAAAATGTTATGATATTTTATTATGTTCCTAAACTTCTCATTTGGTTTAGTCAAATTTGATGAGGCAAAGGTTGTCTTTTTGTTTGTTTGTTTTTTTTTTTTAATCTACAGTTTAAAATGGTTGGCCCAATTTAAAACTAGTAATAATTTGCCATCAAGGATTTGCTGTGAAGATCTTGTGGACGTAACGTTATTTTATAATAACATAATAAAATATTAGACTAGGACCCACCGTAATTAAAATGTATTTTAAAAATATCGTAACATTTTTGTTGTGTTTCTAAACTTCTTTTTTGGTTTGTCAATTTGTTTAGTCAAAATTCACTGTTTTATGTACAATTTTCTTGAATTGACTTTTTTTTTTTGAAAAAAAGAAAAAGAAAAAACATTGTTTAAAGGAAAAAAAACACATTGTTTGAAATAAAAACACATCGTTTTACACACCAAAAAAAAAAAAAAAAAATTGTAGAAAAAACACTTTCCTTGTTTATGTTTAAAATTTAAACTTGAATAATTTCCTCTTTTATATTTTGTAAATAAGTGGTGTTTTGCTTTAGGGTATGTTTGTTTGGAGGGATTTTAGGGAGAATGGAAAATTGAGGAGAGAAAATTGAAGACAAAAATTTTTTAGTAGGTGTTTGCTTGGGAAGGGAAGAGGAAAAAACTGTAGTGGGCTTGGGTGTTTTTTTCCTGGGTTTACCAAAATGTTTTCTACCCAAAATGGGGAGAAAACTATGGGGGGGGGGGGGGGGAAAGCGTAATTTGGTAGGCTGACGAAAATGCCCATGTGCAAGTCCAGTTGCACTTTTTTTTTTTTTTGTTTCTGTTTTTTTGTGCCCATCTTTCTTTGGCTTGTGCTATTTAAAAAAAAAATAAAAATTGAAGGGTCCATACACTACTCTTTTTAATAAAAAATGCACTACTTTTTTGTTTTATTAAATGGGGACATAATGGAAAATTATACCAATTTCATTTGCCATCCTCTCATTTTTATTTTTAACCAAATAAATAATTTTTCCATATTTTCATATTTCAATCCTCCCAACCAATTATAGATGGGAGAAAATTAAATTTTTTTTCTATCTTTCAACTTTTCTACTTCTTCTCATGTTTCTATCATCTCACTTTTACACTCATCCAACCAAAGGGAATGTTAATCAAAACTTAAAAATATATAAATAGCAGGGGTGGAGTAAGCTATGTGAGTGAGTGTAATTGTCAAAAGTTGGGCCTACAATTACTAGTGACAAAATAAAGAGTAGTGTTTATTGATTATTACACATTTTAATGCACACTCCTTTATATACACAAACACTTTTATTATTATTTTTCATTGAAATGCTAGATGAGTACAATTTTTTTTGTGCAATTTTCTTTTGCTATATTCCAACATATTTTATGCTACAATTAAGATCATCAGAAATTTCAGAGGCCTTCTCAATACAATGTTGATTCGTTTTAGTTTAAAATTTCACATTATTCTAACCAACTTATATACAAACTTCAACCCCATTCCCTTAAATTTGTCTTTCTCGGTTATAAATTTTTTTTTTTTGTGCTGAATTTTGAATTTTTTGGGTTATAACTTATAAGTAAGTACAAAAGGGCTGCACATATTTACATGTTCCATCAGGTTGTGTCTATATATCCCGTGACTTTATTTTCCAATAATCTATTTTACATTTTCAACTTAGTCCCCTACGACAGTATCAGACCTCAAGTCTCAATCCACTTCTTATCACTCCCTTTATCTTAGTACAGTCCATGGCCCCAAACTTTAGGCCTTGCCACACAGCATTTCACCCTGTTCCATCATCTGGCCCTACAAAACCCAAATCTAGGGTTGTTCTCTAACTCCACTTAACTAAACCAAAACCCAGCCCATGCTTCACCCTTACTTGACTCAACTTAGGCACAAAAAAGTTTAAGAAAAAAGATGGAAATAACTGCAGCTAAATCGCAAGAGATATTGTCTTTATTTATCTTCTTGTTTAATTTTTGGTTTGTCATCTATACCTAATTCATATGTAGCTTTATCAAATGTTATATATACAAAAGAGCCTTGACTGTTAATTTGGTTAGGCAGGGTAGCATTTTTTCACTCATAGTAGCATATTAGAGCATTCTTATCAAACCTTTAAAATGCTAAAAATCTTATTTTTTTAGCATTTTTAACCCAAAAGCTTGCTCCATTAAACTTATTAAATGGTATAATTATATTTTCTCTTAGTTTTGGCTATATATATACATATTTATTGCTGAACAGTGCAATCTCATAATTATATTTTCTCTTAGTTTTGGCTATATATATACATATTTATTGCTGATCAGCTATTCTTTCTAAATAACAAGCAGGAGATGAGCTCGCTACATTAGTGTGCACTGCACCACGCAAATTTAAGATCAATTGAAGTTTACTATGTAGTTTCAATATTCACACGCTAAGAGCATTAGTATTGCATTTTAAATTGATTTAATTAATTAACTTGGATAATTTATTAACAAATTTGCCAAACAAGTCAATACATTTTGGCCTATCACCTTTGTGGACCTAATTTGATGACCAGTAGCAGAGTCAAACAAATTTATTGGGCAAGATAAATATAATTTTCAAATCCAAAATTACACACATAAAATAATTTTCTTGTATATCTGAAAAATTCATCAAGTATTGGCTTCATAAAATTCAAGACAAATATTTCCTTTCGTTAAAAAATACTATAATAATGAATGAAATGTTTTACATTTAAAATTAGTTTGCTGAACCACAAAATTTACCAAACAATAAAGTTATGTAACTATTGGAAAATTACATTTTAAAATTATTTAAATTCAAACTGTATATCCATTTGTTGTAACCTCAATGACAAAAAAAGAAGAAGAACGTTTTCTAACCTTTTAATTTATTAAAAATGATAAAAAATAACTTTCAAAAAGAATAATTTATAACATATGTGACTTTTTTCTTAAAAAAGTTTGTTGTTTAAGTTTAAAATGTAATTTAACTATAAATTATAAAAATTTAAACCGCTTAGACTTTTAGGGGGTGTTTGGATTTCATGTTTTCACTCACCCATTACTTTAGTTTCATCACCCATCACTCAAATATGGTGGGTCCCATGCCTGGTGTGCTTGTTTGGATTTTTTTTTAGTTTCAGTTTTCCTCACTCATAATTCTCCAAAATGAGTGATGAGTTACTGAAAATGAAAACACATTTTAGGTGTTTCTGAATTATGAGAAATGAGTTATCATGCCAATATGGTAATTTCATTTAACTTATGAGACCCACAACTTTGTCTTGTCATGTCATGCCAGCTTGCACCCAACGATTCTCTCTTTCTCAGACTCTCTTTTCTTTCTTTTTAGTTTTCTTTCTTTCTATTCTCCTCCTCTCTTCATTCTTCATTTTTTCTTCTACACAGAGCCTCCACTACCCCTCCACAAACCGCTACCACAAGCCACCACTGAACCACTCAAACCTCAAACCTCAAACTCGAATTTGAATCCCAACGATGACAAAGAACGAATCCCGATCTAAATGACTCCAGCGATCTGAATCCTGACCACTCCTCACAACAAACTTCGGCGACTCTAGCAACTTTGGCTTCGGATTCCACTGATGAAGGCTTGGATTTGAGTTGGGTTTGCTATGTTTTTGGGTTTGGTATTGGGTTTTCTGTGCATTTGTATGTTGGTGGGTTTGGCTTTTTGGTTGTAAGTGTGTTTGATGGTTGAATTTTGTGTGGTTGTTGGTGGTGTTTATGGTGGTCGATTCTAGGTTTGCCGTTGGTTGTGGTGATGGAGCTGGGTTTGGGTGTGGATTTTATCTTCTCCAAGTATAGTCACACGGGTTGGAAAAAAAAAGTAATTGAAAAATATTTGACACTGTGGCTTGTGGGCTCCACATGTTGGAGTTAGAGTTTAGTTTTTGTGATGAAAAAATTGTATCCAAACAAACCGTAGACTTAGTTAAAGTGAAAATAGAACTAAGATATGAGATATAAGTTTTGAATTTTGAGAGATAAGAATTGAGTGATAGAAACTGAGTTAGAGTGATTGGTTAAACCAAATAGGGCCTTAGTATTTGGCGGTGCCGGGTGCTCTATGAATATGAAACAGTCAAACCCTTTTCTACTAATTATAAACCATGTGTTATATTAAGATCAATGCAGATCTCAGTTCAATCATCGTACTGTTTGGGATTATTTAAATCTCTTCCTAACTAATTGAGTAAGGGCAAATGCTTTGAAGAAGTAATTTTTAATTAAGATATATTTAAATCACTTACCAAATTAATTAACCACGTGCTAAATAATACAGTAATCATATTAGTTGCAATTGCTAAGGCAAGCTAGTCTTTCTTTAATAACAATGCATGAAATTGTGCATAAATGCCGTTAACAAGCTAGTCTTTCCTTAATTGAAGTTTACCTCCATGCACGTGAAATCACACGCTACGCATTTTGTGTGAAAGTTGAAAATGAAATGCCGTTAACAATGCCATATCGAAAGACAGTGACAATCTTTTGGTCATTTACTTTAATGGAAGCTTTGGTCTTTTTATATCAAAGCTTGAATTATGTGGAAGAATTTCCATTTAGGAAACATGTCGCAATTACAATAGCGTCATCAATGATGACTCAGGAATGTGTAACGTTATCTGTACACGTCTTTAACTCTTTATGATATGTTACTAATTAATTGAATGTTATGAGAGCATTCTCATCAGGTGTGTCAAATACCAAATATTTGACATTTATATTTGGCACACCAAACACAAAAAACAAAGCATCATGAGGTGTGTTAAATGTGTCAAAATTTTGAGACTTGTTACAGTATACTCTCATCTTTAGCACAGTACGGACAGATATGGCATATGGTTTTATTATTTTTTTATTCAGCTTTCTCTCTTGTCCTAAAATGTCTATTCATAGCATCACGTTCAACCACACATTCTGCTTTTCCATCTCCACTCTCCCATACCCTTTTCTTCTCCCCTCTTCCCTTTTGCTCTATTCTCTCCTCATTTATGAATCATGAGCCGCCACCGATTTCCTCTCTACCATCTCACAAATTCCATCATCATTGATCTATAAAATCTCCTTCACCGGTTTTTTCCCCCCCCCCCCCCCCCCCCCCCCCCCCCCCCCCCTCCCCCCCCCCCCCCCACCGATTCGCTGTTCTATCTCGCCAATTTGCTATTCAGAGTTGCCAATTCGCTGTTCAATCTCGGTATCGCCAATTCTCTGAAGGTTTCATCAATTTGCCGATTCTCTGAAGGTTTCATCAATTTGTTCTACGTCTACTGTATACAGGTAAGTTCTCCATCTTCTCTATGATTCTCTCGGTATTTTGGTGTCTACTTTTGTTCTCTCTATCTTCTTAGTTCACATGTGTTGTGTGCTGTGTTATTTATTTATTTATTTTTCAATTCTTTTGCATTACCGAATGATTACTTGGATGCAAACTATGAGACACTACGGATTCTAAATTCCAATTCTAGCATTTAGGCTATGAGACACTACAAATAATCTATGAGACACTACAAAATTCTAATAGTCCATGCTCTGAATTCTAATTCCAGCATTTAGACTAAATTCTAAATTCTAAACTATGAGACACTACAAATAATCTATTTGTTTCATTAATTCCAGCATTAAGTCCATGCTTTGTGTGTGTTTTAAAGGTGAACCTATCAGTCACAATTTCACAAAGCCATATATATATATATATATAAATCTTTTGCAATAATTCATGTTTTTGTGCATTCAGATGCATTTGATTTTTTATTTTTGGAGGGCTCTCTTTGGAATACCTAAATTATTTTTATTTAGATATCTATTTAGAGCATGGACTCAGGACATTATTCATTGTACATTGATGTCTTATCGGGGAATATTAATCTTGAGGAGCAACTTTTCGGTGTATCTGAAAATAGTCCCATGTTAGTCCAAGATTCTCCATTGAATAATGAAGTTGCCACTTCTAAGAAAAAAACAACACGTGGTATCAACTTCAATCTTGAGAAAGACAAGTTGCTTGTAGCAGCATGGCTCAATACTAGTGTTGATCTCGTGAATGGTAATGAGCAACATAAAACAAAATTTTATGGCAAAGTTGCAAAATACTTCAAGGACCACAAGGCTGATTCTACACGTAGTCAAACAAGTCGATGGGAAGTGATTAATAGGGAAATAATTAAATTTTGTGGGTCCTTAGCTAAAGTTGAAGCAAAGAATAAAAGTGGAACCACTGCTGAAATGAATGTATACATTTTGCAATGGTCTTTACTTTTTTTAGATTTACAACATAAATGAATTGTTTGAAGAAACTAATTATGTTATATTTATTTAATTTTTTTAGATTGAGAAAGCAAGGGAATTGTTTAAAGAACTTCACAGTTACTTTTTTCAATATGAACATTGTTGGCTAGTGTTGAAGGATTTTCCAAAGTGGCATCTACTATGCCTATGGAAGATTCAAGAAAAGAAATGCCTCAAACTCCAGATTGAATAGATCAAGGAGGTGGGGTTGATAACACTATGGATTTCAAGAGGCCAATAGGTAGAAAAGCTGAAAAGGTTAATCGAAAGAGAAAAGATGATGGGAAAGATGTTGCTATGGAATATTTGAAAAAGAAAAAGAAAATTCTTGAAGAATCTTGTGCACAAGAAAAAGAGAAATTACGTATCAAAGTGGAAAAGGTTCACTTGCAAGAGTTGAAAGAGAATGAAAGAATTATGATGCTAGACACAAGTGGCATGAACGAACACCAAAGAACTTTTTATGATGGACTCCAAAAGGAAATCTTTGCAAAACAGAGATCAAGTCGTTCGCTGGGTTAAGATGATGTTGGTGATGTCTTGTTTCAACCTTATTTTAGTAGTAACTTATTTTAGGCCTTGATATGTATTTTGTGATCTAAGCAAAAGGTCTTGACTCTTTTATTATGTGATTTCGTTGTAAATTCTATTAGGCCACTGCCATCTATGCAATCCTAACATTTTAGCTTATATAAAATGTTGTATTTTCTATGTTTGATTTTATATTACAATAGAATTTATATTACTGTCATGCTTAATGCTGGTGTTGTGCTATTGATGTTGCTGATTGGGCTGAGAGGCCAATGTGTAAGTGCCTTGATTCTGCTTTGGTGCTCTATGTTGTGTTAGTGACTGTTGCAGTGTAGTAGTATTAGTAGAGCATTGTAGGAGTGTGCAGTTTGACAATGGTTATGGTTGTGTAGTAGGTATTAGATATAGTGTGTGCTAGATGCTAGCAAATCGGGGATATAGCCATGTATATACCTATAACTAATTTGCTAGTAGCACATATAATAATTCATATGAGTCTGTGACTAACTATTGAGTTGTTAGTGGACAGTCAAAAAGCCAGGAGCCAGCACATATAACACTATATTCATTTTTTTGGTTATATTCTCTTAGTTTCTATGTTTGCCTTGACTGTTGGGCTCTTCTAATTGTTTCTGAAATGTATCCATTGGTTTACAATTCTTAAGTGCTAGAAGAAGATAGGAGAGGATCTCATCTTAGGCCACAATTTTATTTAAAGAAAATTTTATATTTTTTTTACATAATGATCAAACTTTCTTTCAAAGTTATCGATTTCATTTCATATTATGTTTCTTGCATCTATATTGATAATTGCTTTTCAATGTTTTCTTCTAGTTTATCTCCATGGGTCGTTCTTTTATTCGTGAATTGCTTAATATATGATGACTTAGATGAAGATGAGATAATTATAAAACTTCTCACAGGTTCGACATCACATCGTAAGCGGCGTCGATATATCGACCGTAATCATTTTGCAGGCCAAAAAAGGCTTTATGATGACTACTTTGCTGAAGAACCTGCATATCCTCCCAAAGTATTTTGAAGGAGATTTCGAATAAGACATTCTCTTTTTCTCCAAATCCTATCTAAGGTAGAAGCTCATGAACCTTACTTTATCCAAAAAAGAAATAATGCCAAAAAGCTTGGTCTATCTCCCCTTCAAAAGATGACCGCTACACTTAGGATGCTTGCTTATGGAATAACAACTGATTTTATGGGTGAATATGTAAGAATAGCAGAAAGCACTGCAATGATGAGTCTGGAAAAATTTGTTGCAGTAGTGGTTGCTATTTTCATAGAGGGATATTTGAGGTCACCAAACAATGAAGACATCGCTAGATTGTTAGCCCATGGCCAAAACCGTGGATTTCCAGGCATGTTGGGAAGTATTGATTGTATGCATTGGAAATGAAAAAATTGTCCAACTGCATGGAAATGGATGTATTGTGGTCATATTCGTGAGCCAACTATTATTTTGGAAGCAATGGCTTCATATGATCTTTGGATATGACACTCATTTTTTAGGTTACCTTGGTCAAATAATGATATTAATGTGTTGGAGCAGTCTTATGTATTTCTGAGCTTGTACAAGGACGTGCTCCTATAGGTAATTACTCAATTAATGGTCATGATTACACAATGAGATACTATTTTGCCGATGACATATATCCAAAATGATTAACATTTGTGAAGACAATCCCATCTCCACTAGAAGCAAAAAGAAAATAATTTGCAAAAGCTCAGGAGGCATATAAGAAGGATGTAAAGCGTGCATTTGGAGTGCTTCAAGCATGATTTGCAATTGTACGTGAAGCTACATGGTTTTTCTATCATGAATACTACAAGACATTATGAAAGTATGCTTTATTCTTCATAACATGATTATTGAAGATGAGCGAGATGAAGCTAAAGCAGTGGACTTAGATTAACAAATTGATGAGATTTCATGTACACACTATCACATGAGCCAACAAATGAATTTACAGAGTTCATTCAAGTTCATCAATGCATTAGGGATCAAGAAGTTCGTTCGCATCTCATTTATGGCAATTACAAGGACAGTCGTAAAAACTTTTGGTTTTGTTTATTTGTCTCCTCTTCTTTATCGAGTTGCCATTAAAACTTTTGATTTAGTTTATTTGTTTCATTTTGTTTATGAAGCTGCCATTAAAACTCATTGGCTATGTTGTTTTGTTGTGTTAAGTTTAACTACTAGCCAATTGTTTTGTTATGTTAAGTTTAAGTACTATTTGTCATCAAGGAAGTGGCAAGCTCAACTCGGTTTAATTTAATGGGTTTTCTATGTGAGTTAATGTTATTGGATATGAGTTATGTGTGTAAGTTTTCTATGGACTACATTGGCAGTTTAGTTCAATTGAAACTTCAACTTGACAAGTTCAACGTTTTTTTTTTTGAAGGTGACAGGTTCTAAGTTTTTTTTTTAATTTTTAATTTTTAAAATGCTTAAGAAAATATGAATTTTAAAAAAATATGACAGTTGAATAAGAGGATTATTTGAAAATGTTACCATTAGAATAAGAATATTTGTAAATATGGCTGTTAGGAACAAATAATAAAGAAAGAATAAAATATAATTAAAAAGAATTAAGAAATAATATTTAAATGAAGTGGTGAAAAAATAGAACATCTGATAAATGGTATGTTGTAAAATGATGTGTTAAAATAATAAAGTAGGCTTTTGGTGTGTCAAAATGACTTTTTTATGAAAAGAACTGATTAGAATGCTCTAAAAGAGGTTTCTTTTTTATTTAAACATAAAAGTTTTTTTTTAAAACATAAAAATATTTTTCTTCTTTAAAAAAAAAACACATACTAATTAAAGTTTTTTTTTTTTTTTTTTGTTTGTTTTGGGAGAGGAGTGTAAAAGAGTTAAACCATTGGAAGTTTTGAAAAATAAAAATGTGCTCTTAAGAGAATTATTGAAGAACAAGAAATATGAACAACCTTTAGAAAAATAAAAAACGAATAAATAGCAAATCATTCGACAAAACAAATCTTTTCAATTACATGAGAAACTATGTTCCATACATCCTTTTTCAAAAAAAAAAAAAAATTCCATACATCCGGTAAATCTACAAGTAAGATCTATTTTCATATGAATGGAGGACGTGGTATATCAGATGTATTTAAAAATCATATATATATATATAGAGGTTCAAGTTACACTTAGTGTAATTTTAAAGAGTTACACTTTTTTTAAACTATTGGATTTAAGTAGAGCTAATAGTTAAAAAAAGACTATAGTTATTACAAATATTCTTATTAGAATCTAATTAATTACCCTCATTTATTACCTTCTAAACCTATCTTTAAATCCAAAAAGTTTAACTTTTGACTCTCTCTCTCATTTATGTTTCTATCTCTCCGTTTGTCTCTCAGGTATTACATTAACAAGTTGCAAAGCGAAATGGGGACGTTGACAATCATATATGAAATATCGTTCACTCAAGGTTTTCTTACATATTAGAAGAGCAATGTTTTTCGTGTCCACAAATATTGTTTTGGGGGTCTCCTCTTTGCATGGAGATGGAGGAAAGGGATATACTTCTATATTGTATTATCTTGTAGTCGGCCATTGTGAATATATACAATTTCCACATCAAGTTGTAGTTGAACCGTTTCTCTTCCACTGAAGTAGGGAAAACCTAATGCATGAGACTACAAGACATGTAAGTCCGATATATGGATTCAAGTTTGTTTGATGATAAAGTTTAGAAATATTTTTACTTTTAGACTTTCAATTAATTATTCAGCGAGTTGGAAACCATCTTTGCCCTTTTCCTCCAATCCAGCTGGCTATTAATCTAACCCAATTATAGCTAATTCCTCATTTTAAAATGTAAAAAAATTATTCATCTACCCCTTTTCTGCTTTATACTTGCTAATGAGTGGGAATTTGTTTTTCTACCGGCAACTTGTGGAGGTGGCGCAGAAGAAAGAGAGAGAGAGAAACGTAATTATGAGAGAGAGTCAGAAGTCAAACTTTTTTGGGTTTAAAGATAGGTTTAGAAGGACTACCGCATACCCTTAGTGCGATGGTCACTCCATAAGTATAAGTGCTTGCGGGGTATGGGAGGCAAGGGCCGGGGTTCAAGTCTCCAGGAAGGAGCTTCACACACAATATACTTAAATTAGGCTAAAGTAGAATTCTATCTTTTATCAAAAACAGAAGAAGAAGAAGATAGGTTTAGAAGGTAATAAATGAGAGTAATTAATTATATTCTAATCAGAAATTTGTAATAATTATAGTATTTTTTAATCGTTGGATTTACTTAAATCCAATAGTTTTTAAAAATGTGTAACTCTTTAGAGTTACACCGGGTGTAGCTTGAACCTATTTCATATATATATATATATATATATATAAAATAAGTTACCTATCAAAAGTACAAAGTACTCAAATCCATTATTTAATAATTTACTATTTTTCAGATTAAAACATGAATATATTGTAATAAAATTTAGAAGTAATAATATCCCTAATTTGGTATTATTTTCAAGTTAAATTCTAGGGCTTTAAATGTCCAAATGGTTACTTTATAGATTTAAATTGTTATAATATAATCATTTTATTATGAGGTTAACAAAAGCTTACATAAGTTGTAATTCTCATTTATTTAATTACGAAAATATTTAGATGATAATTATAAGTGAAATTTTGACTATGAGAACATTATATCATGATTTACTTTATAAAAATTTGTAGTACTTTTAACTTCGCTCAAAAATAATATTTTTATTTTTGTGACACAAATTGCATTAATTAATGTCATTTTTTATGGGAGTTAATTGTCATTGTTAGTTCGTAATTTTTCCTTCTAGGGGGATTAAATCCAAATTCTCCTACAAGGGAGAATTAGACAACATGGTGAAATTAGAAGGCTTTTTTTTTTTTTTTTAACAGACTACAACTTAAGATTTTGTAAAAGTATTATAAAAATATTGTGAATGTAATATTTTTCTAAAAAAGTGTGATGTACCTCCAATACTATTTTAACTAAAATCTCCTTCTATTTTAAGAGATGCTATTATGTCACCCACTAATTAAATAAAATGTGGAGATTAAAATTCATTACCACTTGTCATTGTATATTTAAAACAAAAGAACATGTCCAATTAAAAAGTACTGGAAGTAAACTAAATTATTTCTAAAAAAGTGTTGTCCCATTTAAAGATATTTTATTTATTGCCACTAAGATCCATCCCATTTATGTAATAGTAAAGACTTAATGAGCTATATTAAACTATGTAAGATGTGAGCTTCAACGACTTTTATGAACACTATAATAATTATCTAGCTTGCATTCGCATTTTGTATTATCTATGAGGAGGGAGTTGGTTAAGTGTAAGTCTTTCTATTTTTATTTGCTGAATAAATGTAAGTCTTTCTATTTTTTACAAACAAAAGACTAAATCATGAACAGTAAGATATTAAACAAATTAAATGAGTGTCTAGGAAAAATGTTACATTTTTAAATCTAGAATATTTTCATATTTGAACAAGACTTTATACATTCTCATTCAAAGTGATCCCATTTATGCAATATTATATTAAGATATGAAACATGTGCTCAAATAATATATATTATTTATATATATATCTACGAAAAATATGCGCTATCAAAAGCACCGACATAACCCAATTGTACCTATTGCGGTATCTAAGAAGAGTAGTCTAAAAACCGACCCTAAGTTTCAAGATTAATTCAGATCTCATTCTAATTGATATTAATTAAATCTCTTACCAACTATTTGAAGGATATATATATATTATGACACTAATCGCATCTGTTTTTTTTCCTGGAAATTCTGGAGAAGGGCAAATGCTGTGTAGGAAATATTTTTATATAATCACTTGCTATATATTAAGATAAATTCAGATCACTGCTCAATCATCAAGCTAATTAATTGGGATTAATGACGAGATAAAAATATCTAGGGTATTCACATTGGTTGCAACTTGCAATTGCCAAGTAGTGAATCTAATCTTTCTTTAATAACAAGAGAAAGAACAAGGTACAAGAGAATGCATGACACTGCGCACATTTAATAAAGAAGTGCTATTAAAATACCCAATATCTGTGGCTCGTTCTTCCTTAGCTCCAGTCGGTCGTTGCTCCGAATTGCATCTACAGCTTCCTGCCGTTGGATTAAGCATTGTAACTGATTGGCTTCGGAGCTACTCGCTGATAATATTTATAACTAACAATGTTCTTCTCGTAGTTTTAGTAAAAAAGAAAAGAAAAGTAAGCATAAATACAATTTCTCTATAAACATGTTGGTAAGTTGTTCATCTTCTAATCCTTACCAACCATTTGCCTTAATTCAGATAGAAATAATAATGAACAAACAAACATATATGTGCTTTTGATCTAGCTACTATAATCTGTCCCAAAATTTTGAAGAAAAACTCTACCATGAAATATAGAAAGAAAGAAAGAAATAAAATAAAAGCGTGCATATTATATATATATATATTAATATATATATGTATGTATGTATAAGAGCAAGAATATTTCTATGAAACAATTGTTATTAAAAAAAAAAGGATTTTTCTTATTTAGAGGAGAGCCACTGGTTATTGGTTAGCTGACCATTCCCTTTTTTTTATTTATTTTATTTTTGTTTTTATTTTTTTAATTTTAGATTACCTCTAATTTTTAGGAAGAAAATATTTTAAAATTTAATAATTTTTTTTTTAGGATTTTAAATCCTTGTTTGTGTGGCAAACACTTAAACTTAAACATGTCTTGTTATAGTTCTTTAGAGTCTATAAGTTTGTCAAGAAAGATGCTCAAAGTTCTACAGTTCAGTACGCAAGAAAGGAAATCTCCATTCATCTTGATTTATGCTTGACCAATCGAATTACAATTTCACTAAAACAGAATTTCAGCCCTCCAGCCCATCAAGTGATTAATGTTTTAGTTATACTTGACCTAGTATACAAAGAAACCCTAATGTCCATTTTGAAAAGACTTTGCAACTGCTCTTTTGAGGTCTATAAGGTTATGTGACTTCTGCTTTTAAAATCACTACTAGAATCAATTTACATACGATTTAAATTGAAAAATATGAAACTGTTATATGCCAGTCATCAAAAGGTGTTGGATATAAACCTTCAAATGTGATATTGAAGTCGTGAAACTGAAGGCCAACATTGGAGCAAACGCTCAAGTGGTGTCTTGGAGTTGGGATTGGAGGTTCACATTAGGGGCACTTTCAAATCAAAAAAGTTTGTAAATCTTGGAGTTGAGTTTGGTAACTTTAGTTAATATTTCCAAAAAAATAAGGTTATTTAGTTTGTAAATTTCTATTTGATAGTTGATATGTTCACCTCATGATTGATAAGCTCAAGTTCCTGTAGCATTTTATCATAGAAGTAATTGTTTCACCGCTTTTCTTTCATAATCATATCTTGTCTTGTTTACTATTTTATTGTGCATGATATTGATGATTTTTACTTTAACCTAAGCCTTGCACAAATAACCTAATTAATAACTCGGTTTTAAAATTGGTTAATAACTTCTTTGACAAATCTAAAACCAAAACACATTTTGGTTGGCGGTGGGTCAATTTCGGTTGGCGGCGGCAGGTGGGTCAGGTTCGACAGGTCCTTGGACAGCCCTATGTAAGATCAATTGAAGTTTATGTCATGGGTTCTGTTGACAATATATGAAATTCTATAGCCATATAGAAAAAGGCAATGATAATTCTTCGGGTATTTTTATCAAAACTTGAGTTAGTTGGAGGTTTCTATTTGGAAATATGAACCACGATGTAGTTCTAATAACAACATGATCAACCACATCTATGGAATTTCCTGTTTGTGAAAAAAAAAAAAAATGTGGTTGTTTGGATTTAAATATAATTATGCATACTTATCCTTAGTAATAATTTGACACTAAAATTGAATCTTTGAAAGAGAATTAAACAATTTTAACAATGTGAAAAGACCTTATGATTTATTGAAAAAGGAACATATGGATAACCTTTAACTTCACTCAGTTAATTTTCTCCCTCTCAATCTTCTCCCTCTAAATCTCTAACACATCTCCACTACACTCCATCATCGTGTCTCTAAACCAGCTCTGTATCTTCGGTACATCAACACTACAAACTCTCCTTTTTTCCTGCCCAAGTTACCTTGTGGACCTAATTTGATGACCAGAAGTAGAGTCAAACAAATTTATTGGGTAAGATAAATATAGTTTTCAAATCCAAATTACACACACATAAAATAATTTTCTTGTATATCTGAAAAATTCATCAAGTATTGGCTTCATAAAATTCAAGACAAATATTTTATTTCGTTAAAAATTAATATAATTATGAATGAAAAGTTTTAAATTTAAAATTACTTTGCTGAACCAAAAAATTTCCAAACAATAAAGTTATAACTATTGGAAAATTACATTTTAAAAATATTTCAATTCAAACGGTGTACCCATTTGTTGTAACCTCAATGAAAAGAAAAAAAAAAGAAAAAGAAAAAGAAAAACGTTTTCGTACCTTTTTATGTATTAAAAAGATTAAAAAAAAAAACTTTCAAAAAAGAATAATTTATAACATATGTGACATAAAAAACTACAAAAACTTAAACTGCTTAGACTATTAGTATTTGGTGGTGCTCTATGACATGTGAAACAGTCAACCCCTTATCTATTGATTATAAACCATGTGTTATATTAAGATCAATGCAGATTCAATCAAAAACAAAATAAAATCAATGCAGATCTCAGTTCAATCATCGTACTGTTTAGGATTATTAAATCTCTTCATAACTAATTGAGTAAGGGCAAATGATTTGAAGTAATAATTTTTAATCATGATAAATTCAAATTACTTACCAAATAAATTAACCACCTGCTAAATAATACAGTAATCATATTAGTTGCAATGGTTAAGTCAAGCTAGTCTTTCTTTAATACAAGAGAGAGAACAGGATGCGTGAGAAACTGAGAATGCATGACACTGTGCCTATATATATATATATATATATATATATATATATTTAAGATTAATTGAAGTTTACCTGCAAGCACGTGAAATCACATGCTATGCATTTTGCGTGAAGTTGAAAATGAAATGCTGTTACGAATGCCATATCGAAAGACAATGAGAATCTTTTGGTCATTTACTTTAATGGAAGCTTTGGTCTTTTTATATCAAAGCTTGAATTACGTGGAAGAATTTCCATTTAGGAAGCATGACGTAATTGCAATAACGTCATCAACGATGACTTAGGAATGTGTGTAACAATCTGTATAAAAAAAAAAAAAAAAAAAACTCTTTATGATAGTACTAATTAATTGAATGTTATGAAAGAGGTTTCTTTTTTATTTTAACATAATAATGTTTTTCTTCTTTAAAAAAAAAAAAAAAAAACACATACCGATTAAAGTTTTGGCTTTTGTTTATTTTTTGGGAGAGGAGCGTAAAAGTTAAACACATAAACCGTCTGAAGTTTTGAAAAATTAAAATGCGCTTTTAAGATATATATATATATATACATAAATATGTTACCTATCAAAAGTGCTAAGTGCTCAAATTCTTTATTTGATACTCTACTATTTTTCAAAATAAAACATGAATATATTGTAATAAAATTTGGAAATAATATAATATCCCTAATTTGGTATTATTTTCAAGTTAAAGTCTAGGGCTTTAAATGTCGAAATGGTTACTTGGTAGATTTTAATTGTTATAATTTAATCATTTTATGAGGATAACAAAAACTTACATAAGTTGTAATTCTCATTTATTTAATTATGAAAAATATTTAGATGAGAATTATAAGTGAAATTTGGACTATGAGAAAAATTATAACTTAATTTACTTTATTAAAATTTGTAGTATCTTTAACTTCACTCAAAAGTAATAAATAAAATTATTTATTTTATTATTGTGACACAAATTGCATTAATTAATTGACATTTTTTTTATCGGAGTTAATTGTCATTGTTAGTTTGTAATTTTTTTCCTAAAGGGGGATTAAATCCAAATTCTTCCACAAGGGAGAATTAGACAATATGGTGAAATTAGAAGATTATTTTTTTTTAACAGTCTACTACTTAAGATTTATCGTGAAAGTATTATAAAAATATTGTGAATATAACATTTTTCTAAAAGGGTGTGACTTATCTTCAGTACTTTTTTAATTGAAATTTCATTCTATTTTAATGAGCGACTATCACATCACTCACTAATTAAAACTTACTGTCACTTGCTATTTTATATTTAATATAAAATGAAATACCGTTAAAAAAGTACAGCAAAAAAACTAAACTCTTTCTAAAAAAGTGTTGTCCCATTTAAACAATACTTTATTTATTGTCATTAAGATCCATTCTATTTATGTAATAGTAAAGACTGAATGAGCTATATTAAACTGTAAGATGTGAGCTTCAACGACTTTTATGAACACTACTATAATACTTATCTAGCTTGCATTCGCATTTTGTTTTAGGATCTTTGAGGAGGGAGTTGATTAAGTGTAAGTCTTTCTCCTTTTTTACAAACAAAAGACTAAATAATGAACAGTCAGATATTAAAAAAATAAATAAATGAGCGTTTAGGAAAATGTCCCATTTTTAAATCTAGAATATTTTCATGTTTGAACAAGACTTTATCCATTTTCATTCCAATTGATCCCATTTATGCAATATTATATTAAGATATGAAACTTGTGCTCAAATATATATATATATATATATATACACAAAAGACAAGCACTATAGAAAGCACCGATATAGCCCAATTGTACCAATTGTGGGCATTTTGAGACTAGTGATTTCAAAACGCCATTATAGATCAATATTTTTTATAGTAAAACGCTGATGGCAAATGTTATATCTCTAGCATTATTCTATGTGGATGCGGTATTTAAAAAGAGTAGTGTAAAAACTGACCCTAAGATTCAAGATTCAGATCTCATTCTAATTGATATTAATTAAATCTCTTCCCAACTTTATATATATATATATCTATATATATATATATATTATAACACTAATCGCATTTGTTATTGTTCCCGGAAATTGTGGAGAAGGGCAAATGCTGTGTAGGAAATATTTTTATGTTAATCACTTGCTATATATTAAGATAAATTCAGATCACTGCTAAATTATCGAGCTAATTAATTGGGATTATGACGAGCTAAATAATATCTAGGGTAATCACATTAGTTGCAACTTGTAATTGCCAAGTAGTGAAGCTAGTCTTTCTTTAATAACAAGAGAAGGAACAAGGTAGAGAGAGATGCATGACACTGCGAACATTTAATAAAGAAGTGCTATTAAAATACCCAATATCTGTGCCTCGTTCTTCCTCAGCTCCTGTCGGTCATGCTCCGAATTGCATCTACAGCTTCTTGTCGTTGGATTAAGCATTGTAACTGATTGGCTTGGAGTTACTAGCTGATAATATTTATCACTAACAATGTTCTTCTCGTAGTTTTATTAAAAAAAGGAAAGGAAAAAAGTTACGCATAAATACAATTTCTCTATAAACACGTTGGTAAGTTGTTCATCTTCTAATCCTTACCAACCATTTGTCAAGACAGATGCTCAAAGTTCTACAGTTCAGTACGCAAGAAATGAAATCTCCATTCATCTTGATTTATGCTTGACCAATCGAACTACGATTTCACTAAAACAGAATTTCAGCCCTCCAGCCCATCAAGTGATTAATGTTTTAGTTATACTTGACCTAGTACATAAAGAAACCCTATTGTCCGTTTTGAAAAGACCCTGCAGCTGCTCTTTTGAGATCTATAAGGTTAATTATGTGACTTCTTCTTTTAAAGTCACAATTGGAATCAATTTATTATATGATCTAAACCGAAAAATATGAAGTTGTTATATGCCAGTCATCAAAAGGTGTTGGATATAATCCTTCAAAAGTGATCTTGAAGTCGTGGACTAAAGGCCTACATTGGAGCAATCATTCAAGTGGTATCTTGGAGTCATGGATTGGAGGTTCACATTAGGGACACTTTCAAATAAAAAAAGTCTGTAAATCTTGGAGTTGAGTTTGGTAACTTTAGTTAAAATTTCAAAAAAAACGTTATTCAGTCTATAAATTTCTATTTGATAATTGATCTGTTTACCTCTTGGTTGATAAGCTCAAGTCCTTGTAGCATTTTATCATAAAAGTGGTTTGTTTCACTACTTTTCCTAGTATATCATATCTTGTCTTATTTACTATTTTTTGTGCATGATATTGATGATTTTACATTAACCTAAGTCTTGCATAGATAACCTAATTAATAACTTGGTTTTAAAACTTTTTAATAACTACTTTGAGAAGTGTGGGGCAAATGGCTACGTTGGTCACATTGGGTCTGTCCTTGTTCCCAATCAACGTAGAACTCCTCAAGAAAAACTTCTTGTAGAAATAACTAAGCTTTGGGCTAATGAAATGTTCATGATCTTTTATAACAGAAATATGATTAGTTCTAAGGGGTTTGTGGCGGAGTGTATAAAATCTATATTGTTTCAATCACAACTTACCATATGTATATGATCCTTTCTATTTGAAAGTTAGATTAATTTTAGAGTTTAAATTAAATTTTAAAATTTTAAAGGTGTTTGCAGTAAAATATATTTAAAATTTTAAAATATTTAACAATTTGTACTTAGATCCAAAAAATAAAAATAAAATCTTAGACATGAAATAAACAAAATAGATATAATTGAAATGAAGTTAATCGTAACTCGTCATATTAATTGTTGTGAAAATATTATGAAATTTTTTTATCTCCCATATTTAAATTACTCTCTTCATAATAATCTAGGTTCCCTTTTGAGGAAAAAACAAAAATTCACAAAATTTTTACAATGCTTAGAATGGTTTACTAACTCACCGGTGAATCATTAAACAAAGATTAAATTGTAGATGGTGGTGGATCCATGTATTAGGTGATTGACTAATTATTTAGAAATATTGTGCATTTTTGTTGTCTACCTAGTTTTATTGAATAAAAGTAATAATAAAATTTTTATAACTTAATTGGTTGACATCTCTTAGTGTTCCAATGTAAAAATTCAGGATTAAAATCTTCCTCTATATGTATAAATACTTAATTGTAAAAAAAAAAAAAAAAATCTACTTCAAGTTTTACAACATAATCTTTACATATGATTTGGCAATGTGAGATTGGTAGATTTTTAAGAACATAATATATGAAGGAAAATGTTAGATTTACAATTTTTTTATAAATTATTGATGTGAAGAATGATTATTCTTAAATGAAAAATAAAGTTAGTAGTTAGTCCGATGACAACTAGTAAAAATTTGCAACACTAATATATAATTCATAAAAATATTGTAAAATAATTGTGATACATAGCATTACTCATAAATGAATGTCAAAATTGGTTTATTAGTGACATATCAATTTGTACTATATTGTAAAATTTATAGTATCTCTAACATCACTTTTAATTTTTGAATGATTTTCTTACCTTAATTATCACATTCATTTATTTATTTATTTGAGAGTTAAGCAGTGCCCTTCATCCATACGTACAATACTTTGAGGATGGATATCAGAGTGAATCTTTCTGTTGATCATTGACAATTAGTTGTCATTTATATCACTAGATCTAGATCTAGATCGACCGCGTACCCTATCAACTCTTGGTTTGTCTTATTCCAATACTGATGCCTATAAATAGGGCAATAGTCCAAGCTATTGCACCACACCATTACTACAAGCCAACTTCTCCTTCTATTCTGACTTTGTTTCTAGCTTTGTTTTGTAATACACAATACCATGGCCAGCAACAACACACCAGTTTCCGCACAGCAACCCACTATGCGGAGGGTGCTAAAGATGTCCGAGGACGAGATCAAGAAACAAATTCGTTCCACCATAATCAAACTAAACAAAAGTTAGATTTTGACCCTTTTTATCTTTTTGATGTTGTGAAGAACATTCTCAACCCTTCCATCATTGTTGTTGATAACATTGTTCAGGTATATATAAGTTACTACCACACACTTTTTATACGTTTTTCTTTCCTCTTTTCTTTCTCTTGTTAAAAAAAAAAGAAAAAGATAACCCTCTGCCGATTATTCCTAAGGAATTTTCTCCGCCTTCATCTTTTGAAATAGCATAGAGACCAACGTTATCATTTAATACGTTTAGATATATTAATAATATACTATTAATCATGTTTCTTTAACCTCTTCTTTTCGAATCTCAAATACTTGTGCATGAGTAAGTATCATTCTGTTTATAAGAGTCTTGTAACTCAATTAATTAGTACTTTTTGATAGATCAATTATAGACGACTAGAAATCTCTATCTCACAATAATCACATATTATATATATTATATATATAGATATATATTATATATATATATATATATATATTGTGTGTGTGAGATAACATTTGACTTTTCTTTGTTCTCATAATATTTATCACATAAGCTTTTGAGGCTTCATATTTTTACACCTCATTTTTTTATTATATATATTTTATTAATATAAATTATATTATACATTTAAATCCTCCACTAAAACTTACCAGTATTTTTTTTTTTTTTTTTTTTCTGAAAATTGCCCGGATTATTGAATAGTTTTTATTCTCTTCATATATCTTTAAATTAATGTTTCTCACATATGGTTACTTTTGATATAATCTAGGGCAAAGCGAAAGATATGGGGAAGGGAAACCAAGGTGAAAGTTCCCCTAAAGCCTGCTTCATTCCACCCTGTATACTTAAGCAACTTTCCTACGAGGTATGATTACAAGAGATATGTTAAAGTATTACAAATTTTGCCAAACAAGTTTTACAAACTAACGTATCACCTTAAATAAAAAATACTAATTAAGAAATTTATTTATCATATTTTTAACTGGTCACATAAATTATTAAAATTTATTTTAATTTGTAAATATTTTTTTGTATAATTGTTAATACTCTTAAAATTTTGCTAAATAGAAAAAGGTATATACATGTGTGTGTGTGTCATGAATATAAAAAAGTCTGTGGTACTGATTGAATAATTAAATGTTAAGATGAATGTGATTATTTAGCTATATCCTATATAGTTACATAAGTGTTTTTCATAATGGCAAATATGTAATGTCAGATGGCATGCAAAGTTCCGGGTGAGGAAATCGCATACGAAACAACAATATCAATTCTGAGGAATGTTCTCTCAAGCTATCCATGGCATGTGAAGGCTGTGTTGACCCTTGCGTCTTTTGCTTTGGATTGGGGAATTCTCGCACCTTGCTGATCAGATTGACTCATCAGACCAACTCACGAAATCACTAGGAATCTTAAAGCAAGTACCCATCGTCCTCGGTCGTCAAGGCGTTGAGAAATACAAGAACTCATTTGGTAAACTTAACACTCTGATCAAGTTAACACTGGATGTCGTTGAGTGCGTCGTTGAGTTGGAGAAACGAATTGATGGAAATAATACTAAGGATGTACCAGAACTCTCACTAGCCATTGAAAATATGTCTATAGCACGTTGATCTGGACTATCATAACTGTCGTAGATCTGCCTGTCTCGGATATGTGCTACTCATTAATGATAAGTAAAGTCCTTGGCCTCTTGAAATGTAACTACATTTATATATATATATATTATATATATATATTATATATACACATAAAAAAAAAGGTGGAAACTACAATATATGATGAATTCATTTGGTAGAACTCTTTACTATCACTATAACTACGGTTTGACATGATATATGGGTTCCCAATCTTCTCTAATGCAAATGGACTATGGTTTCCAATTTCAGGAAACAACACACAGGACTTCTGCCCTTTACTGGGAAAATCACTTCCATCCTCAAATCACTAACAGACCAAATAGCTGTTTGCGATCGACAAATAGGTTAGCCACTCAGACTGATTTTCACTCACAGGAAATAATGTACCTGATTTATTACTTCTTTTTATCTACAAGTGCTACTTTGATGCCCTGGAATGATTGGATATCAAATAAGTATCTGTTGTGTGAGGGTGGTAAGTCCACATCAAGTATATACCGGGTGATTTGGACTTTATTAAAACCACAAGAATTTCACTCATGACTAAGCTAATAATTTTGGATTATGTTTTATAAGTAACTAGTACTTTTCTTTGGTTATTACAAATGGTATCAAATCCAAACAAATAACCCATATGAGCTTGGAAAAACTGCCCACAAAGTGGGACTTGATGAGGACATCAAGGTTTAAGTGGGAGATTTGATGTCTTATATTGATTAAGTATTGATTAAGTGTGTATTGTGTGGGTGTGTTCTAAGTCCTATACTAACTTGTATGGAGCTTTAATATTAACACCTCAATTTGTGACTAGATTTTTTTTTTTTTTTTTTTTAGAGTATAACACATATATTTCTAGTGCTTTTATTTGAGTTGATCCAGATAATTTATATGTTGCACAAATATTTTGTTTCAATGCAGCGGAAATAAAGGCTATTTGAAGTTTAAGAGAGACTTAGAAAGCCTGCAGGACATTGTGGAGTTCTTCAAGAAGCTAATATTTGTCGAGGAATCGCACAATTTGCAGCAAGCCACCATATCAAATAACGAATTGGTAGTTCTATTATACATTTCTGGATCGAATCTCTGATGAAAAGACAATGGTTATCACATATACTTTTTAGTTTTTTATTTCTACTACTATTATTACTGTTGTGCTAGTCAAAGATACCATTCTAATGAAACTTTTTTTTTTTTTTGGTATAATCTCATTAAACATTTATTTTTTGAAAACGTATCCTTACAATTTTCAATGAAATGAAGTATAATTATCATATGGTCCATGATGGATTTTCGAATTAAATTTTACAAATATAAATTTATATGGAATGTCATGTCATATATAGATGACATAAAAGTCAACAAATTTTTTATAACCAAATATGTGAAAGATATCTCAATGAGTAAAAACGTATTCTAAAATTTCCCCAAGTCAGAGTGAAGTATGTGTTCAGAAGCCAATAAATGTGTTGATCTCCTTGCTAAAGAGGGATGTACTCTTCAGGAGGATTTTGTGGTTTTTGATGCATCCCTCTGTTGTCATTTCATCCTCGATTAGTTCGGATGTTTGTGGGGTTTCCTATTGTAGGCTTTCGGCCGCTACTAGGGCCATTTTGACTTCTTAGTTTTTAATGAAAGTTTTGTTTACCAAATATAATATATATATATTATATATATATATATATTCTAAAATTTCACTTAATATATGGAAGATTTGAATTCTAAAAATAATATATCTACAATGTTGGGCTAATATAGAATTGTATAATAGAACCGGATAGAAATTATGTTTAACTTAGTCTTACACATATCATAAAAATTAACAAAGTCTATACTTTAACGATTTCTACAAATAAATAATATCAAATCTAATATGAAGCAAAGTAGTTTCATTTTATTGTCAATCATATAGGGGTGTGCATGCCTGTATGGGTCGGGTTGGTGAGTTTTATCAACCTAACCCGAGTTTGCCTTATAAGAAATTTCCAACTCATTATATGTGCAAAAATCAATCTAATTCAAGCCATATGAGTTTGGTGGGTTAGGTTGGATTGGTACATTGTGCTTATATGTTTTATGCCATGTGAAAAGTTAGATTTTCTAATTATTTAAATATTTTATAAAAAATTATTACAACACATGAATATACTTTATCAAACAAATTCTTAAAATATCAAAATTAAAAAATTAAAATAAGGCAAATAAATAAACTAAACTTTTGACTCAATAGAATTATGCCTAATACGTACTTCAGTTAAATAGATATTCTTTGACGTGTGATGTTAACATAGCTTAATTTAATAATTGTATTGCACATGCAGAGTAAAAAGACTGAAGAGTTGAGAAAAAGAAAGTCTTGTTGTTCTTTTCGGACTTCGACATCTCTGAAAAGGTTGTTTTCGATTCTCAAGCCCATCTGTGAAGAAGTAAGCAGGAAGGATCAGTATGAAATTGTGTGGATCCCAATTGTGAAGAACTGGACAGATATAGTGCAAAGCAAGTGCAAGGTTAACGAGAAGTACTTCTGGTACGTAGTGCGACAGTTTTCATCAGTGTTGGGCATCAAGTACGTTAAGGAGCAGTGGGGATTCAAGGACAAGCCTATTGTCGTGGTGTTGAGCTCAGAAGCGAAAGTGGAACATAAAGATGCATTCCACATGATTCAGACATGGGGAATAGAGGCCTACCCTTTCACTTTTGAGAGAGAAAGAGAGCTGCGTAATAGAGAAGATTGGTTTGGATCCACCATTGACTTCATTCCTGACGTATTAACCTGGGTACGTAATGTTATATTTTATAAATATAAATGCATAAACATATGACGGTGGTATTTTTTTTTTTCACAATATGTTTTACACACATTATAAAACGAGTTTTTTGTCAACACAAATATCGTGGAGATGGTGAGCAGTCTTGGGTTATACATATTTCAAATAAAAGGATTTGTAACAAAGATACAATTTATTTAAATTAAACTCTATTAAGAATACAAAAAATAATTTAATCACAATTCTTTTCGTGCTAAGTTGTTTGTTAATAGGTGAGTTTTAATTGGTTTTAACTAACATGTAATTAAAGTGAATGAAAAAAATAAGTTATAATGATGGAAACTTTTTGTACTTAATCAATCAGATGAAAGAGGAGAAGTACATTTTCTTATATGGAGGCGAGGAGACCTGGATCAAAAAATTCGAGACGAAGCAACAAAGGTGACAAATGATCCTGACATAAGCAGTGAAGAGATTTCAATAAAGCTGTTTGATGTGGGAAAATCATGCAAAGCGATTTTCTTGAAGAACCTAAACAAACTTTTCTTCTCCAAGTCTCAGAAGGAAACTGAATTGGACACAAAGACAAAGGAAATCCAAATGCTGCTTTCCTACATGAATGATGGCGAAGGATGGGTTGTGCTGTGTAAAGGGCATAAATTGGTGTTCAGTGGTAACGGGACAAAGTTGTGATGGCCTTGAAGAGCATTAATGACAGGAAGCAGGGTCCTGCACAAGAGTACTGAAATCCAAGTTCTTCTCAAACAACGCTATAATGAAATTATACTTCCAGTTACTTGCTGCAAGTTTACAGCCAACACGAATTCTGGCTGGGTCCATGGAGATTGCGCAAAATGCCCTGAATGTTCCCAAATCATGGAGATGATTATCAACTTTAAATGCTGCCACAAAGGCCATCCTACAAAGGCCGTGCACTAGGAGAAAGTAACTCCTTGTATCGAACATATACAACATTATGTCACTCACAATATGTGGGTCTCATAACCGAGTATATGCCCATACATAAGATTGTTACATCCCTCTTTTTCTCTACCGGTACTATTTCCGGGAAATAATTGCGTGCGTGTCTAGGTTTGTTTTCTATGTCAAACTTTAATTGTGTGATGTTTAAGTAGTGCTACAATAAAGGGCATCTTGATTACGTTGGTGACCTGATGCTAATGTTATCGGAGGTATCTCTATGTAATCTTTTGATTTTCACGTTGCAATTCAAGTCTTTTTATTATAAATGACAGTTTGGTCGCAATTTCACACTTTGGACTTTCGATTTGTATTTCCATTGGGATCTTTCATGGCATTAGCTAAGTCAACCGAGGATTAGGACTTGCTTAGGTATGAACAGTTCCTTATATGCATTACATTAGCTTTCCTAATTAAATTCAAATTTTCAAACATACAGTTGCATTAACTAATAAAACACAAATAATGCCATATTTTCGAAGAACAATTAAACTTTTTAATTAAAATTAAGTGTTTAAATTTAATTTCAAAACTTAATGTATTGCACCTAAAGTACTATACTTAACCATATTCTATCTTAAGATTAATTAAGATCTTTGTTAATTCTAATTGAAGAACAATTAAATTTAAAGGAGTTAAGTCTTCAATTTAATTTGAAAACCTAATTTATTACACCTAAGGTATGGTACTTAATAATGTGCTATCTTAAGACCAATTAAGATATCTGTTTATTTTTTTTTAGAAGAACAATTAATATCTTTCAAGTTTACCAAAAAAATTAATATCTTTGAATAATAGCTGTCTTTGTCCTGGTCTACCCAACAACTCCATTAGACTTTAGAAGACCTCAAGCCTCAATCCACTTGTAGCAGTCCAAGCGTGGTCCCAGAATCTGGGCCTTGCCACACAGCTCTATCCTCTAGGCCGACAAGCCCTAATCTAGGGTGGTCCTCCAAATTTACTTCACCAAACCAAAACCAAAGCCCAGCCCTTTCTTTTCCCATACTTGACTCAATTGATTTGAGCTGCAACCGAGAAACTTAAGGGTGTTAAGGACATTAATGTTATCTAGAAAACAAATTCAAAGACAAATGAATCACAAACCAAGTTCAAGAGAAAGAGATAAGATAGATTTAACTACAGCTAAATCGCAAGAGAGATTGTCTCTATGTATCTTGTTCTTGATTTATGGTTTATCTTCTATATAGCTTAAGCTTTGGGTCGTATGGTTCCATGTTTCAGCCTAATTGTATTCCTGGGAAGTGAACAAAATTGAGCGTGAACTTTGTTATGAATTTTAAGTACTAGTTGGGACTCTCCTTCAATTACTTTAAACATTTCACAGGTCATCATATTATTTCTGAGATTTTTTTTTTCTCAATTCTTTTGTTTGTATATCAATTATCTAGTTGTATTTATAATACTGAACTTTTGTCCTCCGCAGGTTGCTACTTTTCTTTTTCTCTCTTTTTCCGCCTTGAAGATAAGGTGGATGTATTTAAACCCGAAGTCTAAAATTAAGGTTCAGTTTAGATGGAGTAGAGAACAATAGAGTGGAATTAGCTGCCTAGTTTCGGACAACTCCACTATACTCTTCCCCTCTCCTCCTTCATCCAAACTAGCCGTAAGAGCAAAATCCAATTTTATGGCCCTTAGGTCCAGATTGGTGGAAATTTTGCGGAGGATGATGGTTACGATTTTGGGTTGACGGAGAAGTTTGAAGTTTCATTAATAATAGGATGATGTGGAGAATAACAAGGGAGTAGTGATTTGACCATAACAATTTCACAACAAAACCTGAGCATCAAGATGTTATTGGTTCTCATATGAGTTTATCAACTTACTTTTTTAATTATCATTAATAGCATAACATGTAGGACTTTTTGTATAATTTTTTTGAAAATGTTATGCACAAAGCTTTATTCATATCAAGCTTAGTGCATTTTGTGCATTAAAACCAACAAAAAAGTAAAATAGATGTCCAAATACAAAAATTCACACCAAAAGTCATCCACATTTGTTAATCTACTATTCATTTCTGTATATGACATGCTATCTTATATGTGTCCACCGTAGCTCATCTAAATATTTTTCTTCTTTCTTCTATTTTATTTATTATGTATTTATTTTTTAAAATTTTCTATCTCTCTTTCCTTCTCTCTCTCATCTACTTAAAACCCTTTCTTTCTTTTTTAGATTATTTTAATGTGGTGTATTCTAAAATGGAGTATGTCTTAGGACGTAGAGTGTATTGTTAAAGTGTTAATTAATGTAATAATAATAATAATAATTTTTTGGTGATGTAATTGTTCTAGAACAAAAGAGCTTATTCTTGAAATTTTAGAAACTAAACGGTGCATTTTGTCAGAGGGGGATTAGTAAGTTTAATGAGTAAACTTTATGAGCCTACAGTTTAAAAATTAAAAATAAATAAATAAAAACAAACAAATCATTATTGGATAAAAAATTGATCTCCGTGGATTTTTTATTTTTATTTTCGATGAATAAACTTTGGGGGATTGACTTATAAAGTTACAAAACGACCTACATTAGCTAGTGTAAGTAGGTTCTTTTAGATATACATCACAATCATTTTTTTAAGATTTTTTTTTTCTCTTAGTATATGTGTTAAAATGCTTAGTATTAAAATAAATAAATAAATAAATGTCCGTAATTCAGAGACAGCCCTTTTCGAACAGTATGGTGTAGCCACACATTTAGGCCCGGTCCAATAAGGCCTTTTAGTGATTGTTAAGCTGATTCGCTTGGGCCTTAGATTTATTCAACAGGAACTGTGAATTTCACAAATTTGGAACCCTATAGGGCCCATACACGACTGAACTAGAGCTCCATGATTATTGGAATGCAAACTCATCTACTACAAAATTTTGAAAATGATCTGTATGTACTAATGCCAATGCCACAATACCAAGTTACCAACTAATGTGACAAACTAATTGATCCATAAAATGTTTCCATTCTATGTGCCTGTGCTATTTGTCCTTTTGTAATTAAGCAAATTGAAAAGAATATCCAGACAGAGTCCAGACCAGCAGTTTTTGCTTGTTTGGTGACAGATCCACCAAATCCTATTCTATGTAATGGGATTAGTTTCTGCTCTTATTTTCATAGAAAGCTGTAGCTTTTGGTTATGGTCTGTTGTAGCTTTTTCATTATTAAAACATGACTTTCATAATTTTTTTTTTTTTTGGATAAGATAACTTTCATAACTAATAATACAAGATATAGAGATTTCTTCTAAACCTATTTAAAGGAATATTTTTAGTTTTTACAAACAATTGCATCTTGACTCAAATAAATGCATATAAAATTTTTTAGTAACATAACCTATTTAAGTCACATGATTTGCATAAATGACTCATTAAATCATTTAAATAAAATAAAGTGGATATATGGAGTTCAAATCTTTTGTCTCGCTCTCTCTATCCCATTTTATGTTCCACATATAAAAACTTGACACATGTCCATTTATTTTATTAATTGCTGATTTTCTGCCTTTCTTAACTCAGTTATCAAATTAATTGCTGATTTTCTGCCTTTATTAAATGACAAAAAAAAACACACACACACAACAGTCAACATGTCGCTGCCACTGACACCACCACCATCTTTTACTGGCACCACTTGTCAACAGCATTAGGTCGCCAAAGAAACAAAATAAAGAAATCCTTGAGAAGAAATCCTTACTAGCAACGGTCTTTTGCCTTCTGTCTATTCTTTATGCGTTCTTTTCCATAGTCTTTATTCATTCTTAACCAATACGTTGGCAAGTTGTATGCCATCCCCTACAGACAGGAAAAAATTGGAGCATAAAATTACCGTATCGTATTCTAAGCAACAAGTTTCTTATTCAAATCCATGATGGGTGCCCACCACCTCTTTATCTTCTTCAAATCTCTTAACAGGTTTTAATCATAGATGATGACATCCGCCAATAATAACAAATACCAATACCCAATAATGGCAGTAGTGAATGGTTGTGTCTAGCGGCATTGAACGCATCTGCAATTGCTAGTGGAGCCAACAATGGTTGGTGGGGTGGTAGTGGGGCATGTGACGCAGTGAAAGATATGGTGGTGGTGTGCGCCCGTGCCCCGCGGGGATGTGTTGACTATTGTGTTTTAATTTTTAAGCTTTTATTTAATTAAAGTAACTAAATTAAGGAAGGCATAAAATTAGCAAGTAATTAAATAGATGCCGTGTGTCAAATTTTTACTTGTGAAATATAGAGTGGAATAGAAAAGGTGAGATAGAAAATTTGAAGTCGAATATGGTCATTTGATATGTCATATAATAACTAGCAAAAAAAAATGCCATATAATAAAATTAAGGTATTATTTCAACTCATTTTGGTGGAAAATTTATTTATAAAACAATTAGTTATTTATCAGCTGCATATTTATAAGTCGTAACCAATGAAACGTTGCTCCATTTAGACTTTGGGTTTGACAACTGAAAATTACCAAGTTTGTTGAATATCTATCTATACTTAATAGCAAGTGCTCGCGAAGTTGTGACAATCATGAGTTACTAATGCTGACTTAAAAGTTCAATGTAAGTTCTTCCACTAAATTAAGTAATGATTTGAGTTGTTATACACTTATACTCTGGGAAAAAGGGGTATGGCAAAATTGCCAACATATTGATGTTATACACGTATCTGACACAGACAAATACATGTCAAGTATGCACTCACCAAGAAAAAAATTATTTTTTAATCTGAAATGTTGTTTATTTGAACTCTTTTTGTTTAAACTCTTTTATTCGCACTTTAAATAATCTCTTATTGTCTTTAAATTAATTTTAGATATATTTCCAAACATTTAATTGTCGTTACATACTTTTTAAATCTAAAATAAAAATGACTTATTCGTAAAATAAAATACATATACCTAAAACAATTAGTTATTTATCAGCTGCATGTTTGTAAGTTGTAACAAACCAAACATTGCTCCATTTAGACTTTGGGTTTGACAACTGAAAATTATCGAGTTTGTTGAATATTTATCTATACTTGATAGCAAGTGCTCATGAAGTTGTGATAATCATGAGTTCCTAATGCTGACTTAAAAGTTCAATGAAAGTTCTACCACTAAATTAAGTAATGATTTGAGTTGTTATACACTTATACTCTAGGAGGCACGGATATGACAAAATTGTCAACGTATTGATGTCGTACATGGACACAAACATGTCAAGTATACACTCACAAGGAAAAAAAAAATCAATTTTTAATTCAGTTGTTCTATTTTGATATGGAATGTTGTTTATTTGAACTCTTTTTATGGATGTCTAGTTTATTTGAACTCTTTATTTGTACTTTAAATAATATTTTATTGTTTTTAAATTAATTTTAGATATATTTCCAAACATTTAATTGTTGTTATATACTTTTTAAATCTAAAATGAACATGACTTATTCCTAATATAAAATACATATACCTTTAAATATTAATTAATTAATTGTCAAATTCTCGAAGTAATGTATCCTAGTTTTTTAAGAAATGTTGTATCACCATACTACATATCATATCATAATCATATCGTGTCCGTATCCATATTACATAGCTTATACTAGATATGTCACACATTCCCCCCTCTTGTTTGTTTCTTTGTTCCCCCCCCCCCCCCCCCCCCCTCCCCCTTTTTTGGTGGCTAAAGTCTAAACCCACCTCCACATGTTTTGATGCACTTTTTGTTACAAAAGTATGAATCCAACCTTTTTGTGGTATAATTTTGAAAATGTGTAAATACACTTTTAGTTCATATATTTTGACTTTTTTCCATTTTAGTCTATACATTTTATTTTTATCACTTCTAGTCCCTAAACCAATTAGCGCATGTCATAGCAGTCTTTACCTTCAACCAACTAACAGAAAAGCTGACGTGGCTAACAGTACTATTAAAATAATAATAAAAATCTTAAAATACAATTTAATTAAAATTATTTTTTAAATAACAAAAATATTATCTTTTTAATCCTTATTCTTTTTTTTTTTTAACTACTCAGTCATCAGGTTTAAAAAAAAAAAAAAAAACCCTAATGAACTTTATCTTATCTCTAATTCTCTCTTTCGACCATAGACATAATTTGGATCGAGAAAATCCATATTGTTCACATACATAACAGATTCAAAAACCACATATTCAAAAACGAAAAGAAGCATTCATTCATCTATGAAACCCTAATCCTAGCCACATAAACACATTCAAATTCCTTAATCTCTAGCAACCACCATACTTCAAGAGCTGGTAAACTTAGTCACCGCCTTGGTCCCCTCAGACACGGCGTGCTTAGTGAGCTCACCAAGCAAGACCAAGTGAATTGCGGTCTGGATCTCCCGAGAAGTATTGGTTGGTTCTTGTTGTAGCAAACCAATCGGGAAGCCTCCTGAGCGAGCTTCTCGAAGATATCGTTGATGAAGCTGTTCGTGATCCCCATCGCCTTGCTGGAGATACTGATGTCTTGGTGAACTTGCTTCAAGACGTTGAAGATGTAGATCTTGTAAGTCTCCCCACTCTTCTTCACGTGCATCTTCTTCTTGTCTCCGGCGCCTGCTCCGCCTTCCTTGGGGAGCTTTTTCCTAGCCTTTAGCTTCTTCTCCACCAGAGCCTTCTCGGCGATGGTTGATTTCTTCTCCTCAGTCAGCTTCTTCTTGGTGGGCTTTTTCTCAACTTTGGGGCCATTGGGAATTTCTAGGAAAGTGAAAAGGGTAAAGAGGAAAAGAGAATAAAAGGACTTTTGATTGAGTATTGAAGAAGCGGTGTGAGATATTTTTTTAATTTCATGGGCAACTCGAAGAACATGAAGAACATGTTACCCATTGTTCATACGAAAATAATGGATTTTTTTTTATTTAGTTAGAAGTAATAAATTAATTTTTTTTAATTTAGATGTTGATGTGGCATTTTTTAATGCCAAAATAAAAATTTAGATCTTCCGTTGCTGGGTTTGTGTTTGTTGCTTATATGTTTGGTTGACAAGGAAGATCTGTTACTGGTTTTGTGTTTTTGTTTTTGTTCTTGTTGGAAATCAGTTTGTGTTGTGTTTTTGTGTTTGGTTGACAAGAAAGGGCAATAAAATGCTAGAAAATCTGGGCATGTGTTCTTATGTTTAAATCTGAATTTGTGTTCTTTAGAGTTCTTGTTGAAGATGAACTGGATTTTAATTTTGCTTTTTTCTTTTTGTTTTAATTTTGTTTTCATGTTTTATTTCTTGTTCATGTTTAATTTGACATAGATCTATAGTTTAATTTTCCATTCTTATTTTTTGGATTTGTGATTTTTGGATTTTATTTTTTGAGTTTGAGAAAATGGTGATTTTGGGATTTTTAATTTTTGGGTTTGTGTTCTTGTTCAAGACACATTTAGATCTCAATTCATGTGATTTTTGGTTTTTAATTCTGTTTTTAATTTTTTTTATTTAGTTTTAAAATTAATTAGTTTAGGAACTGAAAGTGATAAAAATAAAATGTAGGGACCAAAATGGAAAAAATGCAAAATGTAGAGACTAAAAGTGCATTTACGCCATTTGAAAAATGAGCTCTCTTCTTCAAAAAAGTTAGTAAGGGGCCTAGCATCATGTCTTTCCTGTTGCTTTATCACCAACATGTGTAATTGAAGAAGAATTATTGAGGGAAGCTTGAAAAGATAAAAGAATGTGTGGATTGAGTGATACAAGTTGCTTATCTTGAATTAGTAAACTTTTGTAAGGATTCCAAAAGTCTTTATCCACCTCTATAGGCAAAGCTAGGGAGCCGGGGGGCATCTCCCCCCCCCCCCCCCCCCCCCCCCAAGTTTTTTCAATTTTCTATTATTATATATAGTATTCAAATCATAAAAAAGTATAAATTATAGAAAAATGTAGCTATTGATTCCTTCAAATTTTAGAATTTAGGACTTTTGAATTAGTCCTAAACACAAGTTTTATACATTGTGCAATTGTTTGAGTTTGGGATTGCCCCTAAATAATGTTTATATTTAGCTTGGCTCCCTGAAAGAATTTTCGACTTTGCCACCAGACTCCTTGGGTCCTAATTTTATGAATGATGCTTGTCATACTAAAGAAGATAAAAACTTGTGATGCACGCAAGGAACAAATTATCCTTATAATGTTTCTTATCAAAACGTAGTACTTAGCATTTTGTGAACAATTAATCAATCAAGTAGTGAAAAGTGATAAATTGTTCAAGTGTGTCTTGTCTTTTTATAACAAAGCTTTCATTAGTTGCCTTTTTTTTCTTTTGTTTTTGATACACTAGATTGGTTGCACTTTGAAAGTTTGACGTAGTTATGATAACATTATCAACGACGACAGGGGAGTTTCAATTTTGCCAAAAAATAAAGTTGCATGTTTACCAGCTGTGGGTTTTGTGTAGTAGCAAGAAATGTCTTTATAGTGCCAAAAGATTTGTAGTTCAATTGACACGTCCTGAAATACATTAATGTCACAAAAAAAAAAAAAAAAAGACTCACGAATACATGAAGTATTATGAAGTCATTCTACTAACAAAAAGAAAAATAAAAAATGGACTGACAAGAGATAAAATGGGAACTAAAAATGCTGAGATAAGAGAAAACATGTGAGAGAGAGCTTGCAATGATAATAAAGAAGAAACAAATGAGAGAGAGAGAGAGAGAGATGATATTTGCAACAATTGCAAACCGAGTTGCCAATGAGGGCAAGCTTGTTGTGACCACAAAGTTGAAGAGAACAAAAGGAGAAATCACGATTATAGTATTTCTCTTTGTTTTTTTTTTTTTTTGGGTAAGAATAATGAAATTATGAATTATTTTTATGTAAGACGTTGAACAAGTTATAGATTTTGAATGATTAGGGATTTTCATTTTTTGTTTTTGAATAGGCTCTTTGTTGAATAATTTGTTCACTTGTTGTTGTTTGACCTAATTTTGATTTTGTTTAAGTTAAGGATTATGTTTTGGGAACCATAATTATATTTTGAAGTAATAATATATTCACAACATTTTCATAATAAATCTTATGTGACAAATTATTATTGATGGGTAAAAAAGGCTTATGACCTAGTATTTGTATGAAATTACAGTAAAAATGTTATGGATATGACATTACCCTTATATTTGTTAAACCCAAAATTTTTTGATTATCAAGTTAGGATGTTCAATACTTTCTATTTGGTGACCAAAATAGGTTAATTTAGTACATAAATTTTTTTTCTGGCAAGTATTTATACATTTTTTTTTCAAGCCAAGGTTTTCGTGTGTATACCCTAACTTGAATGTGTAGCCGCCCCCCATACCTAAAGTACTTTGGATTCAAGGGGGGAGGGGTCTAGCTGTGGGATTAACTCCTTGCAAAAACATTTCAAGAGATGGCTTAATGCCATCACTATTGTTTCTAATAGGTTGCAAATAATTATTTGTGCGGGCAAAAAGGCCTTTACAAACAATTTCAATAACGCCATCATCGATTGCTAAAAATTAAGTCACCAATTTGAAATTTACAAATAACCAATTGCAAGGGCAACAAGGCCCTCACAAATAATTCTTAATGATGAGTGCATCCTTTTGCCAAAAATAAATCGTTGACTTTTCTCTTCGTTTTGGTAATATATTTGTGCGGGTAGATTTTATGTGTAACAATAGTGAGCTGCCCTTGTAAAAATTAACTATTAGCAAAGGTATTGTTACAAAATCACTTTTTGCATCAAAAGCAAACACGATGACCTTTGTAGGGTCATATACCCTCACTAATTACCTTTTACGATGATATTTGACATTTTACGAGGGTGTCTTACCATCACAAATAGGCATTTTTCTTGTAGTGATTTACCTCTGTCCTAATTTTCTAAACAATAATTGTCCAAGCTTTAAATCTTCTCCACTTGAGAGGCATCTTAATATTTTAAAATTTCGTTTAATGTATTGGTTTTATTCAAATTAGATACTATTACTTACTTGTGGGGTATTGTCATAAATAGCTTGATCTAATTAACTTTTTCATAATTAGCTTGCTATTTATGACAAGGTTGTCATGCTTAGAGTAGATTTGGCTTTCTTTTTAGTAATTAAGGTCCAACCTCATGTGAGGGGACGACTCATGTTACAGAAACATGATGTATCTTTCCATGGTCTAGGTGACACAAGAAGGTTCACTCTCATGTGGGGGGGACAACTCATGTTACAGAAACATGGTGTATTTTCACATGGTCTAGGTGACACAAGAGGTCAATAAGGCAGTCTCGGGGTCCACCCTCATGTGAGGGAGAAAACTCATGTTATGGAAATATGATGTATTTTTCCATGGTCTGGGTGACACAAGAGATTAATAAGGCTATCTTGGGGGGGGGGGGGGGGGGGGAGATGGGGGGGGGGCCACCCTCTTGTGAGGGGGGGGATGACTCTCATTGCAAAAACATGATGAATTTTTCCGTAGTCTAGGTGACACAAGAGGTCAATAAAGTTGTCTCAAGGTCCACCCTCATGTGAAGGGAACGTCCCACATTATGGAAACATGATGTATTTTTCTGTGGTCTAGGTGACACAAGAGGTATAAGGCAGTCTCAATTTGATTTTTTTTTTCTTTTCTTGAGTTTTTAGAAGAATTGATACATTTTTTTAATGATTCCAAAAGTCTTATCTCCCCGCTGGTCCTAATTTTATTTTATGAACCATACTTGTCAATACTAAAGAAGACAAACATCTTATCAAAAAATAGAAGACACCAACTCGTGATGCACGCGAGGATCAAATTATGGCTATAATATGTTTCTTGTCAAAATCTAGGCCTTAAGATTTTATGAATGATCAATCAAGTAGTGAAAAGTGGAAAAGTTCAATCGTGTTTAGTCTTTTTATAACAAAGACTTAATTAGTTGCATTTATTTTTTGGAAAATATTAATAGATGCCCTAAGAACATTGGTTTTGAAATTATTTTTAGAAACATTTTATGGGAAAATGATAAAGCAGTTAATTGTTTTGATAGTTTTTTATATTTCCTATAAAAGCATTATCAAAAAAAAAATTTAACGTGTTTTATTAACAATTTTGGTAAGGGCATTTGTTAACCTGATCCTTATGATTATTATTTTTTATATAAATTGAATTGGTTGCATTATGAAAATATGATTTTTTTTTTTTTTTGAAAAAAATATGAATGTATGACTAATTAGTTATGAAATATCATCTACAAGAATAAGTGCTTGTGGAGTGTAGGGGGCAAGGTGGTTGGGGTTGAGTTTCTAGGAAGGGGCTTCACACATATATACACTTAGATTAAACTAGAGTAAAATTCATATTTTGTATTTAAAACAAAAAAAGTTATGAAACATCATCAATGATGACTGATAAATGAGCTGTCGGTTTGGTATCCTTGCATGAAATAACTTTATCATAAATCACTTTAGCTAATTAACAGGGAATTAGTTATTATAACCTAATAGTGACCACCGCACCAAGTGCGGTGGTTACTTCACAAGTATAAGTGCTCTTGAGGTATAGGGGATAAGGGTCGAGGTTCAAGTATCCAGGAGTTTCAAGAAGGAGTTTCATACACATATAGACTTAAATTAGGCTAAAGTAGAAATTCTATCTTGTATATAAAATAAAAAAAAAATAAAAAAAGGTTATTATAACCTAATAGTGGGGTATTGTCATAAATAGTTTGGTTACTTAATAGTAATAATAAAGTAAAGTAAGCAGGCATATGGTTCTCCTTCTATTTCACCATCGAAATAAGTTTTTGCTTAAGGCGGGGGCTACCATATATGGTTAACCTCTGGTAGGGAAGCTACAATTTCTAATCATTTTTACAATAAATAAATAAGTGGCAATATCATAGGCAAAAAACCAGGGGAAAACCATTATGACGATTAACCACCAACCCTAAGAAAAATTCATCCATTATAATCTAAGGATACGTTTGGTACACTAAATGGAGATTACGACAGGAATTGTAATCTTTATTACTAGTAATAAAGTGTATTGAAATGTAATAACTCAACATATTCATTGGTTTGGTTGTGAGTTATAATCTTAGAATGAAACTTAACATTTATTTTAGGAAATATCTTACTCATTTAATTATATCTCCTTAAAAATTGATATTTTTAAATTTAAGAGAGATATGTGTTAGTTTTTACGATTTTTTATTTTTATAATTGTTAGATGTATATGGAAAATTTGTTTATTTGAAAATATATTAAGTTTTAAAATTATTGCACTTACTAATAAATAGCTAATACAACATTTTAAAGAGGAATAATTATTCCTCATTTTGAAGAATATCTATTCATAAGGAATGACTATTCCTTGTAATAAAAATATAACCAAACTAAAGAATAACTAAACCATAGGAATATTTATTACATTACAGAGTATATTACAGTCTACCAAACATGCCCTAAGTTTTATAGTAGATATATATCCTTATATGTAAAGCTATCTCTAGTGGTACTTACATTTGTGACCACATGTTGCTTCAAGACCTATTGCACGCTTCAACTACACTTTGGCAATAGTAACATCATATTTATTTTTAATGATCTGAAATAACAGATTGGAATTGTGGAGTTTTTAATATTCTCTCTTAATGGGTTTTAGAAATCTGCCCCAATAATACAAAACGAACATAATAAAAGGTATTCCATTAAAACTGAATTTGCAATTCTCGATTGATCTAGAGTGGTGTCAAGAGTGTGTCAAGAAAATAAAATCTCTTCCATCTTTTATATTAAACTTAGATCTTCACCTTGGACATGAAAATACACCTAATGATTTAAAAAGAATCATACTTTGTCATAGTTTGCCATTAGTTAACCTATTTGTTAGAATATATGAAAAATATAGAAGAGAGTATAAAGAGGAGAGAAAAAGCACAAAGAGTATGTGGTTCAATTTTACAGCCTACGTCCACATAAAAGAGCCCTTAATAGCTACATCTTCACTATATTCTCAATTGTGTGTTTCAATGAACCCTAAGTAAGGAATATATAAGGATTATGAGTTAAGATTAGGTATATATGAGCTTTGGAATATAATTGGGCTTCTTGGACAAATACATAATTAATTTATAATTTTTTTTTATACAAGATAAAATTTTTACTATAACCAAATCTAAGTGTACATATGTGTAAAACTCCCTCTTAGAGACTTGAACTCCAACCCTTGCCCCCCCACATCCCACAAACATTTATACTTGTAAAGTGATCACCGTACCAAGAGAGAGCGGCGATTAATTCATAAATTTAATACACTTGGCTTAATAAAAGCGATTTCTTTCTCTCATCACTTAAGCAAACGAGGTCATTTGCATCTTTTGTCTTGTTCTTATAAAATGCTGTCATTTGCTCTGTTTCATTTCTTTGCTTTCCTTCTGTTATAACAAAAAGTTTCATATATTTCATGTCCAATTGGAAAAAAGATTTTTGTATTTTGTCTCATCTTCTCTTTTTAAAATTTAAGAAAACTAGATGTTTTGAAATAAGTTAATTTTTATATTGTTGTCACACATTTAGCGAATAATTTACCATAAAATTATATCTTTTATCTTGTATGTAGCAAATAAGCTACTAAAGAACTATAGGATACCTAACTTATAATGTATGCTATAATTTGTCCTTCTAGAGAGACCTAATACATAAATCCATATTAAAGTTTGCTAAAAAAGAATTCATATTAAAATATACACTCAATCACATTCACATCCAACGACGGAGCCATGATGGGGCCCGGGGGCCAGGGCTCCCTTGCCCCAATTGTCTCCCCCTTCGACTATATTAAAAAGTAAGCTAAACTAATCAAATTCAGCTGAATTTGATCAATTGCCCCCCTCCTCCCAAACATCTCGCATTTTTTTAAGCCTAAGTAGGGCAGACTACCAGTTGGGTCATTGACTATTATGTGGGTTGCTTTATTTTTTGCTAAACTCGTCCGTGGGTTGCTTTATTTCTACCCTTTGCGTGTATTGAGAAGTTAGTTTAATTGTGAAAAAATAACTCTTTTGGGGGTTAGTCGGTCAGAGAGATGAAAGCCATCCACTACAATTGTGTATGGGCATTTTGAGACAGGCTTCTCCATACATTCCAACTCTTTTTCTCTACTCCCAAGATCACCTTTCAAAGGCATAGCTAGCACTGCAATGCTTTATCCTCTAGGAACATCTACCATCATTCTTCATATATATTCACTCACATATAATATAAGAGAAATGATATGTCTACAATATTGTTACAATATTTTTACAATAAATTCTAAGTGGCAGGTTGTTATTGGTTGTTATTGTTGGGGCAAAAAAGTCATCTTAGCATTAGATTCAAATTTGAACTAATAATAACTAACCATTTGTGATTTGTTGTGAAAATATTGTAAAGTTATTGTGGACGTAACATCTCTCGTAATATAAGACTCTCACGTGTATCTTGATGTCATGAATACAAAATTTAAAGTTAGCATAACATATTCTCTATTAAATAGTAAAGACAATTACACACAATCACCTTTTAACATAAACCAGTTCTTCAAAAAAAATTATTTCACATGCTTTTGTTGTTTTATACAACTTTAGAAGAAAAGAAAATTCTTAATCAATAAAAATCACTAGGATAAACCAAGAAATAAGAGACTTAGAATCTTCAAGCGAGACTATTTTTTTATTTGTATTTTAGTTCTTATATGTACAATGGAAAAGTTAGGAATTTTTTATAAGGGGGCCAAACTATATATAATAAAATTATTAAGTTGAAAAAAAAATCATGATTAAAAAAAAAAGTAAAAACAATCATTTATTTCATAAATTAACTTTAACTCAACAAAGTTCTACCTTACCTTCTGTGGGGGGATGAGGACCAAAACAACTAATAAGATAGGAAAGGACATTTTGAAGGAGGAGAACTTTGTGAAGTGTTAGTAGTGTGTCCTTGGAAAGAACTTACCTAACTTATGAAGAGGTTGAGCTACTGCACTTAATAGGGACACCGAGGACCCCTACCTAATCTTGGTAAGTCGAGAGTCAGGGGTGAAGGGATCATGGCACAATCCGAGGGAGGAAAAGGGTAATTTGGCATTGAACAAGAAAAAGAAGAAAAATGAAGGACAAATCTGTCATCCCCTCCGCATTAAATGTACTGCAAACAATTAGCTGACTGTATTAATGGAGAAATGACCATGAATAGTGCCCACACAACTCACATCTTGGTGTAAGACCTACTAGCAAGGCCTTGATGAAACAAGCATCAAGGAAGTGTGATCCTAGCCCTCCAAATGTAGAGTCCAGATACATTTTGTCTAACTATATAAAGCCAAGAAGCACTTGGACCAAAGGGGGAGAGAGGATTTTTCAGAAAAATGAGAGAAAAAGGAAGATGATCCAATTGTAACAACATCCTCAGATTGAACCAAACCCGAGGGTAAACACTTAGCCATTCCAAGGCTCTTGTTAATTCAATACATTCACATCACCTTATAAACTAGTCCGATTATTATTAATTATCATAGAATGGGTACTTAAAGGATGATCTTACATCCCACATCTAAAAAATGTATTGTGTGAGTAGAAAGTAGCACTTTAACATGTTAACATCTGTTAGCTACACTTTTTGCCCTCTACAATTGGTGCTGTCTGTGGGAAGGTCTCCCAAAGTACCCTTATAAAGCCTTTCTAGTATGGTAAGTCCTAGATGAAGTGGATCACTGGAATCTGTGGGATCCCAGCGTAGGGATCATTTTGTCAATCTCGAGAGAAGAAGGGACCGTTATGTGGCCCATACTTATAGTGAAAGAGTGCATTTGTTCACTCTAAGCGAATGGGTTAACGTGAAGCCCGTCATAATTCTTATGATGAGGAAGTGTATAACTTGGAGAAGAAGGGGGAACGGTTACATCAACATCTTCACGCAGAACTCGAGTAAGGGAGGATAGGACTCCTTCTCCAGACCAAGATTTAAGTACTAGAAGCGACGGAAGTTACCGACCTCGAAGTAGAACTTTACCAAGTGAATCGTTCACGTCATCATCTCATCGTACTTCAAGGTGGAAACACTATCGCAAGATGTCTAGAACTCCACCAAGGAGAGGCTAGGGGCATGATGCCATGGGAAAGGCCCTCCTCTAGATATCCCGCTCCCCTTTTTCTTGGCGTATTGAGTAGGCCGAGCTCACTCGTTGCTTCAATCAGCCCACTTTTACCATTTATAATGGTAAGACTGATCCTGTTGAACATGTAAGTTACTTTAATCAAAGAATGGCCATCCATTCCAAGAATAAAGCCCTTATGTGCAAGTATTTCCCTTGAGCCTGGCTCTGGTGGCCATAAGGTGGTTTGATGGTCTTGAGGAAGGATCCATACATTCCTTTGAGGAGCTAACAAGGGCCTACTGGGCAAGATTTGTGCTATGTAGTCGAGTCCCTAGACCCCTAGACTCTTTACATTCGATGTTCATGAAAGAGGGAGAGAACTTGAAGAGTTATTTTGATAGTTATTGGGAAATTTATAATGAGATAGATGAGACTTTGAAGATGTTGTTGTACAAACTTTTAAAGTAGGCCTTCCTACACACTCCGACATGTAGAAATCGTTTACTATGAAACCACCTTAGAGTATGCATCAATTGATGGATCAAATAGACTAACATAAAAGAGTTGAAGACAACCAGAATGTTGGCAAGGGAAAAGCCAAGGTTTTTACCCTTGATCGAAGGGATAGTTTGTCAGGTTGATTCACACTTTCCTAATTGAGGAGGGGATTTTTCAATCAAGCATCCCATGGCCTTGTTGGTCCTCAAACAGTAAACTCAATGTTCAAAGAACCAATATATCGAGTGCTAGAGAAGATCAGGAACAAGCCCTACTTTAAATGGACAAATAGGATGGGAGGGGATCCCACTAAAAGAAACCAAAATTTGTATTGTCAGTACCACCAAGACCGAGGTTATACAATCGAGGATTGTAGGACTTCACAAGCCTTCCTTGATCAGTTAGTTAAGGCTGGCAAGTTGAAGCAATTCTTACAACAACCAGATAGTCAAGGAGGTCAGAGGAGTGTGACCGGATAGGCCATTCTTTTAGTTATTGCATAAATGGAAGGATTTTTCTTAGTTCAAGGAGTGTAACCACGATTTGAAGGATTTGAAGGCATATTTGGCTCATCCACAGGTTTTCTCTAGGCTAGAGAAAGAAGAGGTTTTGTATGCATAGATAGCCATTGTGCAGCATGTAGTGAGTCCGGTTTTGATACGGGTCGATGAGGGAGTTCAGAAACTGGTGTATTATGTCAGTAAATATCTTCAAGAAATCGAAATCAGGTATCTTCCTCTTGAGAAGATTGTCCTTGCTATTATTCATGCCACCAAGAAGCTACCACAGTACTTCCAAGCTCACTTGGTGATTGTCTTGACCCAATTTCCTTTGCAAGCATTACTACGGAAGTCGAATTACACTAGATGATTTGCAAAATGGAGAACAATGCTTGGGAGTGTTTGATATTAAGTATTCAGGCGGCCGTAAAAGGTCAAGTCCTAGCAGATTTAGTGGCAGAATTCACTGAGGAGTTAGGTCCAGGTGACTTTGAAGAAGTAAGGAAGCCCAAGGAAGCCGTGGGAGTGAATTCAATAGCAACTTAGCAGGCATGACAATTATTTGTGGACAGTGTGGCTAACTAGAAGGTTTCAGGAATTGGAATCACGATAATTTTGCCAAATGGGATTACCTTGGAAATATCATTGAGGCTAGGCTTCTCGGTGACAAACAACGAGGTTGAGTACGAGGCTTTCCAAGCAGCTCAGAGGAAAATTTGTCAGGGCGTATTGTGATTCAAGATTTATAGATGGACATGTTCGAGGTGATTTTGAAGCAAAAGATATGAGAATGCTTTGGCACTTGAATTAAGCTTAACGTTTATTGGGGGGCTTCCATTCCTTCACTTTAGAGTAAATTCCTTGGAGTAAAAACTCTCACGATGATTCGTTGGCAACCTTGGCTACTTCAAGTAAGGAGAAGCTTCCGAGAATTATACTTGTGGAAGACCATGCCACCCCTGCGTATAATGCACAGGTTTTGATGGGGATGCATTTCATAGGAGTGGGCCTGAGGAGAAAATTCAGGTGGAAAAAATCCAAAGAAAGGCACTGAGGTTTTGGCTGTCTGAGGATCAAAAATTATACAAGTGCTCATATTCAAGGTCGTATCTATTGTGTATTCATCCTGAAGCTGTGGAAGTGATGTTGGAAGAGTTGAATGAGAGGATTTATGGTAGTTAAACAAGGGGTAGATCCCTTGCCCATAGAGCTTTAACACAAGGCTACTGGTGGGCAAGTATGCAGAAATCCTACCAAAAGTGTGTCAAAAAAATGTTACCAGTATCAAAGATATGCTCTTAGTATCCACCAACTAGGGGGAGTTTTAAATCCATTGAGTAGTCCTTGGCCTTTTGCTCAATGGAGGCTAAATAGATATTCGTGTGGAAAAATATTGTAACGAGGTTTGGGGTTCCAAACACTCTCATCTCGGATAATGGGTTGCAATTTGACTGCAAGGTGCTGCGACTTAAATAATACTCCTAAGTGCAGGATTGTCGCGAAGTAATAACTCGGAAAATCCGAGGTCGAATCCACAGGAAAAAAAGAATTGATTAGCAATCCACAATAGAATAAAACTAAAATAATAAAGTTAAACTGAAGAGGTTTTTTGATAGTTTAATAAAGGTAATTTAAATTGAGAAAAAAAAAAACAATATATTAAAGCACTATGGTTTAGGGATCCACACACAACTCATCTATTGGTAGCCTTTTCAATATTTATTTTATAAGTCAACTAAAATTCATATGAAGGATGATCTTAGTCAGATGATTTAACAATAAAAACTCAAGAATTAATTGTCTAAGGTAGTTTCATGCAATTGATTTATTTTAGATAAAATAAAACTAGTGAATTAGTTCACAGGAAATACTAAACTATTAACGTGTCTAGAGTCTACGATAAATCAAAGGATTATACAGAACTAAAATTTTTTCTAGATGAGTAAAACAATCAAAAATATAAAAACATAAGCATTAAAACCAATAAATAATGGTTAAGAATATACCAATAAACGGTTGTGTTTCATCCTTTGCCTTAGCAAGGTTTCTAGCAAGCCATAACACAAATAAAATTATAAAAATAGTCAAGAAACTTTAAGAAAACCTAAATTATGTTCTAAAGTAGCTCTCTCTCTCTCTAAATTTTGCTCTAAAGAGCCTTTAAATAGGTCAAGAAATCTTATTACAAGTTGAATTCCCGTTTGGAGAAAATCCTAAGTTTTTAGGCTTCACTTAACTGACGTTTTTGGCCTATTTAACTTCATAATTCAGACTTTTTGTAAACTACAAAGTTATAGTCCTTTAAGTTAGCGTTCCTGCCCAACTTGAATCATTTAGATTGGATATCTGAGCCGAAAGTTATGCTCCAAATACTAGCTGGTGCACAAGCTGGAATCCTAATCCGAATTGGGCTTGGATTAGGTGCAAATTTTCCTTTGATTACTTGCTAAAATTAGACGTTAATTTAATTGGGTTCGCATTCTTTGACTTCATCATGGCCCTTGTAAAATTAAAAACCATTAGCTTTCTTCTTTGCACAAATCCACTTATTTAATTTCATTATCCTACAAAAAACAAATTCACGCATTAAAATTCAAATGAGCACAAAATTGATTATTTAGCATTATTCCAAAATCAAATATAAAATGTATGAATTAACTCAAAATAAGTATGATAATACTTTTCTAATAATGATATAAACATGCAAAATTAAGCAATTATCACAAGGCCTTTCAAAGGTATTGCTATGATTTGGAGATAAAGAACAGATATTCCACCCCATCATACCCACAAAGTAATGGCTAGGCGAAGGCCACAAACAAAGTCATTATGGATGGGTTAAGAAGAGATTGGAGGAGGCTAAGGGAAAATGGGTAGACAAGCTACCACATGTTTTCTGGATGTATCGTAAAACTCCTAGAAGGTCCATTGGAGAGACCTTATTCTCTATGACCTATGGATCTGAAGTCATTATCAGTATGGAAAATGGTTTCTCGACATTAAGATTTGACCAATTCCTCGATAACAACAATGAGCAGATTCTCTCTCTTGATCTCGACTTAGCCGAAGAACGAAGGGAGTTGCCATAGTTAGGTTAGCGCAATACCAACAGAGACTTCGGCAAGGATTTGAGAAAGGGGTAAAAACAAGGTTGTTCATTCCTGGAGACCACCTTCTGCGTAGGGTGGTTGGAAGCATGAAGAATCTTTCTTGGGGAAAGCTAATTGGGAGGGACCATATCAGGTGACCTTAGTAGCTAGAATGAGAGTTTATTGGTTAGAAGATCTAGATGGGATTGTAGTTGCTTGACCATGGAATGTAAATAACTTACGAAAATATTATTACTAGTTGAACGTTCTATAAATAATTATGTGTATGTACAGTCAAGATGTGTTGATCAGCCTTATATTATTTTTGTCTTGATTGAGAGTGGTTTTAATGTTACTAAGGGTTGAATAGAACATTGGTCAGGTTCAATTTCTCGAATCACCTACCTTGGGTAAATTAATACCTAATATGTTGTTAAAGCTTAAAAAAAAACCTTGGTCAGGTTCGATTCCTCGGATTACCTGTCTTGGGTAAATTAACACCTAATATGTTGTTAAGGGTTAAACTGACTCAGTCAAGTTCAATTCCTCAGAACACCTACTTTGAGTAAATTAACACCTAATATGTTGTTAAGGGTTAAACTGCACCTCAGTCAAGTTTGATTCCTCAAAACACTTATTTTGGGTAAATTAACACCTAATACGTTGTTAATGGTTAAACAGAACCTCGGCCAAGTTTGATTTCTCAGATCACTTGCCTTGGGTAAATTAACACCTAATATGTTGTTAAGGGTTAAACAGAACCTCAGTCAGGTTCGATTTCTTGGATCACCTGCCTTGGCTAGTCCATTATATGGGTTAATGGCTCTTCATTTTCCATAATAAAAATGGAGTATCAATTCGTGTCATTTACTCACAAATGGATATGGTAATTGTGGGGAGTAAAAGGACCCAAGTAGACATTTGGGCCTTTAGGCTCTAGTAAGGAGGGCCGATCTGTTCTTGAGCTAAGGATTTGTTGGTACTGCGAATCGGCCCATACGCCGAGGGTCCGAGAACACATCCGAGGGTGAGTTTCTCCTCGGACAAATCCAAGAGAACTCGGAGATTCACTATGAAGGTCAAGGCAGAACTCTGGAAAGACTGTTGGCTAAGAGGGGAAAACCTGAACCTTCTAGATACACCAGTGTTAGAAAAATATCATGAGCAAAGGCTGCTACCTCCACATTAAAGACTCTGCACCTACCTCCCTGGCCGCATTAATGGGGAAGTGACCCCTGAACAGTAGAACAGAAACTTCTGGTTACTATTCAAAGGCACTAAGGGAAGAAATATCTAGGGGGAGGGAATTTGAGCAACACGTGGATAAAGCATTAGGGAAAGAAGTATTTAAAGGGGGGTGAAGGCCAAAAGAAGGGGGATCGGTCAATTGTAAAGAAAGAAATTAAGAATTTCAACCTTTAAGAGAGAAAGAGAAATAATATAGAAGTGGTCCTCGGCACACGTCCGAGGAGGTCCATCTGCAATTATCATCTATTATTTACAAGTATTTTCATACTTTAGTCTGTTGTCAATTTCTCAGCACCTCTAACCTAGATTTCAAGCCCACACTCTACAAATTTCATTATTTAAGGCTCATTGGGTCTGAGCCCATAATTGTCTTTGGGTCCAGGTGCGATTGTGCACTTACAGTAATTATTCTGAATGAGATGTTAAGAAGGAGGATCCAAGAGACTTATTCATTTCTATTTTAGATACCTTCTCCCTTCTGTTGGGATTTATGCACTAAAATCTAATTTATTAACATGTCATAAATAATTAAATTGTTTAATTATATGAGACTATTTGTAAATGAACTGATGAGACATTATCATAATCCTTGAGATGCATTGTATGTGATTTATATGATTTAGTCATAGTAAATATATATCACAAGTTCCTTGTAAACTCAAAATGTAGTTCGTAGTTGGTGATGAAATTGAGCGTTTCAACTAAAATGGTTTGTCTTGATCATGGAAGTGGAGACTTTTAGTTGATGTGTTGATGTGTCTTAAGTGATAGGACATATTGAATTTGACCGCTATAAGATTAATTATTCAATCAACAACTGTCACCTGAATTATTAATTTCACAACTTCTAATTTCATAGACTCTCAATCTTGTGAGGATAGTGAATCCGATCATGAAATGTATGTTACTTTGATATATCAAAAGTGAGATCTAATATTGATGGTCAAAACCTCAGTATATTGGGTAACCATATGTAGTGTTGAGGGAACTCATATTCTCAAGATGGAATTTATAATCTATTTTTATAGTGACATGAAATATCCCATTGAGATAAGTTTCATGGGAACTGGTTATTCAGGGCGCCCACTTTAGTAAGGAGTTACTAAATTTTATATTTATTGAAATTGGATTTCAATAAATATGAATAACTAAAATATTAAACTAGGTACTTAAGGATAAAATAGCTGTTTATAAAGTGATAGTTCATTATGACTTTGTACACTATGGATATTTCATGGAGGGGTCAAATGGTATCATTAGTCTTGGGATATAATTTATAAATAAGGCCTAGAGTGCAATTATATTTATATAGTGATATTAAATATAATTAATGGTAACTTTGGACTGGTCAAGAGTTGACAGATAAGCCCAAAGTCCATGGGAGCTAGAGTCTTATTTGTTCCCTTTGGTCCTATCTTAAGCCAAAAACTAAAGTCCAATTGGGTAGTCCCAAAAGACTAACCTAATTAGATAATCAGTTGTCACTTAATAAGAGTTATTAAATAAAGTAACTACCAAGTTAATTAAAATGTACGTATGATTAAAAGAAGAGAAAACAATTTTTTCTCAGCAGAGTCTTTGGAATACATTTTTTCAAAGGAAAATTAACATACATAAAGATTGATTGAGAGACTACTCTTCTTAAGCACCGTGTGGAATTAGGATGAAGATTGAAAGTATTCTCACGTCTCGTTGGTTTTGAATTTCACTGCATCAAGGTACACTTTCTATTCTTTGTTCTAGAATTCAAAGTTACATGTTATTTCTCACAAATGAAGTTGATCTGTGTTTGTTGCTTCTATTGTGTCTTTTGTATGAGATGCAAAACCAATTTTTCCAATACCTTTACCTCCCCTTACACACTATATCTAACTCAATATCTGAATCAATACATATTAGCCCATTAATCACCATAATTAAAAAGAATAAAATAATCTCTCTCATTTTTAATGTGGAATTAAACATTTTTACTAACTCTTTATCTTCTATATTAACTCTCACATTTTACATTTATATTGTCATATAAATTCATTTTAATTAAATATATTAAAATTCTCCAACAATTTGTATATTGATTAGATACCATATTAAGATTAATTCTAATCACTGCACAATGTCTAATTGCAATTAATTATGCAAGTGCTATATTAATTGGGTTATCATATTAGTTGCAACTAGTATGTAACTCATGCTTACACATGAGAATGATAAATTGACATGTTGCTATTGATGTTAGCTTGGGTTATTAAACATATATGACATTAGTTCGACTAGGACGTTTAGAAGTATTAAAATGGTTTTTCCTTACAATTTTTATGATATTAGTTACGCCTAAGTTTCTTATTATGTTGCTATTATGTATATAATTTTGAAAATCACTATTGGGTACAACATATACAATATCAATTTACAATCATTTTACATGAAATTCTACTAAATACAACACAAAATAAAAAGAATAAACTGGTCCAATAGTATCTCCTAGATTGAATGGGGATAAATGCATGATATCGTTTAACTCAATTACAATCTTTTAGGTTCAAGATCTTTGCATATAAAATATCTAATATAAAAAATGTGCTTGTTGGGGAGATGGGTCCATGAGTACATATTTATATGCATATTGGGCCAAAGGTCTAATCCGAGAACATTAAGTAGTCCGAGGATGGGCAAACATCTTACTAAGGGTCCATGATAGTTTATAGAGAAGCAAAGTCTGATTGTAATCAATCGAGAAGTTGGTCCGAGGAGGAATATCTCCTTGGATCAGCTAAGCAAAGGTCGGAATGTGTTATCTGCCATCCAGAGGCAACTTTCCATGAGACTTTGTTGATAAGAATGTGCATTATAGGGGTATAGGACAAAGGAAAACCATGAAATATCTAAACAAAAAGCTAATGTCACCGCATTGAATACTCTGCAGCTAACTCTCTGGCCACATTAATGAGGAAGTAATGCTTGAGTACTAGGGTTTAGCCTTGTAGCTAATTCCAAAAGCTTCAGGAATGGGTTGATGGGACAAGTATCCTACCAGACAATCTGATCCATACATGGAGTGGAGAGAGAGTGGAGAGAGGGGAGTATAAAAGGAAGAGGAAAACTCCAGGATAAGGGGATCGAAAGGAAAAGAAAGAAAAGAGGGTAGACATAAGAATAATATTTGTAATCTGTCTTTTAGAAAGAGAAATATAAGATTCAGTCTCCTTAGATTGAGTCCAAGGACAATTTTCGTTACACAAATTATCACATCTACATCATATTGTGATCTAGCCCATTGTCTTTGTTATCTAAACTCACTAAAATTTAGATTTCTAACTCACTCTCTACAAATTTATTGTATTGGGCTTTTTTGGGCCTATTCATTTCTTATTTTTGGGCTTAGGTGCAAATTGTGTCCTTACTGTGCTCATTAGTTTAGAGAAAAAGTAACAGCAAAAATCTAAACAATTTAATTCTTATGGAAGGCTAACAAAAGAAAATTCCAATTTTGATTGTAATTGAATTTTCTCTAAGTTTTGTTATATATATATTACCTAGTTAATAATGAACCGTACATTGTAATAGTATATTACGTAAATAACTTATAAATTAAATTATTTTTACACACGAAAATAGCTTCATAAATATAAAATCATTCAAACTGTCTTTTTCTCTAATTTTATATATAGAGTTAGATATATGATTATATTTTTTTTAATCGTTTATTTATATTAGAGTCCTCGTTTTTTAAATTGAATTAACTCACTTGATACAAAAATTAAAATTTTTATATTAAATGAGATATGTTGCGCAAAATTAAACTTTAATTAAAATTCAATTTTTACACTATATTAACTCCCTTAACATAAAAATTAAAAATTTAGATTGAATGAGACATGTGGAGCAAAATTAAACTCTAATTAAAATTCAAATTTTACACCATATTAACTCATTTAGCACAAAAATTAAAAAAAAGATTAGATGAGATATGTGGGGCAAAATTAAACTCTAATTGAAATTTAATTTTTACATTGATTGACTCACTTGGCACAAAAATTTAAAAGTTTAGATTTAATAGAACACGTGACGCAATATTATACTTTAATTAAACTCTAATATGTGACACGTGACACAAAATTATACTTTAATTGAATTTCAATTTAAAATTTAATAATATTTCTCTTAATTTTGGTTATATTTATATATTCCACTATTCTTTAGGAGTTGAGCATGCTACATCAGTGTGCACTTCCGCATGCAAATTTAAGATCAATTGAAGCTTACTATGCAGTTTCAATATTCACACGCTAAGAGCATTAGTATTGATGGTATTAAAAATTATGGTTAGATTGATAGAGCCAAAGCCAAATAATTTTACTTTACAACTGCATACACAATTATTTTTGATTACACACGGTAGTTGACAGGTAAGATGAAAAAAGTATTAAATTACCGTGTTCACACTACTTTTAAATAATAATAAAAAATCTCTTTCTCCTTGTCTCTCTGCTTCATTTCATTTGTGCTCTTTGTTTTCTTCCTCTAGCCGACCCGTCTGCTTCATCACCCTCCCTTTATTTTTTCCCTTTCTTCCTCCACTCTCGCCGACACCTCCCCTCCACCAACCAAGGGATGGCTCCATGATCTAGCTTGCCCACCCCTCCACCAAACAAGGATGGCCGATGTTTTCTTGCGAAGCCGGTGGCAAGCACTGAAAAACATTGACCGATGGTCCGATACCATCTGAATCATCTCCCTCGTGCGAAGCTAGCGGCAAGCTTCTTAAGCGTTTGCCTCTTGATCTAGCTCTTTCTCCCTTGCCGATTTGAGCGTGGTTGTGGGTTTGGCTATGTTGATGAGTTTTGACTATGGATTTCGTGGGTTTGGTTATGGGCTGTTTGTGCTGTTTATTGAGGTGGGTTTGTGGTGGTGTTAGTGGCTATTATTATTGTTATTATTATTTAAAATTAGATTTGTGGTGGGCAGTGGAGGTTGATGTGGGCTATGGGAGGCAAATGGTGACGGTGGTGGTTCTCGAAGAAAGCTTCGTAGAGGTGTTGCTGTGCAGTGGTGGTGGCTGTGTAGTGGATTCCATGGCTCTGGTGATGGTTGTTATGGGTTGGTGTGGCTATGGGCGTGGTGGTTGTGGTTGATAATTATTAAAGTGGAAATATTATTTTATTTTGTTGATTATATTATTTTATTAGGTTGAAAGTTAAAATAAAATAAAATAATTCAGGGTTGGCCGAGTTGGTTGCTCTCACTTTCATGGTGTTTGTATTGGGTTCGATTGGACGTGCTCTCTAGTTGTGAGTTCTGCTACCTACACATTGAAAAGAATTTCCTGAATTAGGGCTTTTCACCTTCATGAGTCCACCCGACACGCAAACAGTGATTAGTCTCTGGTTGAAAGATTTGATGAAATACTGTAGGAAACCAAAACAAAAAAAAAGAGTTAAATACAACCATTGATGTTAGGTGTGTATATAAAATGAGAAGGTAAAATAAATAAATTAACTTTTATGAAATAATATTGATAAATTTATGGCTCATGGATGCTCTGTGCGGGTTTGACAATATATGAAATGCTATAACCATATAGAAAAAGACAATGATAATCTTTCGGGTCTTTTCATATTAAAGCTTGAGTTTTTGGAGATTTCTATTTGAAAATATGAACCATGACGTAGTTCTAATAACACCATGATCATTACATCTATGGAATTTCTAATTGCAAAAAAACAAAAAGGGGTTGTTTGGACTTAAATATTACCATACTTATCCTTAAAAATTTAGTAATAATTTGGCACTAAAATTTAATCTTTTGAAAGAGAGTTAAACAATTTTAACAATGTGAAAAAACCTTATGATTTATTGAAAAAGGAACATACGGATAACCTTTAACTTCACTCAACTAATTTTCCCCCTCTCAAACTTCTTCTCTAAATCCCTAACACATCTCCACTACACTCCATCATCATGTCTCTAAACCAGCTTTGTATCTTCGGTACAACAACACTACAAACTCTTCTTTCTTCCTGCCCAAGGTTCCCTTTTGTTAGGGACATATTTGATGTATTTGGCTAATCCTTTGATAAAACACACTTTACTTGTAATTGAGTAGATCTAGAATGGTTTAAGACTTCAAGAAACATATTGTTCAAGTCAAGTGTTAAAGCCATTCAAATTTGTCCAGGAAACAAGTGAAGAAGTGTTGTTCTTTAAAGTTCGATAGATTTCTTGAAAGACGTCTATCTATTGAGATTTAATGTTGAAGCTCAACACAAGCTGTATCTATTGAGAATTACGAAATCAGAATTTCTAAATCTGATTACACGCATATCCTTAAGTATTTGTGTAGGGTTTCTTTTCTCACAATCCTAGACATATATAAGAATTATTTTAAGAGCCATCTCAAGGTCTTTTGAGTATCCATACACACATATTGTGACTGAAGATAGAAATTGCTCTAATTCATCTTGCTCTCTGTAGAAGCTACTGCGTCTTTACACCAAGGATTTCTTGATCTTCATGTTGATTTACTAAAGAACTTTGCAGTCTACATTTTCCCCAAGTTGGTGTGTTAGTCATGTACTGGGATCCGTGTATCAATGGTTAGTCACGTACTGGGATTTGTAAATTGAAAGGAGAGATTGTCGCTATAATACAAGTTCAGTTAGGAATTAGGGTAAGGGTTCAACTGTAGGTTTGTATTATATATTGAGATTCCTTTTACTTGTAATCGCTTATTTTGATAATAGTAGATTTTCGGGACTGATGATCTCAAATTCATCCAATGAGATTTTGTCTTGGAGGTTTTTTCCCATTCGTAAACAAATCACAGTGTCAATTGATGATCTCAAATTGATTTGTTTGTGATACCACGCTATTGCATGTTAATTGATTTAATTAATTAACTTGAATAATTAATTAATAAATTTGTCGAAGGGGTCAATACATTTTTGGCCTATCACCTTTGTGGACCTAATTTGATGACCAATAGCAAAGTCAAACAAATTTATTGGGCAAGATAAATATAATTTTCAAATCCAAAATTACACACACATAAAATAATTTTCTTGTATATCTAAAAAATTCATCAAGTATTGGCATCATAAAATTCAAGACAAATATTTCCTTTCGTAAAAAATAAAATAATTATGAATGAAAAGTTTTACATTTAAAATTAGTTTGCTGAACCACAAAATTTACCAAACAATAAAGCTATGTAACTACTGGAAAATTACATTTTAAAAATATTTAAATTCAAACAGTATATCCATTTGTTGTAACCTCAATGATGAAAAAAGAAGAAGAACGTTTTCTAACCTTTTAATATATTAAAAATGATAAAAAAAAAAACTTTCAAAAAAAAAAAAATTTATAACATATGTGACTTTTTTCTAAAAAAAGTTTGTTGTTTGAGTTTAAAATGTAATTTAACTAAAAACTATAAAAACTTAAACCACTTAGACTATTAGAGGGTATTTGGATTTCATGTTTTTATTCACCCATTACTCAATTTTCATCACCCATCACTCAAATATGATGGGTCCCATGGCTAGTGTGCTTGTTTGGATTTGTTTTCAGTTTCAATTTTCATCACTTATAACTTTCCAAAATGAGTAATGAGTTACTGAAAAATAAAAACACATTTTAGGTGTTTCTGAGTTATGAGAAATGAGTTATCATGGTAATATGGTAATTTCTTTCAACTTATGGGACCAACAGCTTTATCTTGTCATGTCATGCCTGCTTGCACCCAACAACTCTCTCTTTCTCAGACTCTCTATTCTTTCTTTTAGTTTTCTTTCTTTCTCTTCTCGTTGTCTCTTCATTCTTCATTTTTTCTTCTAAACAGAGCCTCCACTACTCCTCCACGTACAAATCGCTATACCACAAGCCACCATTGAACCACTCAAACCTTAAACCCCAAACCTCAAACTCGAATCTGAATCCTGGCGATGACGAAGAAAAAATCCCGATCTGAATGACTCCAGCAATCCGAATCCTCACTACTCCTCACAACAAACCTCGGTGACTCCAGCTTCGGATTCCACTGGTGACGGCTCGGATTTGCATTGGGTTTGCCATGTTTATGGGTTTGGGTTTGGTTTTGGGTTTTCTATACATTTGTATGTTGGTGGGTTTGGCTTTTGGTTGTGAGTGTGTTTGATGGTTGAATTTTGTGTGGCTGTTGGTGGTGTTTATGGTGGTCGATTTTGGGTTTGTTGTTGGTGGTGGTGGTGATGGTGCTGGGTTTGGGTGTGGGTTTTATCTTCTCCAAGTAGAGTCACGCGGGTAAAGAAAATAAAAGCAGTTGAAAAAAACTGATCCTATGGCTTGTGGGCTCCACATGTTAAAGTTAGAATTTAGTTTTTGTGATGAAAAAATTGTATCCAAACAAACTATAGACGAGTTAAGGTAAAAATAGAACTAACATATGATATGAAGTTTTGAATTTTGAGTGATAATAATGAAGTGATAGAAACTAAGTTAGAGTGACGGTTAAACCAAACAAGATCTTAGTATTTGGCGGTGCTCAATGAATGTGAAACAGTCAAACCCTTATCTACTAATTATAACCATGTGTTATATTAAGATCAATGCAGATCATTGGGATTATTTAAATCTCGTCCTACAGCTAATAATCTTCTCTAGTTGGTGACTGAAGTCGCATACTGGGATCTGCACCATTGGTTAGTCACGTACTTGGGAGCCATGCATTGAAAGGAGAAATTGTTACTACAGAACAAGTCCAATTGGGGTATTGGGGTAAAGGTTCAACTGTAGGTTGGTAAGGTACTTGAGATTCCTTTACTTGTAACCGCTTGTTGTGATAATAGTGGAGTTTCGAAAGTGGTGATCTTAAAATCACCCGGTGGATTTTTGCCGTGTAGGGTTTCCCTATTTGTAAACAAATCATCGTGTCAATTTATTTTTCCATTACATACTTTAGTTTATTGGTGATTTGTTTGTGCTACCACACGTTTGCATGTTAATTTGATTAATTAATAAACTTGACCAATTAATCAATTAATCCATCACAAGGGGTCAATACGTGTTTGGGCCTATCAAGTAGTGACTGGCCGGAGAGGCTCCTCTCTCTTTTTTACTTGTTTCAGACTGTGGACTTGGAGATTCAGATTTGATTTGATTAATTCAAGTTACTAGTTTGATTCTTGAGGGTTTTTATGTGTAAATTCAATTTTGTAATCTTTAACAAAAAGAATTCCACATCATATATAAAAAATCAGGTCATTATTCTGTTAGTTATGTAAACAACATCACTAACGAAAGTTAATAAAAGGACTTAAATTGCTCATTATGGATTCAAGTTTGTTTGATGATAAAGTTTAGAAATATTTTTTTACTTTAGACTTTCAATTAATTATTCAACGAGTTGGAAACCATCTTTGCCCTTTTCCTCCAATCTAACCGGCTATTAATCTTACCCAACTATAGCTAATTCCTCATTTTAAAATGTAAAAAATTATTCATCTAGCCCTTTTCTGCTTTATGTACTTGCTAATGAGTGGGATTTTTTTTCTTCTTGCCGGCAACTTGTGGAGGTGGTGGAGGAGAAAGAGAGAGAGAGAAACGTAAATGAGAGAGAGAGTCAGAAGTCAAACTTTTTTTAGGTTTAAAGATATGTTTAGAAGGTAATAAATGAGGGTAATTAATTATATTCTAATCACAATATTTGTAATAATTATAGTTTTTTTTAACAGTTAGATCTACTTAAATCCAATGGTTTTAAAAAAGGTGTAACTCTTTAGAGTTATACTAGGTGTAATTTGAACTTATCTCATATATATATATATATATATATATATATATATATATATATATATATATATTATATGTTACCTATCAAAAGTGCTAAGTGCTCAAATCCATTATTTAATAATTTACTATTTTTCAAATTAAACATGAATATATTGTAATAAAATTTAGAAATAATATGATATCCCTAATTTGGTATTATTCTGACACAAATTGCATTAATTAATTGTCAATTTTCATGGGAGTTAATTGTCATTGTTAGTTTGTAATTTTTCCTTCTAGGGGGATTAAATCCAAATTCTCCTAGAAGGGAGAATTAGACAATATGGTGAAATTAGAAGGCTTTTTTTTTTTTTTTAACAATCTACAACTTAAGATTTATTGTAAAAGTATTACAAAAATATTGTGAATGCAACATTCTTCTAAAAAGGCGTGACTTACCTCTAATACTATCTTAACTGAAATCTTTTTTTACTTTAATGAGATGCTATTACGTCATCCATTAATTAAATAAAATATGGAGATTAAAACTCATTACCAGTTGTCATTGTATATTTAAAACAAAAAAATATGTCAAATTAAAAAAACACCGGAGGTAAACCAAATTATTTCTAAAAAAGTGCTGTCCCATTTAAAGATTACTTTATTTATTGCCACTAAGATCCATCCCATTTATGTAATAGTAAAGACTTAAAGAGCTATATTAAACTATGTAAGATGTGAGCTTCAACGATTTTATGAACACTACTACAATAATTATCTAGCTTGCATTCGCATTTTGTATTAGGATCTGCGAGGAGGGAGTTGATTAAGTGTAAGTCTTTCTATTTTTTACAAACAAAAGACTAAATAATGAACAGTAAGATATTAAACAAATTAAATGAGCGTTTAGGAAAAATGTTCCTTTTTTAAATCTAGAATATTTTCATATTTGAACAAGACTTTATCCATTCTCATTCAAAGTTATCCCATTTATGCAATATTATACTAAGATATGAAACATGTGCTCAAATAATATATATATATATATATATATATATATATATATGGGTTCAAGTTACACCTAGTGTAACTTGACAAGAGTTACACCATTTGTAGACTATAAATTTATAATTGATCTAATGGCTAAAAAAATAGTATTAAATGCTAATTGACTTACACATCATTCACTTCATTAATAGCAATTTTGTTTCTCTCTCCTTATTTATTATTTAAAACCTTTTATATATATTCCTTTTTTTTGCCAATGACTTTACAAATATAAGAAACTCCATCAAATTGTTGCTGTTGGGACACAATGGGCTTATTTTTTCCCGTAAAGAAACTCCATGGTATTACTTTCACATGTTTGTAGTTGACAAGTTGTCTCCTCTAGTGTGCTGCTCATTGTTTCAGCCCAAATAAGTGGTTGTTTTGCCACAAACACGGCTTCATTGCCGTTACTATTTTTCTCATTAGTATTGCAATCACCCTGTGATTTTTTTTATTTCTCAATGTCTTTAACCAGGTAATTTTAGTTAGACCGATTTAAATTATATTCTATCCCACAAATTTTGTAAGATGAAAAGTTTGTCAATTGTGAACTTCAAACATAGCTCTCACTCATGAGGATAGGAACCTTGTTTTGGTATAGTTGAAAGTAGATTCACTTGAACTTGCTGACAAAGTTTATGGTTCAAGCTTATAGGAATAGAAATTTAGCTTTGATACGAAAATTATTGTGTGCTAGCCAAAAGAGAAAATTTATTTTGGTGTTTAAAAAGAACACATGGGTTGGCTGTGTAGCCTATTTGCACTAGTGTCTCTTGTACTCTCATAAATCTTCAAATACATTAGAAGATGATTCAAAATATTTCCATGAGTTCCTGAGTGCACGAAACAAAAAATGAATGCGAGTAGCATAGTTTACTTCTCGAACTAAATCCAAGTCAAAAGCCCAATTAATTTCAGCCATTAAAGTTCTCTTCAAACTTTTGCAAGACAATAGATGGAAAGCCTAGTTAAAGGTATCCAAATAGCTCCAGGAACCTAGCCATGTCCCATTTACAATTGCGGATGATCAACACATCTTCTGAAGGGAGAAAAGAATCTAACAGAAATTAGATTAGCACTAGTGGCATCGGATCAATTACAAGCTTGGTCAGTCATCTATATAATAACTAATAGTCAAAACGTTTGACTTTTTGTTGATCACTCCTAATTGCGCCACGTGGTTACATAAATTACTGACACGTCTACATTATAGAAAATCTGAAACATTGTATCTTCTCATTTGACCACTTAAGCAAACCGGTTCAGTGAAATTTTTACCACCTGTTGGTGTTGGTGTTGCCTGTAGTAAATTAAATACACAACGTTTTCTCTTGGGTAGCAGTTACAAAAGATCAAATAACGTTAACACTTCTTTCTTATATCTATACTCCTCTCTCCTTCTCTCTGACTTTTATTTCCAGTGGGTAACTGTGAAAGAATTTCTCCAAATCCTCTAAAGCGAAAGTTTTCGTATCTATTCATTGTATGTCATCGAGAAGAAAATTGCATAGGGAGAGAAAGAAAGAGAGAAATCCGTGGCCGCATCCCACCACCCTCATATTGTCGAAACCAAACCACAACTGGTAAAGGTATTTAAATAGACAAAACTTAGGTGTTAAAATAAGATTTATATTTGGTTATTTAGGTTTGAGACTGCCCTATAGTTTGATTAAGAGGCAGTTGAACGGCATGAGGATATAGGCGTCAAGCCTCCTAAGGTATGCGTTTCCTTCTTCTTATCTCTAATTTACAATATAAAAGGCTTTAAAAACAGTTACGCTTTTGGAATCTGGACATTAGTAATGGATTTATGTGTTTATGCTTTTGAGATTTTGAGATTTTTATGATTTTTTACATAGTTGGCCTTTTTACACTTCTTTCATGTCCCGTTTAAAGTTAATCACATTGAAGAAGTGTCTTTGTTGTTGTCTAGGCTCTTTAAAAAGCATACTCTTTTTTAAGTTGTTGTCCTTTTTTTGTTGGTATCTGCATTAGTTTATTGGCTTTGGTTGTTTTGAACAACATATGATGATTTGTTCACTATATGTTCCATGTTTTGTTACAGATGGACACCATCACAGAAAAATGTACCTATTCATTTGGCCACTTAAGCAAACTATTTCAGTACTATTTTTACCAGTATTGTTGTACAGTTTCATCATTCCAATGAGTAGTTATGAATTTTACACCGTTACATATAGTTTTCACTTTATATTTCTTTAGACCAAAAACCTAAAAATTTAGTTCATTCTTCATACTCTCTCTCTTTATAGTGACTTTTTTGTTTTTACAAAGTTTTTTTTAGTTTTTTGATTCAAGTTATTGAGTCATATTTCAATAGTAGAAATGCTATAATTATGGATTATTCTTTTGAGGATAATCCTTCTTTTTATTTGAATTTTCTATTTGCATAATTATAATTATATATATATATATTTTTTCAATGCTTTTGAAGCTTTGAATCTTCTGAATTTTTAATTTTTTTTTTTGGCATTTTGGAAGTTTTAACCTCTTAAATTTTGTGTTCATTTTTTCCATTATCTGAAACTTTCTAGAAGATCTCAATGACCTTTATCTTATATTTCTATTCCTAGCTTTTTTTCCATATTTTTTCTTTTATTGCGCGTGTTTGTCAATCTTTTTATTTTTTTTTCGTATTTTTACTTTCATAGCATATGTACGTGCTGTGTATGATCTTTAATTCTTTCTTTAATAGTTTGTGTGAGTATGTGTCATCTTATGCAAAATCTGTAAATTCTTTTTTATAAAGAATCCTGTGTTTTTCATGACTTTCTTAATTGCGTGGTATTCTTAAATGATAACAATGGTTTCCTTTGACGTGGGTTTTGTTCATATTGGTTTCAAAGTTTATTTCATGTGCTATTTCTTGGCTTATATCATAGATTGTAATATATTTATTCATCAAACTGTTTCGTTGATTTTTTTTTTTTTTTGAAGTTGTTTTCAGCGTTGGACATTATCTTGAAGCATGCATGTTGGTATCATATATTTAAATATTGTTAAGTTGATAATAATAATGGTTATATATATAGTTTAATAAATGTCTGAAAAATATAGCTATTAACTAATGTTTTAGCTATATGGTTTTATTTTACAAATTCAATTTCAGTGTTGTAGTAAAATAAACCAAGATTAAATTATATATTGTACTCAATATCTTTCCCGTGCATCGCACGGGTTAGTGACAAGTTAGATTAAAAACTATTGAGGGAAATACAGAGTACCATGGTCTTGCATTGTCTCTATGAAGATTAAATTCTATCTTAGATAAAAAAAAAAATTACAAGCTTGGTCAGTCGTTAAATAACACTTAGTCATTTATTTATTTTTAAGGAGACAGGATATATATTCACAATTGATAAGACTATAAGAGTATGACCGGCTCAAAAGAAGAAAAAAGAAAAGAAAAGAGTAGTACGAACTCAACAAAAAAAAAGAAAAAGTATTGCAAATATATTTGTAAAGTCATTGGCAAAAAAAGGAATATATGTAAAAGATTTTAAATAATAAATAAGGAGAGAGAAAAAAAATTGCTATTAATTAAGTGAATAAGGTGTAAGTCAATTAGCATTTAATGTTATTTTTTTAACCATTAGATCAATTATAAATTTACGGTCTACAAATGACGTAACTCTTGTCAAATTACACCAGGTGTAACTTGAACTCATCTCATATATGTATATATATATATATATATCTACAAAAAAAATATGCGCTATAGAAAGCACCGACATAGCCCAATTGTACCTATTGCGAGTGTAAGTGCACAATTTGTACCCGAACCCAAACGAGTGATGGGCTCAGGCCTAAAAGCCTTATACAATGAAATTTGTAGAGTGTGGGCTTGAAACCTAGGTTTTATGGATATTGGACAACAAATAGGCGGACTAGATTACCGTTATCTACACAAACAATGGATAAAAATAATAGAATTTCTCCTCGGACATAAGCCGAGGATGATTTGTAATGTCTTTCTTTCTTTTAACAACAAGTTACAATTGAAGAGGAAGAAGAAGAAGCTCCCCTTCTTTTTCTTTCTCTTTTTCCTTTTATATTACTCTTCCTCTTCCTCTTCCCTTCACCGTCCACGCGTAACACAAATCAATAATCCAGATCTTTTTTATTCTCCACCGCCCTCTGGAGGTCATCAAATAACAGCTGTAAGGCTAGCTGGTACTGTTCAGATGTCATTTCTCATTAATAGAGAGGTAGGTGCAGGGTCTTTAATGCGGTGGTAGCAGCCTTTTCCCTTGATATTTCTCATACGCTTCTCCTTTCCATAACTGTGAACCATATCTTTACCCAACAGACCTTTAGGATTCCCTCTCCAAACACCATGACGTGTCCTAGGAGCCTCACTTGACTAAGCCGAGGAGATGCCCCTCCTCAGACAACACTAACAACCTTTCTGGCAAGAGTTAGCTTGTGGGCCTCAAAGGCTCTGCTAAGAAAAAACTCACACCCCCAAGTTAGGCCCAAGGCCCAAATGCGTATTTTTGACTATTCTACTCTCATAGCGAGCATTTTGAGACCTATAAATGGTGATTCAAATTGTGATTATATATCAATTTTTATTTTTATTTTTACATATATATGAGATAAGATTCCTTAAATGGATGTAAGTCTCCAAAAAATGGCTAAGTGATAAGATTTCGCCAAGACGGATGTAAATCATTGACGAAGTCTAAGTGACAAGATTCCTTAATTGGATGTAAGTCACAAAAAAATAAAAAAAGGACAAGGTTCTGCTAGACCGATGTAAATTGGTGACGAAGCTCTGTACTTGGATGTAAGTCACCTAAAAGTGGCTAAGTGACTAAATACCCTTAGACAAGTGTAAGCAGACAAGGATTCTCACACAAATTCAAGTCACATGCAAATCAAGAATATCAAACATGACAACCAGAAAATGAATGAAAGAAGAAGCATCGAAGTGATCAAAAATGGTCATCCAAAAAAATCACCTCGATCGCTTTTCAGCAGTGATAAAAAATGGTCGTCCAAAGAAATTACCTTGCTCTTCAGTAGTGATAAAAAATAATCGTTTAAAGAAATTAGCTCACTTTCAAGATCAAGCTATGATCCTTTGAACATCTAAAAAGACCTTCAAAAGGCAGATACTAAGAAGTCGTCGCAAAAATTCTATCGTTCTTGAAGAAGAAAGTAGTTGAAGATAAAGAAATCTAAATCTAAACAAGTCGAGAATATTCCTAAAGCTTGACTAGCACAAAACAAAATCAGACTTAGGAATGAGGGGCAATTGATGAGTCCATAAAAATTATTAAGGTCGTCCATCTTAATGGATAGTGTAGACACCCTATTTCGTTCCTCAATTATAATGCATATCTTTGCGCATGCGTCTCCCCAATGATGAACTGATTAAATAGTATGTATAACTCCTTAATCTCTCTCTTATTTGGCACATTTTTATTTTATTTATTTTACTTTTTTTTTAAACTCCTATATTTGTTTATTCTTAGTTTTAACTGTCAATTCTTCATTTTAAGTGCATTTGAACCAACCTTTTTTTTTATTTTATTTTAATTCATGCATGCTTCTCTCTTTTTCCTTTTTTTTTACAAAATCCATAATTTTTGAAAGTTATATAAAAAAAATCAAGTTTTGTGTCTCAATCTCCCCCTCTGTTAATTTAACGTTAAAACAATTGCATTTTATTTCAAAATATATTTGGTATAAACTGAGCTTTAGGGGGGAAAAGAAAAGGACAAAAAAAAAAACACAACAAAATGGTGGGAGGGTACACAGGACAGACACCTCCCACATAGCTCCGGATACCCTCCGCTGGAAATTTTTTGTCCTGGCTGATACCACTGTTCCAGTGAGGACAGGTGGTGGATTTTGAAATTTTGAAAAAAACAGAGAGGAGGAGAGATGATATAAGGCCGAAGAAAAGAAGAAAAAAGGGGAGGGGGATCAGAGAGTAAAAAAAGAGAGGAAAACAAGAAGATAATTTTTCCTGGGTTTTCCACCGGATTCTAAAAAGAGGATAGACCCATTTTTTCCTCTGGGATTTTCAAAAACTCATTTTCATCACACCTCTTTGATTCTAATCTTCAAAAAAAAAAGCTTTCAAAAAAACATAAAAAAATTGAGAGATTGAGATTTCTTAAGGGAAAATCCGGTCCTGAGGGGAGACAAATCCCATTGTACACGATTTTTTTTCAGCACCTCTCCGTCAACCGTCGCCGGTGGAGCGTCGCGTAGTGGAGGGGCCTTCCATCGGAGAACACCGCTGCCGTTGCCTTTCGTCTCAGTGGAGTCACCATCAAACTTATTTGAGGGTGTTGGGTATGTCTTCAATCTTCCCACTCTTTATTCTTGCATTTCAGTTGTTTGAAGCTTGTTTGCTTTGTTTTGCTTTGCTGGGTATTTTCTTTTCTGTCTGAATGTCAAAGTTTGAATCTTGGTTGTAATAAAAGAAAGCTAAAGTGAAAGGGTGGGCTTAAAGTTTGTTTGCTTTGCTGGTTTCTTTTTTTTCCTCTTCAGTCCGAAAACTAAAATTTGAATCTTGGCTGCCTTGAACAAATAGTAGAGATGGGATGTAATAAAAGAAAACTAAAGTGAAAGGGTGGGCTTAAAGCATGTGATTTCTTAGAAAGGACCATGCATTGATGGCTTGACATAGGTTCTTTTCTTTTCTTTTTTTTCTCACCGTAGCTCCCCTAGTCACCTAGACTCGTGTTCTTCCCAACAACTATCACTATTTACTTTTTCTTCTTTTTCTCTCACCGTAGCTCTCCTTTGCCTAGACCCATGCTCTTCCCAACAAACCCCACTATTTTGGTTTCTACAAACAAACTATAAAAAATATACTTTTGTTTTACTTCAAGTAAAAAAAAACAAATGTTTGACTCCGGATCCCACAAACAAAAAACAAATATATATGCATTTTTTTACCAAGACCATGGTTTCGGTTTTCACAAAAAAAATGAGAATAAAACTTTTTTTTTTTTTTTCAAATCAATGCCAAGTCACAAGCTAATCTTATTAAGCCCTCACTTTTTTCTTTAAGAAGATTACAACCCTTTTAGTTTTTTTTTTTAAATGAAATGTTCTCATATTATTTACATCATATCTTGAAAGAGTTTAAGCTTACACTTTTTTTTAGTAGTTGTTATGTCAATTTCTTAACATGCTTGTTAATTTCTTAGTCGTCATTTTGTTCTGTTATTAATTTGCCGTTCTTTATTTTATCTATCGTTATCTTGTGTTATGATCTAGCTCTAGGCCATCATGCCATAAAATCAACTACTTGCTTGATTTGGTGTATTGAATTTGGTTAATAATATGGTGCCCATTGAACAATTAATTGAACATCAAATAGTCCTTACTTAATTAGTAGAGGCCGGTAGACATATCGGGCGTGCGTGGGTGCCTCATACCTTCCCACGGCGTAATTTGACCCCCGAACTTGTCCTTGGTGGACGTAGATCACTTTCCTTATCCTTTGAGTCAATAAAAAAAAGGGTTTTTATTTCTTGTTTTGTTTTCCCTTGCAAAAAAAAATAATAATAAAATAAGTGGCGACTCCTCAATTTTTTTTAGACTCATGATTTTCTTAAAAATAAAAAATACTCAAAAATCAAACATTTTCTTTTTCTTTTAAAAAAAAAAAAAACCTTTCCCGAGTAGCGTCACGTGGCCGTGTCCACAGATAGTCATTGCATTATTAGTAGGTCATCAAAGATAGATGAGTAACCACCCAACACATTCAATAACGATCATCAAAGACCTTAAACCCTCTCATCAAGACAAAGAACGTTACAATTAGGGTAATAATCACCTTCATTTATGTCCAATAGCTACCCAGGTCACCTATAAAAGGGACAATTTGTCCATTTGCTAAGGTACATCAAAAAACTATTACAAAATGCTATCTACATACAAAAGATAAGGGTTGATACTAACTTGAGCATTGGAGGCTCTCCCACCGGGCATAACCTGGTGGTCTCTTCGATCAGTTCTTCCTTTATTTTGTAGGTCCTACAAGATTGTCAAGAGCTCTAGATTGGACGAGTGACCCAACTGAGGATTTTGGGTGCTATGACACAGTCTATTCGTCAGAGAGAAAGAGATAGAAACACATCACAAACCAGAAATAGAAAGGAAAGAAAAGAGACATATGCCTGAAATATGAATGAACATGTGACGTGCAAAATTTAAGTGCATCATGGGCAAAACCCAATCCAAACCTACCAACACACAATCCACATTTAATCAAACACACATCTAAAATACATGAAACATGGTTATAATGCAACAAGAGTACAATGCATGATTATATAACATCAATTTCACACAACCCAACTCACAAATTTCAAGAAAAACTCAAAAACCCCAAAAGTGTTGAAAACCCCCCAAAAACCTAGGTCATGCATGAAATGCATGAAAAAAGAGAGATAAAGAAGACTTCCCAAGTAATTCAAACTTGGAATAGGTCGAAAACAAGATGGGTAGAGGGATTTTAGAGAGAAAAATGGTTTTAGGTCGAGAGAGAGGTGTTTTCAGTCAAAGAGAGAAGTGAGAAAAGAAATATAATTCGTGCTCAGCCTATATAAGGAAATCGCAGCTTGATGGATTGAAGTATCTGTCAAGATTTGTTGAGCACTAAATCTCAAAAGAAGTGAATCTATCAAGGTGCTGTCAACGACAAAAATACTTCGATGGATCGAGAAGCTGTCGAGAATCTATGCCAGATAAAGAGCTTAGAAAAATTGGCTCGATGGATCAAGAAGCTATCGAGATTGCGTTAAGAAGAACCCCAGAAATCTCGATGGATCGAAGATCTGTCAAGATTCTATTGAGGTTGAAGAAAGAAAGCTCAATAGAAGAGAAATTTGTTAAGATCTATTGAGAAGCTATCGAGCTTGAGGAAAAAAAGTTTTTCAAGGAGGAAATACACATAACGATGAATGCAACAAGCAAGCTACTCAAACAAAGATTCAAGCAACATATTAAGCTCTCAAAACATCTTTCATCATAAATGCAAAGCATTCAAAGATCCAAAAACACATACACACTAAACAAGTCTAACCAATTTTATATTTCAAAAACAAGTTAAGATAATTTAGTGAGTATATATTAACACATATATTCCTTGTGATGACCAAATCACATTGTACATGCATATGTATCAAAGTAGCAAAGAATTTTTGCGTGTTGTGTGTGAAAACATAACAAGTTTGCACAAGTTTCTAATATTATGACGATTTGAGATACGAGAGAATCAAAAATACTTACACACAATCATAACTGTTTGATGGGGACTATTACCTTCAAGGTACATCCAATAATTTTCACATCTCCTAGAAACATACTTGCAACTATATTTAAAAGCATTTAGATTCTTTTGCTTTTGATTTTCTTTGCATGTTTTTCTTTTTCTTTTTGAGCATAGCATGCATGGGCATATAAGGGAGAGAGAAGAAATATTCAATTATGTAAGCTTAAACATCACAATTTTGCTATGCCGAAGCACATAGCTATTATATATGATTGGCAGGCTTTAGTGATGAGATGGTTATTTACACATTTCTTTTAAGATTTTTTAGTCATTCTTATCAAAAAGAGTGATATGAGTGTTAAATATAAGAGATTACTTAATCGTACTCATCACAAACACGAGCCACAAAGCTCACTTGCTTAGTTGTGCATTAAAGTGCTCATCTAAGCTACAAGAGATACAAAATTTAGAAAACTTTATTTCAATGGCCATCCAAAGTACAAAAGTACCAATATACGAAATAAAGCAAAACTGAAAAACAAATAAACAAAAACATGTTAAACAAACAAATCATAAAACTAGATTGACTCAAAAATAAGAAAGCAAAACAAATAAGTAATGCAACATCAAATGGAGAGAGAGAGAGAAAAAAAAGTGACAAATCACTTTGAGCCTTTTTTTTTCACACCTTGGAAGAACCTTTCCTTTGAGCGAACCTTTGATCTGGTGGTGAGGGTGGAAGAATTGAAACTGTTGAAGTTCGAAAGGAACATGAGGGCCTTGAGAAGATCTACAAGAAGGGCCAAAGAGGATGAAAACTAATTCTAGTTTTCAGACAAGAGCATACTATTACTTTGTTGAGTGGCTAAACACTTGTAGCAATTTGGACGAGTATGCCCTGAAACTCCACAATGATGATAGAAATGCGGTTTCTTTGGTTGAGACTTCTTGTTTTTAGCCTTATTGTCTTTCTTAGCCCTAGGGTTTCTAGTCTCTTTCCTCTCTATCTTAGGTACTGCTCCTAGAATAGATTTGCTCTTGTCTATGTTCTCACTAGCTATATTAGTTTTAGATTCATTGTTCTCAAAATTAACATTAGTAATAGTTCTACTGGAAGAGGCAATATGAGAAGAATTAGAAATTTCATATCTCGAGCTGGTTTTGTCAAAAGTTGATTTCTAGAGGTTCAACATTTCATTCAGCTGTGCTCTGGAAGTTCTCTCCAATTGAGCTCTAACTTGGAACAATTCTGCTTCAAGCTTCTTGGTTGATTCAGCCAAGAAATTGTTCTCAAAATGCAGTGCTCTAATGACTTGGTTGGCTTCATCAACCTTGGTAGAGAGCTCCTTTCATTCCAGCTCCACTTTACTAAGCTTCTTAGTGGACAGCCTATACAATTTCTCGTGCTTTTCAGACACCTTGTATAACTTTGCATAGGCTATACAAATGTTATCCTATTTTCCATCTTCTCGAACTTGGATTCCACCAAGTCCTGTTCTTCATCCACTTCTTCTACAATCCCCTCAGTAGGACCCACTGTGGCAGTGAAAGCATTCAAGATTCCCTTGTTATCACAATCATCTTTCTCAATATCATGTTCGGTGTCACTCAAAGTAGCAGCAAGAGCCTTGCTTTTCCTAGTCAACTTGAGATATGTTGGACATTTTTGTTTCATGTGTCCAAAACCTTGACATCCAAAGCACTTTGGTTTGGAAGGAATGGTATACTAACCGCTATCTTTAGCATCCTTCTTCCCTCTATCTTGACTTTTAAATTGAGAAGAGACTCATCTATCTCATTACTTTTGGCCTTCAGTGCCATGCTCTTGCTTTTGCTTCCTTTCCAGAGTCTAGTTAAACCCAATTCATAGGTTTGCAAGTTGCCAACCAGCTCCGTTAAAGGAATAGAATCAATATCCTTTGATTCTTCAATGGTAGTGATCTTGGCATGAAATCTCTTAGACAGAGACCTTAGCACCTTTCTTACAACCTTGAGTTCGAGAATGGTTTTCCCAAAATTAAAGGCTGAGTTGACTATGTCCTTTAGCCTATCATAGGACTCATCAAACGACTCATCCTCAACTATTTTTATCTCCTCAAAGCTATTAGTGAGCCTTTGGAGCTATTAATCCTTGACAACCTTAGTCCTTTTATAATTTGTTTAGAGGATAGTCCATGCTTCCTTAGCAGTTTCAATTGAGGATAATCTTCTTGAACTCCTCGTTGGTCACCACACTGAATAGTGCATTCAATGCTCTACTGTTGAAGTTTATCACTTTGATCTTTGCATCATTCCAATTAGCTAGCACTTCCTTTGGCTTAGTCCATCCAATTTCATCAAATATGTCCCCAACAATAATAAATGACTAAAATAATAAAAAAGAAACTTAAGGGATAAAAGACAACTCATCAAACTTAAATCTAAAATGTGTAATTTGTAGTTCAGGAAAAAAAATGTATATCCAAATTCAAGAGATTGCTCATATAAACAATCTACCAAGTACCAATTTCAATAGTTCACAAAAAAATGTTCCCTACCAAATGCAAAAGACACCGATAAAACCATCGATTAACATGGTTTTGTCAACTACTAGTCATGAATAGTATCATGTGGTCATCTCCACATGTACGTAATGGTGCCTCAGGTCAATCATATCTTTATGCATTTAACATAATTGATGATGCACTACATTGTTAGTAGATGTGATCGTCTAGATGGAACGAAATTCAATCGTAATCTGCAAAAAAAAAAAAAAAAACAATGAGATGTTCCTTCTTCTAGTAATATCGGTGTGGTGCCAACCAATAACCCTGCAATGGTAAAGTCAAATACTTGAGAGAAAATGATAGTAGGATAATAATATTATAGGTAAATATGTGTGTACCTTTCTCTTATTTTGGAGTGGTTTATGTAACTTATCCCTTTGTAGCCATTGGGAGTCTTTAATGGCTTTGTTCCTGCCCCTGGAAACAAATTGGTCGTCTTAATGAAGTTCATGATGGGGTCGGCAATGGTCTTGTCTTTGTTATGTGCATTAAATGCTTGTTTAATGTATTTATATTGTCCAATCTTGATTGAACAACCTTTATTTATGTACTCATCATTTGCCCCCCATTCCTTGGTCGTTACTATATATTTTGACGAATATAGGAATACGAGAGGTCATCTTGCTTTCCGAGTTAGTTGAGAACCTTGAGATTTCATTCTATTCGTATTTAATGGGACATGACGTTGCTGATCAAGTCGTATCCACATGTCGCACATTCACTAGATGGACATGGGTATACCTTTTTACGTACCCTTTCATTTTCCCATGTTTTAGTTTTTAGGATTGCCCTTAAAAACCCCCCCCCCCCCCCCCTCTTCTTCCTTCTTCTTCCCCAACTTCTTTTGCAATATCTCTTCCTTCAAGCTCAAGCTTATAACCTTTTCCTTAGGTATGGTTTTTCTCTTATCCACTCTCATTTTTTATGCATTGATGGTTGATTACACTAAGAGTAGGCATCTATACCTTATGTTTTTTTCTTTTTAGCTCATCTTGGAGCTTCTCTTGAGTCTTCAAGTGGTCATTATCCAAGGTATAGGCTTTTTGCGTCTCAAGACTGTGCTCCTAGGCCGGTTTTAACTAGGTTAATTCCTTTGTTGCATCAGTCTTTGAATTGTTATCATTTGTTGTGTGAGATGTCTCTAGAAGGGAGAGTGGGTTTTGAGGTTTGGTTGAGTGAATCAAATACTAGGTTATAGTCTAGTAATCAACTCGTCGCAATGGAGGTAGATGTTGTTGCCTCTAAACCTTTGCCTTCTTCACTATCGATGATTCTTCAAGCTCTCAAGGAGTCATATACCTTGAAAGAGGAGCATGTCGGAATAGGAATAGGTTTCAATTTCCTAGGCATTCTAGAATTCGACTTCTGTGTTCAAATGAGACAGCTTGTGCTTTTGCTCACGGTGAAGTCTAGTCCTACAAAGCTAACTTCTTGAGTGGCCTTAGGCTTCCGATTAATCCATTTATCATGGAGCTTCTTCATCGTCTAAACATAGCTCCTAGACAACTCATGCCTAACTCGTGTAGAACTGTCATTCATTACATGGAGATTTGGTTGTCCATTTATGAGGGAGATATGATTAGTATAGATGAATTCCTATATTTGTATTGTCTAAAGGAGTCAAAGCAGTTTGGGTATTATGAGTTCATGCCTTGGAATAGAAAGTCTAGATTTGTGGTCGACTTTCCTTCTTCCTTTTGTAATTGGAAATCCAAATATTTCTTCATTTCCGGTAGTGGTTGGGAAACTCCTGATGAATTTTGGGGTCAATTTCTCATATTGCTACATTGGTGGGAGACTCCCATACTCGGTGTGTTGTCTTTATCCTTTTTAACATCTTTATCGTTTAACACTTATCCCGATCATCTATTGTTTGTACCTTTCTCTTATTTTGGAGTGATTTATATAACCTCTCCCTTTGTATTTGTTGGGAGTCTTTAATGGCTCTATTCTTGCCTCTGGTGATGTAATGGCTCTAGTCTTTGTAAATATTTTTCATTATTATTCATATTAATAAAAAATTTTCATTGTAAATATTTTTCATTCTTTGTAAATTCAGGGAACTCTCGTGGATTTAGGGTTATTTTTAGAAGTAAACATGTTATGTTACTTGTATTCTCAAAGTAGTCGTGTTCTATTTCTTGTCGTTTCCACATCCCACATTAGTTGATATCAGAGTCTTGTCCTTACCCTAGTCTGATGGCTACTAAATGTGATGGTAGCATTTTTAGTAACTGAAAGGTTAAAGCAAAAGTCCTTAGGAAGGAATTCCTTCAACTTCAACATGAATTACAACCAGCAGTCCCTCTTGTTAGGAAATCCTCCTAGAGGAACACCAATAGACGCACTCCTAAATATATATAAAATAAAAATAAAAATAAAAACTCCATTCTTTGATGGAGAGATGCGTAAGTTAGATTTTATTGATTGGCTTCTTGATTTGGAAGAGTACAACTTGCATTGAATAAATTGAATGGTGAAGTAGAGGAATGGTGGGAAGACATACAAATTGATAGAAAGAGTCAAGATAAGCATCCAATTCGGTCTTGGCAAAGAAGGAAAAAGGTGTTGGTTGATTTATGTTTTTGTCATGATTATTATTATATACTAGATTATACAAATGTTAATTATAGATCTATATATTCAAATGATTCAAGAAAAGAAAAATGTTTAAGGGTCAACAATATGAGGTCAATTTCTAAAGAAAATATTGAAGAAAATCAAATCTTATTATAACAAGTTTAAAATGTGTGTAAAGATAGATTGCATGAACATTATTTTGAAGCCAATGAGGAAAAGATAGATGTTCTTAATACAGTTAGTGAAAATTGCAGTGAAGTAGATGATTGTGAGGTAGAAATTGTAGAGAACATTGTCCAAGATATTGATGAACCCAAATCAGGTGATTGCAAGTTTTATGCTGGTATTATTACTATGGTAGGCAATACACCAAAGTTGATTGATTTTGTTGGGGTTGAAAGATGTGCTTCAATCATCAACACTCATTTGGTGAATATTGTCAATTGCATGAAGGATAAAGATAAAGAATTTGAAGTTAATTTGGTTCCTAATTAATTGATGAGTTACAAGTTTGGAAAGAAGACTAAGGGACTCAAGTATTCCGACTATTTGTTTGCTTGGCATGAAAGATTTCAAATCTCAATTATCAACTAGAGAACAAGTTTCTTTTCAAGTGAAGGGGTCGGATGTAGGACATAATCTACAATTATACATTTTTATTTATTAATATTGGTATTTAATTTATAATTAATTTTAGGTTTAGGGTTATTATTTCTTTGTTTTCAAATGTTTTAAATTTTTTTGGGTCAAATTTGGTTCCTATTATAGTTAGGTATTAATTATGATTTGTTTTAAAATATATTTCTTTGTTAGTTAAGCTTAATGAAGCCCTTAAATAGGCCTTTAATTTGTAGTGCCACTGCTCCTTAACGTACTTGATAGCTGATATTGACGAAAAGTTTTGCACTACGAACCACGACATCTTAGACCGCAGCAACTCAAACTTCTTTTGCATTTCAATGGTCCACTGCTCCACAATTGGGATCCAAACAATCTTATACTCGTTGTTGCTTGTAACTTTTTCATAAATGGGGTTGAGAATCGAGACATATTCTGTGATGTTGTCCACGTCCATGCCCGAAAAGAACAACAGCACCTTCTTTGTTTTCACCGCTTCGAGGATCTGTTTGAGAAATACAATTATAAAAATTAAGCTATGTTAGCACAAACTTGCAGCCTCTTAATTTTGTTTTTTTATTCTTTCTTTGTCTATTTACTCTTTTATTGCATATAAATTAGATCAAATACATGAATAGAGATATTTAGTTGAACCAGCATAGACAGTCATGATGAAAACATTACGGACATGCTTGGAAAATAGAAGTATATATAGAACCATAAATAAATATATATATATATATATATATATATATATATATATAGACTAGACAATAAATTTTTTCTCCTAACGTTTAGATAGGCTATTTTTTGTGTAGGCACGATACAATATTGGCTTTGGCACATACTTGATTAACAACAACCGTGAATGCACTTTTCAAGGTTGAATAACAAATTTTATCCAATTAACACAAAATTTGATATGCATATTAAAAATATGTAATCCAACAATGACTTTTTAAAATTTTAATCAAATAAAAAGTTATTAGGTTGTATAACATTGTTTATAAAGTTACATTTGATATAATCAACTAAATGTAAATTTATACAATTTTACATCACTCAATATTTTTTTATTTAAATATTAATTTTGATAAATCTATAGTTGGATTCTTCTTATACCTTACATGCATACAAAATTTCAAATGTTTAGCATTGAATTTTTTTTTAAAATTTCTTGCATTGTAATGTGGATTTTTTGATCAAACAGTAAATAACATTTAATTAACACAAAATTTGGTATATGTGATATTAACATAAATATCATATAATCCAGCAATAGTATTTTCAAAATTGGAATTCAATAAAAAGGTATAAGATGGTTTGATATTGCTTAAGGTTTGTGTCTAAAAAGAAAATTTTACTTAAAATTACACAAGGTATAACTTAATCTTTGTCCCTATATATACATTGTTTGTGTTGTTTAAAAAATGTGATTAAAATTAGGCCTCCAGCAAGCTACTCTTTTTAGATGTGTTTGGAGTTCTGTAATCAAGCTTGAGTAGGGTAGGGGCTAGACTTAAATTAGTACCATTGTTATGGCCCTAGACTAGATTCGCCCCCTTAAGGATATTCAATTATAGGAATTTACATATTAATTTCAAGCCAACTTGACAGTATCTTTTTTTTCTTTTTTATTTTAGAAGAACTTGACAATATCTTTTAATTTGATGATCAAGATTTCTTTTCTATATAATAGTATAAATGGTACCACATCATTTAAAATTTTAAAAAATATAACATCATTTCTTGTTTTTATTTTCTTTTTTCTTTTTTTGTAAAAATTAAATGTGAAACGCGGGCCAAGCATTTTATTTGAAAATGCTAAGGATTTTGGTCCCATTTTAGTATGGTATTACTGACTAGTTTATATAATGATAAAAAAGAGTAAATAAAACCACGAAAGTATATGTGAAAAGCGATTCAATCCCCAATAAATGTATACTGTAAAACTAACCAATTCGTTATGAAAAATTTTCACTTGTTGCCTGTTGTCGCTGGCAAAAAGTAGAACCTTCAAGACCTCAACGATGTCAAGTGGCTCTTTCAAGAATCTAATGAGCTTCCAATAAGCCTCTATTTTCTCTGCATTAAACAAAAATCTTTGGTCAGGAGTTTGAACATGTTTAAGTCAATTGGAAATATAGCATGTGCAACATATCATGGTAGCACTTGTTGGTAAAATAATGTAATAATGGAGGTGGCAACCGCATGCTTAATTTCTTCGGAGTAAAATTAGCCTGAGCGACTAACCTATTTCTTCATTGCAAAGTTGTATCTGCAACTTTAGTTTGACATGGATGGCATTAATTTTCTCAGCAAATCTCGAAAGTTCTTGTGTCTTTCTCCTGAAATTGTGAAACCATGGTTATTTGCATTAGATTTGTTAAATTCAAAGTTAAGTAATTAAATGCACCATTTTCAAGTGGTTTAAGTTTTTTCAAACAAGTGATAAATTTATTATTAGAGCAGCAAATGGTGAACCCTCCTATTGTATCAAACCTTAATTATAAGGACTTACTCATCTTTAATGAGACAACACATCCGAGTCGTGCAAACTACAACAGTTATGATAGCCCAAAAAACGTATATTGAGATATTGTCCGTGGCTATTGAGAGTGCTGGTACATCCTTTGGATTATACTTAACACATCGTTCCTCCAACGTAACAATGCAATCAATGACATTCAATGTGTCCTTGATCAGTTTGTTAACTTCAACAATTGCACTCTCATGGTTATGATCAATGCTTGGCAGCGTTAGGAGAGCAGGTATTCCCTTCAAGATCCCCATTGACTTGGTGAGTTGGTCTGATGAGTGAAACTGATCAAGGTGTCTACAGAAGTCTCCATAGTCCAAAGTAAAAGCTGCAAGTGTCAACACTGCCCTCACATGCCATGAATAATTTTTGAGTTTTTCGAGTATTGACTTTGTTGTTTTGTAAGCAGTTTCCTCACTCGGATCCCTGCATACCATCTGACATTACATATATTCCATTATGAAAAACGTTATTCTTTGTAATTGGAAAAATAATAAAAGTACTCTTATTTTTGTTATAAAAGGCTTACAAAGTGACCTCGACATATGTGATTTATGTCTAATCTATAGCATGAAAAATAAAATCTTGATTTCTTTTTTAATACCCTAACATTGCTCTTATAATGATATTATTTATATTATAAAATAATTTCAGTGGTTAAAGCCAAGAGTTTAAACTATGTACTTTTAGCATAGATTCGCTTGTAACGGTAAAATAAGCAAAATTATACTTGTGACTTGGTAGACAGGGCATGTGTTACTTTGCTAGCCATTGTGTATATGTCTTGACAACAAATGGCATGAGAAATACACTTGTCCATTATATAGGAAGATTTGAGGCAATAAAAGGAGGTTTGAGTTACTTGTCCAGGATAAAGCAACTAGAAGAAACTTGGCATTACATAGAAGAGGTTCTAGCTATAATTGATACAAATAACCCCCCCCCCCCCCCCCCCCCCCCCTCTCTTCCTCCCTTGCTTTAAGGGTAGTTTTGGGTTGAAAATGATTACCATTCATACCTTAAAAAAGAGGTTTGGGCCATGAGGAAGAACATACAACCAAGCGCATCTTAGAGAACGAAGAGAACTTAAAGAAAACATGCCCTCTAGCTTAGAAGTATAGAAGTTTTTCTCGTAGGATTAGTTTAAGAGAAATCATACAGCAAATTTAGTGATCTTCAGCGATTGTATTCAAGTAATTTTCAATTAGTTCCAAGTATTCTTTTATTAAGATTGTGCTCTTTGATTTAGTTGTAACAGTTTTCAATCCAAATTTATTTATGCATGTTATTGCTTTCATGTTTAGTGGAATCCTTCAATCACTAAAAATTCCTCTTAATTAAGGTGTGCATTTTACCGAACTCACACAAAGTTAGATGCTTTCAAAAATAAATGCATCATATAATTTATTTTTTTCTATCAGATACCTCGTAGGAAAGTTCCTTGAGTGTACATAATGGTGGAATGAAGCTTGTTGCGATGACTCTTTCACCCTTGATCTCCATGTGTGGCTGTTTAGTACCCTAGAGTATGACCAAAATAACCATAAGTGAGATAACTTAAACAATATATGCGGAGAGAATAGTTTTTTATTTAAAAAATCATTGTTTATTTCTTGAGTTTAACAATATGTTTGGATGAAAGGGAGAAGAGGGAAATAGAGAGAAAAGGTTAAGGGGATGGGGAAGGAGGGATTTAATTAACCCTTTTTATTTTATTTTTTTTACTACAGTGAAAGAATGTAAGGTTTGAGGCATTTGGAAGGGTAAGATACCCATCAAAACCAATTTTTTCTAATTCCCTCAACTTGGGGATATTCTATTGGAGGCAAGGGGTTCCACTCATTCAAAAAAGTAAAAAAGTAATAAATAAATATAATTCAAATTTGTTCTTATGATATCAACTTCTATATATATATATATATATATATATATATATATATATATATATTTTTTTTTTTAAAGTTGAAAAAAAAGCTGTATATCGTCAGTCATATAATGCCTTGACATTTCCTCCCATTTATATTATAATATAACTATTCAAACAACAGGGAGGGATATTGTGCTTGTTATTTAATTTGCATTTCTTTTTTCTTACCATTTTTAAAGCCAAAATGGGAGCTTGAAAAACACATATGGTTGATGATTTTCAAAAAACACGTGTTAAATTTTTGTACTCATCTCTATTCGATTTCAAAAGGACAAGGTCAAGAAGGTTATTTATTAAAGGAAGAGTTACCACAATAGTGTATCCCAACCTTCAGCAAGAAGTAGAAGATAACATTTATACAAATAAAATAACAAAAATAATAATAATAAATTAAGGAAGAAGAATAAGTAGTAGTAAAGAAATTTTTTATTAAAGAGCGTGTGCAGGGTGGTAACATATACATATACCCGAATCACGTTGTCAGCAGCAATGGTAGCAGGTTTGAGAATGTTTGTGACAATAGCAAAGAGAGAGGCAACATCGAACTTTTCGGTAGTATGAATTCCGGGCACGCTAATTTCTTTCTTGATCTCATCGTTGGTCATTTGAAATGGCTTCTTGTTGCAGGCCATGGCTACACTGGATATTACAAAACAAAGCTAGAAATTTAGGCCAGAAGAGAAGGGATAAGTTGGGTTGTTTGTGGTAATGGTGTGGTACAATTAGATTGGCTTATTGCCCTATTTATAGGATTCTAGCTTTGGGGGGACTAAAGCATGAACTGTTAACCCAAAATTGTTTTTTGTTAAAAGGTGATTGTGCGTATTTCTTTTATTATTTAATATACTAACTTTAACTTTTGCTTTCTTGGCACCGGGATATATGTGGGAGATATGTGAATGATGTTGGATGACCCTGGTGGATAAAGCATTGGAGTGACAGCCATTACTTTGAAGGGATCTTGGGAGTAGAGAAAAAGAGTCGGAATGTTTGGAGAAGTATGTCTCCAAGGCTTTGATCTCTCTGATGGTCATATTTAACTAGTTTTTCAAAATTAAGCTAATTTTAGAATTAATTTTCACAACTTTCTAGTCGTAAAATACATTTAAAATAAAATAAAAATTCTGGTTTTTGTTTGGACAGAAATCCTTTTGACTAGAATGTGGTTTCCAAATCTACATTTCTTGGAGCAACAAAAATGTGACTTCTCAAATTTTCACTAGAGTAATTGGGATGTAATGACTAATCACTCATACGAGAATGTATCTCATGAAGAGATATTTCTTTCACAATATATGGAACGCACACATATAATTCTACACTTCTTTCTTTGATCAACTACTCTACACTTCTTCAAACTAAAGCAATTCCATTTAACACAATTACTTTTTGATAAATGTTTCAGCTTAATACTAAACTCAAGTTTTCAAGAAAATGCCTTCTGTCCTAATAGAATGCATTCCAGTAGTAATCGCTCCAAACTAGAAAATATATTACAGAATACAAAACGGACACACTCTAAAGAAGGAATCTTTAAGTTTCATTCTTGCTGCTTCTATATACTAACTTACTACAATATTGAGACAACTGTAAATAACATAATATGTTTTAAATTTATTCAGTTTGATAACACTGTAAATTGTACGACACTATGACTACTTTTTAATATATTATTTTGGTAAATTGAAATTAGAACTTTTTGTTAAAGTGAAAATAGTCTTCCGTTTTAAGCAAATTGACTATTAACAAAATCTCTTTGAAGTTCAATCTTCTTCTTTACTCTTTTTTTTTTTTTTTTCCCCCCTTTCTTCTTCTTTTTTATTGAATTTTTCTCTTTTGCTTTTGTTCAATATTCGATTTAACAGATTTTATTTTTTATGTTCGAGGGTTCATTATGTCTGTCGTTTTCATTCAACAATCCTGTTCTAGGGGTCCATTGTACTGACAAACCTATTAAAAAACTCATTATTATATCTTTAATAGAATCATAGGAATAATTCGTCAAAAAAGGAAGGAAAAAAGATGCACCGAAAGTATATATCCTGCCTCTATTCTTTTCCTTTTATTCTCCTTAGTTGTAATGACAAAACTTTAAAATAATTTATTATTCTATCTTTGATAGACTCAAAAATATTAATTCATCAAAAAGAAAAGAAAAAGAAAAGATAGACTCAATCTCCGTTTGGTAAATATTATTTTTGCCAACTTATTTTACTATTCAACTTATTTTACTACTATTCATAGGTTCCATTACACTTTATGATACTATTTATGGGTCTCACTGTACTATTTCTGTTAACTTTTACCTTTATATATAATACTTTTAGCAAAAAGTTTCAGTTTCAGTAAAAGTAAAATAAGCAGATCCTAAAAGAAGCTCAATGTATTTATTTTGCCTCTATTATTTTTCTTAGAGGTATTCATAGGTCAGTCGGCTCAATTTTGTAGTAAACCTGTGACTCGACCGCCTTTTGCATTTGGATTTATGGGCGGGTTCAGTCGGATTGGCGATTGCTCAAATTCAAATCTACAACCAAACACAAAGAGTCCTACACCAATAAACCGCAAAGATCAAATTGTGCCATCAGCATCGCCACACCCACAACACAATGATCCAAACCCACTTCCACCAACATACTCAAAAAATACCCATTGCCAACTACTACACCAACACCGCCAATAAATTATAGAAAAAGTAAAAACAAAATGAGAGGGGATCGAGAGCAAGAGAAAGTGAAGATCCAGATTTGCTATATATTGATGCTTTAATTAATATTGTTTATGATAAGGGTAAAATTGCAATATTAATGCTCACCCATGACAAGGCAAAAGACGACAGTCATAATAAGGTCTTCAGCATTGCTCATGACAGACGACGACAGCGTAACGTCTACGGCTCCACCCCGAAACTGACGACCCTACCATGACAATGGCACAAGAAGCTAACGGGGATAAGCTAAAGGGGATAAGCAAATCTCCAACGGATCTGGCGTGGCCTTACTTGATCTTCACGCATGCGTGTGTAAAGAAACATCTTGTGCTCCACGCTTAACCTTAATCAAGAAGATCCCTACAAGGAAAGAACTTCAGGAGATACGCAAATTAAAGAGATTCTCTCCTATAAGGAAAAAACTTCTAAACCAAAGCACGAATGTCAACCCTACACTATTATAAAAACCCCAAAACCCTCATAAACCAAGGTACGCATAATTTATCCTAACTCTAGCACTCTAGAGTTATAAAAACAAGAGATTTCTCTAACTTGACCGTCGGAGGGTTTTTGACCGGTACCACACCGGTACTCTTTTTAGGTTCTTCTTCTTCACCTTGTGTTGTGCAAGTCCTATTTGAAGCATGTAAGGACCGTGTGGCTCACTGATGATTTCCGGCATCATCAGTTTAATTCAGTGGTTGTCTTTGATTTAGAGACATGCAAAGAGAGAGAAAGGATAAAACATGTTATGTTTAGCTTTAGGAATTTCAAATGAAAACAATGAAACATGAGATAATGGGGAAGGATGAAGAGATAAGGTTAGAAGTAATAGGGTAGTACGTGTCTAATAATAGAGATTTTTGTTATATATATATATAACAAAAATCAAAGGACATTAGTTATAGTCATTCGGTTTGGTTGGAACGAATTTCCTTAATATACAGCCGACATCGTAACCAATTGTTATCAGGTTTAAATAATATTATACTGGCATTCGATCGAAATTACATTTGAAACAAACCAAATCTTATCGGTTCAGTTTGAGTCGCTCGATTTTAGTCAGGATCGGGTTAGCTTGGACGCCCCTACATTTTCTTATTCTTTTTCCTTTTATTCTCCTAAGTTGTTCACAACAAGACTTAGAGTATGTTCAGTAAGTTTTTTTTTTTTCTCTCAATTTTTTATTTTCAATGACCATTTTCTGTTTTTACTAACCAAAAACTTGTTTGGTAAATCTGAAACCATTGGAAAATTGAAAATAGTTTTCCTTTCCAATTTATTAAAAAAAATGAAAACAACCCTTTGTCTGTTTTCATATAGCATTTTTTTTTTAGGCTTATAAAAACACGGACAAAATGGTGTACTTTTACCACTTAACGAACCAGGACTATGGTTCAAACCAATGCAACAACATATTTTAATTTTTACCCGTTCTCTCTTCCTAATTTCAAATTACTATTTTTTTGTTAGCAGATCGGTACTATGTTTCACAGTTTTTGGCAAGCCCCTTTCTTCTTCGTTTTATCTCCTGCACCTTCATTTCACCTTCTACTACTCTAGTTCAATTTGTTTTCTTTGCATTGTTTCATGTTCTTCTTTGGTTTTGTGAGCCCACTTGACTAAGCATACTAGAAATGACAAAAACAATATTTGGAAAGCTCTAGACGGACCCATTTGGTAATATTGTTTGTATTTTTTAGAAATACGTGTAGGTGAAAAAGTGTGTAAAAATACGTGTAGGTGAAAAAGTGTGCGAAAATACATGTAATATTGTTTAAAAACTGATAACTGTTATTTAAGTTGTGGTACCAAATGTTGCTTTCAACTGGGCCCCCTCTAAGAACATGATGTATCAAATCTTTATTTATTTATCTTTAGTTTGTGCTTTTTCCCCCCATTATATGAATTACATATTATTTTTTTATATTCTAAAAGAAAAAGTGAATGTTCTTATTATTATAATTATTGGGTAAATATTTGGACTTAAGATTTATATATTAGTTCAAATATGAAATTATAATTTAAAGGTTTCTAATAAATTATATGGCCTTTGACCAATAATATGTAAAAAAAATGTATAAAAAAATAGTGGTAACTTCAAAATGGTATACTAAAATAGAACGGTATTAAAATATTTCATTCTAAAAGACAAACTGAAATGGGCACTGAAACAATATGTATAACTTTGGTAATGAGAGCCTGTTGCACAATTCATAACTTCATTTTAATGGCAACAAGAAATGATCATTTGTTTACTCAATTCAATGTTGATGACCTTATTGTTGATGGTGAAGATAGGAATAACTCAAGTTAGCTATCACACACTATTGACTTAATTGATCAAGCTGCTAAAGCTATGGAAACTTAAAGGGGTTAGATTGCATAATTAATGTTGAATAATAATAAGCAACATTGATACGTCTGAAGTTCGTGAACCATTGGCATCTGGCAAAGGTGGTGGTGGGGCAGTGGGGATTTAGGTAATTGAAATAATAAAAGGCATAAATTTAGTATTTAATTAAATAGATATACATGTGACATGTTTTTATTAGATGAATATGTGACATGTTTGTGAACCATTGGCATCCGGCAAAGGTGGTGGTGGGGCAGTGGGAATATGATGGTTTTTTTTAGGTAATTGAAATAATAAAAGACATAAATTTAGTATTTAATTAAATAGATATACATGTGACATGTTTTATTAGATGAATATGTGACATGTTTGTGAACCATTGGCATCTGGCAAAGGTGGTGGTGGGGCAGTGGAAATATGATGGTTTTTTTTAGGTAATTGAAATAATAAAATACATAAATGTAGTATTTAATTAAATACATTTAGACTCCTATCAATGTAAATTAGGATTCTCCAAATACGAAAAAAAGAGCATTGTCACACAGCAAATAGTTGTCATTTACTCAAAAACAAAACTAAAGAAAAAAAAAACTTACAACATCATCGTTGCTTAGCTCACCACCCCGATTCATTGTGTGAACCTCATGTTGTCCACTCAGCTTTAGTCGACAACAGGAAACCCACAATAAAGATGTCTGGCAATCTATGAAGCACGGGTGCATTTTCGGATTCAAGTGCAAGTGCGAGTGCGAGTGTGGATGTGGGACTTGACAATTTTTGAAAAAGTAGAGTGCAAATACGGTGATTAAAAAATTATTAAAAATATGTTTATTTTTATTTTCTATATATTTCTAAACATACTTTTTCATATTATATAAACATATACCAAATTTAAGAGTAATAATAAATAATAACTAAAATATGATGTTCATAAATTAAATATAACACACAAGTTTGAAGCTAAAACATTCCATGATGTTCGGAAATTAGCATACAATCCACAAGTTTGAAACTAAATTAAAATAAAAGATAATCAACAAGACAATCAAATACAACCTTCATCATCATTATCAAGATCAATAGCTTCACTTCACTTTCACTAGTAGTAATACTAGTGCTAGCATTCCCAATAATTATGACCTCCAACTCTGATTCATCAAGTGTAAGGGTAGCATTCTCAAGAATTTCAGCTCCTCCATGTATGTCATTGTCATTTCAAGAGTCTCCTGCAATATCCAACATCTTTGTTGCTGCATTTATGTACTCCTCATAACACCTTGACAAGAGTCGAAGATTAGAATGCACATATACCAAATTCTCAACACGTGCAAGAGCCATTTTGTTTCTTTTTAAGGAATGAATGAATTTGTATGTGCTCCAATTCCTTTCAGCACATGAGGATGAACAAGGTTATCCAAGAAGTTTAAGGGCAAGAGTTTGAAGCGTTGGTAATGAGAAGTCATGGTATTGCCACCAAACCAAAGGTTGTAAGGCCCACCTATCTGTCAAGGCATCTGGTAAAAGAAATCTCCCTCCGAAAAATGCAGCAAACTCGACTTTCACCATCCTTAATTCATTATCATCCTCAAAGTATCGCTCTAAACACATTGTTAGGACATATGTGATTCATGTTAGGAATATATGTCATCATATATTGGCTAATCCTTTGACAAAACGCACTTTACTTGTTATTGGATAGATTTAGAATGTGTTTAATGCTTCAAGGAACAAAGTTTCAAGTTCAAGTGTTAAAACTAGGCAAGTCTATCCAAGAATCAAGTGATGAAGTGCTAGTTTTTAAAACTCGACAGCTAGTATCTATTGAGGTTTAAAAAAAAATTTAAATCCAAAGCTCGACAGTTGCTCGATAGATAGGGTATCTATCGAGATTTATGAAAATTATATTTTCAGCTCTAATTTCATTCCACTCCATGAGTATGTATTTATGTTTTCTTTTCTCACAACCCTAAACAAATATAAGAATTATTTTAAGGGCTGTCACAGGTTGCACAGTTGCATGAGTGTGAAGCAAAGTGTTGTTCATGCAAATTATTACTAGAAACCTAATTTGCCCTAATTCTTCTTTCTCTTGAAAAAGCTGTTGTATTTGTACACTGTTGGGTTTTGTGACCAAGGAGTTTCGTGATCTTTATCATGTGATGAACTGAAAAACTTTGCAGCCAACATCCTTCTCAAGTTGGTGATTAAGTCGCGTACTGGGGTCCACGCATCTATTGGTTAGTCACGTACTAGCAGCCTTGAATTAAAAGGAGAGATTGTCACTACAAAATAAGTCCAATTGGGTATTGGAGTAAGGGTTCAACTGTAGGTTGGTATAAGGTAATGAGATTCCTTTACTTGTAACCACCTGTTGTGATAATAGTGAATTCTCGGGAGTGGTAACCTTAAAATCACTCGGTGGGATTTTTACCTTAGAGGTTTTTCCCATTCGAAAACAAATTACCTTGTCAACTTTATTTTTTGCTGCATTTTATTTTAGTTGGTGATTTGTTTGTGCTGCCACATATATTGCAAGTAAATTTTATTAATTAATAAATTTGACTAATTAATCAATTAATTCATCACAAGGGGTCAATATATTCTTGGCTTATCAAGTGGTATCACAGCAGACACACTTTGATTATGGTTTAATCTTTGCTGTATGATCCATTGACCCCTGTTTGTCATGGATAGAGGACAGTCACTCATTATACCTTCGTTATTTGATGGTACTAACTATGCATACTTGAAAGTAAGTATGAGAGCTTTCTTACAGTATTTAGATGAGAAAGTGTGGCAAGTTGTGGAGATAGGCTGGACCAAGTCGTAAGAAGCGCTAGCCGATTAAGATGATGCTAAGATCAAGGCGGCAAACTTCAACAATAGGGTGTTGAATGCTTTATTCAGTGCGGTCACAAATAAGGAGTTCAAGAAGATATCCTCCACTGAAACTATGAAGGAAGCATGGACCATTCTCTAAACAACCTATAAGAGAACTAAGGCTATCAAGGGCTTAAAGCTTCAGAGGCTCACTAGTAGCTTAAAAGAGATTAAGATCGAGGAAGATGAGTCATTTGATGAGTTCTATGCCAAGCTCAACGGCGTAGTGAACTCAGCTTTTAATATTGAGGAAACCATTCTTGAACCCAAGATTGTGAGAAAGATACTCAGATCTCAACCCGAGAGATTTCATGCCAAGATCACTGCTATTGAAGAATCAAAGGACATCGATAAAATTCCTTTAACAAAGCTGGTTGGCAACCTGCAGACCTATGAGTTAGGTTTGACAAAGATTGGGAAATCAAGTAAGAGTAAGAGCATGGCACTAAAGGCCAAGAATAGTGACGCGAATGAGTCTTTAGACGATGAAGATTCTAAAATGAAGTCCTACATTACTAAGCAATTCAAGAAGTTAATGAAGAATATCAATGCAAAGGGCTTTGACAACGACCGTTGGCAATCCAATTCTTCTTAGTCTAAATGCCAAGAAAAAGGGAAGAATGGTGATAGGAATGACGGTCAGTACACTGTTCCCTTAGGACCCAAGTATTTCAGGTGTCAAGGCTTTGGTCACATGAAACAAGGGTGCCTTACTTATCTCAAGTCCATCGGGAAGAGCAACGGACTTACTACTACTTTGAGCGATACTAAACCTGAGGATGATTTCGAAAATGAGGATGATAGAATCTTAAATGCTTTCACCGCCACTGCCACTATCAATCCCAAATGCTCAGTATGCAGAAATCTGGTTCCCATCGAAACGGTTTAGGGTATGATTTCTCTTCTCCTAATACTACTTCCTTTAGTACTACTGTTTTTGTTTCTCTTGCTACTAATGTTGAGTCTAAGAACAATGATGTTAAAACTATAATAGCTAGTGAGAACATAGAAAAAGGTAAATCTATCTTAAGAACACCCCCTAAGCTTGCTAAGAAAGAAACCAAAAACCCTAGGACTAAGAAGAGTAATCTCAAAAGTCTAATAAAAAAAAGCAGCATCTTTGTCATCATTATGAAGCAGCTGGACATACTCGACTTAATTGCAATAAGTAGCTAGCCACTCAACAGAGCAACAACATGGTATCATCGGGAAACCTGAGTCAGTTTCCATCCTCTCTTGCTTCTCTTGGAGATCTCCTCAAAGCCCTCATGTTCCTTTCGAACTTGAACGGTTGCAATTCTTCCCCCCCACTGCCGATTCAAGGGTACACTAAAAGGAAAGGTTCTTCTAAGGTGTGGAAGGAAAATACTCTAAGTGATTTAGTCACTTTTCTCTCTCTCCCTCTAATTTTTATGTTTGCATTACTTGTGTGTTTTGTTTTATTGTTTTGAGTCAGTCTAGTTTTTTATGCATTACTTTATTTAACATGTTTTTGTTTGTGTTTTTTCAGTTTTTCTTTATTTTGTTTTTCATTAAAAAAAATTGAAAAATCAGAAAAATACAAAAACAGTGTGTGTTTGTGTACATTGGTACTTATGTACCTTGAATAGCCAATAAATCAAAGTTTTCTAAACTTTGTATCTCTTGTAGCTTAGATAAGCATTTCTATGCACAATTAAGCAAGTGAGCTTTGTGGCTTGTGTTTGTGATGAGTAAGATTAAGTAATCTCTTGTACTTAACACTTGTATCACTTTTTTTGACGGGAAAGACTAAAAAGATCCTAAGTGAAAGGCATAAATAATCATCTCACCACTGTTGTCTATCAATTATGAAATAACATCTGTATGTTTCAAAATAACAAAAGTGCAATGTCAAAAGCTTAACATAATTAAGTATTTCTTTTCTCTCTCTTATATGCCCATGCATGATATGCTTAAAAGAAAATATGCAAAGAAAAATTAAAACAAAAAGAATCAAAATACTTTAAAATGTGATTGCAAGTGTGTATTCTAAGAGATGTGGGATTTATATAATGCACCTTGAAGGTAATAGTATCCATCATGCAGTTATGATCGTGTGTGAGTTAAATTGATTTGCTCATATCTCAAATCGTCATAACATGTAGACACTTATGCAATCTTATGATGTTTTTCACACACAACACGCAATATTCTTTGCTACTTTTGATACATATGCAGGTACAATGTAATTTGGCCATCACAAGGAATACATGTGTTAATGTATATCCACTAAAATATCTTGACTTGTTTTTAAAATATAAAATTGGTTAGACTTGTTTAGTGTGCGTGTGTATGTTTTGGATCTAAATGCTTCACATTTTTCTTGTTTAAGAGATGTTTTTGAGAGCTAAAATTGTTGTTTGGATTTTTAGTTGAGTAGTGTACTTGATTGCATTCATATCTGTGCTTTTCTCTTCTTGGAAAACTATTTTAAGTAATCTCGACAGCTTCTTAATACCTCTCGACAGCTAGGCTATCTATCGAGCTCTTTAGCTTCTTTTTATCGCAATCTCGATAGCTTCTCAATAGCTCCTCAATCCATCGAGAAAGTTTCTGTCTCCTTGAATAGATTCTCGATTCATCATGCCTCTTTTGTTGTGGACACCTCTGGATAGCTCCTCGATAGCTATTTCTCGTTTTTTAATTCTCGACACCTCTCGATCCATCGAGAAAATGGGAATTCTACATAAAGGGTCAACGCAATTTTCATTTCATTTCTCCTCGATCTCTCTCGATACTTTCTGACCTCTCACCTTCCCAAACATCTCTCTTTCACTCCAAACATCTTCCCCAAGTGTTCTTCAGTCTTTAGATCATTTCTTTTCTCTAGTAAGATTTTTTCTCATTCATTTCTTCATGCATTTCATCTTTCGTGACCTAACTTTTGGGGTTTGTTGAAAAATTTGGGATTTTTCAAAATTAAAGAGGTTTTTGCAAAATGTTGGGATGGATTTTATGTAATTGATCCTAAATGATCATGCATTACATCAAATTTGCATTATAATAATCTTTCATGCATTTTAGATGTGTGTTTACTTTGTTACAAACTTGTGTGCTAGTAGGTTTGGATTGGGCTCAACCCATGATGCTTTTAAGTTTGCATGTCACATGTTCATACATTTTTTACGCATACGTACCTTTATTTCTTTATATTCTTATATTTAATTTTTTTGGTGCTTTTCTGTTTGTCTCCTTCTCTCTCCTTCTTTCAGTCTACACCATGGCACCTAAGCTTAAATCCATTTTGTCTTGGAACCCTTTTCGTTCCGAGGCATCTTCCTCTGATCCTACTCCTTCTCATCTTTGCATCCATGATGAGAAAGCTCGTAAAGACTTCTCGAAGAACTTTTCCCAATGAGGCATTCATTCGGAACACCAAGTCATTTTGTCGGATTTCTCTAATGCTCGATTTTTGTTATCCTTCCTAAAGCATCTTACTATAGACTTCCCTTCTCACTTCATCCTCCCCCTCATTGATGCATATAGGGATACAACGATCCGTGATAAGCTCATCTTTCCTTTAACTATCATGAGGATTCTTCTTCATTTTTTTGTATCCTTTCTTGTTTTCGATCATTTTCCTATCATGTGTGCTATCGATTTGGTGACTATCAGACGGAGTGAGGCCCAGCTTTGATTGAAGCGGCCACAGACTAAGACGGGTACACCTCCAGCTTTTTTAGCTTCATCCACATCCGCTCCTTCTTCTACGGGCAGTGTGACTCTTGATGCGATCATGGCGTAGCTTCAGCGCATGGATGCTCGCCCTGACACCCTCAGCAATGAGTTGTGTTAGGTGAACACCTGTGTCAGATGTATTGCACGACAACAAGCTCGCCTTAGTGGCTTCATTGAGTCTTCCACTCCTTCTCCAGAGACTTCTGAGGATAAGGACGACGATGGTGGCTTTGATGACGGTGGTGATGAGGATGATGGTACTAACTCCTCCAGCGATGATAAGATGACTGCTTGAGTTACTTGCCTTTTGTCATTCACAACAAAAAGGGAGACTAGTTTTGGGGGAGAGTTAGTACATAGGAGATTTTTGTTAGGGGGAGTGTGTATACTTTGAGGGATGTAGTGAGGACTTTTTGCATCTTTACTTTTCTTTACTTTTTAGATACATTGTTCTTACTTTGTGATAAAAAACCTTGTCTTCTTTATTGATATATATATATATATATATATGATAAGGTTGTTATTATAGTTCTTTCACCTATCTCTTCATGTGTTGTTTCTTTTCTCTTTTTATGCACGTGCTTCTTATATATTTGTATGCTATCTTTTATTTTTGTTTTACATTAAGATGTTTTGATAAGTTTTGTTTAAAGTATTTCAAAATAATAGGTTGTCAAAGTCTTCCTTGCCATGATCTCTCTTTTTGCAAAGTTTTCAAGAGTTTGTGTTAGGATAAATTTTATTTTATATGTTTTTAAACCCCTTAAAACAACCAGATTAACCTAGTTATTTAGCTAAATTATTAACTTAGGTAAATTAAGCAGATCTAGGTTAACAAAAATATATCATATCATGCAAAGCAGCGAAAATATAAAAAACACAATGATATGATGACCCAAGAAAACCAAACCGGTAATAAACTTGGGGAGGATTTGACCTAGCTATCCTCAAGGTAAAATAACAAAACTTCTATGTAAGAATTGAAGTTTGTATAATAGCGACTTAAACCACTAACATCCTATTACTACCTTGAGTAAAACACTTACTATCACCACCCCATGATAGCTCCGAGTCCATGGAATACTTCTTTCCTTGGCCTTTGCAAAACACAAACACCCATGTTTGTGACTTTGAGATCTCACTCAAAGGTTTAGCAACACAAACTCTCCTATTTGTGACTCCAAGACCACCTTTGAAGGTTTACATCATCAATACCTTTGATGACTAGAGAAGGTAGCAACTTCTACAATTCCGGATCTTAAGATTCTTCAAGTAATAACATCGATAGAAGATATGAGAGAGCTTTTTAGGAACAAAACCCTAAATACAAAAGAGGCACACTCTTCTCTCTCTAAAAAACCTTATAAAAATGTGCTTAGGGTTTCTTTTATATAGTGGAAGAAGTAGATCTGAAACTCTAATCCTTAATGAGCTTGAACTACTGTTTGGGCCAACTTAAAATTTTGCAGATATGATTCTCGATCGGTCGAGCCTGTTTTTCGATCGGTCAAATCAAGCAGATTCTGAAATCTTCTTCCTGCAGCTTGTATATTCTTGTGTGTTCACGATTTGCCAATTGTTCTAAACTTTTAGAACCTAACATATTGTATTCAACAAGTGAGTATGAGTTGAGTGATTTATGATTTCTCTCATATGTTCATTTGTTTGTTAGGGTTTTGTCAAGGATTGCCAAAGGAGGAGATTGTTAGGAGATATGTGATTCATGTTAAGAATATATGTCATTATGTATTAGCTAATCTTTTGACAAAACGTACTTTACTTATAATTGGGTAGATCTAGGATGTGTTTAATGCTTCAAGGAACAAGGTTTCAAATTCAAGTGTTAAAGCCATGCAAGTTTATCCAAGAATCAAGTGATGAAGTGCTAATTTTTAAAACTCGACAGCTAGTATCTATTTAGGTTTAAAAAGTTGTTTAAGCCTAAAACTCGATAGCTGATCGATAGATAGGGTATCTATCGAAATTTATGAAAATCAGATTTTTAGCTCTAATTTCATTCCAATCCGTGAGTATGTGTTTAGGTTTCTTTTCTCACAACCCTAAACATATATAATGATTATTTTAAGGGTCATAACAAGTTGCACAGTTGCACGAGTGTGAAGCAAAGTGTTGTTCATGCAAATTGTGACCGGAAACCTAATTTGCCTTAGTTCTTTTTTCTCTTGAAGAAGCTGCTATGTTTGTACATCGTTGAGTTTTGTGACCAATGAGCTTCATGATCTTCATTGTGTGATGAAATGAAGAACTTTGCAGCCAATATCCTTTTCAAGTTGGGGATTAAGTCGCGTACTAGGATCTGCACTCTATTGGTTAGTCACATATTGGAAGTTGTGCATTAAAATGAAATATTGTCACTATAGAACAAGTCCAATTGGGTATTGGGGTAAAGGTTTAACTGTAAGTTGGTATAAGTTACTAGAATTCCTTTACTTGTAATCGCTTATTGTGATAATAGAAAATTCCCGGTAATGGTGACTTGAAAATCACCCGGTGGGGTTTTTACCTTGGAGGTTTATCCCATTCGAAAATAAATCACCTTGTCAACTTTATTTTCCGCTATATTTTATTTTAGTTGTTGATTTGTTTGTGCTGCCACATATATTGCATGTTAATGTGATTAATTAATAAACTTGGTTAATTAATCAATTAATTTATCACAAGGCATCAATACATTCTTGGCCTATCACACTTGCTCCTTTCCATAGAAATTTCATGATCTTGATATGGAGAGATGCATTTTAGATTTTCCGAAAGCCATTCAATGGAGTAATACCTAGTTAAAGATAAATAAAAAAAAACCATATATAGATGATGAAACGCGTGTTTTACTAAAAGGGGAAAACAATGAAAATAGAAAATGAAAGTACTTACTTAAGATTTAAGGAATGAGCCAAGCAATATAATGGTGTATAATTTTTAGTCTATCGATCAATGAGTATATCATATACTACATTAAAAATGAGCTATACTCATCATCTTCCAAGCCTTCAAGCTGATATATTACCACATTCACATTCTCTCTCGTTGAATCCCACATTTCATACACAAGATGAAAAAAAAGTTTATATGTGTCAGCTGCTCTTAGCATATCATAAATAGGTGTTGTGAATTCAAGGATATAATCAACAACATCCCACCAACGATCACTTAGAATCATATCTTTCACATTCTGAGCTTTTCTAACATCATTCTCCTTATAAGAAGCTTATTGGTCATTAATAGCCATGGCTTGAAGGAATCTTTTTTATCAACTTCAACCTTTTCAGCATTACAACAACCAAAGCAAATCTAGTATTAGCAACTTGGAGCGGTTTTGATGGACAAAATTCATTAAACATTACCAACCTCATTGAATGGTTCATGATAAAAACACATAAGAAGGATGCATCAACAGTAATATGAGTAATCCAACTACATTCCTCATATTAAACTTCATTCTTTTAAGTGTTTTTTGTTGAACAAATATTCTTCAAAACTAGATTGAGAGTGTGGACAACACGTGGTGTCCAAAATATTTTGGGAAACTCATCTTCAATTAGAGTTCAACAGACTTCATTACACTAGTATTATCAGTGATGATTTGGACAACTTTTTCATGTCCAATATCTTTTATAGCACCCTTCAACACCCCAGCAATAAAATGTTTGTTTTTGAACTCACCTAACCCATCAATTGCCTTTATAAACACTAGACCCCTATCTGATGCAGCCATAATTTTGTGGATTTAACTATCCATCAAAAACTATACTTACACCATTTGCAAGCCAAGAGTCCTTAATTGGTTTCAAAAGTCTTTCAACATTAGCTTTTTCTTTTTACAAAAGTGTTGTTCCCAAGGCATTGTATCTAGGAGGAACATAACCCAAAATGTTATGGGTAGTAGCATATGCTTAAGAGCTACGATAATTTGGGTTCCTTGCAAAGTAAAATGGAAGCTCACTGGTATAAAACATCCCAGCAATTGTACTATCTAATTCGTGTCTAGCATTATTTTGGAATGCTCTCTCCAAAGGAGAATTCGCAGTCACCTTCCTCCTCCATTGCACACATAAGAACTAAAATACAAATAAAAGAGTAGTCTTGCTTGAAGATTCAATCTCTTATTTCTTGGTTTATCCTATTGGTTTTTAATGATTAAGAAGTTTATTTTCTTCTAAAGTTGTATAAAACAACAAAAGCATATGAAATAATTTTTTTAATGGTCATGCTAACGGAGGCAAAGGTTAACAATCTATTTTAGAAAAATTTTAATATTACTTTTATGGGAAATCGAAAAAAACTGTCAAAACATTACTCACTTTTTTTTTTCTTTTCCTATAAAAACTTTTTTTTGAATGAATTATTAATCATTGCCTTAAGGTCATCCCGTAGCATTTTTTTTTTTTTTTTTAAGAATTGGTTTATGTTAAAAGGTGATTGCATGTATTTTTTTTACTATTTAATAGAAAATATATTATGTTAACTTTAAATTTTGCGTTCATGACACTAAGATACACGTGAGAGTATTATATTATATGTTAGTGAATATATATATGAGAATGATGGTAGATGCCCCTAGAGGATAAAGCATTAGAGTGACAGCTATACCTTTGAAAGGTGATCTTGGGAGTAGAGAAAAAGAGTTGGAATGTTTGGAGAAGCCTGTCTCAAAATGCCCATCCACAATTGTAGTGGATGGCTTTCATCTCTCTCTTTCTTTCTTTCTTTTTCCTTTTTTTTTTTTTTTTTTTTTGTATATCATTATTGCTTTTGAAATATTGATAAGCTTTTGTTGTGTCTATTGCAGTGTTGCTATTTTTTCTCTCTGATGGTTGTTCAGATATTTTTCTTTTGTGAAATAATCTTAACAGATTTTCTTGTTCAATGGTTTAGTTTTTTTTTTCCTAGTAATTCAATTGTTGTAACAATGGAGAGGAAGATTCAAATCTGGATTCTCTTATAAAGGAAACCAAGTTATATTACTTACAAGACTTTTTATTGTTTTAATTTATTTTAAAAGCACTCAATTAAAGTACTAAAATTATATGGATAAATATCAATAAAGGTCTTTCTACAGTGTCTCCAATGTTTTTAAGGTAAGATTCCCCAGACTGGATTTAAGAGCCCAAATCTCCCTAATACAAAAACTATATATATATATATATATATATATGTGCGCGCGCGCGCTGGGCCCAATAAGCTCAAAGTTTACTCATCTCACAAATGAGGCGTAGAGCCTATGGCACTCCGTGTTAAATCTTATGAGCCCCATTCCCATAAAATGGGCAACCCAAAGAATTAAATGGGCCATCAAAATATAAGGCCCAAGTTCTGTCTCAAGCACAAAATGGGAACCCAAGGAAACTAAAGCCGACTGAGAGTAAAATAAAAGGGCAAGAAAAATGGAGCAAAAAAAGGAATGGAGTGACCAAATCTGGACCTGTTGGATGCTAACAAAGAAAATCAATCCAGAAAATTCAAAAACCCATTCTTATAATTTCTAATCCGACTATCTTATAACTGGTCATGGGAAAAGATCCAACACCTATATTTTCTCCACTCTACAACATATTGGGAAATCAGAAAGGCTAATCGATCGGTTATCAAAAAAGAAAAAGAAAAAGGAAATCAGAAAGGAACATCATTTGCATAGGTTTTGACCAAAGCTCGGAAAAGCTATGGTCAAAACTCCAAAAGGACTTAGAAACTTGCCATTTCTCTCATCTTCTCTAGTAGCTACGTTAGAAGCATACGATTTGTTTGTTTTGGCGGATAATATTTTCTACATTTTCTAGTGTTTGATACTATGATATATTAGAAAAATCTAGTTAACAAGAAACTTCTGGTATAGTTAACAAAACATAATGAAATTTGGCAAAATATAACTTTTCTGGTCTAAAAACTGAAGCTGCGGGAGTTAAAACATTTTTCGTGTAAGAGCAAGGAAGGTGGAAGAGCAATGGATGAGAAAGAAAAAGCAAAGAGAAAAGTGTACTTATTTTTGAGATTAGAGATAGATATAAAATATTATAAATAAGATAATAAATGAGATCTTAATGAGAATATTAATATTAATGAATGTATTTTTTTGATCGTTTGATCTACTTAAATTCAATGGTTTAAAAAATGTGTAACTTTTTAAATCAAAATTTGAGTTAGTTGGAGGTTTCTATTTGGCAATATGAACCATGACGTAGTTCTAATAACATCATGATCAACCACATCTATCGAATTTCTAGTTTGTAAAAAAGAAAAAAAAAAGGGATTGTTTGGATTTAAATATTACCATACTTAGCCTTAAAAATTTAGTAATAATTTGGCACTAAAATTGAATCTTTGAAAGAGAGTTACAATTTTAACAATGTGAAAAGACCTTATGATTTATTGAAAAAGGAACATATGGATAACCTTTAACTTCACTCAACTAATTTTCTCCCTCTCAATCTTCTTCCTCTAAATCCCTAACACATCTCCACTACACTCCATCATCGTGTCTCTAAACCAGCTCTGTATCTTCGGTACATCAACACTACAAACTCTCCTTTCTTCCTGCCCAAGTTACCTTGTGAACCTAATTTGATGACCAGTAGCAGAGTCAAACAAATTTATTGGGCAAGATATTTATAGTTTTCAAATCCAAATTACACACACATAAGTATAATTTTCTTGTATATCTGAAAAATTCATCATGTATTGGCTTCATAAAATTCAAGACAAATATTTCATTTCTTTAAAAATTAATATAATTATGAATGAAAAGTTTTAAATTTAAAATTAGTTTGCTGAACCAAAAATTTTTCAATTCAAACGGTATTCCCATTTTTTGTAACTCAATGATAAAAAAAGAAAAAAAAACGTTTTCATACCTTTTTATATATTAAAAATGATAAAATAAATTCAAAAAAGAATAATTTATAACATATATGACATAAAAAACTATAAAAACTTATACTGCTTAGATTATTAGTATTTGGCGGTGCTCTAGATCTATGACATGTGAAACAGTCAAACCCTTATCTATTGATTATAAACCATGTGTTATATTAAGATCAATACAGATTCAATCAAAAACAAAATAAAAGATCAATGTAGATCTCAGTTTAATCATCCTACTTTTTAATCTAGGGATGGCAATGGGGCAGGGCGTGGCCAAAAGATGCGATCTTTGTCCCCGCCCCGCATGGTTTTGTCTTGCCTCATCCTCGCCCCATCTCGCATGGTTTTGTCTTGCCCCATCCTCGCCCCGCCTTGCATGATGGGAAAAACTATCTCACCTCATCCTTGCCCCTTGGGGCCCTGCTCTACCCCGTAAAAACTGTACTTTTTGTTAATTTGCCTTACAATTAGTACAATTTTTTTAATAAAACCTATTTCATTAATAAAAATATACTTGAAATTACAACTAAATTTATCCCATCAAATCAAATCAATTTTTAGAAAAAATTGAATAATATATCTAAGCATCTAACAAGAAAATCACAAAAAAAAAAAAAAAACCTCATAATATAACACATAACAAAATAAGACAGAGAACCATATTAGATAGAATAAAATAAGCTAATATTGATATGTTATTTAAATAATATGGTTTTAGAGTATGAAAATTTTACAATTATAACCCTTAGCAACTCGGGCGGGGCAGGGACCGGGGCGGGGTGAGTCTAAAAAGTCTAAACCCATCCCTACCCCGCCACGTGGTGCGGGTCTAAAATTTTGCCATATCCCGGCCCCATCACCTTTGCGGGCAGGAAAAACTCACGCGAGGGGAAGCGGGGAGTGGTGAGTTAAGTGGAGCGGGGCAAAATTGTCATCCCTAGTTTAATTATCGTACTGTTTAGGAATATTTAAATATCTTCATAACTGATTGAGTAAGGACAAATGATTTGAAGTAATAATTTTTAATTGTGATAAATTCAAATCACTTACCAAATTAATTAACCACGTGCTAAATAATACAGTAATTATATTAGTTGCAATTGTTAAGTCAAGCTAGTATTTCTTTAATGACAAGAGAGAGAACAAGCTACGTGAGAATGCATGCTAATATGAAATCACATGAAGTTTACCTGCATGCACGTGAAATCACATGCTATGCATTTTGTGTGAAGTTGAAAATGAAATGCTGTTAACATTGCCATATCGAAAGACAATGAGAATCTTTTGGTCATTTACTTTAATGGAAGCTTTGTTCTTTTTATATCAAAGCTTGAATTACGTGGAAGCATGACGTAATTACAATAACGTCATCAACGATGACTCAGGAATGTCTGTAACGTTCTGTACACGTCTTTAACTCTTTATGATATGTACTAATTAATTGAATGTTATGAACTTATAAAAGAGGTTTCTTTTTTATTTTAACATAAAAATGTTTTTCTTCTTTTAAAAAAGAAACACATACTGATTAAAGTTTTTTTCTGTTTTTTTTTTTTTTGTTGGGACAGGAGGGATAAGTGCATCTCTAACAGTTTCTTTAAATTTTTGTATTGTTTGAAGAGTGAACAGTTTATTTTACCTTTTATGTATCTATTTTTTCAATACACCTTTTCAACAATATCTGTTTTTTTCTCTATCACATTTAAATATTATTCTTCATTATTTCTTTAATATTTCTTTTCAATCTCTTTTATTATTCTAATTTTTAATGAAAAGTGTTACGTTTTTATATTTTACAATATTTCATAATAAATCATATGTGATAAGTTATTACTGATTTTAATTTGAACACATCATTTAAATTTTTTTTTCCATCAGTATTAGTTAATAACAACTTATCACTTAAGATTTATTGTGAAAATATTGTAGTAATATTTTTCGATTTTAATTTTTAATTTTTAATTTTATTTTTCCCTTATATCTTTTTTTTTTCATCCACACGTTTCTTTCTTTTCCTCTTTTTTCTCCACCACACCTTTCGATTATCTCTATCTCACTTTTCTTTTTTCTTTTGTTCTCTAGTACTCTCTGGAACTCTCTTCACTTTCCTTTTTTTTTTTTTTCTTTTCTTCTCTTCGTCTACTTCAGAGCATTCAAGAAGCTCTCTCTTTCTTTCTCTCTCTCACACAAACAAATTCTCTCTCATACACACATAGATCACTGGTAGAGAAGTAGAGATCAGTGTTCTACATGGTTTTTTTTTTTTTTTTTTTGTTCTGGTTTGATTTATTTTATTTTATTTTTCAGATTTTATTAGACTTATGAGAAAGATTGTTTTTGTGTTTCAAATCTATTGGGTTTTGTGTTTTTGTTTTGATTGTGGTATTTTTAGTTTGTAACCATTGAGATAGAGAAGCAAGAGAGAGTAAACGAAAGAGAAAAGGAACGAGAGAGAAAGAATTATTTTTTTATTCAACCGGATATTATTTTAAGGGAGGATATTATTTAGAGCATCTACAGTAATTGCTAAAGTGCTCTCCATCCCTAGAGAGCTATTGTAGCAAATCTTTAAAAAAAAAAAATGGAGATAGAGAGCTGTTGGAGGGGTTTTTTTTGTTGGGTTTGCTCTCCATAATTGGTTTTAGAGAGCATATTGGAGATGCTCTAAAAGAGTCAAACCGTTTGAAGTTTTGAAAAATTAAAATGCCCTCTTAAGAATTATTGAAGAAAGAGAAATATGAACAACCTTTAGAAAAATTAAAAAGAATAAATAGCAAATCATTGAACAAAACAAATTTTTTCAATTACATGAGAAACAATATTCCATATGGAGAGAGAGGTTCAAGTTACAATTGGTGTAACTATAAAAAGTTACACATTTTCTAAATCATTAAATTTAAGAAGATCAAACGGTCAAAAAAATGCATTCATTAATATTAATATTCTCATTAAGATCTCATTTATTATCTTATTTATGACATTCTATATCTATCTCTAATCTCAAAAATAGGTACACTTTTCTCTTTACTTTTTCTTTCTCATCCATTGCACGTTTCACTATCCTCCATTGCTCTTCCACCTTACTTGCTCTTACACGAAAAACTGTTTTTACTCCCGCAGCTTCAGTTTTTAGACCAGAAAAGTTATATTTTGCCAAATTCCATTATGTTTTGTTAACTAGACCAGAAGTTTCTTGTTAACTAGATTTTTCTAATATATCATAGTATCAAACACTAGAAAATGTAGAAAATATTATCTGCCAAAACAAACAAATCGTACGCTTCTAACGTAGCTACTAGAGAAGATGAGAGAAATGGCAAGTTTCTAAGTCCTTTTGGAGTTTTGACCATAGCTTTTCCGAGCTTTGGTCAAAACCTATGCAAATGATGTTCCTTTCTGATTTCCTTTTTCTTTTTCTTTTTTGATAACCGATCGATTAGCCTTTCTGATTTCCCAATATGTTGTAGAGTGGAGAAAATATAGGTGTTGGATCTTTTCCCGTGACCAGTTATAAGATAGTCGGATTAGAAATTATAAGAATGGGTTTTTGAATTTTCTGGATTGATTTTCTTTGTTAGCATCCAACAGGTCCAGATTTGGTCACTCCATTCCTCTTTTTGCTCCATTTTTCTTGCCCTTTTATTTTACTCTCAGTCGGCTTTAGTTTCCTTGGGTTCCCTTTTTGTGCTTGAGACAGAACTTGGGCCTTATATTTTGATGGCCCATTTAATTCTTTGGGTTGCCCATTTTATGGGAATGGGGCTCTTAAGATTTACCACGGAGTGCCATAGGCTCTACGCCTCATTTGAGATGAGTAAACTCTGAGCTTATTGGGCCCAATACATGCAGCCACATATATATATAGATTTGGGCTCTTACATCCAGTCTGGGGAATCTTACCTTAAAAACATTCGAGACACTGTAGAAAGACCTTTACTGATATTTATCCATATAATTTTAGTACTTTAATTGAGTGCTTTTAAGAATAAATTAAAACAATAAAAAGTCTTGTAAGCAATATAACTTGGTTTCCTTTATTAGAGAATCCAGATTTGAATCTTCCTCTCCATTGTTACAACAATTGAATTACTAGGGAAAAAAAATTAACTAAACCACTGAACAAGAAAATCTGTTAAGATTATTTCACAAAAGAAAAATATCTGAACAACCATCAGAGAGAAAAATAGCAATACTGCAATAGACACAACAAAAGCTTATCAATATTTCAAAAGCAATAATGATATACAAAAAAAAAAGAAAAAAAAAAAAAAAAAAGAAAGAGAGAGATGAAAGCCATCCACTACAATTGTGTATGGGCATTTTGAGACAGGCTTCTCCAAACATTCCAACTCTTTTTTTCTACTCCCAAGATCACCTTTCAAAGGTATAGCTGTCACTCCAATGCTTTATCCTCTAGGGGCATCTACCATCATTCTCATATATATATATATATATATATATATATATATATATATATATATATCACTAACATATAATATAATACTCTCACGTGTATCTTGGTGTCATGAATGCAAAATTTAAAGTTAGCATAATATATTTTCTATTAAATAGTAAAAAAATTACACACAATCACCTTTTAACATAAACCAGTTTTTTTTTTTTTTTTTCAAAAAAGGGAAATGCTACGGGATGACCTTAAGGCAATGATTAATAATTCATTCAAAGAAAGTTTTTATGGGAAAAGAATAAAAAAGTGAGTAATGTTGTGATAGTTTTTTTTTCTATTTCCCATAAAAGTAATATTAAAATTTTCCTAAAATAGATTATTAACCATTGCCCCCGTTAGCATGACCCTTAAAAAAATTATTTCATATGCTTTTGTTGTTTTATACAACTTTAGAAGAAAAGAAAATTCTTAATCATTAAAAACCAATAGGATAAACCAAGAAATAAGAGACTGAATCTTCAAGCAAGACTACTCTTTTATTCGTATTTTTGTTCTTATGTGTGCAACGGAGGAGGAAGGTGATTGCGAATTCTCCTTTGGAGAGAGCATTCCAAAACAATGCTAGACACGAATTAGATAGTACAATTGCTAGGATGTTTTATACCAGTGGGCTTCCACTTTACTTTGCAAGGAACCCAAATTATCGTAGCTCTTAAGCATATGCTGCTACCCATAACATTCTGGGTTATGTTCCTTCTGGATACAATACCTTGGGAACAACACTTTTGCAAAAAGAAAAAGCTAATGTTAAAAGACTTTTGAAACCAATTAAGGACTCTTGGCTTGCAAATGGTGTAAGTATAGTTTTTGATGGATGGTCAAATCCACAAAATTATGGCTGCATCAGATGGGGTCCAGTGTTTATAAAGCAATTGATGAGTCAGGTGAGTTCAAAAACAAACATTTTATTGCTGGGGTGTTGAAGGATGCTATAAAAGAGATTGGACATGAAAAAGTTGTCCAAATCATCACTGATAATGCTAGTGTGATGAAGTCTGCTGGAACTCTAATTGAAGGTGAGTTTCCCAAAATTTTGGACACCATGTGTTGTCCACGCTCTTAATCTAGTTTTGAAGAATATTTGTTCAACAAAAAACACTAAAAAGAATGAAGTTTTATATGAGGAATGTAGTTGGATTACACGTATTACTGTTGATGCATCCTTCTTATGTGTTTTCATCATGAGCCATTCAATGAGGTTGGTAATGTTTAATGAATTTGTCCATCAAAACTGCTCCAAGTTGCTAATACTAGATTTGCTTTGGTTGTTGTAATGCTGAATAGGTTGAAGTTGATAAAAAAGATTCCTTCAAGCCATGGTTATTAATGACCAATGAGCTTCTTATAGGGAGAATGATGTTAGAAAAGCTCAAAAGGTGAAAGATATGATTTTAAGTGATCGTTGGTGGGATGTTGTTGATATATTCTTGAATTCACAAAACCTATTTATGATATGCTAAGAGTAGCTGACACAGATAAACTTTGTCTACATCTTGTGTATGAAATGTGAGATTCAACGATAGAGAATGTGAATGTGGTAATATATCGGCATGAAAGCTTGGAAGATGATGAGTATAACTCATTTTTTAATGTAATATGATATACCCATTGATCGATAGACTAAAAATTATACACCATTACATTGCTTTGCTCATTCCTTAAATCCTAAGTAAGTACTTTTATTTTCTATTTTCCTTGTTTTCCCCTTCTAGTAAAACACGCGTTTTATCATCTATATTTGGTATTTTTTTTATCTTTAACTAGGTATTACTCCATTGAATGGCTTTCGGAGAATCTAAAATGCATCTCTCCATATCAGGATCATGAAATTTCTATGGAAGGGAGCAAGTGTGATAGGCCAAGAATATATTGATCCCTTGTGATAAATTAATTGATTAATTAGCTAAGTTTATTAATTAATCAAATTAACATGCAATATATGGCAGCACAAACAAATTATCAACTAAAATAAAATGTAGCGTAAAATAAAGTTGACAAGGTGATTTATTTTCGAATGGGAAAAACCTCCAAGGTAAAAACCCCACCGGGTGATTTTAAAGTCACCACTCCCAGGAATTCAATATTATCACAACAAGCGATTACAAGTAAAGGAATCCTAGTATCTTATACTAACCTACAATTGAACCTTTACCCCAATACCCAATTGGACTTGTTTTGTAGTGACAATCTTTCATTTTAATACATGACTTCCAATACGTGATTAACCAATAGAGCGCGGATCCCAGTACGCGACTTAATTACCAACTTGAAAAGGATATTGGCTGCAAAGTTCTTCATTTCATCACACAATGAAGATCACGAAGCTCATTGGTAACAAAACCCAACGGTGTACAAACACAGCAACTTCTTCAAGAGAAAGAAGAACTAGGACAAATTAGGTTTCCGGTCACAATTTGCATGAACAACACTTTGCTTCACACTCGTGCAACTGTGCAACTTGTGACGGCCCTTAAAATAATCCTTATATATGTTTAGGGTTGTGAGAAAAGAAACCTAAACACGTCCTCACGGATTGGAATGAAATTAGAGCTAAAAATTTGATTTTCATAAATTTCGATAGATACCCTATCTATCGAGCAGCTGTCGAGCTTTAGGCTTAAAAAACTTTTTAAACCTAAATAGATACTAGCTGTCGCGTTTTAAAAATTAGCACTTCATCACTTGATTCTTGGATAAACTTGCATGGCTTTAACACTTGAACTTTAAACCTTGTTCCTTGAAGCATTAAACACATCCTAGATCTACCCAATTATAAATAAAGTACGTTTTGTCAAAAGATTAGCCAATACATGATGACAAATGTTCTTAATATGAATCACATATGTCCTAACAATCTCCTCCTTTGGCAATCCTTGACAAAACTACAACAAACAAATGAACATATGAGAGAAGTCATAAATCACTCAACTCATACTCACTTGTTGAATACAATATGTTAGGTTTTAATAGTTTAGAACAATTGGCAAATCGTAAACACACAAGAACATACAAGCTGCAGAAAGAAGATTTCAGAATCTGCTTGGTTCGACCGATTGAGAAACAGGCTCGACCGAACGAGAATTGTATCTGTAGATTTTTAAGTTGGCCTAAACAGTAGTTCAAGCTCATTAAGGATTAGGGTTTCAGATCTACTTCTCCCACTATATAAAGAAAACCCTAAGCACATTTTTATAAGGTTTTTAGAGAGAGAGAGTGTGCCTCTTTTGTATTTAGGGTTTTGTTCTTGAAAAGCTCTCTCATATCTTTTACCGACATTATTACTTGAAGAATCTCAAGATCCGGAGTTGTAGAAGTTGCTACCTTCTCTAGTTATCGAAGGTGTTGATGATGTAAACCTTCAAGGGTGTCTTGGAGTCACAAACAGGAGATTTTGTGTTGCTAAACCTTTGAGTGGGATCTCAAAGTCACAAACGTGGGTGTTTGTGTTTTGCAAAAGCCAATGAAAGAAGTAGTCCATGGACTCGGAGCTATCATGGGGTCGTGGTAGTAAGTTTTTTACTCAAGATAGCAATAGGATGTTAGTGGTTTAAGTCGCTATTGTACAAACTTCAATTCTTTCATAGAAGTTTTGCTGTTTTACATTGAGGATAGCTAGGTCAAATCCTCCCCAAGTTTATTACCGGTTTGGTTTTCTTGGGTCATCATATCATGTGTTCTTTATATTTCCGCTGCTTTGCATGATATGATATATTTTTGTTAACGTAGATCTGCTTAATTTACCTAAGTTAATAACTTAGCTAAATAGGTTAATCTGGTTGTTTTAAGGGGTCTAAAAACGTACAAAATAAAATCTATCCTAACACAAACTCTTAAAAAACTTTGCAAAAAGAGAGATCATGGCAAGGAAGACTTTGACAACCTATTATTTTGAAACACTTTAAACAAAACTTATCAAGGCACCTTAGTATAAAACAAAAATAAAAGATTGCATACAAATATATAAGAAGCATGTGCATAAAGAGAGAAAAGAAACAACACATGAAGAGATAGGTGAAAGAACTGTAATAACAACCTCATCATATATATATATATATATCTCTCAATAAAGAATACAAGGTTTGCTATCACAAAGTAAGAACAATGTATCTAAAAAGTAAAGAAAAGAAAAGATACAAAAAGTCCTCACTACATCCCTCAAAGTATACACACTCCTCCTAACAAAAATCTCCTATGTACTAACTCTCCCCCTAAATACATAACTACTCGCATACCCAAAACTACTCTCCCTTTTTGTCGTGAATGACAAAGGGCAAGTAACTCAAGCAGTCATCTCATCATCGCTGGAGGAGTTAGTACCATCATCCTTATCACCACCATCATCAGAGCTACCATCGTCATCCTTATCCTCAGAATTCTCTGGAGAAGGAGTGGAAGACTCAACGAAGCCACCAAGGTGAGCTTGTTGTCATGCAATACATCTGACACAGGTGTTCACCTGACACAACTCATTGCTGAGAGTGTCAAGGCGAGCATCCTTGCGCTGAAGCTATACCATGATCGCATCAAGATCACACTGCCCGTAGAAGAAGGAGTGGATGTGGATGAAGTGAAGAAGCTGGAGGTGTCCCCGTCTTAGTCTGTGGCTGCTTCGGTCAAAGCTAGGCCACTCCGTCTGACAGTCGCCACATCGATGGCACACATGATAGGGAAATGATCGGAAATAAGAAATGATAGAAAAAAAATGGAGAAGAATCCTCGTGTAGTTGAAGGAAAGATGAACTTATCACGGGTCGCTGTATCCCTATATGCATCTATGAGGGAGAGGATGAAATGAAAAGGGAAGTCTATAGTAAGATGCTCTAGGAGGGATAACAAAAATCGAGCACAAGGCTCTGTGATAGAGTTATAGTGAGACAAGGATGTAGAAAAAAAGTTATCACCATGTTAAAAAACCTCGGACTTTTAGCAAAAGCTGAGCAACGAGTGTTCTGACTATCACCCCAAACAGAAGGAGTCTCACAAAACAGTGACATAAGCTCTTCTTTAGAACAATCTTAAGACGCTTACAACCTGGTAGTCGGGATGCACCACCTTCGAGACATGAAGCACCTCGAATACAATATCTAGAGTGACCATAATGCGTGACCTCGAATGCGAGTAGAAAAATTAAGTACTGAATAATCAAATCCGTGCTATTGGAGTAAACCTTGTATGATCACAAAAGGACAAGTGACCAGGACACCACACAGTGATTTCCAATCCCTACTGTAGATGACAGTGGGTAGGTCAGCATTAGAGAAATCCGACACAAACGACTTGGTGTTTCGCATGAATGCCTCGTTGGGAAAAGTTCTCCGAGAAGTTCTTACGGGCTTTCTCATCACGGATGCAAAGATGAGAAAGGAGTAGGATCAGAGGAAGATGCCCGAAACGAAAAGGGTTCCAAGACAAAGTGGATTTAAGCTTAGGTGCGATGGTGCGACTGAAAGAAGGAGAGCAAATGAGACAAACAGAAAAGCACCAAAACAATTAAATATAAGAATAAAAAAAAAATGAAGGTACGTATGCATAAAAAATGTATGAACATGTGACATGCAAACTTAAAAGTATCATGGGCTGAGCCCAATCCAAACCTACCAGCACACAAGTTTGCAACAAAATAAACACATCTAAAATGCATGAAACATTATTATAATGCAAATGTGATGCAATGCTGATCATTTAGGATTAATTATACAAAATTTATCCCAAAATTTTGCAAAAACTCTTTAATTTGAAAAATCCCAAATTTTTCAACAAACTCCAAAAGTTAGGTCACAAAAGATGAAATGCATGAAGAAATGAATGAGACAGAATCTTACCAGAGAAAAGAAATGATCTAAAGACCGAAGAACACTTGGGGAAGAGGTTTGGAGTGAAAGAGAGATGTTTGGGAAGGTGAGGGTTAGAAAGTATCGAGAGAGATCGAGGAGAAATGAATGAAAATTGCGTTGACCCTTTATATAGAATTCTCATTTTCTCGATGGATCGAGAGGTGTCAAGAGGTGTTGATAATTAAAAAACGAGAATAGCTATCGAGCTAACTAATCGAGGAGCTATCCAGAGGTGTCCACAACAAAAAAGGCTTGATGGATGAGAATCTATCGAGCATCTATTGAGAAGACAAAAACTTTCTCGATGGATTGAGGAGCTACCGAGATTGCGATAGAAAGAAGCTAAAGAGCTCAATAGATAGCCTAGCTGTCCAGAGGTATCAAGAAGCTGTCGAGATTACTTAAACAAATTTTCCAAGAAGAGAAAATCACAGATATGAATGCAATCAAGTACGCTACTCAACTAAAAATCCAAACAACAATTTTAGCTCTAAAAAAACATCTCTCAAACAAGAAAAATATGAAGCATTTAGATCCAAAACATACCCACGCACACTAAACAAGTCTAACCAATTTTATATTTTAAAAACAAGTCAAGATAGTTTAGTGGGTATACATTAACACTTGTATTCCTTGTGATGACCAAATTACATTGTACCTGCATATGTATCAAAAGTAGCAAAGAATATTATGTTGTGTGTGAAAAATATCGCAAGATTGCATAAGTGTCTATATGTTATGACGATTTGAGATATGAGCAAATCAATTGAACTCACACATGATCATAACTGCTTGATGGAGACTATTACCTTCGAGGTACATCCTATAAATCCCACATCTCTTAGAATACACACTTGCAATCACATTTTAAAGCATTTTGATTCTTTTTGCTTTAATTTTTCTTTTAAGCATATCATGCATGGGCATATAAGAGAGAGAAAAGAAACACTCAATTATGTTAAGCATTTGACATTGCACTTTTGTTATGCTGAAGCATACAGATGTCATTTCACAATTGGCGGGCAACAGTGGTGAGATGGTTATTTATGCCTTTCTTAGGATTTTTTTAGTCTTTCCCGTCAAAAAGAGTGATACAAGTGTCAAGTACAAGAGATTACTTAATCTTACTCATCACAAACACGAGCCACAAAGCTCACTTGCTTAATTGTGCATAGAGATGCTTATCTAAGCTACAAGAGATATAAAATTTAGAAAACTTTGATTTATTGGCTATTCAAGGTACATAAGTACCAATGTACACAAACACACATGTTTTTGTATTTTTCTGATTTTTCAAAATTTTTTATATTTTTTATGAAAAACAAAATAAACAAAAACTGAAAAAACAAAAACAAAAACATGTTAAACAAAGTAATGCATAACAAACTAGACTGCCTCAAAACAATAAAGCAAAGCACACAAGTAATGCAAACACAAAAAATTAGAGGGAGAGAGAGAAAAGTGACTAAATCACTTAGAGCCTTTTCCTTCCACACCTTAGAAGAACCTTTCCTTTTAGTGTACCCTTGAACTGGCGTGGGGAGGAAGAATTGCAACCGTTCAAGTTCGAAAGAAACATGAGGGCTTTGAGGAGATCTCCAAGAGGAGCAAAAAAGGATGGAAACTGACTCAGGTTTCCTGATGAGACCATGTTGTTGCTCTGTTGAGTGGCTAGCCACTTATTGCAATTAGGTCAAGTATGTCCAGCTGCTTCATAATGATGACAAAGATGCTGCTTTTTTTATTAGACTTTTGAGCATTACTTTTCTTAGTTCTAGGGTTTTTGGTTTCTTTCTTAGCAAGCTTAGGGGGTGTTCTTAAGATAGATTTACCTTTTTCTATGTTCTCACTAGCTATTATAGTTTTAACATCATTGTTCTTAGATTCAACATTATTAGCAAGAGAAGCAAAAACAGTAGTACTAGAGGAAGCAATATTAGGAGAAGAGAAATCATACCCTAAACCGTTTCGATGGGAAGTAGATTTCTGCATACTGAGCATTTAGGATTGACAGTGGCAGTGGTGGTGAAGGCATTTAAGATTCCATCATCCTCATTTTCAGAATCATCCTCAGGTTCAGTGTCGCTAAAGTAGTAGAAATTGCGTTGCTCTTCCCGATGGACTTGAGATAAGTAGAGCACTCTTGTTTCATGTGACCGAAGCCTTGACACTTGAAACACTTGGGTCCTCAGGGAACAGTGTACAGACCGTCATTCCTATCATCTTTCTCACCTTTTTATTGGCTCTTAGACTAAGAAGAACTGGATTACCTACGGTCGTTGTCAAAGCCCTTTGCATTGATATTCTTCATGAACTTCTTGAATTGCCTAGTAATGTAGGACTTCATTTTAGAATCTTCATCGTCTAAAGACTCATTCGTGTCACTATTCTTGGCCTTTAGTGCCATGCTCTTACTCTACTTGATTTCCTAATCCTTGTCAACATAACTCATAGGTCTGCAGATTGCCAACTAGCTCTATTAAAGGAATTTTATCGATGTCCTTTGATTTTTCAATAGTAGTGATCTTGGCATGAAATCTCTCGGGTAGAGATCTGAGTATCTTTCTCACAATCTTGGGTTCAAGAATGGTTTCCTCATGATTAAAAGTTGAGTTCACTATGTCGTTGAGCTTGGTATAGAACTCATCAAATGACATCCTCCTCGATCTTAATCTCTTTAAAGCTACTAGTGAGCCTCTGAAGCTTTAAGTCCTTGATAGCCTTAGTTCTCTTATAGGTAGTCTAGAGAATGGTCCATGCTTCCTTCGTAGTTTCAGTGGAGGATATCTTCTTAAACTCCTTATTTGTGACTGCACTGAATAAAGCATTCAACGCCCTGTTGTTGAAGTTTCCGCCTTGATCTTAGCATCATCTCAATCGGCCGGCGCTTCTTTCGACTTGGTTCAGCCTATCTCCACAACTTGCCACACTTTCTCATCTGAAGACTGCAAGAAAGCTCTCATGCTTACTTTCTAGTATGCATAGTTAGTACCATCAAATAACGGAAGTATTATGAGTGACTGTTCTCTATCCGTGACAAACAGGGGTCAATGGATCACACAGTAAGATTAAACCCTAATCAAAGTGTGCCTGCTTGATACCACTTGATAAGCCAAGAATGTATTGACCCATTGTGATGAATTAATTGATTAATTAGCTAAGTTTATTAATTAATAAAATGTACTTGCAATATATGTGGCAGCACAAACAAATCACCAACTAAAATAAAATGCAGTAAAAAATAAAGTTGACAAGGTGATTTGTTTTCGAATGGAAAAAACCTCTAAGGCAAAAATCTCACCGAGTGATTTTAAGGTTACCACTCCGAGAATTCACTATTATCACAATAAGTGGTTACAAGTAAAGGAATCCTACTACCTTATACCAACCTACAGTTGAACCTTTACCCCAATACCCAATTGGACTTGTTTTGTAGTGACAATCTCTCCTTTTAATGCAAGGCTCCCAGTACGTGACTAATTAATAGATGCGCGGATCCCAGTACGCGACTTAATCACCAACTTAAGAAGGATGTTGGCTGCAAAGTTTTTTAGTTCATTACATGATAAAGATCACGAAGCTCCTTGGTCACAAAACCCAACAATGTACAAATACAACAGCTTCTTTAAGAGAAAGAAGAATTAGGGCAAATTAGGTTTCTGGTCACAACACTTTGCTTCACACTCGTGCAACTGTGCAACCTGTGACGGCCCTTAAAATAATTCTTATATATGTTTAGGGTTGTGAGAAAAGAAAGTCTAACACATACTCATTGATTGTAATGAAATCAGAGCTGAAAATCTAATTTTCATAAATCTTGATAGATACCTTATTTATCGAGCAGCTATCGAGCTTTGGATTTTAAAAATTTTTTTAAACCTCAATAGATACTAGCTGTCGAGTTTTAAAAACTAGCACTTCATCACTTGATTCTTGGATAGACTTGCCTAGTTTTAATACTTGAACTTGAAACCTTGTTCCTTGAAGTACTAAACACATTCTAGATCTATCAAATTACAAGTAAAGTACGTTTTGTCAAAGGATTAGCTAATATATGATGATATATATTTCTAACATGAATCACATATGTCCTAACAATGTGTTTAGAGCGATACTTTGAAGATGAGAATGAATTAAGGGTGGTGAAAGTTGAGTTTGCTGCATTTTTAGGAGGGAGGTTTCTTTCACCAGATGCCTTGACAGATAGGTGGGCCTTACAACCTTTGGTTTGGTGGCAATACCATGACTTCTCATTACCAACGCTTCAAACTCTTGCCCTTAAACTCTTGGATAACCTTGTTCATCCTCATGTGTTGAAAGGAATTGGAGCACATACAAATTCATTCATTCCTTAAAAAGAAACAAAATGCTCTTGCACGTGCTGAGGATTTGGTATATGTGCATTCTAATCTTCGACTCTTGTCAAGGCGTAATGAGGAGTACGTAAATGCAACAACAAAGATGTTGGATATTGCAGGAGACTATTGGAATGACAATTACATACATGGAGGAGCTGGAATTCTTGAGAATGCTATCCTTACACTTGATGAGCCAGAGTTGGAGATCATAATTATTGGGAATGCTAGCACTAGTATTACTACTAGTGAAAGTGAAGTGAATCTATTGATCTCGATAATGATGATGAGGTTGTATTTGTTTGTCTTGTTGATTATTTTTTATTTTTTTTTAGTTTCCAAACTTATGGATTGTATGCTAATTTCCGAACATCATGGAATGTTTTAGTTTTCCAAACTTGTGTGTATATGTAATTTATGAACATCATATTTTGTTATTATCTACTATTGCTCTTAATTGGTATATGTTTATATAATATGAAAAAAATATGTTTAACAATATATAGAAAATAAAAATAAACATATTTTTAATAATTTTTTAATCACCGTACTTGCACTCTACTTTTTAAAAAATTTCCAAGTCCCTAAATCCACACCTGCCCTCGCACTTGAATCTGAAAATGCACCCGTGCTTCATAGATTGCCAGACACCTTTGTTGTGGGTTTCCTATTCGCCGACTAAAGCTGACGTGGACAACATGAGGCTCAGGACAATGAATCGGGTGGTGAGCTAAGCAACAATGATGTTGTACGTTTTTTTTTTTTTTTTTTTTTTTTTTTTTTTTTTTTTTTTTTTTTTCTTTAGTTTTGTTTTTGAGTAAATGACAACTATTTGCTGTATGGACAATGCTCTTTTTTTTGTATTTGGAGGAATCCTAATTTACATTGATAGGAGTCTAAATCTATTGGTCCCATTTTTCCTTCTCTACTCTATACTTACACAAATAAAAAATGTCGCATGCCCATTTATTTAATCTAAATACTAAATTTATGTATTTTATAATTTCAATAACCTAACAAAAACCATCATACTCCCACTGCCCCACCACCCCACCTTTGCCGAATGCCAATGGTTCACAAAACATTTCACTATTCATCTAATAAAACATGTCAACATGTATATTATTTAATTAATACTACATCCATGTCTTTTATTATTCAATTACATAAAAAACCATCATATTTCCACTGCCCCCACCACACCTTTGCCTGATGCCAAGGTTCACAAACATGTCACATATTCATCTAATAAAAACATGTCACATGTATATCTATTTAATTAATACTAAATTTATGTCTTATTATTTCAATTACCTAACAAAAACCATCATATTCCCACTGCCCCACCAACACTTTGCTGGATGCCAATGGTTCACAAACATGTCACATATTCATCTAATAAAAACATGTCACATGTATATCTATCTAATATTAATACTAAAATTTATGCCTTTTATTATTTCAATTACCTAAATTCCCACTACCCCACCACCACCTTTTCCGGATGCCAATGGTTCACGAACTTCAAACGTATCAATTGTGCTTATTATATTCAACATTAATTATGCAATCTAACCTCTTTAAGTTTCCATAGCTTTAGCAGCTTGATCAATTAAGTCAATAGTGTGTGATAGCTAACCTGAGTTATTCCTATCTTCACCATCAACAATAAGGTCATCAACATGAATTGAGTAAACAAATGATCATTTCTTGTTGCCATTAAAAAGAAGTTGTGAATTGTGAAACAGGCTCTCATTACCAAAGTTATACATATTGTTTCAGTGCCCATTTCGGTTTGTCTTTTAGAATGAAATATTTCAATACCGTTCTATTTTAGTATACTATTTTGAAGTTACCACTATTTTTTTATACATTTTTTTACATATTATTGGTCAAAGGCCATATAATTTATTAGAAACCTTTAAATTATAATTTAATATTTCAACTAATATATAAATCTTAAGTCCAAATATTTACCCAATAATTATAATAACTAAGAACCTTCACTTTTTCTTTTGGAACATAAAACAATAATATGTAATTCATATAATGGGGGAAAAAAAGCACAAACTAAAGATAAATAAATAAAGATTTGATACATCATGTTCTTAGAGGGGGCCCAGTTGAAATTAACATTTTGGTACCACAACTTAAATAACAGTTTATTAGTTTTTAAACAACATTACACGTATTTTACACACTTTTTCACTCACACGTATTTTACACAATTTTTCACCCACACGTATTTCTAAACTAATACAACAATATTACCAAATGGGTCAGTCTAGAGCTTTCCAAACTATTGTTTTTGTCATTTCTAGTATGCTTAGTCAAGTGGGCTCACAAACCAAAGAAGAACATGAAACAATGCAAAGAAAACAAATTTGAACTAGAGTAGTAGAAGTGAAATGAAGGTGTAGGAAATGAAACGACGAAGAAGGGGGCTTGCCAAAAACTGTGAAACATAGTGACGATCTGCTAACAGAAAATAGTTAATTTGAAATTAGGAAGATCGAGAACGGGTAAAAATCAACATATGTTGTTGCATTGGTTTGACACCATAGTTTTGGTTCGTTAAAGTGGTAAAAGTACACCATTTTGTCCGTGTTTTTATAAGCCTAAAAATAGCTAAATGAAAACAGACAAAAGGTTGTTTTCATTTTTCTTAATAACTTGGAAAGGCAAACTATTTTCAATTTTCCAATGGTTTCAGATTTACCAAACAAGTTTTTGGTTAGTAAACAACAGGAAAAATGGTTATTGAACAAAAAAATTCGAGAAAAAAAAACTTACTAAACATACTCTAAGTCTGTTGCCAACAACTTAGGAGAATAAAAGGACAAAGAATAAGAAAATGTAGGGGTGTCCAAGCTAACCCGATCTTGACTAAAATCGCCCGGACCTCACCCAAACTGAACCGATAAGATTTGGTTGCTTTTCAATTGTCATTTCGGTCGATTGCGAGTATAATATTATTTAAACCTGATAACAATTGGTTCAATGTCGGTTGTATATTAAGGAAATTCGTTGAACCAAACCGACTGACTATAACTAATGTCCTTTGATTTTTGTTTCTATATATATATATATATATATAACAAAAATATTTATATAGACACGTACTACCCTATTACTTCCAACCTTATCTCTTCATCCTTCCCCATTATCTCATGTTTTGTTATTTTCATTGAAATTCCTAAGGCTAAACAGAAACATGTTTTTATCCTTTCTCTCTCTCTATGCATGTCTCTAACTCAAAGACAACCACTGAATTAAACTGATGATGCCGAAAATTGTTAGTGAGCCACACGGTCCTTACATGCTCCAAATAGGACTTGCACAACACAAGGTGAAGAAGAAGAACCTAAAAAGAGTACTAGTGTGGTACTGGCCAAAAACCCTACGACGATCAAGTTAGAGAAATCTCTTGTTTTTATAACTCTAGAGTGCCTGGGTTAGGATACAATTATGCGTATCTTGGTTTATGAGGGTTTTTGGGGTTTGCATAGTAGCATAGGGTTGACATTCTGTGCTTTGGTTCAGAAGTTTTTTCCTTATAGGAGAGAATCTCTTTTAATTTGCGTATCTCCTGAAGTTCTTTCCTTGTAAGGATCTTCTTGATTAGGGTTAAGCGTGGAGCACAAGATGTTTCCTTACACACGCATGCGTGAAGATCAAGTAAGGCCACGCCAGATCCGTTGGAGATTTGCTTATCCCCCTTCAGCTTATCCCGTTAGCTTCTTGTGCCATCGTCATGGTAGGGTCGTCAGTTTCGGTGTGGAGCGTAGACGTACGCTGTCGTCGTCTGTCATGAGCAACGCTGAAGACCTTATTATGACCGTCGTCTTTTGCCCTTGTCATGGGTGAGCATAATATTGCATTTACCCTTATCATAAACAATATTAATTAAAGCATCAATATATAGCAAATCTGGATCTTCACTTTCTCTTGCTCTCGATCCCCTCTCATTCTTGTTTTCACTTTTTCTGTAATTTATTGGTGGGTGTTGGTGTAGTAGTTGGCCATGGGTATTTTTTGAGTATGTTGGTGGAAGTGGGCTTGATCATTGGTTGTGGGGTGTGGCGATGCTGATGGCACAATTTGATCTTTGCGGTTTATTGGTGTAGGACTCTTTGTGTTTGGTTGTTAGATTTGAATTTGAGCAATCGCCAATCCGACCGAACCCACCCATAAATCCAAATGCAAAAGGGCTGTCGAGTCCACGGGTTACTCCCAAACCGATGTGACCGACCTGTGAATACCTTTAAGAAAATAATAGAGGCAACATAAATACATTGAGCTTCGTTTAGGATCTACTTACTTTATTGAAACTGAAACTTTTGCCTAAAAGTATTATATATAAAGGTAAAAGTTAATTGAAATAGTACAATGAGACCTATGAATAGTATTATAAAGTGCAATGAAGACCTGTGAATAGTAGTAAATAAGCTGAATAGTAAAATAAGTTGACAAAAATAATATTTATCAAATGGAGATTGAGTCTATGCTTTTTTCTTTTCTTTTTGATGAATTAATATTTTTGAGTCTATCAAAGATAGAATAATAAATTATTTTAAGTGTTTGTCATTACACACTAAGGAGATTAAGGGAAAGAATAGAGGCAGGATATATACTTTGAGTGCATCTTTTTTTCCTTCCCTTTTTGACTAATTATTCCTATGATTCTATTAAAGATATAATAATGAGTTTTTTAATAGGTTTGTCAGTACAATGGCCCCTAGAACAGGATTGTTGAATGAAAACGACAGAGATAATGAACCTTGAACATAAAAAATAAAATCTGTAAATCGAATATTGAACAAAAGCAAAAGAGAAAAATTCAATAAAACAAGAAGAAGAAAGAGGGGAAAAAAAAAAAAAAAAGTAAAGAAGAAGATTGAACTTCAAAGAGATTTTGTTAATAGTCAATTTGCTTAAAACGGAAGACTATTTTCACTTTAATAAAAAGTTCCAATTTCAATTTACCAAAATAATACATGAAAAAGTAGTCATAGTGTCGTACATTTTACAGTGTTATCAAACTGAATAAACTTAAAACATATTATGTTATTTACAGTTGTCTCATATTGTAGTAAGTTAGTATATGAAGCAGCAAGAATGAAACTTAAGATTCCTTCTTTAGAGTGTGTCCGTTTTGTATTCTGTAATATATTTCTAGTTTGGAGCATTACTACTGGAATGCATTCTATTAGGACAGAAGGCATTTTCTTGAAACTTGAGTTTAGTATTAAGCTGAAATATTTATCAAAAAGTAATTATGTTAAATGGAAATTGCTTTAGTTTGAAGAAGTGTAGGAAGTTGTTGATCAAGAAATAAGGGTAGAAATATATATGCGTTCCATATATTGTGGAAAGAAATATCTCTTCATGAGATAGCATGTTCGTATGAGTGATCAGTCAGTACATCCCATACTCTAGTGAAAATTTGAGAAGTCACATTTTTGTTGCTCCAAGAAATGGTAGATTTTGAAACCACATTCTAGTCAAAAGGATTTCTGTCCAACCAAAAACCGAAATTTTATTTATTTATAAATGTATTTTACGACTAGAAAAGTGTGAAAATTAATTCTAAAATTAGCTTAATTTTGAAAACTAGTTAAGATGACCGTCCAGAGAGATCAAAGCTTGGAGGACATACTTCTCCAAACATTCCGACTCTTTTTCTCTACTCCCTAGATCACCTTCAAAGTAATGCTGTCACTCCAATGCTTATCCACCAGGGTCATCCAACCATCATTCACATATCTCCCACATGTATCCCGGTGCCAAGAAAGCAAAAGTTAAAGTTAGTATATTAAATTGTAAAAGAAATACACACAATCACGTTTTAACATAAAACAATTTTGGGTTACCAGTTCATGCTTTAGCCCCCCCAAAGCTAGATTCCTATAAATAGGGCAATAAGCCAATCTAATTGTACCACACCATTACCACAAACAACCCAACTTATTCCCTTCTCTTCTGGCCTAAATTTCTAGCTTTGTTTTGTAATACCCAGTGTAGCCATGGCCTGCAACAAGAAGCCGTTTCAAATGACCGACGATGAGATCAAGAAAGAAATTAGCGTTCCCGGAATTCATACTACCGAAAAGTTCGATGTTGCCTCTCTCTTTGCTATTGTCACAAACATTCTCAAACCTGCTACCATTGCTGCTTGACAATGTGAGCACACGCTCTTTAATAAGAATTTTCTTTACTACTACTAATATCTTCTTCCTTAATTTATTATTATTATTTTTATTATTTTATTTTATAAATGTTATCTTCTACTTCTTGTCTGAAGGTTGGGATACACTATTGTGGTAACTCTTCCTTTAATAAATACCTTCTTGACCTTGTCCTTTTGAAATCGAATAGAGATGAGTATAAAAAATTTAACACGTGTTTTTTTGAAAATCATCAACCATATGTTTGTTCAAGCTCCCATTTTGGCTTTAAAAATGGTAAGAAAAAAGAAATGCAAATTAAATAACAAGCACAATATCCCTCCCTGTTGTTCGAATAGTTAAATTATAATATAAATGGGAGGAAATGTCAAGGCATTATATAACTGACGATATACAGCTTTTGTTCAACTTAAAAAAAATTATATAGAAGTTGATATCATAAGAACAAATTTGAATTATATTATTTATTACTTTTTTACTTTTTGAATGAGTGGAACCCCTTGCCTCCAATAGAATATCCCCAAGTTGAGGGAATTAGAAAAAATTGGTTTTGATGGGTATCTACCCTTCCAAATGCCTCAAACCTTACATTCTTTCACTGTATAAAATAAAAGAAAGAAAAAAAAAAAAAACAAATAAGGTTAATTAAATCCCTCCTACCCCATCCCCTTAAACCGTTTCTCTCTATTTCCCTCTTCTCCCTTTCATCCAAACATATTGTTAAACTCAGAAATAACAATGATATGTTAAATAAAAACTATTCTCTCCGCATATATTGTTTAAGTTATCTCACTTATGGTTATTTGGTCATACTCTAGGGTACTAAACAGCCACACATGGAGATCAAGGGTGAAAGAGTCATCGCAACAAGCTTCATTCACCATTATGTACACTCAAGGAGCTTTCCTACGAGGTATCTGGTAGAAAAAAATAAATTATATGATGCATTTATTTTTGAAAGCATCTAACTTTGTGAGTTTGGTAAAATGCACACCTCAATTAAGAGGAATTTGTAGTGATTGAAAGATTCCACTAAACATGAAAGCAATTACATGCATAAATAAATTTGGATTGAAAACTGTTACAACTAAATCAAAGAGCACAATCTTAATAAAAGAATACTTGGAACTAATTGAAAATTACTTGAATACAATGGTTGAAGATCACTAAATTTGCTGTAAGAAGATTTCTCTTAAACTAATCCTACTAGAAAAACTTCTATACTTCTAAGCTAGAGGGCATGTTTTCTTTAAGTTCTCTTCGTTCTCTAAGATGCGCTTGGTTGTATGTTCTTCCTCATGGCCCAAACCTCTTTTTTAAGGTATGAATGGTAATCATTTTCAACCCAAAACTACCCTTAAAGCAAGGGAGGAAGAGGGGGGGGGGGGGGGGGGGGGGGTATTTGTATCAATTATAGCTAGAACCTCTTCTATGTAATGCCAAGTTTCTTCTAGTTGCTTTATCCTGGACAAGTAACTCAAACCTCCTTTATTGCCTCAAATCTTCCTATATAATGGACAAGTGTCTTTCTCATGCCATTTGTTGCCAAGACATATACACAATGGCTATCAAAGTAACACATGCCCTGTCTACCAAGTCACAAGTATAATTTTGCTTATTTTACCGTTACAAGCGAATCTATGCTAAAAGTACATAGTTTAAACTCTTGGCTTTAACCACTGAAATTATTTTATAATATAAATCATTTCAGTATAATTTCATTATAAAAGAAATCAAGATTTTATTTTTCATGATATAGATTTGACATAAATCACATATGTCGAGGTCACTTTGTAAGCCTTTGATAACAAAAATAGTAGTACTTTTATTATTTTTCCAATTACAAAGAATAGCATATTTCATAATGGAATATATGTAATGTCAGATGGTATGCAAGGATTCGAGTGAGGAACTGCTTACAAGACAACGAAGTCAATACTCGAAAAACTCAAAAATTATTCATGGCATGTGAGGGCAGTGTTGACCCTTGCGGCTTTTACTTTGGACTATGGAGACTTCTGTAGACACCTTGATCAATTTCACTCATCAGACCAACTCACCAAGTCAATGGGGATCTTGAAGGGAATACCTGCTCTCCTAACGCGGCCAAGCACTGATTATAACCATGAGAGTGCGATTGTTGAAGTTAACAAACTGATCAAGGACACATGAATGTCATTGATTGCATTGTTACGTTGGAGGAACGATGTGTTAAGTATAATCCAAGGATGTACCAGCACTCTCAATAGCCACGGACAATATCTCAGTATACGTTTTTTGGGCTATCATAACTGTTGTAGTTTGCACGACTCGGATGTGTTGTCTCATTAAACATGAGTAAGTCCTTATAATTAAGGTTTGATACAATAAGAGGGTTCACCATTGCTGCTCTAATAATAAATTTATCACTTGTTTGAAAAAACTTAAACCACTTGAAAATAGTGAATTTAATTGCTTAACTTTGAATTTAACAAATCTAATGCAAATAACCATGGTTTCACAATTTCAGGAGAAAGACACAGGAACTTTCGAGATTTGCCGAGAAAATTAATGCCATCCATGTCAAACTAAAGTTGCAGATACAACTTTGCAATGAAGAATAGGTTAGTCACTCAGGCTAATTTTACTCCGAGAAATTAAGCATGCGGTTGCCACCTCCATTATTACATTATTTACCAACAAGTGCTACCAGGATATGTTGCACATGCTATATTTCCATTGACTTAAACATGTTCAAACTCTTGACCAAAGATTTTTGTGCAGAGAAAATAGAGGCTTTTGGAAGCTCATTAGATTCTTGAAAGAGCCGCTTGACATCGTTGAGGTCTTGAAGGTTCTACTTTTTGCCAGCGACAACAGCAACCATGTGAAAATTTTCATAACGAATTGGTTAGTTTTACAGTATACATTTACTGGGGATTGAATTGCTTTTCACATATACTTTCGTGGTTTTATTTATTCTATTTTTATCATTATATAAACTAGTCAGTAATACCATACTAAAATGGGACCAAGATCCTTAGCATTTTCAAATAAAATGCTTGGCCCGCGTTTCACATTTAATTTTTACAAAAAAAAAAATTAAAAAAAAAATAAAAACAGAAATGATGTTATATTATTTAAAATTTTAAATGATGTGGTACCATTTATACTATTATATAGAAAGAAATCTTGATCATCAAATTAATAGATATTGTCAAGTTCTTCTAAAATAAAAAGAAAAAAAAGATACTGTCAAGTTGGCTTGAAATTAATATGTAAATTCCTATAATTGAATATCTTAAGGGGGCGAATCTAGTCTACGGTCATAACAATGATACTAATTTAAGGCTAGCCCCTACCCTACTCAAGCTTGATTACAGAACTCCAAACACATCTAAAAAAAGTAGCTTGCTGGAGCCCTAATTTTAATCACTTTTTTTAAACAACACAAACAATGTATATATAGGGTATACCTTGTGTAATTTTAAGTAAAATTTTCTTTTTAGACACAAACCTTAAGCAATATCAAACCATCTTATACCTTTTATTGAATTTCAATTTTTGAAAATACCATTGCTGGATTACATGATATTTATGTTAATATCACATATACCAAATTTTGTGTTAATTAAATGTTATTTACCATTTGATCAAAAAACCCATATTACAATGCAAGAAATTTAAAAAAAATTTCAATGTTAAACATTTGAAATTTTGTATGCATGTAAGGTATTAGAAGAATCCAACTATAGATTTATCAAGATTAATATTTAAATAAAAAAAAATATTGAGTGGTGTAAAATTGTATAAATTTACATTTAGTTGATTATACCAAATGTAACTCTATAAACAATGTTATACAACCTAATAACTTTTTATTAGATTAAAATTTCAAAAAGTCATTGTTGGATTACATATTCTTAATCTGCTCATCAAATTTTGTATTAATTGGATAAGATTTGTTATTAAACCTAGAAAAGTGCATTCACGGTTGTTGTTAATCAAGTATGTGCCAAAGCCAAAATTGTATTGTGCCTACACAAAAAAAAGCCTATCTAAACGTTAGGAGAAAAAATTTATTTTCTAGTCCATATATATATATTATTTATTTATGGTTCTATATATACTTCTATTTTCCAAGCATGTCCGTAATGTTTTCATCATGACTGTCTGTGCTGGTTCAACTAAATATCTCTATTCATGTATTTGATCTAATTTATATGCAATAAAAGAGTAAATAGACAAAGAAAGAATAATATACAAAATTAAGAGGCTGCAAGTTTGTGCTAACATAGCTTAATTTTTATAATTGTATTTCTCAAACAGATCCTCGAAGCGGTGAAAACAAGAAGGTGCTGTTGTTCTTTTCGGGCATGGACGTGGACAACATCACAGAATATGTCTCGATTCTCAACCCCATTTATGAAAAAGTTACAAGCAACAACGAGTATAAGATTGTTTGGATCCCAATTGTGGAGCAGTGGACCATTGAAATGCAAAGAAGTTTGAGTTGCTGCGGTCTAAGATGTCGTGGTTCGTAGTGCAAAACTTTCGTCAACATCAGCTATCAAGTACGTTAAGGAGCAGTGGCACTACAAGAATGAGCCTATCATCGTGGCGTTGAACTCACAAGGGACCGTGGAACACTATAATGCAGTCCACATGATTAAGATATGGGGAACAAGCGCCTTCCCTTTCACTCATCGGAGAGATGAAGAACTGCGCAAAAGGGAAGATTGGTTTGGATCCTTAGTGATTGAATTCAGTGCTGACATAACACACTTGGGTAAAGTTCTTTCTCTCTCTCTCATGCGCTCTCTTCCTCTCTCTCTCTCACACATATATATTATTTATTATTCAATTTCACTTTGTATATAATTTATATACACAATGTCCATAATTTTATTAATGTCCACATTTGTATGTACGTTCAATGTACATCAACAAGAGTGGGAGAATCTATAATCATAAATATTTTTTGATAATTTGATAGTCATAATTGAGAATGAATTAGGATTTTAAATCTGGAATATTTCCATTAGAAATAGAAAGATATTAATATAAGTTGGTCAATTACACACACATGGAAATATTCATGAAAGTAGTTTGAAGCAAATTTTAATGTTCCTGTTTAAATAAAACTTGTTCAATCAGATCAAAGAGGAGAAGCACATTTCTTTTATGGAGGCAAGGATTCCACATGGATCAAAGAATTTTGTAAGGAAGCAACAGGGTTGGCTAATGATGACGTAAAGGGTGCCAGAATTTCATTGTTCAATGTGGGAAAGGACAGTGGCATCGAACGGCGTTTCTGGAAGCTCATTGACAACTTTTTCTTATACAAGTCTCACATGGTTACCGAAGTGGACACAGTAACAAAGGAAATCCAAAAATTGCTTTCTTACAAGAATGAGAAAGGATGGGCTGTTCTGTGCAAAGGGGCTAGATTGGTGTTCAGTGGTTATGGTACAACAGTTCTGACAGTCTTGAAGAACTTTGATGAATGGAAGCAGTGTTTGAACGACAGTGCATTTTCTTTTGAAGTATGTCTCGAGAAATACTATAACGAACAACTCCGGAAGGATGGTTTACCTTGCCGCGACTTTGACATCCCAAAAATTGATGGATTATTGATCCCAGATTGTAGAAAATGCCCTGACTGCTCCGAGATCATGGAGATGTCTATCAGGTTTAAGTGCTGCCACCAGAATCAACATGGTTTCAACTTAAATTACCGCCACAACAATGGTCATGTTACCAAGGTTCAGCTCAAGGAGAAAGTATCTCCTGTATCGCTCGTTTGCGGCATGACTGTCACAGCAGCATGTGAGTCTCATTGCCAAAATAAATGCTGATGCATATGATAATTTTTGTTGCACTATTTCTACTAAAGTTTTGATAAATAATTTTGTTTGTGAGTGTCTACGTTTGTTATCAGTGCTAAAGTTTTAAGTATGTAATGCGGTACAATAAAGGGCATCTTGATTACACAGGTGATTTAATTATATTACGGTCAATGGTCCAACTTGATCTTTTGTTATGGTGGTCTGATTTAATAATGCAATATAGATTGTCTACAAGTTCGTTAAAATTAGTGCCACAATTATTGTATTTAAACTTTGATGTAATATCAGATGGACCATTATATTTACGTTTGTAAGCAAATTCATATATGCATTGACCGGATGGTTATTATATTGGTATTTGGTACATAAGATTTTTTTTTTTTTTTTGAGAGAGGGTTTCAACTTATGACATCCACTCTTAATGATAGTTCTTTATTATCAGACTAAGACACTAATAAATTTAGGGGATTGAACCATAAATCTCTTGTCCAATTAGGAATGGACAATATGAATACACTAAACAAACATATAATGCATAGCCGTAATGGAAACAAACGGAGACAAGACCATTGCCATCCTAATATAGGATGCAGAAGTGACAAAAAGTAGAACATGTTTACTTCTAAAACATAAGAAACAGAATATGTTTATTTCTAAAAATAACCTCGAATTTAGAAGGAGAGATGGTACTGAAATCTACTAGAGAAACAATAGACAAAAGTCTGAATTTTTATTAGTATCAATAATACTGAAAAACTTTTACAAATTAAAGGCCTATTTAAGGGCTTCATTAAGCTTAACTAACAAAGAAATATATTTTAAAACAAATCATAATTAATACCTTACTATAATAGGAACCAAATTTGACCTAAAAAATATTAAAAGCATTTCAAAACAAAGAAATAATAACCCTAAACCTAAAATTAATTATAAATTAAATACCAATATTAATAAATAAAAATGTATAATTGTAGATTATGTCCTACATCTGACCCCTTCACTTGAAAAGAAACTTGTTCTCTAGTTGATAATTGAGATTTGAAATCTTTCATGCCAAGCAAACAAATAGTTGGAATACTTGAGTCCCTTAGTCTTCTTTCCAAACTTGTAACTCATCAATTAATTAGGAACCAAATTAACTTCAAATTCTTTTTCTTTAGCCTTCATGCAATTGACAATATTCACCAAATGAGAGTTGATGATTGAAGCACATCGCCTACCATAGAAATAATACGAGCATCAAACTTGCAATCACCTGATTTGGGTTCATCAATATCTTGGACAATGTTCTCTACAATTTTTATCTCACAATCATCTACTTCACTGCAATTTTCACCAACTGTATTAAGAACATCTATCTTTTCCTCATTGGCTTCAAAATAATGTTCATGCTGTCTATCTTTACACACATTTTCAACTTGTTATAATAAGATTTGATTTTCTTCAATATTTTCTTTAGAAATTGACTTCATATTGTTGACCCTTAAACATTTTTCTTTTCTTGAATCATATGAATATATAGATCTATAATTAACATTTGTATAATCTAGTATATAATAATAATCATGACAAAAACATAAATCAAACAACACCTTTTTCCTTCTTTGCCAAGACTGAATTGGATGCTTATCTTGACTCTTTCTATCAATTCGTATGTCTTCCCACCGTTCATCTGCTTCACCATTCAATTTATTCAATGTAAGCTATACTCTTCTAAATCAAGAAGCCAATCAATAAAATCTAACTTATGCATCTCTCCATCAAAGAATGGAGTTTTTTATTTTTTTATTTTTATTTTATATATATTTAGGAGTGCGTCTATTGGTGTTCCTCTAGGAGGATTTCCTAACAAGAGGGACTGCTGGTTGTAATTCACGTAATACTTGCAGGATATCATGTTGAAGTTGAAGGAATTCCTTCCTAAGGACTTCTGCTTTAACCTTTTAATTACTAAAAATGCTACCATCACATTTAGTAGCCATCAGACTAGGGTAAGGACAAGACTCTGATATCAACTAATGCGGGATGTGGAAATGACAAGAAACAGAACACGACTACTTCGAGAATACAAGTAACAGAACATGTTTACTTCTAAAAATAACCTTAAATCCACGAGGGTTCCTTGAATCCACAATGAGAAAGAGTTTTGGAATCCACTAGAGAATTAGTAGATGAAAGTCTAAATTTTTATTAATATCAATAATAATGAAAAATGTTTACAAACTTGGAGGCCTATTTAAGGGCTCCATTAAACTCGACAAACAAAAAAATATATTTCGTATTAATACCTAATTAATACCTAAAAAACCTTGGAGGTATTAATAACAAACCTAAAACAACACCTTGGAGGTATTAATAACCTTGGAGGCCTAATTAATACCTAACCATACTAGGAACCAAACTTGACCTAAAAAACATTAAAAGCAAATAAAAACAAATAAATAAGCACCCTAAACCTAAAATTCCAAAAATTTCAAATTAAATACCAAAATTAATTAATAACAAAACTCTCATTGTAGATTTCGTCAACCAATACGTCACCAGAGGCAAGAATAGAGCCATTAAAGACTCCCAACAAATACAAAGGGAGAGGTTATATAAATCACTCCAAAATAAGAGAAAGGTACGAACAATAGATGATCGGGATAAGTGTTAAATGATAAAGATGTTAAAAAGGATAAAGACAACAGACCGAGTATGGGAGTCTCCCACCTATGTAGCAATATGGGAAATTCACCCCAAAATTCATTAGAAGGAGTTTCCCAACCACTACCGAAAATGAAGAAATATCTGGATTTCCAATTACAAAAGGAAGAAGGAAAGTCGACCACAACTCTAGACTTTCTATTCCAAGGCACGAACTCATAATACCCAAACTGCTTTGACTCCTTTAGACAATACAAATATAGGAATTTGTCTATACTAATCATATCTCCCTCATAAATGGACAACCAAATCTCCATGTAATTAATGACAGTTCTACACGAGTTAGGCATGAGTTGTCTAGGAGCTATGTTTAGACGATGAAGAAGCTCCATGATAAATGGATTAATAGGAAGCCTAAGGCCACTCAAGAAGTTAGCTTTGTAAAACTAGACTCCATCGTGAGCAAAAGCACAAGCTTTCTCATTTGAACACAGAAGACGAATTCTAGAACGCCCAGGAAAGTGAAACCTATTCCTAATCTGACATGCTCCTCTTTCATGGTATAAGACTCCTTGAGAGCTTGAAGAATCATAGGTAGTGAAGATGGCAAAGGTTTAGAGGCAACAACATCTACCTCCATTGCGACGAGTTGATCACTAGATTATAACCTAGTATCTAATTCACTCAACCAAACCTCAAAACCCACTCTCCCTTCTAGAGACATATCACACAAAAAATGATAACAATTCAAAGACTGATGCAACAAAGGAAATAACCCAGTTAAAACCGGCCTAGGAGCACAGTCTTGAGACGCAAAAAGCCTATACCTTGGATAATGACCACTTGAAGACTCAAGAGAAGCTCCAAGACGAGCTAAAAAGAAAGAAACATAAGGTATAGATGTCTAGTCTTAGTGTAATCAACCATTAATGCATAAAAAATGAGAGGGGATAAGAGAAAAACCACACCTGAGGAAAAGGTCATAAGCTTGAGCTCCAAGGAAGAGATATTGCAAAAGAAGTTGGGGAAGAAGAAGGAAGAAGAGAGAGAGGGGTGGGGGAATTTTTAAGGGCACTCCTAAAAACTAAAACATGGGAAAATGAAAGGGTACGTAAAAAGGTATACCCATGTCCATCTAGTGAATGTGCGACATGTGGCTACGACTTGATCAGCAATGTCATGTCTCATTAAATACGAATAGAATGAAATCTCAAGGGTCTCAACTAACTCGGAAAGCAAGATGACCTCTCGTATTCCTATAGTCGTCAAAATAAATAGGGACGACCAAGGAATAGGGGGCAAATGATGAGTACATAAATAAAGGTTGTTCAATCAAGATTGGACGATATAAATACATTAAACAAGCATTTAATGCACATAACAAAGACAAGACCATTGCCGACCCCATCATTGACTTCATTAAGATGACCAATTTGTTTCCAGGGGCAGGAACAAAGCCATTAAAGACTCCCAATGGCTACAAAGGGATAAGTTACATAAACCATTCCAAAATAAGAGAAAGGTACACACATATTTACCTATAATATTATTATCCTACTATCATTTTCTCTGAAGTATTTGACTTTACCATTGTAGGGTTATTGGTTGGCACCACATCGATATTACTAGAAGAAGGAACATCTCATTGTTTTTTTTTTTTTTTTTTTTGCAGATTACGATTGAATTTCATTCCATCTAGACGATCACATCTACTAACAATGTAGTGCATCATCAATTATGTTAAATGCAGAAAGATATGATTGACCTGAGGCACCATTACGTGCATGTGGAGATGACTAGATGATACTGTTCATGACTAGCAGTTGACAAAACCATGTTAATCGATGGTTTAATCGGTGTCTATTGCATTTGGTAGGGAACATTTTTTTGTGAACTATTGAAATTGGTACTTAGTAGATTGTTTATATGAGCAATCTCTTGAATTTGGATATACATTTTTTTTCCTGAACTACAAATTACACATTTTAGATTTAAGTTTGATGAGATGTCTTTTATCCCTTAAGTTTCTTTTTTATTATTTTAGTCATTTATTATTGTTGGGGACATATTTGATGAAATTGGCTGGACTAAGTCAAAGAAAGTGCCAGCTAATTGGAATTATGCAAAGATCAAAGTGGCAAACTTCAACAGTAGAGCATTGAATGCACTATTCAGTGTGGTGACCAACTAGGAGTTCAAGAAGATTATCCTCAATTGAAATTACTAAGGAAGCATGGACTATCCTTCAAACAACCTATAAAAGGACTAAGGTTGTCAAGGATTAATAGCTCCAAAGGCTCACTATTAGCTTTGAGGAGATAAAAATGGAGAAGGATGAGTCGTTTGATGAGTTCTATGACAAGCTAAAGGACATAGTCAACTCAACCTTTAATTTTGGGGAAATCATTCTCGAACCCAAGGTTGTAAGAAAGGTGCTAAGGTCTCTGCCTAAGAGATTTCATACCAAGATCACTACCATTGAAGAATCAAAGGATATTGATTTTATTCCTTTAACGGAGCTGGTTGGCAACTTGCAAACCTATGAATTGGGTTTGACTAGACTTTGGAAAGGAAGCAAAATCAAGAGTATGACACTGAAGGCCAAGAGTAATGAGATAGATGAGTCTCTTCTTAATTTAAAAGTCAAGATAGAGGGAAGAAGGATGCTAAAGATAGTGGTCAGTATACCATTCCTTCCGAACCAAAATGCTTTGGATGTCAAGGTTTTGGACACATGAAACAAAAATGTCCAAAACCTTGAGTGATACCGAACATGATATTGAGATAGATGATTGTGATGACGAGGGAATCTTGAATGCTTTCACTACCACAGTGGGTCCTACTGAGGGGATCGTAGAAGAAGAGGACTTGGTGGAATCCAAGTTCGAGAAGATGGATGATCAGGATGACATTTGTATAGCCTATGCAAAGTTATACAAGGTGTTAGAAAAGCACGAGAAATTGTATAGGCTGTCTACTAAGAAGCTTAGTAAAGTGGAGCTAGAATGAGAGGAGCTCTCTACCAAGGTTGATGAAGCCAACCAAGTCATTAGAGCAATGCATTTTGAGAACAATTTCTTGGCTGAAAGAACCAAAAAGTTTGAAGCGGAATTGTTCCAAGTTAGAGCTCAATTGGAGAGAACTTTCAGTGCAAAGCTGAATGAAATGCTGAACCTCTAGAAATCAACTTTTGACAGAACCAGCTCGAGATATGAAATTTCTAATTCTTCTCATATTGCCTCTTCCAGTAGAACTGTTAATAATGTTAATTCTGAGAACAATGAATCTAAAACTGATATAGTTAGTGAGAACATAGACAAGAGCAAATCTATTCTAGGAGCACCACCTAAGATAGAGAAGAAAGAGACTAGAAACCTTAGGGCTAAGAAAGAAAATAAGGCTAAAAACAAGAAGTCTCAACCAAAGAAGCCGCATTTCTGTCATCATTGTGGAGTTTCAGGGCGTACTCGTCCAAATTGCTATAAGTGGTTAGCCACTCAACAAAGTAATAGTATGCTCTTGTCCGAAAACTAGAATTAGTTTCCATCCTCTTTGGCCCCTCTTGTAGATCTTCTCAAGGCCCTCATGTTCCTTTCGAACTTGAACAGTTTCAATTCTTCCCCCCTCACTGCTAGATCAAAGGTTCGCTCAAAGGAAAGGTTCTTCTAAGGTGTAAAAAAAAAAGGTTCAAAGTGATTTAGTCACTTTTTTTTTCTCTCTTTCCATTTGATGTTGCATTACTTATTTGTTTTGCTTTCTTATTTTTGAGTCAATCTAGTTTTATGCTTTGTTTGTTTAACATATTTTTGTTTATTTGGCTTTCAGTTTTGCTTTATTTTGTATATTGGTACTTTTGTACTTTGGATGACCATTGAAACAAAGTTTTCTAAATTTTGTATCTCTTGTAGCTTAGATGAACACTTTAATGCACAACTAAGCAAGTGAGCTTTGTGCCTTGTGTTTGTGATGAGTACGATTAAGTAATCTTTTATATTTAACACTCGTATCACTCTTTTTGATAGGAAGCACTAAAAAATCTTAAAAGAAATGCGTAAATAACCATCTCATCACTAAAGCTTGCCAATCATGTATAATAGCTGTGTGCTTCGGCATAGCAAAATTGTGATGTTTAAGCTTACATAATTGAGTATTTCTTCTCTCTCCCTTATATGCTCATGCATGCTATGCTCAAAAAGAAAAAGAAAAATATGCAAAGAAAATCAAAAGCAAAAAGAATCTAAATGCTTTTAAATATGGTTGCAAGTATGTTTCTAGGAGATGTGGGAATTATTGGATATACCTTGAAGGCGATAGTCCCCATCGAATAGTTATGATTGTGTGTAAGTGTTTTTGATTCTTGTATCTCAAATGGTCATAATATTAGAAACTTGTGCAAACTTGTTATGTTTTCACACACAACACGCAAAAATTCTTTGCTACTTTTGATACATATGCATGTACAATGTGATTTGGCTATCATAAGGAATATATGTGTTAATATATACTCACTAAATTATGTTAACTTGTTTTTGAAATATAAAATTGGTTAGACTTGTTTAGTGTGTATGTGTTTTTGGATTTCTAAATGTTTTGCATTTATGATGAAAGATGTTTTGAGAGCTTAATATGTTGCTTGAATCTTTGTTTGAGTAGCTTGCTTGTTACATTCATCGTTATGTGTATTTCCTCCTTGAAAAACTCTTTTTCCTTAAGCTCGATAGCTTCTCGATAGATCTTAACAGATTTCTATTCTATCAAGCTTTCTTTCTTCAACCTCAATAGAATCTCGACAGCTCTTCGATCCATTGAGATTTTTGGGGTTCTTCTTAATGCAATCTCGACAGCTTCTTGATCTATCGAGCCAATTTTTCTAAGCTCTTTGTCTGGCATAGATTCTCTACAGCTTCTCAATCCATCGAAGTATTTTTGCCATTGACAGCACCTTGACAGATTCACTTCTTTAGAGATTTAGTGCTCAACAAATCTTAACAGATACTTCGATCCATCGAGCTGCAATTTCCTTATATAGGCTGAGCACAAATCATATTTCTTTTCTCACTTCTCTCTTTGACTGAAAACACCTCTCTCGCCCTAAAACCATTTTTCTCTCTAAAATCCCTCTACCCATCTTGTTTTCGACCTATTCCAAGTTTGAAGACTTATCTCTCTTTTTTCATGCATTTCATGCATTTAGACCTAGGTTTTTGGGGTGTTTTCAACACTTTTGGGGGGTTTTTGAGTTTTTCTTGAAATTTTTGGGTTGGGTTGTGTGATATTGATGTTATATGATCATGCATTGTACTCTTGTTGCATTATAACCATGTTTCATGTATTTTAGATGTGTGTTTGATTAAATGTGGATTGTGTGTTGGTAGGTTTGGATTGGGTTTTGCCCATGTTGCACTTAAATTTGGCACGTCACATGTTCATTCATATTTCATGCATATGTCTCTTTTCTTTCCTTTCTATTTCTGGTTTGTGATGTGTTTCTCTCTCTTTCTCTCTAACGGATAGACTGTGTCATAGCACCCGAAAGACATAAATCTACTCTGGCTCAGAACCCTCTTCAAGGTTCTGAGTCTTCTTCTTCTAATCTCTCCCTTCTTCACGTTTGGTTCCGTGATGAGAAGGCCCGAAAGAACTTCTTGGAGAACTTTTAGCAAAGTGGCGTTCATATAGAACGCCAAGTCATTCTGTCGGACTTTCTGACACTCCTCTCCCAGCCTTTATTCGGACCTAGGGTTGGGCTTCTCTCTATGAGAGTCTGTTGAGGTGCCCCGTTGTGATTATACAGTAGTTTTACTCCAATATACACAGCATCGATACCTCTATAGCTCAGTTTGCTACTTACATTTAAGGTGCACGTATTGTAGTTACTCTGGATTTTATATCCGAGGTACTACATATACCTAGGGTAGCACATCCTAACTACCCTGGCTATGAGCATCTTAGGACTGTGTCCAAAGACGAGCTACTATCTCACTTTTGTGAGACACCTTCCACATGGGGTGGTAAGCTAAACACCCCATGCTTGGGCTTTGCCAAAAGCCCAAGGTTCCTTAACATGGTGATGATATTTATTCTTACTCCTTTGTCTCACTATAACTCTATCATAGAACCTCGTGCTCGTTTTATTTTATCTCTTCTTGAGGACCTCTCTGTATACTTCCCCTCTCACTTCATCACTTCTATCTTTGATTTCTATCAGGATACGACGATCTGTAATAAGCTCATCTTTCCTTCGGCTATCACACGAATCCTTCGCCACTTTTCCATTCCCATTCCTTATTCTCTTTACTTCACTACTATAGGTGCCATCAGTGTTGGTTTTGTTAGGAAGAGCGAGGCTCAATTTTGACTGAAGCAGCAACGTATGAAGTCTACCAGTCCTGTAGCTTCCACTGTTCCATCCACTTTTGCTCCTTCTTCCTCGGCTGGTATATGACCCTAGAGGTTATCATGGCATAGCTTCAGCGCATGGATGCTTGCCTTGACACTCATTCTGATGAGTGTCAGGTGAACACCCGTGTTGGTCATATAGCACAACGACTGAAGCAGCCATGTGTGGAGTATACTAGTCCTGTAGCTTCTGTTGTTCCATCCACCTTTGCTCCTTCTTCCTTGGCTGGTGATGTGCCCCTAGAGGATATAATGGCACAGCTTCAGCACATGGATGCTCGCTTTGACACTCTTTCTGATGAGTTGTGTCAGGTGAATACCCGTGTCGGTTATATAGCACAACGACAAGCTCGCCTTGGTGGCTTTGTTGCTTCTCCATCTCCTTCTCCAGAAGCTTCAACAGATGAGGATGGTGAGGATAGTGATGATGGTGATGAGGATGCTAGCTCTTTCAGCGATGACGAGATGATGCCCTCTCAGTGACTTTCCCTTTGTCATTCGTGACAAAAGGGGAAGTAATTTTGGTTGAGAGTAGTCTTGTACTTAAGGGGAGCATTAGTATAGGACATTTTTGGTAGGAGGAGTGTCTGTACATTTTTTGAGGGATGTAGTGAGGTTTTTATGTATTTGTTTTCTTTCTTTACTTTTACCTCATGTATACTGGTCTTGTGACCATTTATCTATAGACATACATTGTACTTATGTTTTGATATATATATATATATATATATATATATGTGTGTGTGTGTGTGTGTGTGTGTGTGTGTGTGTGTGTTGTGATGTATGTTCTTTCACCTATCTGTTCATGTATTGTTTCTTTTCTCTCCTTATACACATGTTTCCTTATATATGCAATCTTTTATTTCTGTTTCACACGAGATGCCTTGATGAGTTTTGTGTAAGTATTTTAGAAAGATAGGTTATTAAAGTCTACCATGCCATGAACTCTCTTCTTGCAAAGTTTTTTAAGAGTTTGTGTTAGGGTTAGATTTGTTTTGAAATTCAACAAGTGATTATGAGTTTAGTGATTTAAGACTTCTCTCATGACTCATTTGTTTATTATGATTTTGTCACGGATTGCCAAAGGGGAAGATTGTTAAAGACCTATTTGATGTAATTGGCTAATCTTTTGACAAAACCTACTTTACTTGTAACTGGGTAGATCTAAGATGGTTTAAGATTTTAAGAAACATGTTGCTCAAAGTCAAGTATTAAAGCCATGCAAATCTGTCTAAGAAATAAGTGACGAAGTGTTATTCATTAAAACTCGACAGATGTCTCGACAGAAGCCTATCTATCGAGAATTAATGTTGAAGCTCGACAGAAGCTGTATCTGTCTAGAATTACAAAATCAGAATTTTCAGATTTGATTACACGCATATTCATGAGTATTTGTGTAGGGTTTCTTTTCTCACAACCCTAGATATATATAAGGATTATTTTAAGGGTCGTCTCAAGGCTGTTGCATTTGTTGTTACACGCATATTGTAACCAGAGATAGCAATTGCCATAATTCATATCTCTCTAGAAGTTACTACGTTTTTACGCCAAGAGTTTTGTGACCAAAGAGCTTCTTGATCTTCATGTTGATGAACTGAAAAACTTTGTAGCTAACATTTTTCTAAAATTAATTTGTTAATCATGTACTGAGATCCGTGCATCATTGGTTAGTCACGTATTGGAATTTGTGCATTGAAATGAGAAATTGCCGCTACAATTTATGTCCAATTGACTATTGAGGTAAAGGTTCAATTGTAGGTTGGTTTAGATACTGAAATTCATTTTATTTGTAACTGCTTGTTTTGATAATAGTGAATTCTCAGGAGTGGTAACCTTAAAATTACCTGGTGGAATTTTACCTCGGAGGTTTTCCCCATACATAAATAAATCATCGTGTCAAATTAATTTTCTGCTGCATTTAGTTTAATTGGTGATTTGTTTGTGCTACCACATTATTGCATGTTAAATTGACTTAATTAATTAACTTAGATAATTAATTAATTAATTTGCCAGAGTCAATACATTTTTTGCCTGTCAATTATTAATTTTTTTTCAACATTAATCTTTCCTTCCATGTGCTCAGTCAAATATTAAACAATATTTTTTAATACTACAAAATTAAATAAAATATGATTTTAATATTTTAAAAAGATATTTTGATGACGATTTCACTGAAATCAAAAGTGTAAATTGGTTTTGCTAAAAATAAAATAAAATAGTATTAGTTTTTTGTAAGATAAAACAATCTTTTCAAAGTTATCATGGTTTAATGACAGATTAAACAACCAAATGATCCACCGAAATAGTAGTTCCACATTGATATTGACCAGAGTTTTGATCATTATTAGTAACACCTAGTCGTAGTTTGTATAATATCAAGAGAACTACTTGATTTTAACCCTTTGTTTTTTTCTGTTGACAACAAACATAAAATTTAATGATTTAATTAAAATAAATTTATTAAAGGCAACCCATCTAATTTTATTTATTATCAGTAAAAAAAAGTGTTCTACAATTGCAATATTATTCTTCTTCTTCTCCCCCCCCCCCCCCCCCGCCCCCCGCCCCCCCGGGCGCCCTTTTAGTAAAACACAATATCATTCATTATAATTATTTTTGAATAAAATTTTCTACATAGAACCAAATAGAATTTCTTTTTATTGGATGTAAATTTTGATAAAATTAACCACTAGGTAGCATTTTTTTTCTTCTTATATCCTTCATATTTGCAAAATTTTCAAAAGATCAAAAATAAAAAATTATGTTATTATTTAAATGTTTAAATTTCAAGTTTTTATAGTCTAAAATAATGTATAATAATAATTTTATGGATCAAATAGTAAATAACATCCGATTAATAAGGATTGTAATATACATCTTAAGAATATACAATCTAAAAACTAGATATGTGTATGCACAATTCCTTCTTTTATTTATTTTTTAATTAGTTCTTGCTTTGGAATCCAAAGCTAAAAACTTAGTTTCGTCCTTGTCTGCATCCCAAATAAAGTTTTTTATGTGGGATACAAAATGCACACTTGGTACTGCCCTAATTGATTTTGTTGCAGCCTATGGTTTATGGTATATAGTATATGTTTGGACATACATATCTTTTACTCAATATAATTTTATTGGATGTGAATTTTGGTAAACCTATCTTTGAATTGCATTAACTTCTTATATTCTCTATGTTAAAATTTTGAATTTTGGCAAAATTTTAAAAGATTAAAGATCTATGGTTATGTCATTAATCAATTCTTTAAATTTCAATTTTTGTAGTCTAAAATTATGCATAAAAAATAAGTTTATGAATCATATGTAAAAACATTTGATTGGAAAAATATTTGACATGTGTCTTAAAAGCGTAAAGAATATATAATTCAATAGTTAGATTTTTAAAATATTTTACAAAGTTATTTTTTTTAAAGGAAGTTATTGTCTTAGATTACAACTAAGTTTATAGCCAAACATTGTCCTAAATTGTTTTGTTTATTGTTAACCACAAATTCTCTTTCTTCTTAAATGTTTTTTTTTTCCTTCTTTATTCAAATAACTTAATCACTCTTTCCTTATTTATTTATTTTTTTCATTTTTAAATGCTTAGGAATTCATTGGGTGGTCAATGGACTTGTGCTTAAAATAGCTAAGACATATCTTGCATAAAAAAGAGAAACAATTTAGATACTAATTAGTTACATTAATTTATATAAGTTGATAACAAAAACATAAGTTAAATATATTTCTATATAAAAAAAAAATTGGGTCATTAAACTCTAATTATATAAATGCGTGTTTAGAGGCTCTTCTATTTTTTTTCTTTTTCTATGATTACTAATTTTTAAGTTGTAAAGTAATCATACAGTTACATACAAAGTGAATACATAAATAAGTAAATTGCAAAAATGTGCTAATTTTTTTTTGAAAAACTAAAGTAAAGACAAAATTACAGGACAAATCAGGAAAAATACATCTCTAAACATTGCCCACAAATTATGACCACTCTCTTGGCGGTATTCAAATTGCTATATCCACTTATAAATTTTATTTTTAAAAAATTAAAACATATGCATGTTTACTTCTTTGTAAAAAAATAAATTTCTTTTCTAGATTAAAAATAATACTCCTAAAATTACAATATTTTTTATTCTTTATTTATCAATCTATTTATATATTTCTTATTCACTTACTACAATAATTATTTAAAATTGTGTTCCATTTTAACATCTCACTAACTCATGTTTCTTACCCACTTACATTCTCAGTGTTTTTTTTTTTTTTTTTTTTTATAAAAAAATCTACTTATCAGTTATCAGGTACGAGTTATTCTTAAAACTTCTCACAATCATTTCTATAAAAATTACAAGCAAAAAACAATATAATTTTTAACATTAATAGAAGGAAGATATTCTACGAGAAGAAAGTGGTAGACTATGTCAAATAGAAAAAAGAAAAAAGGAACAATGGAATTTAAGAAATTGTGTACATAGCTGCATCAAAATTTATGATTGCTATGAGTTTCAAGACTTTTGAAAAAAATTTGTTGACATCTTTTTTTTTTGGGTTTGCCTCTTCTTTCTATTTTGCAATATTTATGTAATAAAAATTCATCTTCAAAGTCTTTTTATGTTTCCTTTCCTATGGAATTTTTTCAGTCATTTTTTTTAATACATTTTTGCAATTCACTTTATATATTCATGATTATTTTACAAGTTGAAAATTATTAACTTAAAAAAAAAAAAAAAAATAGAACAACCTTTGACATCCCATTTGAGCGGTTCTCTCATAGTATTGAAAATTTTAATTTCTCTGACCAAAACAAAATAACTTTCAATATGGTATCAACTTCCTTGGTAGGGACCATACTTAACTCAAAAATTTAATTATAATTTGGACTCAGTCATTTTATATTATTTCTTTTACTTATTTATCTTACTTAAAAAAAAAAAAAAAAAAATCTATGCCGAATGTACTCTTCCATATACATATCCAATCAAATAGACTCTCCTTAATTTTTCCCCTTCTTGTTTGCATGCGTATCTTTCTCAAAGCTATGTTTCGTTGCCAACTTGTCCAGATTACCCGAAGAACCTAGTTACCATATCTCAAAGTGTGTGTGTGTGTATATATATATATATATATATATATATATATATATATATATATATATATATATATATATATATATATATAGTTTTATAACATGTTTCCAAAAGGGACCTTTAATGAACTGGATGTGGACTACAAAGAAATTCCATAATTGGTTAATAACCGCAAAACACAATATAGGGAGAATCAAATATCAAAATGGTCAAGCTGTGTTGAAAGCAACCACAAAGAAAGAGGAATGACATGTAAAGGGTCCCATTTTCAAAGGACGTGAGTCACGTGACAAGCAAAATTTAGTCGGAAGATAAGTGAGAAGCGTGATATTTCATGAACATTTTTCGCTTAAAATTTCTATCATAATAATAATAATAAATGGAAGTATATTTTTTGCTCTTAAAGTTTAGGGGTGTTTTCATTGTAGTCATTTATGTTTTATAGTTTTCATTTTAGACCTTCAATGTTTGGTTGTCTTTTTATATTGATCTTACCATCCACTTATGCTAATAACCTGATTGTTAAATCACCCTTTCTGATTAACTATTTCATAAAATAGTAGTTCAAAATTATTATAGAAGGCAAAATTTTCATAATTACATGCAAAACCTTTTGTCTAACCCCAAACACCCCAGTCCCCCCCCCCCCCCCCCCCAAAAAAAGAAAAGAAAAGAAAAGAAAAGCAAAATAGTGAATTCACTAAAAGGAAAAAGAATAGAGGCAGGATAAATACTTTGAGTGTATCTTTTCTTTTTATTTTTTATTTTTCATTCTGAATTAATACTTTTTTGTCTGTCAAAGATAGAACAATGAGTTGATTTAAAGGTTTGTCATTACAATTTAGGAGAATAAAAGGAAAACAATAGAGGCAAGATAAATACTTTGAGTGTATCTTTTTTCCTTCCCTTTTATTTTTTTATGAATTATAACTATGAGTGTATCAAAGATAAAAAAAAATATGTGTTTGTTTATAGGTTTGTCCGTACAATGGACCCCTAGAATAGTATTGTTGAAGGAAAATGACAGACATAGTGAACCCTTTAACATAAACAATAAAATCTGTTGAATCAAATATTGTACAAAAATAAATTAAAAGACCAAAAAGATTATTAAAAAAAAAAAAAAAAAAAAAGCAAGAAGAAGAAAGAGGGAAAAACAAAAAAGTAAAGAAGAAGATTCAACTTCAAAGAGATTTTGAAGTTGAATCTTCTTCTTGATTTATGGTGTCTACAAATACACCAAGCAAATTGCACCAAACCATTACCACAAACAACCCAACTTATCCCTTCTCTTCTGACCTCTCTAGCTTTGTTTTGTAATACCAAATAGCAATGGCCGTCGCTTCGAGGTCGTCTGTAATGACCGCCGATGAGATGAAGAAAGAAATTAGTGTTCCCGAAACTCATACTGTCCAAAAGTTTGATGTTCCCTCTCTGGCCAGCAACAAGAAGCCGTTTGAAATGACCGACGACGAGATCAAGAAAGAAATTAGTGTTCCCCGAACTCATCTTGACCAAAAGTTTGATGTTGCCTCTCTTTTTGCCATCGTCACAAACATTCTCAACCCTGCTACCATTGCTGCTGACAATGTTTTTCGGGTATACGTATATGTTACTACCCTGCACACACTCTTATATAAGAATTTTCTTCTTCTTCTTCTTCTTCTTCTTTTATATTTATATAAAATGGTATCTTCTATCTATTAAAAATAAAAATGTTATCTTCTACTTCTAGTCCGAAGGTTGGGATACCCTATTGTGGTAGCTCCTCTTTCTTCAATAAATAACCTTCTTGACATTGTCCTTTTGAAATTGAATAGAAACAAGCATAAAAATTTAACACATTGTGTTTTTGAAAATCTTCAACCATATGTGTTTTTCAAGCCCCCATTTTGGCTTTAAAAATGGCAAAAAAAGAAAAAAGAAAAAAAGAAGCAAATTAATTAAAAAGCACAATACTCCTCCTGTTGTTTGAATATTTTAAAAATTATGATATAAATGCGAGGAAATGTTAAGACATTATATAACTAACAATATACCGCTTTTTTATTCAACTTAAAGAAATATATATATATAAAAGTTGATATCATAAGAATAAATTTGAATTTTATTTATTTATTACTTTTTACTTTTAGAGTTTTGATGGGTATCTTACCCTTCCAAGTCTCTCAAACCTTGCATTCTTTCAAATTTTTTAACAACATCCAAATTGATTAAACCCCTCCTACCCTATCTCCCATCCCCTCAACTCCTTCCCTCTATTTCCCTCTTCTCCCTTTAATCCAAGCTAAATGTTAAACTCAAGAAGTAACGAATAATTGTTTTTTTACATCAAAACACTATCCACTCCGTATATATTGTTTAAGTTTTCTCACTGATGGTTATTTTGGTCATCCTCTAGGGTACTAAACAGCCACACATGGAGATCAAGGGTGAAAGAGCCATCGCAACAAGCTTCATTCCACCATTATGTAAGCTCAAGGAACTTTCCTACGAGGTATCCATTAGACAAAATTAAATTATATGATGCATTTATTTTTGAAAGCATCTAACTTTGCATGGGTTTGGTAAAATGCCCCAATTAAGAGGACTCTTTAGTGATAAAAAAAATTCCAATAAACATGAAAGTAATAGCATACATAAAGTAATTTGGATTAAAATCTGCTACAATACTAAATCAAAGAGCACAATCTTGATAAAAGAATACTTGGAACTAATTGAAAATCACTCAAATACAATTGTTGAAGATCACAAAATTAGCGGTAATTAAGAAGATTTCTCTTAAACTAATCCTTATAGAAGAACTACCATACATCTTGAGCTAGAAGGCATGTTTCCTTTAAGAGATGCGCATGATTGTGTGTTCTTCCTCATGGTGCCAAAGCCTTTTCTAAAGGTATGAATGGTAATTATTTCCAATCCAAAACTACCCTTAAAAGCAAGGGCGGAATGGGGGGAGGGGGGGGGGGGGTATTTGTTTCAACTAACTAGAGCCTCTTCCATGTAATGCCAGGTGTCTGGTGCCATTTTTTTTTTTGCCAAGATATACATGTGATGGCTACCAAAGTAACACGTCCTGGCTACCAAATCATAGTTGTAATTGCTTTTAGCGTTCCAACTGACTCAATGCCAATAAATAATTATAGTACAAAATTTTGGACTCAACCATTAAAATTATTTAAAACTATATATAATATCATTATAAGAGCAATGTTAGGGTATTAAAAAAAATAAGAATTTTATTTATCAGCTATAGATTTTACACTTATCAAATGTGTCGAGGTTACTTTGTAAGCCTTTTGTACAACAAATTGGTAGTACCTTTATTATTTTTCCAATTACAAAGAATAGCAATTCTAGTTTATATACGCATAATAGTTTATATATGAAAGCATATGTACCATTTAAAGTACGGAGTAAATAAATAAATGCTAATAATAATGTGATCATGTTGCTACATACACAATTATATAGGTATTTTTCATAATGGAAAATATGTAATGTCAGATGGCATGTAAGGATCCGAGTGTAGAAATTTCTTACAAAACAACGAAGTCAATACTAGAAAAACTCAAAGATTATTCATGGCATGCGAAGGCAGTATTGACACTTGCGGCCTTTGCTTTGGACTATGGAGACTTCTGTAGACACCTTGATCAGTTAAACTCATCAGACCAACTCACTAAGTCATTGGGGATCTTAAAAGGGATTCCTGCTCTCTTACCGCAGCCAAGCATTGATCATAAACACGAGGGTGCGATTGTTGAACTTAACAAACTGATCAAGGACACATTGAATGTCATTGATTGCATTGTTACACTGGAGGAACGATCTGTTAAGTATAATCCAAATGATCTACCAGCACTCTCAATAGCCACGAACAATAGCTCAATATATGTTTTTTGGGCTATCATAACTGTTGTAGCTTGCACGACCCGGATGAGTTGTCTCAGTAAAGATGAGTAAGTCCTTACCCTAGAAATGTGAAGTATATGCTAAATTTATTTTAGTAGAATTATCATATCACCATTATAAAAGAGAAGGGTTCACCATCTGTTGTTCTAATAATAAATTTATCACTTGTCTGAAAAAACTTAAACTGCTTAAAAATTGTGAATTTAATAACTTAATTATGAATTTAACAAATTTAATGTAAATATATAACCAAGGTTTCCCAATTTCAGGAGCAAGGCACATGAACTTTCGCAGTTTTCCGAGAAAATTAATGAAATCCATGGCAAACTAAAATTGCATATACAACTTTGCAATGAAGAAATAGGTTAGTCATTCAGGCTGATTTTACTCACAAGGAATTAAGCGTGTGGTTGCAATCTCCATTATTACATTATTTTCCCAACAAGTGCTACCATGATATGTTGCACATACTATATTTCCAATTGACTTAAACATGCGCAAAATCCTGACCAAGGATTTTTGTTCAATGCAGAGAAAATAGAGGCTTATTGGAAGCTCATAAGATTCTTAAAAGAGCCGCTTGACATTGCCGAGGTCTTGAAGGCGCTAATTTTTGCCAGCGACAACCGGCAACGAGTCAAAGTTTTTCCCAACGAATTGGTTAGTTCTACAGTAGTTGGCTTGAAATAAAGAAATTTATGAATTCCTATAATTGAATATCGTAAAATTAAGCTTGGGCCAATCTAGTCTAGGGCCATGACAATAGTACTGGTTTAAGTCAAGCCCCAACCTTACTCAAGCTTGATAAGAGAAATCCAAAGTCCAAACAGATATAAAAAGAGTAGCCTGCAAGAGGCCTAGTTTTAATCCCAATTTTTTAAATAACAAACCACCACCCAATTTTTTAACGTATATATTGGGCTAAAGATTAAGTCATATTTTGTGTAATTTTAAGCAATACTTTTTTCTAGATACGAAACTCTAAGTAATATTAAATCATTTTATACATTTTTATTGAATTTCAGTTTTGAAAATACTATTGCTAGATAATATGATATCTATGTTTTAACATAAATGTTAAATTTTGTGTCAATTAAATGCTCTTTACTATTCAATCCAAACACCCATATTTCATAAATAATTTTAAAAAGCAAAAACTTTTAAAATTTTCAATGTTAAATATTTGAAATTTTGTATGCATGTAAGGTGTAATTAAGAATAATTTAATGGTAGTTTTATCAAAATTTACTTTTAATTTTTATATTTGTATTGCTAATACAGATCCTCGAAGCGGTGAAAACAAAGAATGTGTTGTTGTTCTTTACGGACTTGGACGTTGACAAAATCTCAGAATATGTATCAATTCGCACCCCCATTTATGAAAACATACCAAGCAAATACAAGGATAAGTATGAGGTTGTTTGGATACCAATTGTGGATCAGTGGACCAATGACATGCAAAAGAAGTTTGAGTTGCTGCGGTCTCAGATGTCGTGGTTCGTAGTGCAAAACTTTTCTTCTATATCAGGTATCAAGTACGTTAGGGAGCAGTGGCACTTTAAGAATGAGCCTATCATTTTGGTGCTGAACCCACAAGGGACCGTGGAACACCATAATGCAGCCCCCATGATTAAGATATGGGGACCAAGGGCTTTCCCTTTCACTCATTGGAAAGATGAAGAACTGCGCAAAAGTGAAGATTGGTTTGGATACTTAATGCTTGAATTCAGTCCTGACATACCAACTTGGGTAAATTTCTTTTCACAATCTAAATGCCTAAACAGACAAACTTACTCTACTGTTAAAGATATCTTATTCTAGTAAAATAATGGGTTCTTTGGGTTTTAATGATCATGTAAAAAAATATCAAAATCAGAATTATAAATAAAATTATAATGATAATATAAAGAATAATGTGAGCTTCCAAAAAGTTAATCTAATAATATAAAGGTTGCTAGTAAACTAAGATGTCAACAATTCAATAGTACCAACTAGTGCCCTTGTGGAGTTAGGATAACAGTCATGGTTGCGGGCCTGAACTTAAGGAGAATTATACTACTATGGTAACATTTAGGCAGAGATGCCACTCTAATTGTCCCCACCTATTTTTCTATTATGACAAAAAAGTCATCTACTCTCTCTCTCTCTCTCTCTCACACACACACACACACACACACACACACACACATATATATATATATATATATATATATATATATATATATATATATATATATATATATATTCATTCAATTTCATTCTTGTTATATAATTAATACTCACAATGTTTATAATTTTTTAGCATTGTCCACATTTAAAACGTAAAATGAGTTATATGTATATTAACAAGAGTAGGAGAATCTATAATAATAATTTTTTATTATTTATAATTTGAAAGTTACAATGAAAAAGAAGCTAGGAATTTAATGCTTAAATATCTCCATTAAAAATATAAAGATATGTTAATCAGTTAAGATACAATTGAATTAAATTGTAATTCATTTATAAAAGACCAAACTTATTCTACTGTTAAAGATATCTTATTCTAGTAAAATAATGGGTTCTTTGGGTTTTAACGATCATGTACAAAAATATCAAAATCAAAATTATAAATAAAATTATAATGATAATATAAAGATAATGTGATCTTCCAAAAAGTTGATGTAACAATATAAAGCTTGCTAGTAAACTAAGAAGTCAAACAATTCAATAGTCCAACTAGTGCCTTTGTAGAGTTAGGATAACTATTATGGTTCACTGGTTCTGTTTGCAAGCCCGGACTTAAGGGTAAGGATGCTACTATGATAACATTTAAGAAGAGAAGCCACTCTAATTATTCCCTTCTATTTTTCTATTTTAACAAAAAAAATTCAACAACTCTCTCTCTCTCTCACACACATATATATTTATTTATTTATTCAATTTCACTCTTGTTATATAATTTATACACAAAATGTTCATTATTTTATTGATGTCCACATTTTGAACATAAAAAATAAGTTATGTGTATATTAACGAGAGTGAGAGAATCAATAACCATAAATATTTTTTTGATAATTACAATAAAGAAGAAGCTAGAAATTTAAATTTTTAATATCTCTATTACAAAAACAAAGATGTCCACTAGTTAAAGCAAATTTTATTGTTCCAGTTTAAATAAAATTTTTGCAAGTAGGTTGAAGAAAATTTAATTAAAAATACAAAGATGTCAACTACAAAGACATAGATGTATTCATGCAAGTAGGTTGAAGCAAATTTTATTGTTCCAGTTTAAATAAAATTTTTGCTCTTTTTTAATCAGATCGACGAGGGGAAGCACATTTTCTTTTATGGAGGCAAGGATTCTACATGGGTCAAAGAATTTAGTAAGGAAGCAGCAGGCTTCGCTAATGATGTAGTAAAGGGTGCAAGAATTTCATTGTTTAATGTGGGACAGGGCAGTGGCAGTCTAGGGCATTTTTGGAAGCTCATTGACAACTTTTTCTTATACAAGTCTCAAATGGTTACCGAATTGGACCCAATGACAAAGGAAATCGAAAAGTTGCTTTCTTACAAGAATGAGAAAGGATGGGTTGTGCTGTGCAAAGGGGCTAGATTGGTGTTCAGTGGTTATGGTACAACAGTTCTGACAGTCTTGAAGAACTTTGATGAATGGAGGCAGTGTTTGAATGATAGTGTATCTGATTTTGAAGTATGTCTCGAGGAACACTATAATGAACAACTTTTTAAAGACGGTTTTCCTGGCCGCGTCATTGACATCCCAAAAAGTGATGGATTGATCCCAGATAATAGAAAATGTCCTGACTGTTCCAAGATCATGGAGACATCTTTCAGGTTTAAATGCTGCGATCACAATCAACATGGTTTCAACTTAAAATTCTGCCACAATCATCATGGTACCAAGGCACAGCTCAGAGGATCCAATATCGGTCAAACGGAGCGTGTAAACCCTGTGGAGACTAATCGGCCATATGAAGCGGTGGCGGAGGTGCCACCGCCACCGCCCGTACAGTACTCTAGTGGTACTACTGCCTCTACATAATTGTGTTTGTGTGCGTGTCTACGTTTGTTATCAGTGCTAAAGTTTAATTATGTAATGTGCTACAATAAAGGGAATCTTGATCACACTGGCGATCTGATGCCAAAAGTATGTGTGTATTGTAATTATGTAATGCGCTACAATAATGTTCATGTTACTAGTCTTTATTATGCATAACACTTGGCTCGCAATTTTACAGATTTAATTTCGCTTTGTACTATTTTGCTTGTGACCTTTCAAGCAATGGCAAAAACAACCATTGACTAGGACTCTCTTGGCCTGTGCCTTTGAATAGCAGTATACCACATCTTATGCAGTAGTAGCAGTTCCTCCCACATCAAGGCATACAATATTTACTAACTTTATGCTTTAGTCTATTAAAACTCAAGTGTATAACAGTTTGAAAGAAACAACCTTTTTTTTAGCCAATGACGCGTTAACCTTTTTTTTTTTTTTTTTTGAGAAACAAAATAAAATATTTTAATAAGAAAGAATAAAAAATAACCAAAGCCCTATGACAGCCGATGGCCCCCAGGACTTACATGGGTGTAAGTCCAAATTCCGTTCCAACTTTCTTTTTTGAAGAAAAGGAAGTTTTATTAAAAAGAAAAGAAATTCAATACATCATGAGCCAAAGTAAACTCAATCATATATATTAAGATTTTTCTCTATTCATGTTACATAGCTAGCTACACACTTGGCATATTGCACCGATACATGTGCTAGTCGATTCCCTTGCCACTTCACATGGCATACTTATACCATTTTGAACTCTCGCATCTTTTGCTGGATTCCCAAGATAATATTAGCTATAGTAATCAGAGGCTCACCTATATTGTTAACGGCTTCAGACATAATTTTTGAATCACATTCAAACATTGCCTTTTGAATGCCAACATCCCATGCAAAAAAAAAAAAATAGTCTCTTCCAAAACCTTCACCTCTGCCTCAATAGGTCCCAAAGGTTGGTAGAAATTCTTGCTCGTCGCTGCTTTGGTGGTCTGATTTAATAATGTAAAATAGATTGTCTACAAGTTCATAAATATTAATGCTACAATTATTGTATTTATAAACTTTGATGTACGTTAGATGTACGTTTGTAGGCTAATTCATATATGTATTGACGGATGGTTATATTGGTACATAAGATTTTGATGATATTGTATAATTATGTTAAATGCATAAAGCTATGGTTGACCTAAGGCACCACTGCGTGCATGTGTAGAAAAATTATGTCTTTATAGTGAACCGCATCACTTGTCTATCATTCTCACTAAGACTCTCACTTGTTTAAAATTGTTGACTCAATAGTCAGTTTCTATTTAAAATACTTTTTTGACTCAACAATTTTAATCAGATAAAAGTCTTTTAATCAAATGGTAAACTCCGTCACTTGTTTACCAAGAGAACCTTATAATTTCTTGTGTGAAAATGACCAAGTGATCCTGCTCATGACTTGGCGAAACTATGTTAATCGATGGCTTTACTTTTATGTGTCAATTGCATCTAGTACTTAGTAGATTGTTTATATGAGCAATCTCTTAAATTTCCATATGCAATTTTTTTTTTTTGCTGGACTACAAACTACACCTTATAGATTTAAGTTTGAAGAGTTGTCGTTTTATCCTTTAAGTTCGTTTTTATTATTTTAGTCCTTTATTATTTTTTTTTTCTTCTAAACGTTAATATTTCCTTCCATATATATACTCCATCAAATACTAAACAATATTTTTTAATACAATAAAATAGAATATTATTTTAATATTAAAAGCATATATATTTTGATGACGATTCACCAAAATCAAAAGTGTAAATTGGTTTTGCCAAAAATAAAATAAAATATTATAAATTATTTAATACGAAAAAATAATCTTTTTAAAGTTATAGTAGTTTAATGACAAACAGATTAAATAACTAAATGTTTACTAAAATAATGAGAAGTGTTACGTTCACAGTATCTTCACAACAAATCATAATTGTTTAGTTATTATTGGTTCTAATTTGAACTTACCGCTAAAATTACTTTTTTTCCTCGCCAATAACAATTCATAACAATCTACCATTTAAGATTTGTTGTGAAAATATTATGAATTTAGCATTTCTCCTGAAATGATAGATCTACATTGATATCGACCAGAGTTTTGGTAATTACTCTTACCACCTAGTCATAGTATATATAATATAAAGGGAACTAAGGGTGCGCAATGATATTAATGCTCTATATTATAAATATGGTAAGACTTATTTCCTTTTTTTATTTATAATTTTATAGTTGTGAGGGGATGAATTTGAATCGTGAACATTTTTATTAAAAACACCAAGAAGTATCTTAAAAGGGTTTTAATAAAGTGGTTACAATGATCAATGAAACACATGGTGAATTTAATTATTTTGGGAAAAGATAATAGTATTATTTTTTCAACATTAGTCAAAATGTGGTTTAATGTAATTACAAAAATTTAAAGTACAACTCTTGCCAAGAGCATTATATCTCAGCGGGTTTGTGCCTCTTGGTGTTTTCTATGGAGACATACATTCCAAGATTTGGATCCTTGTTAAAAGCTCAAAAGGTGGACCGGCCTTCTCCCACCTTTTCTTTGCCGACAACTTGGTTTTGTTTGCAAAGGTGAATCACATTAATTGCTCAATGATCCGAGATGTTCTTGATGCCTTCTGTACCCGATCAGGTCAGTCCATTAGTGAAAGCAAATCCAGAGTATACTTCTCCCCAAATGTAGACACTGATATGAGGGAATCTCTTTGTGACATATTGGGGTTCAAGTCAACTTCTAATTTAGGAAAATATCTTGGTTTTCCAATTAAACATCAAGGTGCTAGCAACCACGACCTCAACTTTGTATTGGATAGTATCAAGCAAAAGCTAGCGGGTTGGAAGGCTAATTTTTTGTCCTATGCAGGCAAAACAATCCTAATCCAAGCTTCTACCTCCACTATTCTTGCTTACACCATGCAATGCACGGCTTTTTTTGAGAAGCTTTTTGATAACATTGATAGAGTCAATCAAAATTTTCTTTGGGGATTATCGGAATCTGCTAAGAAGATACATTGGATTGTTTGGCAAAAAGTCATGAAGCCCAAAGTGGATGGAGGCCTCAGGTTACAATCTACTAAAGGGAAAAACCTTACCCTTCTTGCTAAACTTAACTGGAGGTTTCATTTGGAGAAAGACTCAATCTGTGTTAAGGTTTTAAAGAGCAAATATTGCATGAGCCATCAGTTGAATTCCAGCAATAGAAAGAAACTTCCATGTTCTAGAGTGTGGAAGGCCATGACGAAGGGAGATGAGGTTTTTAGAAAAGGCATTAGATGGATTTTGGGGGAGGAATAGTACTCTAAGTCTTTGGCATGATAACTAGTTTTCCAAAGGGACCCTTCAAGCAGTAATTCAAGGTCCTTTTACAGAGAAAAAGGAGTCATTGAAAATTTTTGATGTTGCTAGGCCTGGGCTTGGGGAGTGGGACTAGTCCAAACTATCTTTCCAACTCTTTGAGTCAATCCTTATGGGTATCAAGTCTGTTCCTTTTTCCATCTTAACTTCAAGAGGGGAGGTAGGCTTAATTGGAGTGGTTCCAACTATGGAGTGTTTGATCTTAAATCAGCCTACATGTTGGCCATGGATTGCAGTGATGAGCAAGGACAGTTCACAGGGCCCTAGGTTTGAAAATCAACACCTTTCCTCGCATTAAGTTTTTCATGTGGATGTGTCTTCACAACAACATTGGGGTGGGAGATTGCCTTGCCATTGAGAGGTCTTAGGGTGAATAACAATTGCCAACTCTGCCAAAAGGAACTCGAGACCATTCTTCATGGGCTTAGAGACTGCCCATTGGCCAAAAGCGTTTGGGCAATCAGTCCTGCAAGCAATTTCTATGAGGGCAGCATCCAACAATGGTTGCATAATAACTGCATAGGCAATGTGAATCACGGTCGTAGCTGCCTGCCATGGAAAATCACCTTCCCCTTTGCCATATGGTTGATATGGAAGCATAGAAACTATGTGGTGTTCAAGAATCGAATTGTTCAACTCAATATTCATAAAGATATCATTTTCAGTGTTGCTGAGTACCAACACTGCATTCTCAATCCCAAAAACACTAACAGCAGGAAGATTTAGAGAGTCCACTAGGAGAGACCTCAACTGAGGTGGGTTTGATTGAATATAGATGGCTCCTCAATTTGAACCTCGGGTATAGCAAGGGGAGGTGGTATTATCCTGAATGAACATAGAGAGTGGATTGCTGGCTCCAGAAACATTGGCATTACATCCAGCTTCATAGTTGAGTTGTGGGCCCTTAGAGGTGGGCTTAACCTTGCAGAAATCTCAACCTTCTATCTATTGAAATAGAAATTGATGTTAAAGCTATTGCTGATCTTCTGGCTAAAACATCTTATTCTAACAATGTTATTGTACATTTTTAGACCACTTAACATAAGTTGTTTAACCTAGTTATTTAGCTAAGTGATTACTTAGATAAATTATTCAATTCTAGGTTAACACAATAAAATTATATCATGTAAATAATGTAGAAAAATAAAGAACACAATGATACGATAACCTAGGAAAACCTAACGGGTAAAATACTTGTGGATGATTTAATCTAGCTATCCTCAAGGTAAAACAGATCCACTATGAAAGAATTGAAGTTTGTACAATAAAACTTAGACCACTAACATCTTATTGCTATCTCGAGTAGAAAACTTACTACCACAATCACATGGTAGCTCCAAGTCTACAGACTATTTATTTCTTTAATCCACTGCAATAACAAATTCTTCTACTTGTGACTTTGAGACTCTATTTAAAGGTTTCAGATCTTCTTTAAAGGCCAAAATGGGTTTTTGCCCTTTTCATGAAAAAAAAAAAATCAGCATGTTGCCCCCTTTCCCAAACTATTTAGGAAAATGCCCCTTTTTTGAAACTCGATTTTTCAAAATCGAGTTAAGCCCTATAGCGATGTTTTAAGGAGCCTATAGTGACGTTTTTAAGGACCTATAGCGGCGTCTTATAACTTGAACTCCATGAAGTCGAGTTATAGATTAAAAAAAAATAAATAAAAAAAATAAAAAAACTTGCATGTAACTCGATTTCATAAAGGTCGAGTTACAAAACGTCGCTATAGATTCTTAAAATGTCACTATAGGCCCCTTAAAACGTCGCTATAGGGCTCTAGAATTTTTTTTTTTTTGAAACTCGATTTTGAGAAAATCGAGTTTTAAAAGAATGGCATTTCCTTAATTATTTTGAGAAATGGGGCATTTGCCCCCCCTTTTTTTTTTGTGCAAAATGGGCATTTGCCCATTTTTGCCCTTCTTTAAAGTTCTTTATGCAGCAACTAAAGAGATCATTAAGTTCTTGATGCGAATCTTGATATTGACAACTCTATGTGTGTATATAAAAGTAAACACCTTTAAATTTCACAAAAAATTCAACTCACAACACTCAAAAGACAACTAAAACATAGTTAGAGTTTTTCCTTTTATACTTGGAGTAAAACACAAAACCCTACACTTCATATGAACTTGGGTTGAATTGGAAATTCTACAGAAGAATAAATCTGCACGAGTTTCGATCGATCAAGTCTAATTTTCGATCAATTGAGCCTTGCAAATTTTTTCCAATAATTTCTGCAATCACTCGATTCCATTCTTCATGGGCTTAGAGACTGCCCATTGGCCAAAACTCCCCAGGAAGCTAGGAGAGAAAGAGGTCCTAGGAACACAAAGCCTATGCAGAAGGAAAAGCAAACATAAACACAAGGAGAGCCCTATGAAACATTCCGGATTTCTGCTGGGCCAACATGAACCTTAGGTACTCCTCCAGAATGCCAATTGCACCCACAACTATTCTTTTCTGATGGAACTGAACTCTCTCAAAATAATACTTGTTACAGTTTCTTTTTGCTCAAATTGTTGAATAAATCAGTAGTAGCACATTAGAATGTGCTGATTTGGGTTGTCCTAGTCTTTAGGAATTCAGTAGTTTGTTTTTATTTGTTGCCTAGTTTATAGGAGCTGTTTAGCATGATGTTAGTGGTGCCTATTTTTATGTTTGTAACCGTTTGTTTTCAGCCTATATTATGGCCATTTACTTATCAATAATGTAGTAGAGTTTCAGTACAACTCTGTTTCCTCTGTTTTTAGTTTATCGTTTTCTTCTTCTATTTCATATCAGTCTTCTTCCATTTTATATCAGTGGTATCAGAGCTTGGTTAGAGTTCCACAATGGCTTCTGAAAATTTTGTGCAGCCAGCCATTCCACGCTTTGATGGTCACTATGACCATTGGAGCATGCTCATGGAGAATTTCTTGAGGTCCAAAGAATATTGGGCAGTTGTTGTTTCTGGAGTAGCAGAACCAGCAGAAGGTGTTGTGCTGACAGATGCACAGAAGGTGGAGCTTGAAGGGAAGAAGTTGAAGGATCTCAAAGCAAAAAATTACCTCTTCCAAGCAATCGATCGTTCCATCCTAGAAACCATCCTTTGTAAAGAAACTTCCAAACAGATTTGGGACTCTATGAAGAAGAAGTATGAGGGAACAGCAAAGGCGAAGAGGGCACAGCTTCAAGCACTTCGAGGTGATTTCGAAACTTTACACATGAAGTCTGGAGAATCAGTGTCAGATTACTTCTCCAGGACAATGGCAATCGCAAATAAGATGAGAATCCATGGTGACAAAATGGCAGATGTTACTATCATTGAGAAGATTCTTCGTTCGATGACAACAAAATTCAACTATGTTGTTTGTTCGATTGAGGAATCTAAAGACACTGACAGTATGTCCATTGATGAATTGCAAAGTTCTTTGTTGGTTCATGAGCAGAAAATGAATCGGCAAGACAAGGAGGAGCAAGCATTACAAGCCTTGGCATCAAAAGGAGGTCAAGGACGAGGCAGAGGCAGAGGCAGAGGCGGCAATGATGGTAGATACTCAAATCAGAAATCTGTAGATTTTGATTCTCAAGGGAGAGGAAAAGGTCATGACAACAACAACAATCATTCAACACCTTCCAAGTCAAAGTCAGCAGAAAAATCAAAAGTTGAATGTTACAGGTGTCACAAGTTTGGCCACTACAAGTCAGAGTGCCGTACTAATCTAAGGAGAGATGGTGGAAAGCAGTCCAATTTTGCTGAGAAGGAAGAAGAAGTGTCTTTGTTGATGGCTTGTCACGGCAAGGAGGAAACCCACAAAAAATTCTTGTGGTACTTAGACACTGGTTGCAGCAACCATATGAATGGAGAGAAGTCTGTATTCTCTGAATTGGATGAAGCTTTTCGCGATGTTGTGAAGTTCGGAGATGGCTCTACAGTTTCTGTTATGGGAAAGGGAAAGGTAGCAATTCAAACCAATAGAAATTTTATTCAAACTATTTCTAACGTGCTTTTTGTTCCAGATTTGAGAACCAATTTACTTAGTGTTGGTCAACTACAAGAAAAGGGATATGGAATCTCTATCAAAAATGAAGTCTGCAGAATTGAAGATGAAAAGTTGGGCTTGATAGCTCAAGTCAACATGACAGCCAACAGAATGTTTCCATTGTATATCCATGACACCGCTCACTCATGTCTTTCTGCAAGATTGGGAGAGAAGGAATGGCTATGGCATTTTCGCTATGGGCATCTTAGCTTTGGCGGATTGAAAACTTTACAACAAAAGAATATGGTGGCTGGTCTTCCCCAAATTACAGCTCCTTCTGAAGTTTGTGAAGAATGTGTTGTTAGCAAACAACACCGTAATCAATTCCCACAAGGGAAATCATGGAGGGCGAAGGCTGCACTGGAGCTTGTTCATTCCGATATTTGTGGGCCAATAACTCCATGTTCTAATGGAGGTAAGAGATATATACTTACATTCATTGATGATTTTAGTCGCAAAAGTTGGGTTTATTTTTTGCAAGAGAAGTCTGAAGCCTTTCTAGCCTTTAAATGCTATAAAGCACTAGTTGAAAAAGAAGTTGGCAGCCCTATAAAAATTCTTCGCACAGATCGTGGTGGAGAATATAACTCACATGAATTTGCAAGTTTTTGTGAGACTCATGGAATAAAGAGGCAGCTTACAGCAGCTTATACGCCCCAACAAAATGGCGTTTGTGAAAGGAAGAATCGCACTATTCTAAATATGGTGCGAAGTCTTTTAATAAGGAGTTGTATTCCAAAGAGTTTTTGGCCTGAAGCAGTTAATTGGAGTATTCATATATTGAATAGAAGTCCCACACTCGCTGTTAAAAATAAGACACCAAAGGAAGCATGGAGTGGACGAAAACCAGCTGTTGATCACTTTAGAATTTTTGGGTGTGTTGCATATGCCCATATTCCAGATCAGAAGAGGAAGAAGTTGGATGACAAGGGAGAAAAATGTATTTTTCTTGGTGTTAGTGATCAATCAAAAGCTTATAAGCTTTACAATCCTAACACTAAGAAAATACTTATCAGTCGAGACGTTGTTTTTGATGAAGATCAAATCTGGAAATGGAGTAAAAATGTAGTTGGAGAGCATATTCCAACTAGTTTTGATGGAGAAGATGGTGATGAAGTAAACCAGCCGCAGCAACACCTTGTTCCAGCAATTGATGCATTTGAGAATCCACAAAATGAAACTCGTATTGCCTCTGAAGTCACTCCAACAGCACCAGAAGCAGCAGCTGAACCACGTTCTCAACGTGTACGAAGAAGACCAGCATGGATGTATGATTATGAGGCAACTGGAATTGATCAATCTGAAGACCCACTCACTCACTTTGCTCTGTTTTCAGATTGTGATCCTATCAGTTTTGAAGTGGCTGTCAAAGAACCAAAATGGGGAAAGGCTATGGATGCTGAAATTACAGCCATTGAAAGAAATGATACATGGGAGCTATGTGATCTTCCAAAAGGGCAAAAGACAATTGGCGTAAAGTGGGTTTACAAGACAAAGCTGAAGGAGAATGGTGAGGTTGACAAGCACAAGGCACGCTTGGTAGCTAAGGGCTACAAGCAGGAGTTTGGTGTTGATTATAAAGAAGTCTTTGCTCCGGTTGCAAGGCATGATACAATCAGATTGGTGATTGCTATAGCAGCTCAAAACTCATGGCCTATCTTCCAGTTGGACGTGAAATCAGCATTCCTTCATGGAGATTTGAAAGAAGAGGTATTTATTAATCAACCCCCTGGTTATGTAAAACTTGGTAATGAGCATAAAGTGTATAAGTTAAAGAAAGCTCTATATGGATTAAAACAAGCTCCACGGGCTTGGTATAATCGTATAGAAACTTATTTTTTGAAGGAAGGATTTCAAAAATGTCCTTATGAACACACACTTTTCATAAAAGTTGATGATGGAGGGAAAATGCTCATTGTCTGCTTATATGTAGATGATCTAATCTATACTGGAAGTAATACAGCCATATTTGAAAGCTTTAAGAAATCCATGATGGCTGAATTTGAAATGACTGATCTTGGAATGATGCATTACTTTCTTGGCATAGAAGTGTTGCAATCCTCTACTGGAATTTTTATTTCTCAAAAGAAGTATGTGGGAGAAATCTTGGGCAAGTTTCAGATGAAGGATTGTAATCTTGTAAATACTCCATCTGAGTTTGGTATGAAGCTAAACAAGGATGATGGAGGAAAAAAGGTTGATGACACTCTTTACAAACAAATAGTGGGGAGTTTAATGTATTTGACAGCACCAAGACCTGATATAATGCATGATGTAAGTGTGATCAGCAGGTAAATGGAATGTCCTACAGAGATTCATCTCTTGGCTGCAAAAAGAATTCTTAGGTACTTGCAAGGTACTAAGGAGTTTGGGTTGTTCTTCAAAAAGGGAGAAAAGTCAGATTTGTTTGGCTTTACAGATAGTGATTATGCAGGAGATTCTGATGATCGAAAAAGTACATCTGAGAATGTTTTCATGTTGGGAACAGGAGCTGTTTCATGGTCATCAAAGAAGCAGCCAATAGTCACATTGTCAACCACTGAAGCTGAATTTGTTGCAGCAACAGCTTGTGCTTGTCAAGCTATTTGGCTGAAGAAGATTCTTGAAGAGCTGAAGTTCAAAGAAGATGGGCCTACTCTTATTTACTGTGACAACAGTTCAGCAATAAAGCTCTCAAAGAATCCTGTTCTACATGGTCGAAGCAAGCATATAGATGTGAAGTATCATTTCTTGAGGGATCTCACGAATGATGGAGTTATTAATCTAGTTTACTGCAGAAGTGAAGATCAGATTGCTGATATTCTAACAAAGCCTCTCAAATTTCTTGCATTTCAGAAGCTTAGGGAGCTACTTGGTGTTCGTTGTTCAAAGGACTTTATCTGAGGAATGGTACTTCAAAGTTTGAGTCTTATTAAACTGATGTTATGTGTGGAACATCAGTTTAAGGGAGGGATTGTTGAATAAATCAGTAGTAGCACATTAGAATGTGCTGATTTGGGTTGTCCTAGTCTTTAGGAATTCAGTAGTTTGTTTTTATTTGTTGCCTAGTTTATAGGAGCTGTTTAGCATGATGTTAGTGGTGCCTATTTTTATGTTTGTAACCGTTTGTTTTCAGCCTATATTATGGCCATTTACTTATCAATAATGTAATAGAGTTTCAGTACAACTCTGTTTCCTCTGTTTTTAGTTTATCGTTTTCTTCTTCTATTTCATATCAGTCTTCTTCCATTTTATATCACAAATTATCTCTGGCAAGTAGGATATCGGAGCAAGATCTCCAAACAAAGTTGGACACTTTAATTTGGTGGCACATTAAGGGCCCATAATTTCCTCCATAGTGACCGATCTCCTCTAGCTGAAGAATGTTACAGGTCCCCCGACTGATGCAAGCAAAGTGCAACCTGGTATGCCGATTTCACGGAGAAACTTCGGAACAGATTCTCCTTCCATACCCACTGGTCCCGAGAGTAGGTATTGTTCAAAGGAAAGGTAAGTATCACCACACAGGTCCTATGAGTAAACGGTGAATTTTTTTTTTTCCCACGATCCCACTGTTTAGTCGACTCATCAATAAGCTCATTTACCCGCATAGAAGGAATCTGTTCTCCAATAAAATCAAGGACATGGAACAACCAGTTGGGGTCTTCAACAGCATGAAATAGCCCTACCGTCCCTCACTCTCCACTTTGACCCATCCCGAATAATCTCTCCTGCTGCCAGTAAGCTGTGCAACGCTAATGAGAGATTGCTTCCTAGCTCGGCCTCCATGAAAGAGCATCTCGGGATATTGTACTAGGATTTTTGTGTTGTTTCAATTTCACAAAAAAATTTCAAGGTTTTTTTTTTAAAAAAAAAAATTGCCAAACAAAAGAGTTCAATTAATTATTCATTTGGATTTTTTTTAATGTAAACCAAAAGAACGTCTTTTTTGGGGCATTTAACCAAACTTATCTAAGGACACTAAAAAAACAAAGGACTAGATTGAATAAATTTAAAAATTAGAGAATTGAATTGGAAAAAATTGAATGAGAAAAGGAAAAATCTTTTTTGAAATTAAATTTGAAGGAAAAATAAAAATATTTTAATAAGAATACATATTTAAAATTAGTTTTGGTGCAATGGGAATATATATAACAAACTATTAGAATTTCTTTCTAGAAAGTTTTTTCTTTTTTCTTTTTTTCTTTTTTTTGAGAATCTTAGAAGTAATTTATTTGAATGAAAGAAAAAAATTTGAAACTTATTTTTTATACTAAATATATCCGCTTTAATTTTACTATGGAACCAAAAATTTTAACAAACTTCCAAAAATCTATCTAGAAATTAATAGGTAAAGCCGAGAGAAAATTTAATTAGATTTCAAATTCAACTTCAATTAAAGTCTAATTTTGCGCTATGTGTCTTATCTAATCTAAGTTTTAAATTTTTGTGTCATATGAGTTAATTTAGTGTAAAAATTAGATTTTAATTAAAGTTTAATTTTGTATCACGTGTCTCATTTAATCTAAATTTTTTTAGTTTTTGTGCAAAGTGAGTTAATCTAGTGTTAAATATGAGAAGTCTAATATAAATAAACCTAGGTTATATATATATATATATATATATATATATATATATATATATATATATATATATATATATATATAACCAAAGCATATAAAAAATTTGATTAGAATTAAAATTATATTTTGTCTTTTTTAGCTTTTCATACAAATTAAATCTTTTACTGTTTTTTTTTTCTCTAAACTAATGAGTGTATATTTTTTTTTTTTGGTACTGTTTCTATTTACATATTTTGTATATGAAAATCTTAAATGTAACGAACTGTAATTGAGTTAAATGATCTCATGCATCTATCCTTATTCAATTTAGGAGATACTATTGAACCAATTTATTCTTTTATTTTGTGTTGTATTTAGTAGAATTTAATGGACAATGATAATGAATTGATACTATATATATAGTGTCCACATCTGATTTTTAAAATTAAATACATAGTAGTAATGTAATGAGAAACTTGGTGTAACTAATATCATTAAAATTGCAAAGAAAAATAATTTTAATACCTCTAAATATCCTGGCCAAACTAATGTCTTATATATTTAATAACCTAAACTAATATCAATAGTGCCATTATAATTTATCATTCTTGTGCATAAGCACGAGTTGCACAAGTTATGTACTAGTAATAATGATAACTGTAACAAATAGAAAGTAGTAGCTAAAACTGATTAATGTTCATATAAAAAATAATAATGGCCCAAAACTGCACTGCATCTCAGGACACTGCAAACACCCTTATTTGTTAGATTTTATATTTTGCAAACACCTTTATTTGTTGACGATTAATCGTGTAGCAGTTTCATTTTTCCAATTATTGAACCAATTGGGATTAATTAAATATTATAAAACTAATTTGGATATTATTATCTTTTGATGATGCCAAAATCGTTATTTATGTATGTTTGTCGAGACAATGTTGAATCCTTGTCACTAAATTTGTAGAATGTGAGGTAAAGCTCTCCTCAAGTGGTCATCAATGTGGTGTCTGCCACAGGGCCTCCGATAATTAAGTCAATAATGATAGCTTTTTAAGAAATGAGGAAGCTTAGAGTATCAAAGTTATGTATGCTAGAGTGTACTTCAGTTGAGTGTATGTACCTCGTCCGGTCTTGATGGACATGTATATAGCTTCACTGTTTCTAGCCATTGGGGCTTTAATTGTGGCTTTAGCGCCCTTTTTTGTAATGCTTCAAGGCTTATTAATGTTGGTATTGATGAGCTTCCAACAGCTAATTGGTAATTGATCGAGGCATTGAAACTTCTTATTAATTATTTGTCTGTGTTCATTCATGTCATGGCGGGATGGACGATCTTTCTTAATGAGGTCTTCTGGGCAGAAGAGCTCGTCGGCCCCATCATCTCTTTTTCTTTTTCTTTTTTTAAATGGGATTAATTAATCCAATTATTGAACCTAGAATGATTTTAAAGATGCTTTAAAGTTTGAAGAAGATCATTATCCCACGAGCTAAATTGCAATTAGTTAGTCACCTGTCATATTAATCACTTCTGCTGTAAAATGGAGATCATTATCAAATTAGTTGCAAATTGCAATTGCTTAGTCAAACCTGTTATATGTGTTTGTAATTAACAAGAGATCCGCACGCTATCTTTTTCTTTTATGGCAAGTCCCACGCTACCTCCCTGGCCTCACATGGCAGTGTACAACTGCACATATTAAGGTCAATTACGATTCTAAAAAAAAATTAATTAATTTTTCTTTAAAAAAAAGGGTTATTACTATAGCTTTGAGAATTATATTAATGTTAATTGGAGTTTACAATGAATATAAAAAGGTTTAATTCGAAGCTATATATATATATATATATATATATATATATATATATATATATATGTGTGTGTGTGTGCAAGTGTTGTTAAATCCAATGAGTTAATTTTGCACCTAAGTTCGTCTTGGTTTAACTAGAGTAAAATAATGTGGTATTAATTGATACTGGTGTACCGTTTTAAAGTTGCTACTATTTATATATTTTTACACACACATATAAAATATTAGCTTAAATACATTAACCTAATATATTAGATTAAATAACAGGTTTTGTAACAATTTTTTATTTTATTTTTATTTTTTTTCATTGTACCAGTCAAAACATTCTAAATATCTCTAGTACAGCAAATACAAGCCGGTACAATTGATATTTTACAGGCGTGTCATTAAGTGTTTATTTTACCTAGTATTTGCAAGGGATGTATTTTGATCTCACAAATAGGTTCTTTTGAGAGGGCACGTCGGTCCCTAGAAATCAACCAAAGGCATTTCCCTGGTATATCCTCGTCTAATATAAGTTACATAACGCTTAAATTCAATTTCCAATTTGTTTTCTTAAAGTTAATTATATAGACTTACATTTAGAGAACAAAATGCTTATTTTATACCTGAATGAGATATTTATCAATGTTCAATGACATCTTTATCATTTAATATTATAATTACTAGTCAAACTTTTTTATTAATAAATGGTTTTTATTATATTATTTTTAGAATAAAAATATTTTGCATACAGTTTGTCTAAACTACAGTAAGTTCAGATTCTAGATGTATTTAAACTACATATATTTTCACGTAGAGGAATTTTACTTCTTGTAAATTGGAATTTCTAAAAGTCCGAAACTTTGAAGAATTTAAATATACTACTTTTTGAATCCTAATCCTAATTACTTAAATTTCTGTGGTATTAATTATTGAATCTTGTGGTATTAAAATACAATACGCACATGTCGTATTTCTTAAAAACAAATGAAAGTTTCTCTACAAAATAAAAAATAAAAGTTGACCGACCTAATGGTCTACCGCCTCAAATCTTCAATCCATGGCAATCAATGTTACTCAATTGACCCGATTTAGGTGGTGACTGTAAACTGAAGCTAATGAAGCATACCCTTCCAAGTCTTTGCTGGTTGTGCCTTATTCCAGTTCTGATGCCTATAAATTGTTCAGGCTATTGTTCAACCTTTAAAAGCCAATAAATTATGGCAAGCAACCAGGTGCCTCAAGTTTCCACACAGAAAGCCATTGAGGATGAGATGAACGTGTCAACCATGTCTAACAATCAGATCATGGATCAAATTAGTGCAACCCATGTTCATGATGACAAAAACTTCGATGTTGAGTCTCTTTTCATCGTCGTCAAAAGCATTCTCAACGGTGCAACCCATGTTGACAATACTCAGGTAATTTATATATATGTTACTACCACACATAAGAAATAGACTTTTCTTTTTCATTTTAACTTTTTTCCCCTGCTAGCCCAATTCTTTCTTTAACAATAAACATCGATGCTCGACTTTATCCTCTTGAAATGGAATAGAGATCATGAGCATTGAATTTTTACACAGATTATTATAAAAAGTACAAACAGGTGCAGATGAAGTAATTTATTTAATTAGAAAATTACTTCTACACACCCAAATGTATCTACCCCGAATACAAAAAAGATAAAAATGTTGATATTCTTGAGAAAAGTAAACGTTGTTGTCCACAATTTACACTTACTGTATAAAAGAGTGGATACTATTGATGTGCACAATCATGATTTTACAAACAAAAAAAAAAAATTTAACTCAAGTAGGAAATAATGATATTTTATATATATATATATATATATATATATATATATATATATATATATAAATCTCTTCTTATATATGTTTGATTTTTCTCACTTGCAATTAATTAGCTATAGAAAATATTATTTTCTATAGGATACTACCCAGGCACAACCAAAGGAGAAAGCCCTTGAAGCCTGCTTCAGCCCACCATTGTGTACACTTAAGCAACTCTCCTTTGAGGTAATTATAATTACAGAAAATAGTATTTTTGTGCCCCCGAAAACATCTTAGATTGTGTGTGTAACTCTCTACAAGTATCTAATTATTCCACAAGTATGTAGTCACTCATCCCACACACTTTAAGAAAAAATACATTAGGGCTTAAATTCAATAAGCTGATTATAAATATGTAATCTAAAAAATCTTCAATATCACGATATTTGGGAACCACTAAACCAACTATGTCAAAACCATTTGAATTACCAACTTATAACAAGGTGTAGGATGAATTTGATCCTTCACTATGTAGTTACATTAGTATTTTTGGTGATCATGAATATGTAAACGTCAGATGGCGTGTAGGGATATGGATGAGGAAGTCGCACACAAAATAACAATATCAATACTTAGCAGACTCTCTACTTATTCATGGAATGCAAAGGCAGTGTTGACACTTGCAGCTTTTGCTTTAGACTATGGTGAATTTTGGCTCCTTGATCAGCTTCATCAATCAGACCTACTCGCCCAATCAATGGGGATCTTGAAGGGGGTGCCTACTGTCTTAGAGAGTTCCTGGCTTCTGAGACACAAGAATGCAATTGATGAACTCTGCAACTTGATCAAGGCAACATTAGATGTTGTTGAGTACATCTTTAAGCTAGAGAAACTACTTAAGAACAATGATTTGAAGGATATATCTTCATTGTCAACAGCCAAGGACAGTATACCGATACATGTTTACTGGGCTATCATAACTGTTGTAGTTTGCACAACTCAATTGTGTTGTCTCATTAACAATGAGTAAGTCCTAGCCCTGAAATGTATAATATATGTTGAATTCATTTTATTAGTGTTAGATTAAATGATTAAATTCACAATTTTTTTAAAATTTAAACTTTTGGGCAATCACACATATTTATCATAATATGACGTCCTAGGTTCAAACTTTTTCTCTACCTTACCTCCTTTTTTTAAAATTTCCACTTGTTTTTTGGCTCCACTTAAAAAGGGTAGTAGTCTCACTTGTTAAATGAAAGTCTTAAATTAAGCTTTTGGAACATTAATTGGTAATTTATCAAATATAATTCAATTCTCCACCATGTCGCAGTTATAATTTAGGTTTAACATAAAGCAAATGTTCATTGGCTCATTCATAACCCCGGTTTCGTAATTTCAGAGACAAGTCACTGAAACTATTTCCCTTCGCTGAGAAAATCAATGTCACACTAAACTTTCTAAAGTCGCATATAGAACCTATTGAGGATCAAATACGTTATCAGAAGCTCATGGAGGTCATGGAAAACCCTATGGAAATCATGGTGGCCTTCAAGGAGATGACTTTCAAGCCACTCATCAATGATGGTTCTACAAACACACAGGTTAGTTCTTGTAAATACTGTTCGACTTTATTATATTACTACTATCATTATTATCATTATATTGTAGTCAAAGATATTATATAAGGGAAAATTTGTTATTTCACTACTCAAAAGTGTGGATATCAGTTAGAAAATGCGGACGCCAAATGTCCATAGTTTACGAGTGGCTGTGTACAGAGTATGGACATTAGGAAACTAGACAATCGTCTTAGGGAAAGGCAAATGCATAATGAGTAATGAAACTCGTCTTTTGATACAAACAAGAAATGTCTATAGGATTTCTATATACAAACAAAATATATATATATATATATATATATATATCCCATGCAAACTTGTTTTATTTTCTTTCCCTCACTTTCCACCGTGTAGAGTTTTTGGGATAAAAATTTAAACAGTATATATTTTATATTTTTGTGCAAACGAATAAAACTAAAATAAATGTATAGCAAAGGTAATTTCAAAGTAATTGTTAACCAAGTATTAGCCCAACCCAAAATCATATTGGGCAGAAAACTACCAAAATAAAAATGAAAAATTGACCAATCATTATGGGCAATACTCTTTCACCATGGTCCTTTGAAATTTAAGTTGGGCCTGCAAATTTGGCCCATAACTGTCTCCAATGACACTTTGTTGTGTTAACTCTTACCCCTTACACATGTTACATGTTACGAATATTCTATTTAAATTATGCTTAATAGAATAGAGTAGTAATAGACACAATAAATAAATAAAAATTATTAATAAACAGTATGCAAATTGGTACTAACATAGCTAAGTTTTAATAATTGTATTGCACAAACAGATTGGCATTGAAGTGGTGAAAATAAAGAATGTCTTGTTGTGGTTTTCGGGCCTAAATATCTCTGAAGTGGATATTTCAATTCTAAAGTCAATTTATGAAGAAATAAGTAAAGAGGATCAATATAAGATTGTATGGATCCCGATTGAGGAAAAGTGGACTGATGACATGCAAAAGAAGTTTGACATGTTGCGGTCTAAGATGCCAACATGGTACATAGAGCATAATTATTCATTCAAATTAGGCATCAAGTACGTTAAGGAGAAGTGGCAATTCAAAAATAAGTCTCTTGTTGTGGTGATGAACTCACAAGGGATTGTGGTACATCCAGATGCACTCCGCATGATTACTGTATCACGAATGAATGCCTTCCCTTTCACTACAGAGAAAGAAGAAGAATTATCCATTGGAGATGACTGGTTTGGATACTTGATATTTGACAATTTTACAACAATGACGCAATCGGTAAAGTTATTTTAACATTTTCAAATGCTTATATGTACAAATTTCAAGTAACGGCATAACATTTTTATAACAATTGAGTATAATTTTTTTTTTATTAATTCTCATTTGGCCCACCACTTAATATCTTGTTATTATCTAATATTAATAACTTGCCATATTGGTTGTAAAATATCACGGTAATAAGTATTGTCTCCCAGATCAGTTATTGATATATACACACCGCACATATATACATGTATTCATGCATGCACCTTGAATTTTTTTTTTTTTTTTTTTTTTGTTTGTTCATTCTAATAATAAAAAAAAAAATTCCTTGAAATTTCTTGTGCAATCAGATGAAAGAGGAGAAGCACATTTTCTTCTATGGAGGCGTGAATAAAAAGTGGAAAAAACGATTTAATGATAAAGCATATGTACTGCGTAAAGATCCAATCATTGTGGATGCCAAGATTTCCGTAGAGTCATTTTGCTGGGCAAAGGAAAGTGATAGCCAAACTTTTTGGAACTACTTACAGAGATTTCACTCCACAATGATTGACAAAAGGACTAAATCGGATCCTTTGACACAGGCAGTCCAAAAGGTTCTTTCCTACAAGACTGAGAGTGGATGGGCTCTCCTATGCAAAGGATTTAAATTAGTGAACCATGGAAACGGGACAAGAATTCTACAAGTGTTGGAGGAGTTCGACAATTGGAAGCAGTTGGTGCCACAGATTGGCTTGGTCAATAGTTTCAAGGATTACAAGATGATTCTTCCGCAAAAGGAAGAACTTTTCAACGGAGAGGACTGTATTGGTCTCCAAATGATTAACCATATTCCAAAATTACTGACTTGGGTAAAGTTAATTTCAGACATACTAAACTTGCAATCTTCCAAGGGTGGTGAGGGATGTTAGGTTATATTATATATACACATTGCACAACAAAAATTATTAATTACTTTCTAAATATATTGTCATTGTATTATTGAAATATTGAATAATTACTCATTACACATATACGCATAGTTGTGGGTGCACATCGAAGTAACTTCTATAATTTTATTGCATTCATTCAAAAAATAATTAAAATTTCCTTGAAATTTCTTGTTGAATCAGATCCAAGAAGGAAAGTACATTTTCATCTATGGAGGCGTTGATGAAGAGTGGAGAAAGCAATTTGCAAAAAGAGTAGAGGCCCTAGCTAAAGATTATGTCATACAAGATGCCAAGATTTCCATAGTTTTGTCTTGTGTGGAAATGGGCTGTAAAGGAAAAGATGATCGCTTACAGAAATTTCTCTCTTCCAGGACTCACAAGAACACTGAGAGTGGATGGGTTGTGCTGTCCAAAGGGTCTAAATTAGTGGATGGTGGAAATGGAATAACGATTTTGAAGGTCTTAGAGGAGTTCAACAAATGGAGGTGGCGTGTGCGTGAAAGCACTATGTTTGAAATTTGTTTCAAGGATTATCACAAGGAGGTTCTTCACAATGGAGAGGATTGGTTTGGATATTTTATGATTGAACACTTTCGAGAACCAAAATTCTCTACCTGGGTAAAGTTATTTTCACATATCCAAATGCATAAACATCCAAATGACCACATTACATTCATTACACATATTAATAAACGCATATTACAACTTACCCATTTGTGGTTTAACTGAAATTTAAGTTACTTACCTGTAGTTTGAAATTTGATACTTTATCCATTTGAGGTTAGCTTAATTAGAATTTCGTAACCCACTATTATGTTACAACATGGCTAAATTTGTAATTTTGCTAAACTTTTATGTCTCTCTTTCAAAAGCATAAAAAAAATAATAATAATAAAATAAAATAAAAAACATGAAAATACATAATTAAATAAGATAAAAAAATATCTAACAGAACACTTGCATCATAAGATTTCAAATCATAGGTAGACAACTTAAATTTCGGTCAAACTTCAAGTGGATAAAGTGTTAAATTTCAAATTACAAGTAGGTAACTTAAAATTTCGGTCAGACCACAGATGGGTAAGTTGTAATTTATCAATTTAGTTTGAAGCAACTTTTATTTTGTTCAAGTCTGTAATATATTTTAGTTGAAATTTCTTATTTAATCAGATCCAGGAGGGTAAGCACATTTTCATCTATGGAGGCGAAGATGAAGAGTGGATCAATCATTTTACTAAGAAAGCAGAGGCCCTGACTAAAGATCCAGTCATACAGAAAGCCATGATTTCTATAGAGTTGCATCACTTGACAATGAAAAGTAAAGGGAAGTATGACAATGGGATTGCTGGGCATTTTTGGTACAAATTAGAGTTATTTTCATACTACAAACCGTGCACAGTGAGACAAGAAATTGAAAAGTTGATTTCGTACAAAAATGAGAATTTTGGATCGGCTGTGTTGTGCAAAGGGTATAAATTGATGGTCAGTGGTAATGAGACAAATATTTTGAAGGTATTGGAATTGGAGGAGTTTAAAAAATATATTTAATTTGTATTTGAGTTTGGCTTCGAGAGTTTCAATGATTGACATGAAGAATTCTTCAAGCTAATCACCTTTTTTGCTACTTTGACATCTTGGAGGATTCTAAATGATCTTAGGTTGTGTTCGGATGACAATATTTGGATTTAGATTTGGATTTGAAATCTATTGATTTTAAAATTATTGATTTTAAAATTCCTTGTTTAGGTCTATTTATTAATAATGAAAGATTTGAAATTCATCATTTATTATTCTATTGTTTGGATACCTAAATTTGGATTTGAATTTGTATTTAAGAATAATAAAACATATTTTTAATTATTATTTTTTCTTAATCCTTCTACATTTTAATTTTAATAAAATTTTTTAAAAATACTTGAGGTAATAAAAAGGCTATTGATAATCCAATTGACAAAATGATGACTACATATCTTTCATCATAACCAAAAAAAAAATCTTGCCGACTATTGACAACTAAAATATTCTGTATCAACATAGAAAGAACCCAAATGTATGGGTTTTTTCACAACATTCAAAATCTCAAACTAAAATATTATTCCAAAGTTCTTAACAATTAAAAGTGAGGAACAATAGTCTTTAAGAGAGGAACCAATATTGGGAACAACTTTAATTAATAGATCTTTCCTACTCCTTTTTCTTTGGTGAGGCTCAGCTACAGAACTTGTTGATAACGAATGTTGACATAGCTATTGTGCAATGGGAGAATTCACCTCATTTTCTCAATGTCTTCCCAATTGTCAATAACTAGAATTCACTTCATTTTTAATTTGTTTTTACAAAAGCATTACAGAAGCTAAAGCGATTGACATTGTAACTCTACTTTCATTAACAAAAAGCACAAAAATCCAACGTGTGCAGTGATTTCATTTAATTTTATAACGAAAATTGTAGTGTAGCTAAAATTGTCGTTTTACCGAGAAAAGGAAAACACGTCAAAAGCACCGACAATATATATAATGATTAAAACTTCGGAAAACTAAAGTTTGGTAAATTTAATAATTAAAATCATTATGGCCTTCAAGGAGATGACTTTCAAGCGACTCATCAATGATGGTTCTACAAACACAGAAGTTAGCTTTTGTAAATATTGTTGGACTTTATTATATTACTACTATCATTATTATCATTATATTGTAGTGAAAGATATTATATAAGGGAAACATTTCTTGAAATTTCTTGTTCAATCAGATCCAAGAGAGAATGTATATATCCATCTTCATCTACGGAGGCGATGATGAAGAGTGGAGAATACAATTTACAAAAGAAGTATATGCCCTGGCTAAAGATTATTTCATACAAGGCGTATTCGCAAAGATGCGGCAACTATAGCTGCGTTTCGTAAAAAACGCAGCTATAGACCTGGTTTGGGCTATTACCAACTCGTGCATAGACCATTAATAATTTTTTTTTAATAATATACACGTAATACTTTACTGCTTGGGCCCAAATTACTTTCCCCAGTCAAAAATTTGTATTTTTTTTTTTTTTGATGAAAATCAAAAATTTGTAATTGGTCCAGGCTAGGGAATTCAGGGAAAAAAAAAAAAAAAAAAAAGTCATCTAGCACATGCCTGTAATTGTGCAAAGTCAGACCTTGTGTTCTTATGTGGTGTGAGTTATTTTATTTTTGACTCTTTGTAAAATCAAAACATTTTTGTTAATTTTTCAGATTGTTTTTAATCCAAATGACTATATTGTTAAGTTCTGATTTTTTCGCTAATTGAGACCCAAATTTAAAAAGCATTTGGGATTTTTGTTGTGTTTGGCTGCAGCTACATGTCTCGTTAGTGTAGGTATTAATTCAAATAGATGCTAGCTAGTTTAGATCTTTCATAAAATTTTGTTGTTTCAAATTTGAACGCGGAAGCTGAAATCCTAGTGCTGTCTGTATTTATTCAGTCAATATAGAGGTTCCTCAAAAAAAAAAAATATATATATATATATATAGAGAGAGAGAGAGAGAGAGAGAAAGAAATGAATCAGGTCAAAACCCCAAATATAGATTGAATTGGAGTCCCATCACATGTAGACACGAATATTATAAAAATGCAGTACTGAAGCACGACATTTTGTAGAATATGGTCCTGAAAGGTAGACAGTGTAACACCATATGACATAAACTGTCAATTATTTAGCAAGAATTTCCAGTGCACTGTACTACTATTTTAGTAAGATCAGTATTACAACTTGCAAGCATTTTTTTTCTTTTTATAATAATCAAGACCCTATTATGCTTGTTGCAGAAACACATGCATACTCATATTGGGTTCTGAAAGGGCTGGCTTTAATTTCCACTCCCAAGCTGTTAGCCTACCAGCGCACATTTTGAGTCACAGAAAGAAAAGAGGAGCTTCCATGTTAGCTACAAGTAAGATTTACAATTCATCTGTACCTTTTTTCCATTCATTAAGCTACTTTATAGAGTAAATTTTATACTAATGCAGAATATGACCCCCAAAAAAAAAAAAAAACAACAACAACAACCTTCTTTTCTCCTATAATTTTATGTTCTCACAATACTTTTTTTTTTTTTTTTTTTTTTTTTTTCAGTTTATAGCAATTTGATTTTCACAAAGAAGATGAAGGTGATGCAGCTCATCTCACCAGGCGTGAGCAAATTTTGGAACCTCTTAGAGATCCCGCATTCTGGTTCTACTTAGCCTTGCCATCCAAACCATTCTCACCCTGACAGGCAAAAAGAGAGAGAATTCAGCTAGTGGCATGCTCAGTATCCTTCTATGGGTCACCTACATGGTAGCAGACTGGGCTGTGACAGTCTCGCTTAGTGTGCTTTCCAACCATGCACGGAGCTCTTGCGACCATTCCCTAGATCCAAACATTGTAATTACACTATTCTGGGCTCCATTTCTTCTCTTGCACCTCGGTGGCCCGGAAACTATCACTGCATACTCTTTGGAAGACAATGAGTTGTGGCGAAGGCACTTACTTACACTAGTTAGCCAAGTGGTAGTAGCTGCCTATGTCTTACATAAAGCCTGGAACAATACTACACTAAATATTCTAGCAATTCCAGTGTTTTTATCTGGGGTTGTTAAGTGTGGACAGAGGGTATGGGTTCTGTGGTCTGTAAGCAGTGAGAAGTTTAGAGAGTCTATGCTCTCTCCTCCAGACCCAGGTCCAAATTATGCCAGATACATGGAGGAATACAGCTCAAAGAAAGATGAGGGGTTCAAGGTTTCATTGGAGAAATTAATTAGATTTCCCATAGAAGTTGAAAACTCGTATACAGAGCCAGTAGACAATCCTCTTGACAATTTAGAAATTTTTCAGTATGCCTATGGTTTCTTTGAACATTCAAGCTGCTGTTTGCAGATCTCATCCTCAGTTTCCGTGATATCCAGAAAAGCCAATCCTTCTTCATGAAGATATCATCTCAAGATGCTTTTGAAGTGATTGAGGTTGAGCTTGGATTCATCTATGATGTGCTTTATACAAAGGCAGTTCTGGTTTATTCCTTCGTTGGTGGCTTCTTCCGCCTCTCCAGTCTCTGTTGCTTAACTCTCTGATGCGTCAGTTCATTTCAATTATTTATGTATCCATGGTCTTCTTCTTCATCGTTGAGAAACATGAGTACTCCAGAGAGAATGTGGTTATCACATATGTATTGGTAGCTGGAATGTAACACCCCAAATATTTTTTTAAGCAATTTTTCCAGAGAGGATAATATCTAAATTGGACTTTATTTTTTAAATCAGTGTGGTTAATTATTTTGTGGAGGACTTATGAATGCTTAAGTGATTTATGGGGCTAGATGAAATATGGAAGGAACCTTAAGAGTGGAGTGGTAATTAAACTTAAGATATTTTTGAAGTACAATGGTAATTAAGCTTTTCAACTTAAGTCAGCCCCCCTCCCCCTTTACTTCCTCATTTCACGTTAAAATCCCTCTCCCTCTTGACAGGCTGCCTCTTCTTTTTATTTCTCTATCCTTCTATCTCACCCACCCACCAAAACACACACAAACACACTCTAGCTCCCATCTCCTTCATCATTTCTTTCCCCTCTCTAGCCGAAATCTCTCTATTAGGAAGGATTATGTCTCTTTTGTAGCAAAACTCCCTGAGATTTTGAAGTAGAGATTAAACCCAAGGTAAAAATCCAAGCTTTTATCTCAATTTCTTCTATGAAATTCTTTGGGTTTTGCTATTTAATAATTATTATGGTGAATGCTTGATGGGTTTTGGTGAATAAGGGAAGATTAGAGGGTTAAGATGTTTTGGGTAGCAATTGTTTTGTTTAAATCCGAAAATTTCAGTTCATTGGTGGGTTTTTGCTTTAATGGGATGATTCGGTTTTACTATGGGTATTTATCCTATTTTATTTGTATTGCTCTTTGATGTTGTGGGTTTTGTTTTGGGGGGTTGTTTTATTGAGTTGGTGGGACATTTAAGACTTTATTTAAAGGCTATTAATTTAATGAGGTGAATTGGATGTTTTGTTTGGCAACCATGTGAGTTGAGTTTCTTGAGAAATCTTATAGTTTTGATTTTGTTGAGGATTGGGATTTATTTTTGAAAGTGAGTTCCTTGCATCCCAAGATTTTGGCATTAAGTGATAGTTGATGGTATTGACTATGAAATTGTTTGATTGATATGTACATCATGCTTGTTGCATGCCAAGTGTTTGATAAATTGCCTATATGAGTCATGGGAGTGAATTTCTTGAATTGTGTTGTGATAGTTGTCATTTGAGGTTATGGGTTGTAATCCTAGTTGTTTATATGAGATTTTGGGTTTGATTCCTTATTTTTAATATGCTTTAAATCTGGTGGTTTAAATGTGAGTAAACTCTCAAATAATTTGGGCTAATCTTACAACTATAGCAATTTTCTAAAGCTGTCATGACATATTTGAGTCAACCGCAATGCGTGATTTTTAGTAAATTATAGAAACATCATTTTGAGCTGAATTTCCAGTGGTACATACTAGACATATAAAGGCTTCTCCCTATTTAATTTCAAGAGTTTTGGATAACACTAAGTGGACCAAACGAATTTTATAATAAGGGCTGACTTGTTGGAAGTTATCTTAAAGTGTGATTAGGATGCTGAGACTTTAAGAAATTTACTCCAAGCTTTTGTGGTTTGCTTTAGCTTGTAAGTCCATATGTGCTTTCTTTGACAAGTGTTTTACTTTGGCTAATTTTATCATGGATTAGTAGTGACATACGTAGTATCAAGTTAGTAAATGCACATTGTTTGCGAAAGCGAAATTAAAGGTGTTGGTTGTGTTGTAGTCCTATGAGTTTTTTGTATACTTGTCTGGTTTCCTTTTGGGTAGGGGCACTTGTCTTGGGCTAGTCAAGCTAGGCTTTAAGGCCTTAGGTTTGATTTTTGAGGGAATCCTTTCCGATTTATGGAGACAAATTTGATAGCGTAATTTCTGTAGTCGGCCTTGTTATTAATAGGCTTGATACTTGTGTTTCTAGGTTCCAAGGTACTTAGTGATAGAACTAGTAACTTGATTGGTTGAATGCGGTGCTCGGTTGAGGTAAATTTGGAATGGACTGCTGAGGTAAGTAGCTTTTTAATGGGATTTTTGAAAAATAACCATGTTGTATAAATATTGTTTTTGGATTAGACACGCTTTTAGAAACTACCTATGGAAACTATATTTGCCTAAAATCTATTGTGTCGTAACCTTAATATTTATGATTATATATGAAAATGCATCATATTTGGTATTGTATTTGGGGAAATGCATGAATTATTGATACGGAAAAATAAGCATCTTTTATTTAACCTTTGATAAGGAAATCATGGATTTTATGGTATATTAGAAAATTATAGATGCTTATAGTGTCTTGTTATGTGAGAAATTGATAGAAAATCTTTTTGACAAGAATGAAGTGGAAAACCTTACAAACTTTGTGGAAGTTAGATTATTTAAGATTTTTCTTAAACTACCTGGATATAGACTATGTGTTTCAAAGTATATGTAACCTGTGAGTTTAATGTGGTTTTAATACCATGCCATGTGTGATTTCCCGGTGATCACTCGATTTGATTTTCATAGTCTTTGTGACAATGGAATCAAATCCAGGTCAATACTCTTTCGCTTTGGATGACGCGTTCTTCCCTGCTGCCCATAGAGAGAAAAGGTTTCTTGATTGTGTGTGGGTGAGGTTGCTGCCCATGGGGCCAAGAGACCACATGCAAGAAAGGTCTTACTTGACGCGTTCTCTCTACTGCCCATGTGGGAAGAGAAAAATCTTGAGGGTATGGGCGAGGCTGCTGTCCATGGGGCCAAGAGTCTGCATACTAGAAAGGACAATATCATGCCAGTTGTGAATAGGTGGATCCCCTGACCGGTCTATGTGGTAGTATGGTATATTTGTGATAAAATTACCGTATGTTAGATTTTATGGCTTTGAAAATTATATTCTTGGTGCTCACAGATTTTAATATATAGTTTCATGGTATTATTTTGAGAAACTTTGTGTTTCATCATTTAATCATTCTTATTACATTATTATTGAAAAGGGTCTTGCAATATTCAGTTAGCAATTTCCCAAACTAAAACATGTTTTGTAAACTGTTTATAATCATGAAACTTACATTTTTTCCACCTCCATTAATTATGCTACTTACTGGGCTTTAACTCATCCCAATCTCCATCAGTTTTTCAAATAAATTAGCTACACATCAGGCATGGAGCTTAATTTATTGGTAGTGATTGGTGTGCTATATTAAATTGGGAGACTTGGGCCATTAATGGTTGATGACTCAATCTTGCAAAGTTCAACGACATCATAATTAATTCTATTGGAGGTTGAATACTTGAGGTCTATTAGCATTGGGTGTGGTAGGCCTAGATTTTCTATTGAGATTGCATACCTTAGAGAGGATTGTGACTTTGTGTTTATTTTATTTGGAGCGTTGGATTGTTAAGTGTATTTGGAGACACATGATTTGTAGTTTGTATTGCTTGTAAATGTGTCATAGAGCTCTGACATGTATTGTGAAGAGATCAATATATTTATTTACTTTGGCAATGAAAAAAAAAATCCCATACAGGTTCTCTTGAAGCCTCGGTTTTTCATGCTTTGGACCATTTTGGGTTTGGGGTGTGACATGGAGCTATTATCCTTGAGCTTTATGCAGCAATATTACTGCTATGCTCAGACTGGATGATGCTATCGTTGAAGAAGCACAGCCTCTTATACTGGGTTGCACCGACACGCCATTTTTGGCATCGTGTCGGTGTCCGACACGTATCGGACACTGGAACCGGTACGATTCGCCGGACTCCAGTGTCCAAGCAGTGTCTCTTTTTTTTTTTTTTTTTTTTTTTTTTTGCTTCTCTGACACGGGGCCAATGCGGCTCCGACGCGGCTCTGACGCGACGTTGAGACGTCCAACACGCCAGGAGTGACAAAAAAAGAGAGAGAGAGAAGAAAATCACAGATTCGCGATCGGCGCTGCCGCTGCCGTGCCCTCTGCCCACTACCGTTGCCCTCTGTCCATCGCCGGAGCTAGATCAGGCCAATCGGCGAGCTCCATTGACGTCGCCGATGTGCCCTGTCCCTTCCGATCTCTCTCTCTCTCGGCGTGGACGTCAGATCCGATCTCTTTCTTTAAGCTTCTTCTCTGTTTTTTTTCTTTTTTCTTTTTTTTCTTTTTCTTTTAGATATTTGGCCATTTGGTAATGGGTGAGTAGGTTACTTATAAACACTCACTTATTCTCAGGACAACGTGCTTTTTTTTTTCTTTTTCTTTTTTAATCCCACTCACTTATTATAGTGTTATTAATTTATTAAAGTTAAACTTAAATATTGTAGATGATTTTATTAAAATAAATACTGAAAGTATAAATTGAAAATGAATATTGTAGCTTTTGAATTTAGCCTATTTAAACTTTTGGTTTGTACTCTAAACATTTTTTGTGTATTATTATACTATTTTGAGTGTTAGTTTACTTATTTGTAATTCTTACATAATTTAAATTCTAGACATAAACGTATTTTATGTCTAAAAATATTTAAAAATATGCCTAAGTATAAAATTTAATTAATTATTTAATTGCCTTGTCCACGCCGTGTCGTGTCCTTATTTTTTAAAAATTTTCGTATTGCCGTATCAGTGTCCGTGTCGTGTCCGTGTTCGTGTCCGTGTCCGTGCATCATAGCTCTTATATCAAGCAATTTCATCACTTCCATTTACTAGAAGCAAAAGGTGGTCTAACACCATGGCACAACGCAACCTGATAAGCACTTGCCTTGAGTATAAGCCAGCCAATTGCAGATTTCTCACCAAGGTCTTATGCATTGATGCATTATTGGAAAAGCATCGGTACAAATACTCAAAAAAAATTCCTTCAAAATTGAAAAAAGTGATCTTTGACCAGCTTTCAAATAAATCAAGGAGTGTTTCAGATATCAAGGAATGCAAGAAATTTTGTGATGACAGGGGTTATGAGGTGCTTGAAGGTGCAATATCTTCCGTTGGAATCAGTGATGGAGATAGAGAGACCATCAAAGAAAGCGTTGACAAACTTAAGGTAGAATTTGATAAAAGCATTCTTCTCTGGCATATTGCAACAGATCTATGTTTGAGTTCTGATAAGCAAAAAGATCTGAAATTAGTTAAAACCCCACATTGTGAAGCTAGCAGGCGCTTATCCAACTACATGTTGTATCTTCTTGTTGTGTGTCCTGTCATGCTACCCAATGGGATCGGACAAATCAGGTTCCGAGACACATGCGCCGAGGCAAATGAATTTTTCAAAGAAAGAAAATCAAAATTGGGTGGAGGGAATGTTGGCAAAATGTTACATACCAAAAAACTTAATGCTTGCTCAATGTTACTCCAAGTCAATACTGAAATTCCTCCATCAAAAGTGAAAGGAGACAGAAGAAAATCTGTACTATTTGACGCATGTAGACTTGCTAAATCTTTGCAATCACTAGCAACTGCTAAAGAATGGGATAGTGCAAAGAAGTGGGAACTAACTTGTCATGTGTGGGTGGAAATGCTATCTTATGCTGCGAGTCGTTGTCAATGGAATTATCATGCTCAGCAGCTCACCCAAGGAGGGGAGCTTCTTACTCATGTGTAGCTTCTTATGGCACATCTTGGAATTACTGAGCAGTTTCAAATTTCACAAGGGCATGAAAGGGCAAAGTTGAATGTGGAGTAAGGGAGTTGAGAAGACAAATTTGTTTCAGATTTTAATAAAAAAGTAGAAACAAAATTAAGTTTTGGTGTATTTTGTTTGTGGGATAACATTTTAAATTACTATAAGGAGTCATCTAACACGTTTTTTTTCAAGAAACCATGATTGGAAGTCCTCTAATTGGATCCTCTTCATTTTCCTATCCCTTTTGTTTTAGATTTGACTGAGAAAAAATTCCAAGGCAGCAAGATTATTCCAATGTAGCACAATCCAAGTACGCCTGACTTATGCAGGGAAGGACACCAACTTAAAAGGAAAATATATATATATTGAGAACCCGGTAAGAAAATTTATTAATGTAAATCAAACTGAAAAACATTCTCCAAATCACGTGGTAGATCTAACCACATATCAAAATCAGCAAATGCAACTGCTCTATGAGCAAGGGCATGAGCAAGTTTATTCCCCTCTCTCTTAACATGACAAAAACTACAATCAACATTAGAAATTAAACTATCAATTTCAGCAATAACATGACCAAACATAGTCCTCGACAGCCTAGCGGCAACTAAAGCTTGGATAACCCGTAAGGAATCACCCTCCACCACCATCGACTGAAGACAAAGCTCCTTGACAAAAACAATGGCTCGACTAGCAGCTAGAGCCTCCACCTTGTCCATAGAACCTGGGTGCCTAATTTTTTGGTTCAAAGCACCAATTACCAATCCTGTAGAATCCCTTATAACCACTCCTAGACATGCACAAGCCTACTCCTCAAATAAAGCACTATGAAAGTTGATTTTATACATACCAGAGGCCAGAGGTTTCCACCGAGAGTTACTACTACAAACAACCAACCGGGGAACCTTTGTACTATTCCACTTATTTTTAATACTATTCATGAGTTTTATTGCACTTTTTTGTACTATTTACAAGTTCCACTGTACTATTTCAGCTAACTTTTACCTTTATTTATAGTACTGTCAGCAAAAAAATTTTAATTTCAGTAAAATAAACAAATCTCAAACAAACCCTTAATATATATTTTATTTTTATAACGATAAATAAAAATTAAGAGTAGGTAAATAGGTACACACAAATTAAGAGTGTGTACCATATATATATATATATGGCGAAAACCACATTTTCGTCCCTACATTTTCAAGAGATTTCCACTTTGGTTCCTAGATTTTTTTTTTTACCGCTTTTAGTCTCTATTTAGAAAAACGCCATATATTTTAGTCTTTTCCATCAATACCCTAACGGCAAAGTCCTCGGTGGCAGACAGAACTATTAAATAATAAAAAAAAAATATTTTGACATTAAAAAATGTCACGTCAACATCTACATTAAAAAAAAAAATTATTAAATAAAAACATAATTAAAAACCAAAAATCACATAAATTGAGATCCAAGAGTGTTTTGAACAAGAACACAAACCCAGATCTAAGAACACAAACCCATAAATTATTTTTAAAAAAAACACACGCGCGCGCGCGCGGCACACACACGAACACTTAGATCTGAAATGCAAAGGCACCAAATCCATGAATAAGAACAATGGGAAACCCTTCTCCTTGCACCACATATTGTATTCTATGATCCCACCATGTCCAAAAATCGTACCCATTTGGCTTGAATTCCAACCTCTCAACCCCTATAAAAGAATTTGACTTAATCAAATTTAGAAAAAGAAAACCCATATATGATATAATAATAAAAAAAGTGAAAGAGAAAACAGACCTTCAGCAGGTTTGATTATCAAAGAACTCATAACCGAAACTCCAAAAGCTACAATTCCTCCTTTCAAAGCGAAGCCCCTTCTGCTCATCTCACATTTGCTGCTTCCTTCAAGTAGAGAGAGAGAGAGAGAGAGAGGTACTCAAATAAGTTTAATAGTTAGTGATTTTATACTAAAAATAGAGAGAGAAAGAGAGAGTAGTGGGCTTACGGTGTTGATAAAAGCATGCGGACAAGATACATCTGTTGGAAAATGGGTTGAAGAGTTGGGTTCTGAGTGAAGAGGAAAGAGGAAAGAGGAGCAGCACATGAAGAAGGAGAAGACCTTATCGAAGCTTAATAGACAAAACCAAGGACTATGTTTGACAAGACAAATGGTGGGAACTATAGAGGAATTGTAACGCAGATCTGAGTTTTGTGTTCTTGTTTTTCTTGTTTAAGACACGTAGATCTCAATTCATGTGATTTTTGGTTTTTAATTTTTTTAATTTAGTTAAAATTAATAAATTAAATTTTTTAATTTAGATGGTGACAAGATAAGAGCGTATGGACGAGATAAGTCTATTGGGAAATGGGTTAAAGAGTTGGGTTCTGAGTGAAGAGGAAATAGGAGCAGCACATGAAGAAGAAGGAGAAGACATTATTGAAGCTTAAAAGACAAAGCCAAGGACTATGTTTGACAAGACAAAAGGTGGGAACTGTAGAGGAACTGTAACACAGAGCTGGGTTTGTGTTCTTGTTTTTCTTATTCAAGACACACTTAGATCTCAATTCATGTGATTTTTTGTTTTTAATTCTGTTTTTAATTTTTTTTTAGTTAAAATTAAAAAATAAATTTTTTTGATTTAGTTGCTGATGTGGTATTTTTTAATGCCAAAATAAAAATTATTATTATTATTTTAATAGTTCCGTATGTCATCTAGGACTTTGCTGTTAGGGCACTGACGGAAAAGACTAAAATTGATGATGTTTTTCTAAATAGGGACTAAAAATAGTAAAAATAAAATCTAAGGACCAAAGTGGGAATCACCTAAAAATGTAATGACAAAAATGTGGTTTTCGCCTATATATATATACATACACACACATATACACAACTTAAACCAAATGCACAAGCACCAACGAAGCCTCCTTCCAAGTCTATCCAAGAGAGTAATAGCTCAAAAGAGTTTGGTAAGTTCGTATCAAATATCCAACTTGAGCTTGCGGAATGGCTCATTAGAAGTGAGATTCTTTGGTGTTAAAAGTCTAGGGAATTATGGTTGAAGCATGGAGACAAAAATTCCAATTTCTTTCACCTCTCTACCACCATTCAAAGAAGGCAAAACAAAATCGATGCTATAAAAACAGAGGATGGAAATTGGATTTTAGAGTTCAACCATATTCAACATTTATTCTTGGAGAGCTTCAAAAATCTATTTGAAGAAGAAGAAGTTTCATTCTCAGCTAATTTGGAAGGGCTGATTAACCCAATAATCTCCCAACAGCAAAATGACATCCTCTATATCATCCCCTCCCCAGATCAAATCAAGAATACTTTTTTCTAAATGTGAGACTTGAAGGCACCGGGCCTAGATGGATTTCCTGTTCTATTCTACAAGCATCACTGGCCTATTGTTGGGGAAGCAATAACCAAAACAGTTACATCATTCTTTGAATGTGGGAGGATGCCAAAAGAGGCAAACAGCTCTCTAATTGTCTTAATCCCAAAAACACAAAATCCATCTTCTTTTAATAATTTTAGACATATAAGCTTGTGCAATGTTGTTTATAAAATGATTTCAAAGCTTCTTGTGTCTAAGCTTAGGCCTTTACTCCATAACCTTGTATCTCCCTACCAATCTGTGTGTTCCCCAAGATGATGGATTGTTGAAAATCAAGTGATCATCCAAGAGCTGCTGCATAATTTGAAGACAAGGAAAGTTAAATCCGAACTTATGGCCATCAAGCTCGACCTCTAAAAGGCCTATGACAGGCTTAATTGAAGCTTCTTGAAAGTAGTTCTTACAAGATTTGGGTTCAATGATACTTTCATCAATTGGACCATGACGTGTATATCCACAATATCCTTCTAAGTGTTAGTGAACGAAGGAAAATTCGAGAAGTTTAAACCGGGTAGAGGACTAAGATAGGGAGAACCCCTTTCTCATCTATTCATTATTGGGCAAGAGCTCCTCTCAAGGATGCTGGAGAATGACATGGCAAGGAAAAGGATAAGTGGAGTCAAAGCAAGCTTAGGCTTACCTACAATCTCATGTGATCTACGTTGATGACATGGTTCTCCTTCAAAGCTTTTAGAAAAGAAGCTACCTCTTTTGTTAAATGCTTAGAAAAATGTAAAGTTTTTTAGACCACTTAAAACACACTTTGATTAACCTAGTTAACAAGTCAAGTTATTACTTAGTCCAAATTCCAGATCTAGGTTAACATAAACATATAATCATTTCAATGTAAAGTGCAGAATAAAAAAACACAAAGATATGATGATCCAGAAAAACCAAACCGGTAGAAAGTCTAAGGAGGATTTAACCTAGCCATCCTCAAGGTAAAACTGAATCTACTATGAAAGAATCGAGGTTTGTACAATAGCAACTTAGACCACTAACATCCTATTGCTACCCACCAGTAGAAAACTTACTGACACGACCACGTACAAGCTCCGAGACCACGGACTTCTTCTTTCTTGGATTCTCCAGCAAGTACAAGCAATCCCACTAGTGTATCTTTAAGCTCTTATGGCAGCAATTAAATAATCATCAAGCTCTTGAATAAATCTCTTTTTTGATGATCCTAAGCTTGTGTGAAGGCAAGCAGCTCTTAGATCGCACAAGAGATTCATACAAACAACAGTATGAGCAACCTAAAAAATGTGATTAGGGTTTGTCTTTTATACCTAGGTCAAAACATAAACCCTACATGTCATATGGGCTTAGGGCTGAGTTGGAGATTCTGCAAAAAAATAATCTACACGACTTTCAATCGGTCGAGTCTAATTCTCGATTGATTGAGCTAGGCAAATTTACACAGTAACTTCTGTAGTTAACGTGATTCTAACTTTACATGAAAAACATACTTTGAACAAGTCTAAAATAAGACTAAACACCTGTTTTGATCATGGTTTGCCAATAATACACATTAAAATTCTAATACATTAGTTCTTAAATACTTAGAACCTAACAAAAAATACTATAGCTGGTTCGGTCAAAGTTTCAACAAAGGAAATCTGGGGTGTTCTTCTCCAAACACACTCACTCTCAAGCCCGAAGGAAAATAAAGCACACCCTTCAAATGAGAAAGCTAAATAATGATGTAGTATATCTTGGCGCACCCATGTTTCTCTCAAGAGCTCCGGTCAAAGATTTCAAATACATTCATGAGAGACTTGAATCCAAACTCGTGGGTTAGAGAAGCAAATGCCTTTCATGGGCAGGGCAATGCACACTCATCACCTTTGTTACCCAAACCATCCCAAACTACATAATGTCCTCATTCAAAATCCCCTCTAAGATTTGTGATAGCCTCGATGCAACAATTAAAAGGTTTTGGTGGAAACCCAAAGAAGTAGATGGAAAATTTCTTGCTTGGAAAGCGTGAGACAAACTATGTCTACCCAAAATTAAGGGTGGGCTTGGATTCAAAAAAGCCAAGGATACTAACTATGCTTTACTTGCAAAGTTAGCTTGGCTAGTTGCCTCTAACCATAACAGCTTATGCATGGAAATCTAAGAGGTCAAAGTATAAAGTGCGGCAAGATTGGCTGCATAAACCCCTCCAAAATTTTCCTTACCAATTTGGAGAGCTATCGAAGGGGCTAAAAGCATCATTGTCAAGGGTGCATGCTACCTCATCGGCAACGGAGCATCAGTTAATATTTGGCAAGACCCATGAGTACCATGGATCCAAGGTTTTATCCCCAAGCCCAGAATCGCACCAACAGCTCAAAGCCCTCTCTTTGCTACCCAACTCATTGATCATGCTAACTACGAGTGGAATATCAGGCTTGTTCACGTAACATTCAAACCAGAATCAGCCCAAGCAATTCTCTCAATACCTCTGCCAGCTCGAGCCAAGCCAGACAAACTCATTTGGTCACCTAATCCTAAGGGAAACTTCCCAGTTCACTCAGCTTATGGAATAGCTTCAAACCAATCAAGCACTCCTACAAATACAGAAATACAGTGGAAAAGACTATGGACGCTTAGAGTACCTAAGAGGATCAAGATGCTTCTGTGGTGGATAAGCGTCAACGCACTTCCAGCCAAAGACAACATGTCCAAAAGGATAGAGTCAATCGACCCAACTTGCATCCTATACAGCCAAGAAGAAGAAACATGCTGTCACTTGTTCCTCCACTGCCTAGTGGCAAAAGCAATTTGGTTCGATAGCTGTTGGGGATTCAAACCAAACTGTCAAAATATCCATACTTGTCGAGGCATCACCAATATAGTTTTGGATCCCCCCCAATGTTCCTTTACCCAAGGAGGATCAATGGATAGTATCCTTAAACAAGGCCTTTATCCTGGATGAAATTTGGTACTGCAGAAACCAAAAGAAAAAGCAATAGCTCTTGTCCAACACAAGCTCATTGAATACTCCACAGTGCTTGAACCAATGCTCACCCCTCCACCCCTCCAAGAGCTATTTTGATCCGCTAACTTCTGAAAACATCTCCCCAGCATGGACCATTAGCAATGTTATCAATAATGTATTATGTCTTAAGCATTTATTTTCAGTTTGTCGCTTTTGTTGGGTCAAAAGGGATTGCAATGCTGCTGCCCATGCAGCTGCAAAGCTTTCCCTTAGTTCTCTTGAATCTTTCTATTTCAATAAGGACAGTTTGCCTAGAGATTTAACCTCTATCTGTAAGGCAGAATACCCAACCTTTTCTGTTTTTGAATGAAATTGCAGCTTATCAAAAAAAACTCTCCTTTATTTTTGGACACAACTAAGTAAAATTGGCTCCATTAATCGTAAAAGCCAATAAAGAGCCAGCTTTATATTTTGTCTTTCTCTTGCTCTTACGTTATTTTAGTTTCGTTTTCCTGGTGACATACTACAAATTCAGTAAAAATTAGAACACAGATCCCAATGGTTTAGAAAAAAAAAAAACACCCCATGCATTGGTGTCAAGTTGACTTTCAAATAACGAGAGGACCTTCTTCAAGTACATATATAATTTCATAAATGCAAATTATTACTCTGGCTGACAAATCAGCACAGCAGTTGACTTCCTCGGGGGTGCGGCTAATACAAAGCACCCCTAGCTGGCTAATTAATTTAAGGGTCATGCTAACGAATGTTTTTAAGAAATTAGTTAATAATTTAATTTAGGAAAGTTTTGATATTATTTTTATGAGAAATGAAAAAAAATTGTCAAAATATTAATTGTTTTATTTTCTTTTTTCATAAAAACTTTCTTTAAATGGATTATTAACTAATACCTTAAGAGCATTTATTAGTATTTCTCTTAATTTAATAGTGTTTGAACTGTTAAAGAGCTATTTATAATTGTTGAAAGATGGGACTAATGGAAGCACATGCATAAAAAGAAAAGTAAAATCATCAATACAAAACACAGTACTTAACTAACTCTATATCTACGTTGAAAAATAATATTAACCAAAACCCACTACCAACTATAGGTTACAATGACTCTAAACCAAATCTCTCAAACATAAATATAAATTAGACATCAGAATTGTTAATAGATGCCCTAAAAACATTAGTTTAAAAAACATTTTTAGAATTTTTTATGGGAAAAGAGAAAAGTAATTGAAATTTTTTAGTTTTTTATATTCTCCAAAAAAAGTAGTATCAAAACTTTCCTAATAAGGACAATCATTAACCCAACCAATAATATATTGCACAAACACAAATTAATCCAATTCTCATTACTCTCAACACTAACAAATTTGAGACTGTCTATAAACCCAAAACTCACAATGGTGCTGTCACACTAACATAATAAAAATAATTTCAAGACACAAATATAAGTATCATTTCACTCAAGAACAACTTCCAAACAACTGTGAGAAGAAATTCACTCATGTTCTTCTAAAAGGACTTCTAGAGGCAAAGCCATCGAACCCTTACATCCTTACCTACATATAAGGCTTCGAATCCTGTTTCTTGGTGGACAGAGTACAACGCTACTACTTTGACAAAGAATATACTTTCCATCCGCCATAAATTAAAATATGATTTACACACACAAAAAAAAAAAAAAAAAAAAACTAATAATGGTAAACAAGTCAAAATAGATATTTGAGGCGATTTTTGACAATTATTTTGAACAAGGTTAAAGGGTCAATTGCTTATTTTCAAACTTTTAAGGGATATCACAAATTGATAGTATAGTGCATCCAAATAATGACTTAAAAATGTGACAAAAATATATATATATACACACACATTGACCCAAGGTGTTGCTGTAGCCACTTAACGGCAACCTCCAGATGGATGTTGCTGGAAGGATATATATATTTTTACACAAGATAGAATTTTTACTCTAGCCTAATCTAAGTGTATATGTGTGTGAAACTCCCTTCTAAAGACTTGAATCCCGACCCTTGTCCCCACACGTCACAAGCATTTATACATGTAGAATGACCACCGCACCGTACCAAAGGTGCACGGTGGTAACATTAACCAATTTTTGAAGAGTCGAAGGATAAAATTAAAACGTCATTAATTAAATAAACAAATGACACAATCTTGGAGGGACTAATTTATTGTAAATAGCCTATAGCCTTTATATCATTTATTTGTTCATTGGCTAGAGATAGAGCTCTAGCAAAATTATTATCTTAATCGTAGGCATGCATTGACCAACTTGGAGGAGTTCCACTCTCTACCCTCCAATATTCTGCTGAAAATTTCTCTGCAACTCTCTACTCTCGACTCATTTTTTCTGCTAAAAGTTTCAGTCCACCACCAAAAGATTTGTCAAAAGCATGTCCGCTTCTTACAGGAACCCTGTTCTTTCAGATTGAGAAAGTCATTTTTCAGCCACAATGCAACATGCAATAACAGATTTCTTACCTTGAAGAAAAGCTGTTTTGCATATCAAGAGGAAGAAAGTAATCATGGACTTCTTCCTTGGTTTTAAAATTCTCTATCAGGTCTTGCGGTTCCAGATTTCTCTTATTTTTCCTAATCTCTATCGTGTCTCTTGTATTCTACTTTCGTTTGTCATTGATATCCTTTATTGTTACATTTGTCATCTGTATGGGGGCATCATTTACCTTCTCCATGATTTCTTTTGTTCCCTTAAGTCATTTATGACTACTTGTTATTGTGGCCTTATCATCCTTGCCATTGTTTGCATTGTGGTCCTTTTCTTGAATTACACAATACTTCCCATGTTGGACAATGAATTTAAATGGATTAGAAGAGAATCAAGATTATTGAAACTTTTGTAAAAGATGTAGTAGAACTTCTGCATTTAGAGGTTCAGATTGATAGCGAACGTAGTCAACGTCAACTCTGGGATTCCCATTCAAACGCAGAAATTACTGAACTACAACAAAATTTTGAGACATGTAAAGAAGAAACCGATAATGTGGTTTTCGTAGCAAATATTATTGTTGAGTTCTTTCTGAAATACAGAAGGCACTTTTCCACAAGGTGCGCTTTAGTTATCAAATATAGAGAAATGAAGCGGATCAAAAATTTGATAAATGAACGTCTTGAGCTGATGCAAATTTTTCCCAAAAACATTTATGGGTTACTGGAGAGATCAAGGTTTAAACTCAGAGGCCTGCAGGGAAAGCCTATTGATGAACACAAATCTGCCAGTCCTAGTCTCCTAGACCACCAGTTTTCAGAGGAATTGCATTAGTTTCCTCTCTTTCAGAGAAAGTAAACAACATGATCACTCAAAACCAAGATTTAATAACTGGCATGGAATCTCAAATACAGTTTGTCAATTTGCAACTGCTCCTACTGCATGCTTTCCTGAAAGATTTGGACGAAGTTGAATCAGAAACTGCAATGGAAAAGGTCTGGATAGATGATGTTGCAGACTTTATCAATGATGTAGACCATGCCATCCATGCATTCGAACAGAGAACAGATTATGCAAATAGATTGCCTCCAGATGTCTATTCTTGGATGCAAAACCTGATGCTCTGGAAGGACATTGAGTGGATCAATGCTGGCTTTTCTGGCCTTTTCCAAGGAAAGAATACATAAGGTTTCAAATTTATCAGAAGACGACAGCAGAGTCTCCAATCTCAGAATAACTGTGTCCCCATAGATGACACGATGTCTGTTGTAAATAAGATCCAACGTCATCTCAATCAGGAACAAGATATACTTATAGATGCATATCTCGAAGTCAATGCACTATTGAACCAGTTGAAGGACTTATGTAAACTTTTTGAAGATCCAAAAGCAACTGAAGGTGTAAATTATTCAAGAATGGCTTGCTTGGAAAATATGAGATGCATCTCTCTTGATGCAGAGGATTCCATAACTATATATATAAATTCAGCCAAAGGCAGGGAGAATCATCTAGACAACACAGGACATGGGTCAAAGCTCCGCATGGAAATCAAGCGAATCAAACATACTATCAATCTTCTGGATAGAAGTACCAAAGTATACCCCATTGAACCAAGATAAAAGTCAAGATCAAGCATCGGCTTTGAAGAAGACCCACAATAATTAGTCTCACGACTAACCAACAATGAGGACATCTCTGTTGATTCCATTGTAGGGATGCAGGGCATAGGTAAGACAACTATTGCAAAAATTGTGTATAACCATAAAGCCATTGTCAATCATTTCCCTTTCCGTGCTTGGGTATTGGTACCTCAAGTGTCCAATGACGTCAACACACTTCTAGAAGATGTGGGAAACCAGGTCCTAAAGATTAGTGAATTACAGGAGGAACCGGATGGAAAGGATTTCTGGATCAATAAAATGAACAAGTTCTTGAAGGAAAAAAAGTTCCTTCTTGTTCTGGACAACATCTTGACAAAGGAAGCCTGGGATACTCTAAAAGAAGCATTCCCGAAAACCACAAATGGAAGTAAAATTTTGCTGACCAGACACAGCAGGACTGTAGCTTCACATGCTAATCAAGATAACACACCCTACCAACTTCGACTTCGAACCAAAGAAAGAGAGCTGACGGTTGTTTATCCAGAGGGCACAGTTTCCACCTGATAATCTGTCACCGTCACACACAGAAGCACTAAAGGAAGTTGTGGAAAGATGTGGGGGCTTTCCCCAAGCCATTGAATATCTTGTGGATAAAATTTCAGGAAAAGATGCGACTGCTCTAGATTTGCGATGGGTGCCTATCAATGAACATTTCCAAAACGGATGGTCCAAAACCTTGGAGAATGAAGATTTGAGTGAAGGTTTGAAGAAATGTTTTTCTTACTTCAGACTCTTTCCTAGCAACTTTGAAATTCCGACAAGGAGGCTAATTGCTTTGTGGGTTGCACAAGGGGTGGTGAAACAAAGTGATGTTGAGAAAGAAACTCAAGAAGATGTTGCAGAGAAGTATTTATCTGAATTGATTGGCCTGAACATGATTCAAGTAGTACAAAAAAAGATTAATGGGAAAGTAAAGACATGTCGCTTACCAAATGCTTTGCTAGAGCTCTGCCTGTCCAAATGTGTGAGTTCAGATCAGCAAGTTGCTGATCATTTTAACAAAAATGACGCCAGTTTTGCTCATATTCATGGTAACAACACAACATCGGCTGATCTGCAACGTTATAAAAGGCATGTTTCCTTCCTGTCCTTTGACACATGGGAGGGAACTAAGCCTGGAGAAGACATTGAGAACTTCCTTCGCAAGGCTATTTCAAATGGATGCTTCAAAGTTTTAAAGGTTCTTGATCTTGAACGTCTATTCAGACCACAACTACCCAATGCCATAGGAAACTTGATTGAACTGAAGTATCTTGGCTTAAGGTGGACTTACCTTGAGATGATCCCATCATCCATAGGTAACTTGCGGAAGAATCAAACTCTAGATGTGAAGGAATACTTTTCTCCACACTCTCCCTTCTTTAATATGGAAACTGAAAGAACATCGGCTCCTATATTTGAACCAGATTTATCGAAGTAAATTCGTGCATCAACCAAGTTCCAGTTCCTCGAAGAACTTGCAAACATTATGGGGTGTTTTCGTGGGTGAGGACAGTCATCTGAAGGATGGGCTGGAGAAGTGGACAAACCTTCGGAAATTGGGACTGGCACTTCAATTACCATTACAACAGCAAAGGGCATTGGCAAAGTGTGTAGTGAAACTGAACAACCTTGAATGTTTGAGTTTGAGATCGATTGATGAAATGAGCAAACCTCAGGTTCTATACATGGAGTCTTTGTCAGGTATGGAAAATCTCACCAGCCTCTATCTATTTGGAAAGCTAGAGATTCCATCCATCATATCTGAGTTTCCACAAAGTCTCTCAGACCTTACCTTGTCTGCCTCTGGGCTTAAGAATGACCCGATGCCAGCTTTAAATAAACTCCCCAATCTCAAATCACTCTGTCTCTACTCTGGTTCTTATGAAAGAAGAGAGATGGTCTGCTCCAGAGGGAGATTTACCAAGCTTCTAGTTCTGAAACTTTGGAAACTAGAGATGCTAGAAGAGCTGCAGGTGGAGGAAGGAGCAATGCAAAATTTGAGGGAGTTGGATATCAGGTCTTGCAAGGAGTTGAAGTTTCCCACTGGATTAAAGCACCTAAAGAATTTACGTGAATTGAATTCATGGGGTATGCCAGAGGAATTCACAACAAGAATCGAGGAAATAAGGGGCAAATTTGGGATGCCATTGCCCATTTCCAACCATTACTGAAAAGAAATTGACTACAAGCTGGAAAGACTCCAGCTTTAGTGCATGTTAGGTATGTCATTCTTTCCCTTTGGTTTGCTTTTGATTTTATTTCCTTCGAAAATATTGTAAGCTTAACGCAAGGACTTGTAGCAGACAATTGCTTCCTTTTATTATTCTCCTGGTCCCTGAGAATTGATGTGGTGTTGAACGAAAACCAGAGAATTGCTTCCTGGAAGACATGGAAATTTACTATGGGGTCATGGTGAGGTACTTCTATTTGTTCAAGTTTTAATTATTTGAGGTTCGGCTTCTGTAAGTGTTTCATAAGTTATAAATCATATGTTTACTGTGAAGAAAACTTTAATAGAATGGTAGGCATTGTTAGTACGAAGTGGTTGGTTGTGAGATGAGTGTCATGGGATAAGGTTTGGTTTTAGTTTGCGAGTGTGATATGCGATTATGTTTGAGTTTGGTTTGTGAAGGATTGTGAGTTGTGTTTGTAGTTCATTTAAACCGTTTAAATTTTATTTTCCTGTGTGACTTGTTTTACCTTATTGTCTGTGTGAAATTGTGAATGTGCTTCTGTTACTTCCAAATTCCAATATATTGGTATCATTCTACCGAAGCTTCTGCACTATGTTTGGAAATGAGATGAGAGGGTATAGTGGGGAAGAGGAGGGGAGAATTGACATCCCTTTACTAGTTAACTTTGTTTGCTTGTTTTAAAATTTACCAACCACAAAAGATAATAGATACCTCTCCCCTTTCTTTTCTTGTAACCTGGGCTAACATGCTTTCACTACATCTAAATTTTTGTTTTCAACTAGCTTATCCTTTTGGGAAGCTAAACAGACTGCATTTACTATTTACTATAACATTTTCTTTGTAAGTTTCAATTAGCTTAACTAATGAAGTTACTTCTTGTCAAATAAGATACTTGGATTTGAATCCCACTTGTACTAATATAAAATTTATTGGTGTCATAGCTTAACTGTAAAGAGCAATAATCATAGAATAGACGCCATAAATTAAAATCTTATTGTATCTCTCCTAAAATATACATTTCCAGCAGAGAAATGATGCACCATATTAAGGTTTTGTTTTTTTTGGTAAGTTGCTCTCACGCCCAGTCACTCTTCACCACATGAACAGTTGACTATAGGTAATTGCTACCATATTGCTGTACAAGCGTTTTGAATGTCCATGAACTCATTTGGGAAGCTGTAACAGCACAGATACGAAAACAAATGCTAACAATAACCGAGTCCATTTACTAATTACTGTAACATTTCCAAGGAAAACATGATGCAGAATATTAAATTTTACCCAACTACAAAGAAAAGAACAAAACATTTCCATTGAAATATATTACTACTCTAGTGAATCACTCAACTATTTACTCTATAATTTTCTCGAAAAAAAAAACTAGTTATATGTTTCTAGATAATTATTATGAGCATATTAAATATAATATATATTAAAAAAATTTAAAAAAAGCTATATCTTTTGTCTGTTGAGTAAGTTCAGGGAATATAATATATGGAGAATGAAAACTAAATGCAATTACCAAAATTGCCCACGCCGCTGCCCCAAATTCACGTACACGTGGCCACACCCAATCTTCAAGGCCTAATCCATTCACAAATCCTCAAATCCATTGTAATTTTAGATGCAATTGAAGACTTGATGGAACACATGCTTTGGTAACCGAAGATTCGAAAAGTATGGTGTCGCGACTCGCGAGCTTTTTGTTTGGTTGCTGTTGCTATGCAATAATGCAAGAGTGTGAGAGAAGCGGTTGTGAGAGAAGCTGTTGCTATGCAATATGCAATAATCAGAAGCTAATTACTAATTCAACAATTTTAAACAAGTGAAAACTTTTTAGTGGAATGGTGAATAAATAATATAGTTTATCAAAAGACTGTATAATTTCTCCTGAATTTTAAATGAACCAGACAAATTTATAATTTCAATAAAAAGTTGAGGATGATAAATGAATAAGCGCAAGTCTATATATATATATATATATAAAAGCCACTGTTTATGGAAAATTATATAAAAGGACTGATAGTTTTTTATCATATTTCTATTAGATTATAAATTTATTTTTTCTATTTAAGTCTAAAACTTATAAAACCATTTGATTTTGGAACTTCTATTTATCTCAATTATTCATATTTGTTATTTCAAGTAGTAAATAGGGGAGAAAAAAAAAATCATCAATAAATCTCTGTGTTTCATCTACACAGTTGGAGGAATTGCAAAAACCCGTTTGTTAATGGGTATCAACCCGACCTAACTTGAGCCAACGACTAGGGATAGGTGGTGTTTAAAGGTTGAGAACTGAGTTCGAGTTAAATCTGAAACAACTGGGCCCATACCATCTTGTACCTATCTTACTCTTGGTTCATAAATCAATTTGATAGCCATTAAAAATAATAGAAAAATAAAATAAAATAAAAAAAGCTTCACCTAGAATGATAAGCTGTAAATGAATCTTATACCCTAAAAGTTGAAGTTTATTAAGGTGAAATGCAAAATTTTATCCAAAGTTTCATGTTTTTCACTTTTTCTCTACTCTATTATTGTTCACAATAATTAAGATTGATGAAGGCTTTAAATTGAAAAGGTTTCAAAAGTTTATAAATTTAATTGATAAAACTAAAAACTTGTAAGTTGTAACGAATAAGTTGTTGGTCTTTTCATGTAATTTCCTCCCTTAATACAAAACCACCTTGGTAAAATATGCTCAAATGGGAGTACTCTTTGTATCAATATCAAGCACTAAGAGCATCCACAGCAGTGGAGCTAAAAATTTAGCTTTTTAGCTCCACCAAAAGTTACTTTATCTATTTTACCTATTCACTTTACAAAACATGCTGCAGCAGTAGATCTATTTTAGCTTTTAACACAATAAAATAATATAAACATCACAATAAAATAATATATCAACTACAACAAAATAATATATTCATTACAATAAACAACCATCACAACTACCCGCAACCGCTACCATCGACTCTTCCACCGCCACCGCAATCGCTACCGCCACCGCTACCGTTGCCGCCACCGCCGCGGCTACCGCCGCCGATTCTTCCACCACCGCAACTGCCACCGCCACCGCAGTCGCTACTGCCGCAGCCACCACCACCACTACCACCAACACCGATTCTTCCACCACCGCGGCTGCCACCGCCACCGCCACCGCCACCGCCACCGCAGTCGCTACCGCCGCAGCCACCGCCACCACTACCACCAACACCGATTCTTTCACCACCGCGGCTGCCGCCGCCACCGACCCTTCCACCACCACCCAAATTATACTTATACATTTTTTTTTTTTATTAAAACAATTTCTCAATCATCATGATAACGTAACAATAATATTTTATTTTAACTCCAAATTATATATATACAAAACTCAAACTAAATTATGAAATAGAGGAACTTTATAATAAAACATACTTATTAAAACACATATTATAGCTGGAACAATGTAGTCCATAGATTACTCACATACATAACTCAAACTAAATTACAATAAAACTCACACACTCGCACAAGTTCCTACGACTCGCCATGCAATTGCCATAAATGTTCAACAAGGTCCTTCTGGAGTTGAAAATGAATGTCTCGGTCTCTAATGCGTCCATACCTCTCAATGCATGACAGAAATTCATCATTTTGTTCATGTAACACTTGCATAGGAGGATTATCCACTCCATCAATTTGTTCATAATCCAAATTTACCACTTCATTATCATCCCGTTCATCTTCAACAATCATGTTATGGAGAATTATACACGCTTTCATGATCTTTTGGAGTGTTTCAAGATGGAAAAAGCGTGCAGGTCCACGGACAATTGCGAAACGTGCTTGAAGCACTCCAAATGCACGCTCAACATCCTTCCTATGCGCCTCTTGGGTTGCTGCAAATAATTTTCGCTTAGGTCCTTGTGGAGATGGGATTGTTTTCACAAATGTTGCCCACTTTGGATATATGCCATCAGCAAGGTAATATCCCATTGTGTAGTCATGACCATTGATTGAGTAATGTACTGCAGGACCACGTCCTTCAGCAAGTTCATTAAATACATGAGACCGCTCTAACACATTAATATCATTATTTGACCCAGGTAACCCAAAAAATGCATGCCATATCCAAAGATCATATGATGCTACTGCCTCCAAAACAATAGTAGGCTCACGAATATGACCACAATATTGACATTTCCATGCAGATGGATAATTTTTCCACTTCCAATGCATGCAATCAATTGAACCTAACATACCTGGAAAACCTCGGCGTTCGCCATGAGCTAACAGTCTAGCAATATCTTCATTGTTTGGCTTTCTTAAGTATTCCTCAGAGAAAACATCAATTACCGTAGTAACAAATTTTTTCAAACTTTCTAATGCAGTAGTTTCTCCAATCCGCACATATTCATCTAGCAAATCCCCCGATACTCCATACGCAAGCATTCTAAGTGCAGCAGTTATCTTTTGTAATGAAGATAAACCAAGTTTGTTGGCACTATTTCTTTTTGGACAAAGTAAGAGTCATGAGCTTCTACCTTAGATTGAATACGGAGAAAAAGAGAACGCTTCATCCGAAATCTCCTACGAAATAAAGCGGATGGATATACTGGCGTGGGAGCAAAGTAATCAAGAAAAAGCCTCTCATGGCCTGCCAAATGATTACGTCGAATAGAGCGACGACGTTTAGGTTGTGATGTTTCCATAACATGTTCTTCAATTATCTTATCCTCATCTGAGTCATCAAGAAGCAACTTGTACAATAAAGAGCGATTCATGGATGCAACCTTCAAGACAATTGAAAAACAATTATTACTATAGATCCAAGATTAAAAAGTCAAGTGACATATTGAATATAACAAATTTACGCATAAGCCACAACAAATTGGATATAACCAAAATACTATAAATTTTAAGGCACTACAAATTTTACGCATCAGCAGCAACAACAACTCAGCAAAACAACAACAACTTGCTCTCATTTCTATCAAAGCAAAACAAGATAAATAATAAATTTAAAAGTTTACTACCAAAATACTATAAATTTTAAGGCACTACAAAATACTACCAAAATACCATAAGTTTAAAAGTTTACTACCAAAATACTTAAAGGCCTACAACCAAAATACTTAAAAGCTTACATAAGCCACTACAAAATACATAAAGGCCTAAGCTACATCCAAAATACAATCAAACCCATTAATTACGTGAACTTCGTTTTGCCATGATTTCCTCTTGGAGTTGTTCATAAAAAGCTTTTTGTGCTCCGGTCAAGCCACTTGTATCTTTCATCATGATTCTCTCCTCCTCTAACATATATTGCATCTCAAATTTTTTTTTCTCAATCATGACTTTTTCCTTCTCAATCTTAAGTTTTTCTTCACTTCTTTCCTTCTCAATTGTAAGTTTTTCCCTCTCAATTACCATTTTTTCCTCTTCCAATCGAGTTGCATCCTCAATAAATTTCATTTTCTTAATCAAATATTCCCCTACATCTTTTCTGGTGGCTTTGTTCCTTCGGTTGGCTTTTTCGGCCTTCTTACCAATTGGCCTCTCAAGATTGCAACCGTCACCAAGTCCGGACGCACAATCCCCTTCGCCCCCTTCGCCAATAGATGTTGACTCTGGAGTTGGAGGCACGGATGCTCTTGATCTTCCATTAAGATTGGCAAACTTTGGTTGATCCTTTAACATGAGCCAACAATGCTCAAGAAGAAAGGGTTTTCGGTGTATCTCCAAAAACAAAGCCTTCGCATTGATAATCTAAAAAAAAAATATATATATATATATAACATGATTAGAATCTTCAAACTATTAATAAATGTGTATATTAACACTAATGCAATATAATTTATACATGATCTTGTTCGGTTATACCACTTTTATGAAGTGCGTTAACTTTAGTCATGCACCCTGCAAACTTATTTGTCCTTTCACTGATCAATCCCCAACGACTTAACAAGGAGGTAATAGTCCATGTGTTACCGGATTTATTGTACTGCGTGAAGTATTCCCAAACTTTTTGACGAAATGTAGCTTGTGTTTGTTCATTACTGCTTACGGGATCAACACTAGTATTAAGCCATGCTGACACTAAGAGTTGATCTTCCTCTACACTAAAGTTAGCGCCCCGTTTTCCTTTTGTAGAAGAGGCATTCTCAATTTCAAGTGGAGAATCAAAAACTGACACAGGAGTATTTTGAGATGTTCCTAAAATTTGTGAGTCAATTTCTATATCCCCATTCATGATACCCGTGTAATATGGTAGGTCCCTACATGACTCCATGTCTCTACGTGACTACATAAAATTAGAAGAAAAAAAAATGTAAAGTTCCTTTCACATAAAAATTTTCCAATCGAAATCATGGTTATGAAAAAAAATAAAAATAAAGAAACAAAGGATAGGATAAAATAGCACGTCATTGTTATCCATAGTAAAAATATAGATTGACATATGATTCTCAGAACAAAGATCAAGACTTAGTTGTCCATATCAAAAACATGCAATTAGTCAATTACTAATACCTGAATTTTGATCAAATACCCGCTATTTCCATCAACAGGGAAAAAAATAGATTGATAAATGAAACATGCAATCAATTAGTCAATTGCATGACACATGCCTCTCACATCAAATACATGCAATCAATGATATCTATCATAATAACAACAATAGCAAATACCAAATTCTAATGTTAATAAAACAATACTCGTAGTAAATAAACTAAATTACTAATTGCTATTATTTCTCACATCACTTAGTTGTTTGCTCCTATTATTTCTCATCATCAAACTTCTTCTAGTGTTACCATTATGGACACCAACTATAAAAACACACATCTACTTCATAAAAAAAACCACTCTTACAATTAGTTCAATGGACCAATAATTCCAAATACATGTACGTATCATAACATTATTAATTATCCTTCCCTTTGGTCAAACAAAAAACAAAAAGGGTTTTCCATTGGTGAACTCTCTTGTTTTGGGTCGTGAGTACATACCTAAAGTTTGAACGAATAGGAAAGTATTAAAATTAAGAGATTAAATTCAATAAGAAGACTTATGTATTCACCATGCAATAATACTATCTATGCCACGTTAGATTTTTACTAATAATTGCACATAACAGTCAAATATATATATATATATATATTATGCAATTTTATTTAGAAATTTGCGATTTCAACCTCTCTAAATTGCAAATTTCTAAACAAAAGTTGGAACGAAATTTGCAATTGTGCGTTATATATATATAGTCTAATTTATAAGTTATTGTTCTTTGGTTTACATATATTCTAAACATGACTTGGTGGCTTGGGACAGACAATTTTCTAGCCATGTGTTGTGTGCATATGGGACAAGGCGTATGCTTGGGACATGCCCACACGTGAGTCCTTTTTTAAAAAAAAATAGTCGCTAACTTGTGCGATGCACGGGGAAGCTACTGGATATGAGATTTTTAAAAACTTTTCATTACTCTTCGCTAGTCCTTAAAAACTAGTGGCTAGTCCTTTTTTTTTTTTTTTAATGAAAATCAAGAAGATTTTATTGAAGCAGAAACTATACAAAATATACTAAATATCCAATTAAACATGCTCAGCCCAAAACAAAAGAACCAGCCAGCATGTTCGATAAAGTTCCCTGCACACAGACAATTCCCAACACATTCTGTACACACAGAAAATTCCATATACAAAAAAAATTACCCTGCACACAGAAAATTCCCAATACATTTCATCACAAATACATTCAGTCCAACACATTCTGTACACAGAAAATTCCATACACAGAAAATTACCCTGCACACAGAAAATTCCCAATACATTTCATCACAAATACATTCAGTCCAACACATTCTGTACACACAGAAAATTCCATACACAGAAAATTACCCTCCACACAGAAAATTCCCAATTCATTCTGTCCAATACAAATACGTTTTGTCAATTCACAAATCTTCAACTGACCTGAAGTGAAACAGAGGGCTGATCGGCGGTGAGTTGAGAAAGCTGATCGGCGGTGAGCTGAGAGGGCTGATCGGCGGTGAGCTTGAGAGAGTTTTGAGAGAATTGAGTGCTTGGACGGCGTGGGTCTGAGGCCGAGAGGGTTGATCGGCGTGGGTCTCAGTTGATCGACGGTGGGTCTTACTAGGTGGAACGGTGACGTTGAAGACGGCAAGGGCCGGCGGCGGCGAGCTTGAGAGAGTTGAGAGCTTGGACGGCGCGGGCTGAGGTTGATCGGCGGTGAGCTTGAGAGAGTTGAGACGGCGTCGGCGTCGGTCTCAGCTGATCGGCGTGGGTCTCAAAGAGGGAAGAGCGAAGACGGCGTCGGCGGCGGTGGCGGTGAGCTCAGAGAGGGACTGTGAAGAGAAAGGGAAGGAGAGAGTGAAATGGAGATTTCCGGAGGAGTGTATGAGGAGAAAACAGTTCAGCGTGAAATGAAAAAGGCAAAGGAGTGAAGAATTGGTTTTTTAATCAGCTGCCGAATAAAATAATACTTTTTTTTTATAACTTTCAGCTACAGTGCTCATGTATTGATACATGAGCACTGTAGCGCAAAGCTAAATTTTTTTAGCTTTGCCTCCACTGCTGCATGTGGGTTTTTGTGGTTTAAGTGGAGCTAAAATAGCAATATAGCTATTTAGCTCCACTGCTGTGAATGCTCTAACATACTAACATAGGAAAACGGAATAAATATAGAATAGAGAAAGAATAAATAGTTTGTTGAAGAAAGTAATTTTTTTTTTTTAAAAGTCTAGTAGTTCATTGAGAGGCCTTTTAAGAATATAGCATTAAAGAATGAGTTTTAATTATTCAACTGCTAAAATCTCTTTGTATCTCAAAAAATAATTAGGATTTTTTTTTTTTTTTTTTTTTTTTTTGAGAAGCAAGATAATTTGGATTGAATCTCAACTATACTAAGAATAAATTTATTGGTATCATAACGAATGATAAAGAGGGCCACCATTATGGAGGAATTCAAAGTCTCGAGAAACTGCAGAGCAAGAAATTCAAACCCAAGATCATGAAGAAGCTGGCTGAAGGCTCAAAGAAGTGTAACATCTATTTCCTTTTCATTTTTCATATGGTTACTAATGCTAGTTTCAGTACAGTGATTCCCCTAACACACATTGATTTACAAACATTGCTAAACAATCGCACATGTTCACCATCCTCTAGTATGTATAATCTGTACGCCTCACTCACAAACGCTCATCGCAAACACATACACGGATACACCAAATTCATGCAGCGTCAGAAATATGTATATAACACATTAGCTATTCTCACCAACGTACACTCACACAGTCACATAATATTCTGATAATGTTAAACCAACACATACATAGGTCCACTTCTAAACATCTGAAATTACATATTTCATAAACACAAACATACCCAGTGGCGAGATCGAAACCTTGAAGTCGCTAGACCATGATGTCTGGGTCATGAAAAAAGGTAAGATAGAGGGAAAAAGGGAAGAGCAAACGAGTGCAAGAGCCACCACCAGTAATGGGCCTGATTGCCGTTCTTCTTACAAAACTCAATCAGGTCACCTAAAAGCCCAATCCAAAAATCGAATCCAACTGACACATTAGCTATAACCCAGCTAAGCTTTTACACTCTCTCCATTTAAACAGAGTTAGACCATTTGTATTGCAAAAATTCATATTTATTTTATTATAAAAACTTACTTTTCTATTTTACTTGCTTAATTTTTAAAGCACCACACATTAGATTATTTATTTTACACTATATTTAAATAAAATATCAATTTTCTCTAATTACTTTTTTTCTTCACACACAACAACCATTCATTCTCTTCATTCATACTCAGGATATGTAAAGAAAGAATAACATATAAAATAAAATAATGTAAATTTATATACTGTCGCGTGCATATTCACACAATTTTACCTTCTTTGATGTGGATGGTTTTTAGGAAAAAAAAATGTGTAACTTTGACACAATTTTCTATTATACAAACTTTGATATGAGTACTCTAAAAATGCCATCAAATTCTTCCAAAATTATATTTTAATAATTAAAGTTTTCTAAAATTTCATTTTGACCCCAGAACTTACTCGAAATTTCATTTTGATCATAAGCTTTTCCAAAATGACATTTTAAATTCAAAAGCTTTCTAAAACTACACTTTGACCTAGAAAACTACATAATTGCACAAATACTCAAAACATTTCAAAATTTTCACCTCAATTCTTAAACTACCAAAAAAAAAACTTTTCCCCCCTTAACTTTTAAGAATTACACAAAAGTCCATAAGTTGATAGTTCATGGACATCATCATTTTCAAACCCAAATTTTACCAAATAAACTAAATATCCTCATGATCAATAAAATTGACTAGGATCAAGCGGATACTCCACAAGAATTTGACCATTGTATTTTTTTAATGAGAAAAAATGCTTTGGAAAATAAACCAAGTTTTTCCAAAAATATCATGTCGAACATTCAAGTTATTTTTCAAATAGAGAATCATATTAAAAAAGAAGGTATTACCAAAAGGTAGACGTTGTACAGTGCCTAATACCATGCATCTACACGTGTAACCGAACTTTAGGATCTATATCTTTTGGGTTGATACATGATTTTAGAACTTAGTTTAGCTTAGCAAAGCTTAGGACATTTCTTATCCTAAATTGGAAGATAAAATCAATTAGAAATAAATGACCAATTACACCTTAGAAATATAAGGTTGGTGAAAAATCTCTTAAATAAGTAAAGATTAAAAGACACACACATTCAAACGCATCACCCAAATATCACTCGTTGTCTCAAATCACCAAGACTCCAAATTTGTGTTGGGCAGCTTATTGATATTTTTGTGATATCTCATCACTTTATTTCCAATTTGAGCTAGTTAGTAGTCATTTAAAAAAAAATTACAATGCTTTTAACGAAAATATTCAAGAATCAAATTTCCTCACCCTAGCTATCAATGTATCCAATAATAATAATAATAATAATAAACTATCAATGTATTAAAAAATATAATAAAAAAAAATTGTAGATTTAAACGTACAAAATAGTGGTGGATCTAAGATCAAATTGAGACAAAATTTTAGATTTATTCAAACAACATTTTTCCTAGGTCTATGCTTCGATTCTTATTGTTTCATTATTTAATCTTTTGTTTAACTTAATAATTAATTGTTACAATACTAGATAATTGAGTAGGTAATAACTTGACGTTAGTCAATCCTGACTCCCTGTAAACATTCGTAAACCTTCCCAAATCCAGGAGGCGTTATCAAGTCCATCTTTTACATGTAATACATGTGTGCCGATAATAAAGAGATTATATATATTACTTGATGGTAAGAGTCTTTTGAATCATCGCCCTTGCAAGTCCAAGGGTTGTGGTTCGAATCACGATGCTTCAGTTTAAAATGTTGTACCCACATGAATAGTCCCAAGTAGCTTCGGTGATCTCACGCCATAAAATTCAAGTTTAAGTGGACTAAGGCAATGATACCACATTGTATGAGCCATCTTTTACGAAGCAAAAAAAATATATATATATATATTCTTTTTTTCTATCTTATTGGAAGACACCAATATTACAACTGTTGTATTAAATAATTCTATAATCCACCCAATTTCTCTTTAATCATACAAACACTAGCTCAACTAGATAGTGCACTAGGGTTAGGCCCTTTTGCTCAACTAAAGTGGGTGTTATCCCACATTGCTTGAGTGTAACTCTTTCCCATTACTTAAAACCTCACTCTATTTCTACAAGAGTTAGACCCTTTCGTAATGGTGCTTGGGGTTAAGTAATATGTTTGAGTAGAGACGGAGCTAAGACTTGTAGTTAAGGGGAGTAGTTTTATTATTAGCTGCATGCGATTGCTTTGGCTTTCGGTTCTAATCTTAGCCGGCAAAGGTTTTTTACGTGTAGAGTGTGTCTTTTGTTGGTAAAGACAAAATTATTTTGTTTGAAGTTTTTTAAAAGACTAAATTGTTTGCTTTTGGTAAAATTGTTTGATTAGTCTCAATTTTTTTTTTTTTTAAACTTTGCTATCACCTATCGGTAATTTTTGTTGTTGGGCTAATATTTTGGGCTTGTGTATGTGTGTGTGTGTGTGTGTGTATATATATATATATATATATATATATATATATATATGCCCAAGTTTGTAGCTATTGCATCTCTACCTCGATAGTTTGTAAAAATATTGTAAAAAAAATTGTAACTATAACATTTCTATTATAAATTTATAATGATAATAAGGGGGACAAAATATAATTTTATTGAACAAAATTGCTAAAAAATTATTACCTAAATATATAGATATATAATGGCTCCATCCATGTGTTGAATTTGTAAGAAGTGTAATAAGTTGTGTGTTTTTAACAATTAATTTGTTTCTCAAAAAAAAGAAAAAAAGATAGTGCACTAGGGTTATGTGAACTTGGACAATCTGACGATTTTAATGAACAATTCAAATAATAGCGTCTTCTGTCTAAATTTTTTACGACATATTATTTTGATAACTTTCATCCCGTCGTTAGTTACAAAATAAAAAAAAAAAAAATTCTACCTTCCTTTTAATTGTCGGAGTAATCTGTGATTCAGCAAAACAAGACATGGTTTGAAAAGAAACGTCAACTCTCCTAGACAGAGAGTCAGAGACTTAAAGTCAATATAGTCTTCCACAATTAATCTGGCAAGTGGATGGATGATTGATCAAAATGAGAGTTAGATACTTTGTTCAAATGTGACAAAATTCTAATTTAAACAAACATTGTTTCCTACTTCAGAAATTCTAGAGAATTAATATTTATATTATTTAATTATTTAGTCTTTTGTTTTTACTTAATTAAATATTATTATATTTGCTTCTATATATATCTAATTTTATCCCCATGTTCATTAAATATATCTTTTTTTCCATGCTTAGGTTCAATTAGTTCATGGATTTTTCAAAAAATGCTTTTGTTGCTAATGGGATAATTATAAAATCATAAAGGGATAGTTTGAAAATATAACTTTGGGTGAATGTAATAAAATAAAAACTGGAATGCAAGTGAGGTCTGAAGAAAAAACATATAACCTTTATAATGAGTATGCCCATGGACAATATTTTGGTCAATATACTGCATAGCTCATGGACAACATCTTTGGACAGCATTTTAGTCATTATTGCACAGTGGGGGAACCTCTTAGACAGTATATTTGAGTTGAAAATTTTATAGATAGCATAGTTGAAATTTGGACAAGTGATTGCTAGCCAAACACTAATTATAGCTGTCATTTTGGAAAACTTTTGTAATTAATGAAATTACTCAAACATGATAGATTTTGTATATGTTTATGTTTGAGTAATTTCTAATTAAAAACTAATTATATGCAACTGGTAAAAAATTTTAATGCAAGAGTACATTTATTCTTATATTACCTGGTTTCTATATGTGCATGGTGGTGTGAATTGCAATTGCTAGATTGTTGCAGGTGCTATAGTGTTGCAATAGCAATATTTGGTGCTATACTGTTCCAATTAAGGGATGATATTGTGAATGATAATATTTTGGTGCTAGACTATTTCTTTTTTGTTATTTTGATAATATAGTTAACAGCAGGTGTTTGACATTTTTTCTTTTTTTAGTTTTCTTACAGGTGGGGGGAAAGGCATTTTTTTTTTTTTTTTCCAGGGGAGAATTGTACAAGTGTGTTTATAAGAAGACTTTTAGATGCATGGCAAGTTCATTTGTGTGTGAAGGTTGTTGACACCAATCCCATACTTTGTATTGCTTTTGTTGAGTTTATTGATTTAAATTTTGAGATTCACCATAGGGGAAGGTTCAGGAATCTTAATGGGTTAATTTATGTTTAGGAATCTTCACGAGGCAAGGTCTATGTTATTTTAGGGGGAATTAATATTTTGATGGTTATGTATTTTTTTTTGGCAAAAATTTAAAATTGTCCCTCTAACTTGTAGCGTTTGTTATTTCAGTCCTTTAATTTTCAGTTCTGTTATTTCAATCCTCTAAATTTCAATTTTTGTCAATGTAATATTCCGTTAGAAATCTGTTAAGTGGTGTGTTAAGTCTTTTTTTCGTAATTAATTAAAAGAAAATAAAATCTGTTATTAAAAAAAAACATTGAAAGGGAACGAGGAACGTGCTTTCTGGCACCAGTTTCACTGAAGAAGGTGTTGAAGGCATCGTCTCCTCCGCCGACAGTCTTATCACTCGGCATTTGGCCATCAAGTTGAAACCGACAAAAAAATGCTAAAATATTCTTGAGCAGGCCTGAAGCTAAATGCAAAAATATCAGGCTAAAAGAAGTGTAATACTATAAAAAGTTGACTAGAACCATGTAACACAAGCTCCAATGTCCATGGGACAGAAAACCATACCAAAGACAGATATGATCAAACAATCCAGTTGTTTAACTCATATATAAGAAGTTAAAGGAAAACCCAAGGATATAATCAGAAGAGGAAAAGATATGTGTATTTAGGACTATTTCACCATATAGTCACCTATTTTACCATGGGTGCTAAGCAAATCCACATCAATAAAGTTCCTAGGAATTACCTCTTCCATGTCGGCAGTGGCTACACGCAACTCAGAACCATCTTTTGAGTTAAGGGGTTTTGAGTTGAAAGCCGGCTTGAATGCCATGCTTGAGGCAGTAAAGTTCCTAGGAAGCATTGCCAACCTGAATACTGGCATGACCGATGTGGATTGAAATGCACTCTCCCATTTCAGGGGGGGCGACGGTTCCCTTCAATGTTTTTTTTTTTTTAATAACAATTTTTATTTTCTTTTAATTACAAAAATTTAAAAAAAAAAAAAAAAAAAAAAAAAAAAAAAGGACTTGACAGCACCACCTTAAAGATGTCTAACGAATACTTCATTGACAAAAATTGAAACTTAGAAGGATGAAATAATAAACTGAAAGTTAAATGATTGAAATGACAAAAAGCCTGAAAGTTACAAAGTTAGTTTTGCCTTTTGCCTTTTTTTTTTTTTTGTCATGTTATAAACTTATAATGTAGGATACATTGTCTACCAATGGTCAGAAGACACCTACAAGTATAGCAAGTGTTGGAGATGGAATTGCTACTACTATAAATGCTGTTTTGTAACTGAAACTACTGCAAGGGCTAGAGAAGCAAGGGTTGCTGCTACAAGTGCTGGAGATTCAATAGTTGTTGTTGTAAGTGCTAAAGATTCAAATTCTAAGGATGTAGGCCAAGAAGAAGAACAAACACTGGAGGATTTGAGAATATATAACTAGGCATTACAATAATCGTTTTATGTAATCCACATACATTTGGTGGTGATAATTTTGGAGCGTTAGGTGATATAGATTATGTACATGCAATAATTCTGAAATTCTTTTTTGTCCTTTGTAAAGTTTTAGTCCCCTTAACACAATATGTTTAACCTAATATTAAGCTAAGTTGATTAACAATTTTGTTTGTTAATTAAAACTAGGTAAACAAATATGTGTAAAACAAATATAATGCGGAAAGTAAGAACTTAAAAATCTGATGACTCAGGAAGATCAACCAGTAATAACCTAGGGATGATTTAACCTAGCTATCATCAAGGTAAACAGATCTACTATGAAATAATTGAAGTTTGTGCAATAGAACTTAAACCACTAACATCTTATTGCTACCTCGAGTAGAAAACTTACTACCACGACCACGAGAACAACTCCGAGTCCACGAACTACTTCTTTTTTTGATCCATTGCAACCACAAATTCTCCTACTTGTGACTTTGAGACTCCACTCAAAGGTTTCAAAACTGTTTTAAGTATTTTATGTAGCAACTAAGCGATCACCAAATTCTTGACATGAATCATGATCTTGATATCCTTAAGTATGTATGAAAGTAAACACCTCTAGATCTCACAAGAGATTCAACACACAGCACATCATAAAGGACTTTAAAACATAGCTAAGGTTTTTCTTTGTATATGTGAAGTAAAACATAAAACCTACACGTCAAACGGGCTTAAGCTGAGATGGAAATTCTGTAGAAAATTAATTCTGCACGATTCTTGATCGATCGAATCTAATTTTTGATCGATCAAGCCTTGCATAATTTGTCCACTAATTTCTGCAATCACTCGATTCCAACTTTACAATAAAACATACTTTAAACAAGCCTAAACCTAAACTCTATGTTTTGATCATAGTTTGTCAACTCATTAAACATTGAAGTTCTAATACATTAGTCGCTAAGGTCTTAGAACCTAACATCCTTAATATAATTATGCTACTTTAGGTGATAATTCTCATCTATTTATCCTAAATAAAGTTGCATTTTTACAGATTACATATTTAGGTGATATATATGACTATGATGCTACATCAATAGTATGTAAACTCTTATGTGAATACATATTCTGTCAAACTTGAAAATATGTCATTGCAAAACGAAATACTTATTCTGTCAAAGCTTGAGTAAGATTTTTTTTTCTCAACACAGTTCGGGAATTTAGATTATTATATTGTGTCGTTGTTGTTTGCCATAATACTTATAATTTAGATTATATAAAATGCAACAGTGTTGTTTACCTATCGTAATTAGTGGTGTTGTTTGTCTTTGGCACCCAATGATTTTCAAAGTTAACATAAAGCTAAATTTTCATTGAACTTCATAAACTCAACAAAAGGTAACATTAATCTACAATTGTCTACTAAACCAAAAGCTAACATAAAGATAAATTTTCTGATACATCACTATTATTGGCATCAATATTCAAAAAGTTACATTAAGGTAACAACATATGTGGACGCGGCCACGTGACGCTCCTCGGGAAAGGGTTTTTTAAAGAAAAAGAAAATGTTTGATTTTTGAGTATTTTTTATTTTTAAGAAATCATGAGTCTAAAAAAATTGAGGAGTCGCCACTTATTTTATTTTATTTTTGCAAGGGAAAACAAAACAAGAAATAAAAACCCCTTTTTTTTATTTGATTGACTCAAAGGATAAGGAAAGTGGTCTACGTCCACCAAGGACAAGTTCGGGGGTCAAATTACGCCGTGGGAAGGTATGAGGCACCCACGCACGCCCGATATGTCTACCGGCCTCTACTAATTAAGTAAGGACTATTTGATGTTTAATTAATTGTTCAATGGGCACAATATTATTAACCAAATTCAATACACCAAATCAAGCAAGTAGTTGATTTTATGGCATGATGGCCTAGAGCTAGATCATAACACAAGATAACGATAGATAAAATAAAGAGCGGCAAATTAATAACAAAACAAAATGACGACTAAGAAATTAACAAGCATATTAAGAAATTAACATAACAACTACTAAAAAAAAAGTATAAGCTTAAACTCTTTTAAGATATGATGTAAGTAATATGAGAACATTTCATTTTAAAAAACTAAAAGGGTTGTAATCTTTTTAAAGAAAAAAGTGAGGGCTTAATCAGATTAGCTTGTGACTTGGCATTGATTTGAAGTAAAAAAAAAAAAAAAAAAGTTTTATTCTCTTTTTTTTTTTTCTTGTGAAAACCGAAACCATGGTCTTGGTAAAAAAAAAAATGCATATATATTTTTATTTTGTTTGTGAAAATGGGAATCAAATATTTGTTTTTTGACATGAGGTAAAACAAAAGTATATTTTTTTATATTTTGTTTGTAGAAACCGCAATAGTGGGGTTTGTTGGGAAGAGCATGGGTCTAGGCAAAGGAGAGCTACGGTGAGAGAAAAGAAAGAAAAAGTAAATAGTGAGAGTTGTTGGGAAGAACATGAGTCTAGGTGACTAGGGGAGCTACGGTGAGAAAAAAAAAAAAGAAAAAAAAAAAAGAACCTATGTCAAGCCATCAATGCATGGTCCTTTCTAAGAGATCACATGCTTTAAGCCCACCCTTTCACTTTAGTTTTCTTTTATTACATCCCATCTCTACTATTGTTCAAGGCAGCCAAGATTCAAATTTTAATTTTCGGACCGAAGAGGAAAAAAAAGAAACCAGCAAAGCAAACAAACTTTAAGCCCACCCTTTCACTTTAGCTTTCTTTTATTACAACCAAGCTTCAAACTTTGACATTCAGACAGAAAAGAAATACCCAGCAAAGCAAAGCAAGCAAGATTCAAATAGCTGAAACGCAAGTATAAAGAGTGGGGAGGTTGAAAACATACCCAACACCCTTGGATGGGTTTGACGGTGACTTCATTGAGATGAACGGCGGCAACAACGGCGTTCTTTGATGGATGGTCCCTCCACCTCGCGACGCTCCACCGACGACGGTTGACGGACAATGGGATTTGTCCCCCCTCAGGACCGGATTTTCCCTTAAGAAATCTCAATCTCTCAATTTTTTTTATGTTTTTTTGAAAGCTTCTTTTTTTTTTTGAAGATTAGAATCAAAGAGGTGTGATGAAAATGAGTTTTTGAAAATCCAGAGGAAAAAATGGGTCTATCCTCTTTTCAGAATCCGGTGGAAAACCCAGGTCTCCTTGTTTTCTTCTCTATTTTTTTACTCTCTGATCCCTCCCCCTCTTTTTTCCTCTCCTCTCTTTTCTTTTTTTTTTCGGCCTTTTATCATCTGCTCCTCTCTGTTTTTTTTAAAAAAATTTCAAAATCCACCACCTGCCCTCACTGGAACAGTGGTATGACAGCCAGGAAAAAAATTTCCAGAGGAGGGTCTGCCGGACGTATGTGGGAGGTGTCTGTCCTGTGTACCCTCCCACCATTTTGTTGTGTTTTTTGTCCTTTTCTTTTTCCCCCCTAAAGCTCAGTTTATACCGATATATTTTGAAATAAAATGCGATTGTTTTAACGTTAAATTAACAGAGAGGGAGACTGAGACACAAAACTTGATTTTTTATTTTATTTTATATAACTTTCAAAAATTATGGATTTTGTGAAAAAAAAAAAGGAAAAAGAGAGAGGCACGCATGAATTAAAATAAAAAATGGTTGGTTCAAATGCACTTAAAATAAAGAATTGACAGTTAAAACTAAGAATAACCAAATATAGGAGTTAAAAAAAAGTAAAATAAATAAAATAAAGATGTGCCAAATAAGAGAGAGATTAAAGAGTTATACATACTATTTAATTAGTTCATCATTGGGGAGACGCAACGCATACGCAAAGATATGCATTATAATTGAGGAACGAAATGGGGTGTCTACACATATAGGCTGTTTTTGTTTTGCCAACATGCATAAACACACCAAAACAAGCTACAAAAAATAGCCATGACCCTATTGATGCCTACTTCAGCATCTTCACAACTATTTTGTATTTATCCATCATTGATTGATACTTCAAAGCTTTATGTTTATACTACTGCTTCATATTTGACATCTTCATTGCTTTAATGAAAAAAATTTACATAATTGACGACCCCTACAATAATCCAACAAGAAACAAAAATTTAATAATTAGTATAGCCAACAACAATATTGGATTTTAAAAAAAAAATTATGGGTAGGTAAATAAAACTGCATTGCAATTATGATGAAAAAGTACCATGAAAAAGACTAAGCAAGTAATGTGCTAAAAACCATAAAAATAGCAAACTAATATATAAGAAAGTATAATTATCTAGCAAATTTGGTAAGGAATTAAAAGTAAAAATATTTGAAGTCCGTTCATGTCACTCTTTGTGCTTACTGTCTCAGTTCATATTGTCATATGCACATGCATGTTAACATGAAGAGCAAAATTATAGTTGGGTAAGAAGATAATGCATTTATAGATTTGGAATTTAATTTAGTGAAGTAAATCGTAGAAAATTTTAATTTGCATTAAAAGGATAATATCCATTCTTTTCTCAAGTGTTGCTAGTTCTGCTTAAGCTTTATATACTTAGTGCATTTTCATATCTCTCTGTAAAGAGGGCCAGCCCTAGGCCTAGGCCATTTAGGCCACCGCCTAGGCCCCCTATCAAAGGAAAGTCCCAAATTTTGGGCAAAAATTGATATATTTTCTAAAAAAAAAAAAAAATAGAGATTTAGGAAAAAAAAATTAGTTTTATAATTTTTCTTTACTTTTAAAAAGTCTCAAAGTATTGAGTGATGCTAAAGATAATATAACTTTAAATATATGAGTTTTACAAATAAAGCAATGATATAGTTTTACAAATAAAGTAATGATATAGTTTTACAAACTATTTTGCAACATTTTTACAAACTATTGTTATGGCTAACTTCTTACTGGTTCTCATTTAGGCCTACCGATAACATCACTTTTTTATTTATCTATAATTATTCACTACATCATCGGTTTGTAAAATTTTTTGTAAAAGAATTTGTATTTCTAACATTTTCTCTTACAAATATGTGTCACTAATTGCAAGAAATAATTCAAATAGAAAAATGTTAGAAATATTATTAATTTTACTTGAAAACTTTAATTATGTGACAATTAATATAATATGTGGAAGTCAATAACCTATTAAATGCATTTCTGAATTATTTTTAGTGATTAATGATACATCTTTGTAAGTTTCATGTTGTAAAATTTATAATATCCGTAACATCATTCATTCAAATACTTTTTTATTATCTTCTTAACGTATCACTAAGCACATTTATTTCTACCTCATTTAAAAGTTTTTTTAATAAAATTGTTATAGTTTTAACACTTTTCCAAAATCAAAAGTACATTACAAAATAAATGAATAGATTTTTGATATAAAGAAATTGTGATATTAAATATTAGTTAGATATTATTTACGTGATAAAAAATATTCCATTTAAATATATGTCTCACGCTTCCAAATACATGTCTCAGGTTACATGTTCACAAGACACAAAGCACACAAGCTACCACTTTTTTGTGAGTTCACAAGAATTACATAAGACAAGGACACACATCCATAGCAAAACCATCACATGAACACAGATTCACATGCATACACCAACATCAGCACAATACACAACATACAGCCATAACAAACCCCAAACCCAGATCAGAAAATTCCCACAGAAACAACCAAACACCAAACCCACGGCCAAAATACCAATCCCAAAAATCCCTTATTTTCAAATCTCCACACTTGGACCCAAATATAAAATCCCATTTTTCAATCTCCAAATCCACGGACAAAAGAAAAAGAAAAAGGAGGGACCTTTAAGCAGAAAAAGAGAGAGAATAAATAAGATAAGAAAAATAAAGAGAGAGGGAGAGGTTGGAGCTCGTGTGGCGGCTTATCAGTGAAGACTGAGGGTTGTGAAGAGAGAAACCTGGGAAAATATTTAGGAAGAAAATTACCTGAGAAAACACAAAATCCTTTCTCCACACGATCTAGAATTGAGGGAGAGACCGAATTCAATGTTTTCAATTTGGGGCTAGAAACTAATCTGGGACATAGTAAGTGAGAGACGGAGAGGAACAAAACATTATACGTTAGGGGAGCAAGAAAGCTTCCAGCGTAGGATGGTTTTGCTAGAAAAAGAAGATTTGGAGGTATTCTGAAGAGACAAAGGCCGGTCTCGTTGGAACTTGCAATGTTCGGCCGTGTTGTGCCGTCGGAGAGACACTACAGCTGGGAAGTGGCTATCAGGGTTTGGGGTTGAGAGAGAGCAGGGGCTATGGTGGCATGGGGATTGGGAAGAGAGAGAGTTTTTATTTTGAAAAGAGGAAAAGTAATTGGTTTTTGGTTTGTAGAGAGAGTAAATGGCAGGTGTTTGAAATTTTTCCAGGTCAAAGTTAGTCATTCTAGTTTAAATAGCTCAATGCACTGATGTGTCTTTTTCAGGCTAGGTGTCAATTTCTTACTGGTCTTAGAAACACCACGTGTGCTGAGTTGGAGTTCCTAAAACAGTATATACTTTTTCTATAAGTTAGACAGAAGTTTTAGAATCCTATTTTACTCCGATGATAGAGGCACGAAAAACTACACAGCATAACTAAGGTACCAGTAAAATTAATACCAACACCTATGCGGTCAAGCAGACAAAATGCTGTAGACAGAACATTGGACATTTTACTGCGAAAGCAAAAACACTATGGACAACAAAGAGTGATACACATTACACAGGTGGCCTATGCCGAATAATCAATGAGAATAGCCAATTGAAAAGACGTGCAATACAATAAACAAGATGTGCAAAATAGGGGCATCCTGATTGATTGAGTAGGAGCTAAACAACAGTTGAAACAAAATTTTCGATTAAAAAACACAAACTTACAACAAAATTTTTTTTGAACAATTAAGAGTCGATCAAAAAAAAAAAATTCCATTTGTCTTTTCTATTTAATAAACTTTAGCTAGTGGACTTGGGTTTATGAAGGCTAGCGATGTGTGTTGGAAGCTAGACAAAGGCAATTCATCTACAAACGAAAGGTTTATCTCAAAATCAACTAACAATTGCGATTGGAGGGATTGTGTCAGTTGTTATTATCGGTGAGTTATAACATTTTTCTCGAGGGCAAAGATGGAATATGAAAAAGTCTCTATTTGCCCTCCACACAACACATCTCTAAATTCCCAATGGGCTTTCCATGTGGGTTTGGGTCACTAGAGGCAGAGAAAAATAAGTATAATGGGCCCAATTTATTTGGGTCGGTAGTTGCATTATTGGGCCTTCTTTTTGCTTGGGCCACTTGTGTTGTGCTTGCCCAAAAATGAGCCCAAACAGTGGTTAGTCAAAAAGTTTTTCATATTCATGTTTTCCCATCATTAACTGAAGGGGAATTATTTGTAATGATAATGGAAATTGGGTTAAAGGTTTTTCTAGGTCAATTGCTAATGCATCTTGTATGCTAGCTGAAATATGTGCCATAAGGGATGGCCTTGAACTTGCTAGAGACTTAGGAATTACCCATCTTGTGGTGGAATTGGAGGCTAAAAGAACTTGTTATGCTTCTAAAAAGTGAGCATTCTCTTAACTACTAATCCAAATTATTGTATCTAATTACATGTATATCAGCCAAGGTTTCGATAGCTTCAAAGTCAAGCATAACTTAAGAGAATCCAACAAGTGTGCTGATGCTTTTACCAAGAGAGGGTGTGTTCTCAAATGTCTGAGTTTATTTTTTATCAAGTTCTCCCTTCTAACGTTTTATTTGTTTATTGTATAGATTTTGATAACTTTAACTTTGTTTCTAATCAGTTTGTAACATCTTAATATTTAATATATGTGTATATTTACCAAAAAAATAAATAGATAAGGTCACCACTTGTGGAGCTGCTTTAGCGGTATGAAGATATCCAATTCTTCATCTTGTGAATTCAAGTATAGACACACCTAATTAATTGTGCGGATGGTCTTACGCCAATCATGAGTAGGGTTCAAGTAGGTCGAGGGCAGTGAGCTTGTAATAAGAGCCTTATTTTTTCTTTTAGAGAGAGAGAGAGAGAGAGAGAGAAAAAAAAAAAAAAAAAAAAAACTCATTTAAGGCACATTTGGTATCACTTATTCATATGGTTTATCTATATGGTTGTTTGGTTATTTTTTTATTACATTTAACAGTCATTTCTTATAAATAACTATTCTAATAGCTATCACTTATCAAAATCTCTTTAATCCCTATTCCTTCATCTAGCATAATAAAGTTAATTAAAAAAAAAATCTCAAAAAAACTTAAATTATTCATCTAGCAAAGCCGCTCCTTCATCTCCCTCCCAATAATTTTCAATTCTTGTAGATAGAGTTCTCCTATCTCTATAAGTACTACTTCTCTCTCGCCCACAATTGCCGCTCTCTCTATTTAGAAACTTTTTTTTTAATCCCCACTACAAAAAAAGGTCCTATAGCCCAAGAAAACGCGGCTTTAGACGCATTTTATAGCCGCATGTTTGAAATGCAGCTTAAACCAATTTCCTTAAGTAGCGTTTTTTAAAAACACGGCTTTAGCCCGTCTATAGCCGCATTTTTACAAACGTGGCTTAAAAAAATGCGGCCTAAGACCCGCATGTTTTGTAGTGCCCCTTACTAGAGCTTTGCGATTTTTGGAGGGTCATTAAGAAACTTAAATTAAACAAAATTTAATAAAAAGTGAACTTGAATATATCGAGATATCAACAAAAAAAAAAAAAAAATCACTAAAGTTTTACAATTTCCTTCTAGGAGTTTTGAAATTGTTACATGACAATTCATTATCAGTTGTAATTATCTATTAACAATGTGGGTAGTTATGACTATTTTATTTTGTTAAGTTTGTATAACATTTTATTTCCTTGTAGTTATTATTATCTATTTGTCATTATTTTTATAAAAATAAATGACAAAACTCAACTCACTGGCATTGTATTAATTATTGACCCACACAACTACACTTATCTATACATAAATAATATGCATATAATGTCTACTTAATCAATCAAATGCTGATTCTTATCTATACATAAATAATATGCATAAAATTTTCTTTATTTTCTAATTATTAAATTATATAAAGTTCTACTATATTAATATTGTACACACTCATCACAATTCATACAAATAACATTGTAACAAAAATAAAAATAAAAATAAAACTAATGCATACAATTAGTATCAGACACATACTTACACATATAATATAAATTTATAATAAAGAGAGACACTCACAAACACTTATATATATGATGTTTGAGTTTAGAACGTATTATTTCATAAATTCGATAAAGTGAAAATTCAAGTTTTGAAATTTTCTAAGTGAAAATTCGAAATTCAATATTTTTGATCAATCAAAACTTTTGCTTGATCGATTGAAACGGTAAGGAAATCTATTCTAGACTCTTTGCCTATTTCGATCGATGCTCGATTGTTCTTCAATCGATCGAAAAGAGTATTCGATTGACCGAAATGAACTTTTGATCGATCAAAATTCCTAAAATTGAATTTTTTGCAAAATTTTCTAGTGACTGTTAAGAAAATTTGAAGAGGTTACAATCCTTGTGAATAGTTTTATGAAATATTTTAACTCTCTATACATGCCTTTTGATGAAACATAACCCTATGAGTTTTGTAGGGGTGAATGGCCTAGGAATGTGTATTAGGCCATGGGCATTATCCGAGAACATTTAGTAGTCCGATGACAGGTATACGTTTACGAGGAAGTACGAGTTAGTGAGTTATGGACGGATTATGGTCATGAAGGTTTGGGAAGGCAGTTCGAGAAGAAATGCCTCCTCGGCTTAACAGAGTAGTGGTTAGAAAGGTTGACCTGCCATCAAGAGCAACGCTGAAAGCAATTCTACTAGTAAGGATAAATATCATGAGGGAATAGGACAAAGAGAAGCTAAGAAATATCTAAGGAAAAGTTGCTACCACCGCATTAAATACTCTTTAACTAACTCTCTAGCCGCATTAATATGGAGGTAATTCCTGAATAGTAATATACAGCCTTACAACTACTTCTAAAGACTTGAGGAAGGTGCTGATGGGACAAGGCTCAAAGCAAGCAACTTGACCTACACGTGGAGGGTGGAGGTGAAGCAAAAGGGGGGGGATATAAGGAAGAAAGACACCATTATAGGAGGCGGCATTTGAGAATCTGTAGAAAGAAAAAAGACTATAGCACTAAGAACTGTAATTATAATCAAATCTAAGAGAAATATATTCAAGAACTACTCTTCTCGGACTTTGCTAAGGAAGGATTTCTTCGCATAAAACCTGTTTTTCTTTGTTTTATTTCCGTCTTTAATCCATTGTGAGCGTTGTCCAATTCATTGAAACCTAGTTTTTAGCTCACTCTTTACAAATTCTTTGTACTAGGCTCTTTGGGGCTTAATCCTTTTACCTTTTGGGCGTAGGATCCCAAAACAACCCTTACAAGTATAAATAGAGGCTTATGTTCACTTAAAAAATAGTAAGTTAGAGAGAAACACAAGAAATCATGTGGTTATTTTCCAGAATTGCTATCTATAGAACTCAACAACTTGGTTGTATCTTGGGGACAAATTTGTGATAATGCTTTAGCAACAAGAGTGTGGGGGCAATTATTGTTTAAGGATAACAATTTTGTGCCTCCAAGTTATCTATTTATGTTTGTCTTTTTTATTATCTTTGTTCTTTCTTTATTACTTTGTGCATTATTCCCAACAATATATATATATATATGGGAATTCGGGGGTTGATTTGAACCCCTAAAGAGAGTGTAGCGTCCCCCCAGAGGCCCTGACAGTAGCAAATCTTCATTCAACTTAAAATAAGTTAAACTTATGGGAGCATTGATCTTCCCATTTAATGTTAAAACCATCAGTTTTTTGGATATAATGAATATTCATCAGTTTGATATTTAGGAGAGATAACCAAAGTTGTTAGTTCCATTGCCAAAGTACTGCTTCAGTTTGTCACGGAATATTTTGGTAACAATGTGGTTTAGTGTACTACATAAGACCATATTTTTATGGTTATTTATCAAGTTTATAACATATCAATTCAAAACAAGAGCACACAATATAGCATATTTATCAAGTTTATAACATATTTTTATAGTTATTATTTATTAATATATAGTCACGCCGATATGGGATGGAAAGTTTCTGAACCTTAGTTCTCCGTATAAAATAAAGCACACAGCATCGTTATTAAATAATGAGACTTAATTTTAGTGAAAGTTATAAACACCGTCATCTAATAATAATTAATAGTGGGTTCCAATCAGTTTAATTAGTAAAGTCTCTGATGGTTGAATAAAGATTTGTTGTTCAATTCTCGCCTACATCAAAAACTGATTGGTGTCATAGGTTGAAACTATCTCAAAAAATTAATTAAATATATATATATATATATATATATATATATATATATATATATATATATATATTCCTTTTGTCTTAATTAGTAGATCTTTATTTTGTTAACTTAATAATATTTGGGATGACAATGGGGCGAGACGGGGTTAAAGGATGAGGTCTTCATCTTTGCGCTACATGGTTTTGTCTTACCCCATTCTCGCTAACAAGTAAAATTTTCTTGCTCCATCACCGCCCCTTGAGGCCCAGGCCCACTCCGTAAAACCGTTTTGTTTATTTGACCCACAACTATTTATAAATTTTTTATGTTTCATTAATAAAAATATGCTTGAAATTGCAACTAAATTTATCCCATGAAATCAAACTAATTTTAGCAAAAACTGAATAATATTATCCAAGTATTTAATGGGACAATATCATAACAAAAATAAAAATCTCATAATACAACACATAACAAAATAATCCAAACTCCTAATACATAACAAAATTTTTACCTTCTTTCAACCTTGCTAGAGAGAAAAGAGAGGCAGAGAGCCACGTTGGGTAGAATAAAATAAACTAATATTGATATATTTGTTTAAATAGTAGGGTTTTAGGGTGTGCAAAATTTACAATTATAACTCTTATTAACGCGAGGCGGCACTACAATAAAATGTATTTTTAGCGATGAATATTAGTGAGAAAATATTTTTCATCACTAAAAATACAACTTTAGCGACAAAATATGGATTTTGTCGCTAATAATGAAAAAAATTATAACATTTAGCGATGAAAAATCAGTTTCGCCACTATTGGTGATCTGAAATATGGGCACCAACAGAGAAAAATTTGGTGCGAACTTAATTAATCTATAGCGACAAAATATTTCATCGCTAAAAGTTGAAATTTTTAGTGATGAAACATTTCGTTGCTACAGGTGTTACTAAAAGTTGAATTTCGTCGCTAAAAATTGCGGCACAAACCTGAGACCTTTTGCGATGAAAAATTAGACTATAGTGATGAAACTTTTTTGTTGCTAAAGATGTGATTATAAATACACTGTTTCAGTTTTTTTAGTCACACCCTAACATTTTTATTCCACCGTTCACTCTCGCTCTCTCCTTCTCTCTTTGCCATTTACTCTCACTCTCTCTCCGCCGTTCACCGTCGAGTCCCTAGGTTGCTGCTGAGGCCGTTGTTGAGGTCCATATACATACACTCTTAGCTGCCTCTCTATTTCTCTCACCCCCTCACTGGAAAAACCATCCATCCACCACCACTTCCGATGGGTTTCATCAGAGAACCCCATTAGAAACCCCATATGCTCCATTGACTTAGATTTTAAATGTAAAACTCTTAACTATTTCAGTAGCCTTTAGTGTTATTGTGACATGTCTTTCTAATCTAAGATACTTGAGTAATATACATGTGATTAAGTATATGGGTTTTTGATTTGGTGGATTTATTTTCATAGTTAAGAGTTTTTACAAATGGTGATCATTTGGGTTTCTCCATGGTTAAAAGGTTGGGTTCCTTGAGCAATCGGAAGGGATGATTTTTGTGGAAATTTTGGGTTGATTTTTGGAAGTTTATTTCCTTACATTTTAAATGACTTTGGCATGTGTGGGTGTGGTACTGATAACTATGAATTTATGCAAGTGATGTGTGAGCATGTGCTTTTTGCATACCAAGTGTCTGATAAGTTGTTTATATGTGATTTTAGGTTTGATTCCTTATTTTTAATATGCTTAGTGGTTTTAATGTGAACAGAGTCTCAAAGAAATTGGGCAAGTCTTAAAACTATAGCAATTTTCTTTGGAATTCTAAAGCTATCAGGGACAGATTTGACTCAACTGCAATACATGATGTTTTTAATAAATTATAAAAAAATCTTTTTGGGCTGAATTTTCAGTGGTAACTTGCATACATATAGGGGTATGTTCCCTTAAATTTTCAAATTAATCAGATAACGTTTCATGGACCAAACCACTTTTATAAGATGGCTAGCCTGCTTTGTAGTGAAATTGGAAGTATGATGAAAATGCTGGAAGTAATGTTTTTTCTGTAGTTGTTAATTGTGAAACTGAAAATGCTACTACCACTCTATTCTCCAATTGATTTTGTGCAATGCTCAATGTCATGCATAAATGTTTTTATGGTTTATGTTAGTATATTTTATAAGCTAGAGTACTATGTATTGTGTTTGTGTGACTAGAGTAGTACTAGTGACTAGTGATTAATTCACCAATGGCAGTAATTGTCCTTCTTTGGTGCTTTTGGTACAAAATATTAATGATGATATGAAAATAATAACCATGAAAACAGGGAGGCATTGAGCTAATTTTGTATTGTGCTTTTGTAATTTATAACTTTAATTGAAGGGGAAAATGAATATTGCCACAGTGAAAAATGAAAGGTCAAGTCTTCCAAAGGAAAACAAATTGCGGTCCAATATTTGTTTTTTTAATATATATATCCAATATTTGCGGTCAATTTAAAAAAAAAAAAAAATCCAAATAAGGTTAATTAAACCCCTCCTACCCTATCTCCCATCCCCTTAACTCCTTCCCTCTATTTCCCTCTTCTCCCTTTAATCCAAGCACAATGTTAAACGCAAGAAGTAAACAATAATTTATATATATATATATATATCAAAACACTATTCACTCCGTATATGTTGTTTAAGTTATCTCATTGATGGTTATTTTGGTCATACTCTAGGGTACTAAACAGCCACACATGGAGATCGAGGGTGAAAGAGCCATCGCAACAAGCTTCATTCCACCATTATGTACACTCAAGAAACTTTCCTACGAGGTATGCATTAGACAAAAATAAATGAAATGATGCGTTTATTTTTGAAAGCATCTAACTTTGCATGAGTTTGGTAAAATGTTCCAATTAAGAGGACTTTTTAGTGATCGAAAGATTCCAATAAACCTGAAAGTAATAGCATACATAAAGTAATTTGGATTGAAATTTGCTACAACTAAATCAAAGAGCACAATCTTCATAAAATACTTGGAACTAATTGAAAATTACTCAAATACAATTGTTGAATATCACTAAATTAGCCGTAATTAAAAAGATTTCCCTTAAACTAATCCTAATAGAAGAACTGCCATACATCTTGAGCTTGAAGGCATGTTCCTTTAAGTTCTCCTTGTTCTCTAAGATGCGCTTGATTGTGTGTTCTTCCTCATGGTGCCAAAACCTTTCTAAAGGTATGAATGGTAATTATTCCAATCCAAAACTACCCTTAAAGCAAAGGGGGGGGGGGGGGGGGTTGTTTGTTTCAACTAACTAGAATCTCTTCCATGTAATGCCAAGTGTCCTCTAGTTGTTTTATCCTTGACAAATGATTCAAACCTACTTTTTTTGTCTCAATTTTTCCTATATAATGGACAAGTGTCTTTCTCGTGCCATTTTTTTTGCCAAGACATACATGTGATGGCTACCAAAGTAACACATATCCTGGCTACCAAATCATAGTTGTATATAGTATAAAGTTTTGGCTTTAACCATTAAAGTTATTTAATAGTATAAATAATATAATTATAAGAGCAATGTTAGGGTATTAAAAAAGAAATTAAGAATTTTATTTATCAACTATAGATTTGACACTTATCACATATGTCTTGGCTACTTTGTAAGCTTTTTATAACAACAAATTGGTAGTACCTTTATTAATTTTCCAATTACAAAGAATAGGGTCAAAATGGACATTTGCCCTTTACGTCCAAAAAATATAGCAAAATATCTCTCTGTTCTGAAACTATTTGGTAAAAACTCCTGTTTTGAAACTCGATTTTTAGAAAATCGAGTTTCAATAAAAAACTCGATTTGATGAAAATTGAGTAATCTGAAAAATTTTACATGGAACTGGAGTTCCATGTTTTTTTTTTTTTTTTTTTATTTTATTTTTTTTTTAAAGTTTGATTTCACGTAACTTGATTTTCTAAAAATCAAGTTTATAACAGAGTATTTTGCTGGAAAGTTTTGCCGAAAGTGTCAAATGCCCGTTTTGGCCCAAAGAATAGCAATTCTATTTCACTTTAGATACGCACAATAGTTTATATACAAAAGCATATGTACCATTTCAAGTACCGAGTAAATAAATAAATGCTAATATGCATGTGATCATGTTGCTACATACACAATTACGTAGGCATTTTTCATAATGGAAAATATGTAATGTCAGATGGCATGCAAGGATCCGAATGTAGAAATTGCTTACAACACAACGAAGTCAATACTAGAAAAACTCAAAGATTATTCATGGCATGCGAAGGCAGTATTGACACTTGCAGCTTTTGCTTTGGACTATGGAGACTTTTGTAGACACCTTGATCAGTTTCACTCATCAGACCAACTCACCAAGTCATTAAGGATCTTAAAAGGGATACCAGCTCTCCTAATGCAGCCAAGCATTGATCATAAACATGAGGGTGCGATTGTTGAACTTAACAAACTGATCAAGGACACATTGAATGTCATTGATTGCATAATTTGCATTGTTACGTTGGAGGAACGGTCTGTTAAGTATAATCCAAATGATCTACCAGCACTCTCAATAGCCATGAACACTAGCACAATATATGTTTTTTGGGCTATCATAACTGTTGTAGCTTGCACGACCCGGATGTGTTGTCTCAATAAAGATGAGTAAGTCCTTACCCTAGAAATGTAAAGTATATGCTAAATTTATTTTAGTAGAATTATCATACCAATATAAAAGAGAAGGGTTCACCACCTGCTGTTCGAATAATAAATTTATCACTTGTTTGAAGAAACTTAAAACTGCTTGAAAATTGTGAATTTAATCTTAACTCTGAATTTAACAAATCTAATGGAAATATATAACCATGGTTTCACAATTTCAGGAGCAAGACACATGAACTTTGGCAGTTTTCCGAGAAAATTAATGTCATCCATGGCGAACTAAAATTGCATATACAACATTGCAATGAAGAAATAGGTTAGTCATTCAGGCTGATTTTACTCGCAAGGGATTAAGCGTGTGGTTGCAACCTCCATTATTACATTATTTTCCCAACAAGTGCTACCATAATATGTTGTACATACTATATTTCCAATTGACTTAAACATGCACAAAATCCTGACCAAGGATTTTTGTTCAATGCAGAGAAAATAGAGGCTTATTGGAAGCTCATAAGATTCTTAAAAGAGCCGCTTGACATAGCCGAGGTCTTGAAGGCGCTAATTTTTGCCAGCGACAGCGACAGGCAACGAGTCAAAGTTTTTCTCAACGAATCGGATAGTTCTACAGTAGATACTATCTTTTACTTTTAGAAACAAATAGATACTATGTAGTTGGCTTGAAATAAAGAAAAATATGAATTCCTATAATTGAATATCGTAAAATTAAGGTTGGGCCAATCTAGTCTAGGGCCACGACAATAGTATTGGTTTAAGTCTATAGCCCCAACCATACTCAAGCTTGATTAGAGATATCCGAACAGATCTAAAAAGAGTAGCCAGCACGAGGCCTAATTTTAATCTCATTTTTCAAACAACCAACACACACACAATATAGGGTCAAAGATTAAGTTATATTTTGTATAATTTTAATCAATATTTTGTTTTAAAATACGAAATAAGTAATGTTAAATCATCTTATACCTTTTTATTGAATTTCAATTTTTAAAATACCACTGTTGGATTATATGATATCTATGTTATTTGTATGAATGCCACATTGTATGTCAATAAAATGTTATTTACTCTTCAATCCAAACACCCATATTTTTAGAAATAATTTTAAAATGCAAAAAAATTTAAAATTTTCAACGTTAAACATTTGAAATTTTGTATGCATGTAAAGTATAAGAAGAATCTAATGGTAAATTTATCAAAATTTACTTTCAATTAAAAAAAAAATTTAAGTGATTTAGAGTTGCATTTGGTTTGTTATACCAAATGTAACTCTAATTTATATGCAATAGAAGAGTAAATAGACAAAGAAAGAATAGACTATTTAGTTAAGAAGCTACAAGTTTGTGCAAACATAGCTTAATTTTTATATTTGTATTGCTCAAACAGATCCTCGAAGAGGTGAAAACAAAGAATGTGTTGTTGTTCTTTACGGACTTGGACGTGAACAAAATCTCAGAATATGTATCAATTCTCAACCCCATTTCTGAAAACATACCAAGCAACAACAAGGATAAGTATGAGGTTGTTTGGATACCAATTGTGGATCAGTGGACCAATGACATGCAAAAGAAGTTTGAGTCGCTGCGGTCTAAGATGTCGCGGTTCGTAGTGCAAAACTTTACGTCAGTATCAGGTATCAAGTACGTTAAGGAGCAGTGGCACTTTAAGAATGAGCCTATCATTGTGGTATTGAACCCACAAGGGACCGTGGAACACCATAATGCAGCCCACATGATTAAGATATGGGGACCAAGGGCTTTCCCTTTCACTAATTGGAAAGAAGAAAAACTGCGCAAAAGTGAAGATTGGTTTGGATCCTTAATGCTTGAATTCGGTTCTGACATATCAACTTGGGTAAATTTCTTTTCACAATCTAAATGCCTAAACATACAAACAATTCAGGGGTAATGAGAGTCTTGGGTTATATATATAAGGATTCGCAGAAAAGATAAAATTGAATTAGATTGTAATTCGTTTATAAAAGACCAAACTTACTCTACTGTTAAAGATATCTTATTCTAGTAAAATATTGGGTTCTCTGGGTTTTAACGATCATGTAAAAAAAATATCAAAATCAGAATTATAAATAAAATTATAATGATAATATAAAGAATAATGTGAGCTTCCAGAAAGTTGATGTAACAATATAAAGCTTGCTAGTAAACTAAGAAGTCAACAATTCAATAGTGCCAACTAGTGCCTTTGTGGAGTTAGGATAACCGTCATGGTTCACTGGGGTTCTCCTGCAGGCCTAAGCTTAAAGGAGAATGATACTACACTATGGTAACATTTAATTAAGCAGAGAAGCCACTCTAATTGTCTCCACCTATTTTATTTATTATAACAAAAAAAGTCCACAACTCTCTCTCTCTCTCTCACACACATATATAATAATAATTTTTTATATATAATTTAATAGTTACAATGAAGAAGAAGCTAGGAATTTAAACCTTAAATATTTCCATTAGAAAGATAAAAATATGTTAATCAGTTAAGATACAATTGAATTAAATTGTAATTCGTTTATAAAAGACCAAACTTACTCTGCTTTTAAAGATATCTTATTCTAGTAAAATACTGGTTCTTTGGGTTTTAAAGATCATGTACAAAAATATCAAAATCAGAATTATAAATAAAATTATAATGATAATATAATGAATAATGTGATCTTCCAAAAAGTTGATGTAACAATATAAAGCTTGCTAGTAAACTAAGAAGTCAACAATTCAATAATGCCAACTAGTGTCCTTGTAGAGTTAGGATTACTATTATGGTTCACTGGTTCTCCTTTTTGCAAGCCGGGACTTAAGGGTAAGGATGCTACTATGATAACATTTAAGCAGAGAAACCACTCTAATTATCTCCTATTTTTCTATTATAACAAAAAAAATTCAAAAATTCAAAAACTCTCTCTCTCTCTCACACACGCACATACATATATTTATTTATTCAATTTCACTCTTGTTATATAATTTACACACAAAATGTTCATGATTTTATTGATGTCCACGTTTTAAACATAAAATAAGTTATGTGTACATTAATGAGAGTGGGAGAATAAATAATCACAACTATTTTTTTGATAATTAGATAATTACAATGAAGAAGAAGCTAGGAATTTAGAATTTTAATCTCTATTAAAAATAAAAAGATGTCAACTAATTAACCTATAAGCTTCTAGGCCAATAACTACAAAGACATAGATGTATTCATGCAAGTAGGTTGAAGCAAATTTTATTGTTCCGATTAAATAAATTTTTTTGCTCTCTTTCAATCAGATCAATGAGGAGAAGCACATTTTCTTTTATGGAGGCAAGGATTCCACATGGGTCACAGAATTTAGTAAGGAAGCAACAGGCTTTGCTAATGGTGACGCAAAAATTTCATTGTTTAATGTGGGAAAGGACAATGGCAGTCTAGGGCGTTTTTGGAAGCTCATTGACAACTTTTTCTTATACAAGTCTCAAATGGTTACCGAATTGGACACAATGACAAAGGAGATCCAAAAGTTGCTTTCTTACAAGAATGAGAAAGGATGGTTTGTGCTGTGCAAAGGGGCTAGATTGGTGTTCAGTGGTTATGGTACAACAGTTCTCACAGTCTTGAAGAACTTTTATGAATGGAAGCAGTGTTTGAAGGATAGTGTATCTTATTTTGAAGTATGTCTCGAGGAACACTATAATCAACAACTTTTGAAAGACGGTTTACCTTGCCGGGTCATTGACATCCCAAAAAGTGATGGATTGATCCCAGATAATAGAAAATGTCCTGACTGTTCCAAGATCATGGAGGCATCTTTCAGGTTTAAATGTTGCGATCACAATCAACATGGTTTCAACTTAAAAGTCTGCCACAATCATCATGGTACCAAGGCACAGCTCAGAGGATCCAATATCGGTCATACGGAGCCTGTGATGCATTGCTAAGAAGACTAGTGAGCCTGATTGGTCATATGCAAGTGAGGAGCCAAGACCGGTCGAGCGAAGGCACTTACATGCTACCCTTGCGGGTTCTTGAAAGAAGGGCATCTTGATCAGTAGGCACTTTATGAACTATTCTATGGTACTTTACCAGTATTATTTCTTCTAGATAATTGTGTTTGTGTGCGTGTCAACGTTTTTTATTGGTGCTAAAGTTTAATTATGTAATGTGTTACAATAAAGGGCATCTTGATCACACTCGTGATCTGATGCCAAAAGTATGTGTGTATTGTAATTATGTAATGTGCTACAATAATGTTCATGTTACTAGTCTTTATTATGCATAACACCTTGGCTCGCAATTTTACAGATTTAGGCAATTTGGTATAGGAGTTTAAATACATATTTTCATTTTTTAAACAACATTACGCACATTTTTATACATTTTTTTCACTCACACGTATTTTCAAAAAATATAAATAACGTTATTAGAACAACGTTACTGAATGACTGCTAATTTTGCTTTGTACTATTTTATTTGGAACCTTTCATGCAATGGCAAAGACAACCATTGACTAGGACTTTCTTGGCCTGATCCTTTGAATAGCAGTATAGCACATTTTATGAGTAGTAGCAGTTCCTCCCACATCAAGGCATACAATAATTACCAACTTTATGCTTTAGTCTTGAAAACTCACTCTGTGTATAATATACTTGTGAATGTTTAGACCCCTAAAAACAAATTTTTCAAAGCAAGCTTATATTTTTAAACAATATATGAGTGGAATATGGAAATATAAGAAATACTCAGATTATCAAACTGCTATGCCATTAATTAATCACAACCAGCAAAAATTAAAAGTTAATAGTAAGGGAAAGAGAGATGCAAAACACAAAATACCACCGACACGTGTTATCGAAGAGGAAACTAAAAAACTCAGCGAAAAACCTTTCTGTTGCCCTCCAAGCGATATATGATCCACAAAAAAATTAGTTGCGATACATAAATAACAATAGACCCTCCAAGCCTAATCTACCCAATACATCTAAGTCCTCCAAACTTCTTGCTCCAACATGGTTATGCCAAACCGTGTCTTTTCTAGCTTACTAGATCCTAAAATTAGCCTATTGCATCAACCAATATAAATTGGTTCTCTCTTGAATTACTTCCCAAACACCAAGAACCTTCTCACTAGTCTGAATTTGGTGAGCTAAAGATTTGGTTTATAATCCTCTCATGAGTATGACTATGGAGAATGTGCTAGTAGAAGAATTTGGAGAATCAAGTATAAGATTGTGGATGAGTTAATCTTGTTTTTCTCTCTCAAAACTCTCTCTAGAAGATCTTTCCTGCTATCACATTTCGTGGATATAAGGGTATTTATAGTAAGGTATGAGATGAAATGTGCAAAGTTAGTTTTCAGCAAAACATGGTGCACTGGCGAGTCACTTCGCGACTGGGATGAGTCGCGAGTTCCAGTCGCTAGTTACCAAACTAGCCAAACTGTACTTTTTGTCCTATAGTTATCTAGTTGTCTTGACTCTTTAACTTCCTGTATGCTTCACACGTGTGCTATATTTTGATGAGTCACCACTTGTAAGTCAATCGCGAGTTCTAGTCTTATTGCACACACTTGATCAAATCTTTATACTCTATTACACACAACTTTTGCATTATTTCCACTTAAATATAGGATTTCTAAATGCTAAATTATAAGAAAATTTGGTGCGGAATAAAACCAAAATATAGTTGAACAAATTCAACTTTACAAGTTTATAAAAACTCAAGTGTATAACACAGTTTGAAAGAAACAACCTTCTTTTTTTTTTCCTTTTTTTTTATAGCCTATGACGTGTTAACTGTTTACCATAATAAATGTTTTTTTTTTCTTTTTTGAGAAATAGAATAAAGTATTTTAATAAGAAAGGATAAAAAACAATCAAAGCCCAAGGGACCAACCCATCTATAATACAATCCAACAGTCGATGGCCCCCCAGGACCTACATGGGTGTAAGTCCAAATTCCGCTCCAACTTTTTTTTTTTTTTTTTTAGGATACTGTCACTTTCATTAAGAAAAAAAGAAATTTAGTACATCATGAGCCAAAACAAACTAAATCAAATTAGGATTTTTCTCTATTCATGTTACATAGCTAGCAACACTTGGTGTATTGCGCCAACACATATGCTAGTCGATTCCCTTGCCGCTTCACATGGCATACTTGTACCACTCTGAACTCTCACATCTTCTGCTGGATTCCCAAAATAATATTAGCTATAGTAATCGGAGGCTCACCTATATTGTTTACGGCATCAGACACAATTTTTGGATCATATTCAAACACTGCCTCTTGAATGCCAACATCCCATGCAAAAGAAAAATAAAAAAACATATATATATATATATATATAGTCTCTTGCAAAACCTTCACTTCTGCCTCAAGAGGTCCCAAAGGTTGGCGAATATTCTTGCTCATCGCTGCTTTGGTGGTCTGATTTAATAATGTAAAATAGATTGTCTACAAGTTCAAAAACATTAATGCTACAATTATTGTATTTAAACTTTGATGCATGTCAGATGTACGTTTGTAGGCTATTGACACAGCAATTTTTTGCCCTGCCAATAACAACTTATAACAGTCTACCACTTAGAATTTGCTATCAAAATATTGTGAAAATATTATGAACTTAGCATTTCTCCTAAAATGATAGATCTACATTGATATCAACCAGAATTTTGGTAATTACTCTTACCACCTAGTCATGGTCTATATAATATGAAGGGAACTATTTGATTTTAACTTTTTTTGCCATTGACAATAAACAAAAAATTTAATGAATTAATTAAAATAAATTTATTAAAGACAACCCATCTATTTTTCTTTATTATCTTTAAAAAAAAAAATGCATTCAACAAATGCAATATCATTTTTTTTTCTTTTAAGAATCAAACGGAATATCATTCACTATGATTACTTTTTAGTAAAAGTTTCTACATAGTACCAAATACAATGTCATTATGTTGGATATGAATTTTGATAAATTCACCATGAGATAGGATTTTTTTTCTCATATCTTTCATGTTTGCAAAATTTTTAGAAAATCAAAAATCAAAAATCAATAACTATATTATCAATTAAATATTTAAATTTCAATTTTTATAGTCTAAAATTATGCATAAAAAATATGTTTATAAATCAAATAGTAAATAACATCTTAATTATTGATAAAAAATTGATATGCATGTTAAGAACATACAACCTAAAAACTATATTTTCAAAATATGTAACTATGCTAATTTTTTTAGTAAAAGTTATAGGCTTGTAGCCACTAGTAATAACCAAGTTTCTAGCCAAAACTTTTCCTTCAACCATAATGGATTATTTAGATGCACTATGCAAGTAGAGTTATGAAATACAACATTAATATCCTCAAAATAAATTCTTACCTCTTATGTTTGAATTTAAAATAGTATCCCACATTTAAAACGTATTTTGACATTAACAATTATTCAATTAATGCTCCATTTAATTTTTTTTAATATAATATAGAAAATATATTCTAACATAGTCTATATGTATATGTGTGTAAAGCTTTTTCCTAAAAACTTAAACCTTGGCTCTTTTCCCACTCCTTCCCCTCCCACGCCTCATAAGAACTTTATACTTGTTTAGTGACCATCACACTAAGGATGCGCAATAATATTAATGCTCTATATAATAAGTATGGTAAGACTCATTTCCTTTTTTATAATTTTATAGTTGGGAGGGGATGAATTTGAATCATGAACATTTTTATTAGAAACATGAAGAAATATCTTACAAGGCTTTTAATAATTAAAGTGGTTACAATGATTAATGAAACACATGGTCAATTTAATTATCTTGGGAAAAGATAATAGTATTATTTTTTTAGCATTAGTCAAAATATGATTTATTCAATTACAAAAATTTAAAGTACAACTCTTGCCAAGAGTATATCTTAGTTGGTTTATACCTCTTGGTGTTTTCTATGGAAACATATACATTCCAAGATTTGGATCTCTGTTAAAAGCTCAAAAGGTGGACTGACCTTCTCCCACCTTTTCTTTGCCGACGACTTGGTTCTATTTGCAAAGGCGGATCACATTAATTGCTCAATGATTCAAGATGTTCTTAATGCCTTTTGTGCCCGATCAAGTCAGTCCATTAGTGACAGCAAATCCAAAGTATACTTCTCCCCAAATGTAGACATTGATATGAGGGAATCTCTTTGTGACATGTTAAGGTTCAAGTCAACTCCAATATCTGGGTTTTCCCATTAAACATCAAGGTGCTGGCAACCATGACGTCAAACTTTGTATTAGATAGGATCAAGGCAAAACTGGTGGGTCGAAAGGCTAATTTGTTGTCCTATGCAAACAAAACAGTCCTAATCCAAGCTTCTACCACCACTATTCCTGCTTACACCATGCAATGCACGACATTTCCTAAGAAGTTTCTTGATAACATTGATAGAGTCAATCAAAATTTTATTTGGGGATCATCGTAATCTGCTAAGAAGATACATTAGGTTGGTTGGCAAAAAGTCACGAAGCCTAAAGTGGATGGAGATCTCGGGTTACAATCTGCTAAGGGGAAAAACTTTTCCGTTCTTGCTAAACTTAATTGGAGGTTTCATTCGAAGAAAGACTCAATCTGGGTTAAGGTTTTAAAGAGCAAATATTGCACGAGCTGTCGGTTGAATTCTAGCAATAGAAAGAAACTTCCATGTTCTAGAGTGTGGAAGGCCATGACGAAGGGAGATGAGGTTTTTAAAATAGACATTAGATGGATCCTAGGGAGGAATAGTACTCTATGTCTTTGGCACAATAACATTTTCCAAAGGGACCCTTCGAGTAGCAATTCAAGGTCCTTTTACAAAGGAAGAGGAGTTATTAAAAGTTGCTGAAGTTGTTGGGCCTAGGCTTGGGGAGTGGGACTGGTCCAAACTATCTTTCTAACTCCCTAAGTCAATCCTTATGGGTATCAAGTCCATTCCTTTTTTCATCTTCACTTCGAGAGGGGAGGATAGGCTTCTTTGGAGTGTTTCCAATCGTGGAGAGTTTGTTCTTAAATCAACCTACATGCTGGCCACGAATTGCAGTGATGAGCAAGGACAGTTCACAGGGTCCTGGGTTTGGAAAATCAATACCCTTCCTCACATTAAGTTTTTCATGTGGATGTGTCTTCACAACAACATCGGGGTGGTAGATTGTCTTGTCAGGAGAGGTTTCAGGGTGAATAACAGTTGCCAACTCTGCCAAAGGGAACCTGGAACCATTCTTCATGGGCTTACAGATTGCATTGGCGAAAAGCATTTAGGACAGCTTGGAAATCAGTCCTGCAAGCAATTTCTATGAGGGCAGCATCCATTAGTGGCTGCATAATAACTGCATAGGCAATGTGATCCTCGCTCGTAGTTGCCCGCCATGGAAGATCACCTTCCCCTTCGCCATATGGGATATGGAAGCATAGAAACAGTGTAGTGTTCAAGAATCAACCCATTCAACTTAGTATTCATAAAGATATTATTTTCAATGCTGTTGAGTACCAACATTGCATTCTCAATCCCAAAAGCACTAGCACCAGGAAGATTCAGAGAGTCCACTGGGAGAGACCTCAACCAGGGTGGGTTCGATTGAATACAGATGGCTCCTTAATTGAAACCTTGGGTATAGTAGGGGGAGGTGGTATTATCAAGAATGAACATGGAGAGTGGATTGCTGGCTTCTCCAAGAACATTGGCATTGCATCGATCTTCATAGCTAAGTTGTGGGCCCTTAGAGATGGGCTTAACCTTTGTAAAATTCATAGCCTTGTAGCTGTTGATATAGAAATTGATGCTAAAGTTATTGTTGATCTTCTAGCTAATTGTCATTCCACTTGTTGATGACTGTAGGCAGATGATTTCCCAGCTATCCCAAGTCTGGATTCGTCACTGCTACTGTGAAGCCAACAGTTGTGCTCATTGCCAAGCTAGGATAGGGATTTTATTTTGTATGATGATCACCTTTGGACATCTTAGAACTTATGAGCTCGAACAGCAGTGGTGTGTACCATAATAGGCTTTGTCCTGACTTTGTTATTCCTCCTTAGTTTCGTTAATGCATTTCTTGCTTACCAAAAAAAAAAAAAAAAAATACAACTCTTAATAAACTATACCTAAGTTCTCCCTAGGAAAAAAATAAATAGAAGATAGATATTTTCTTGTATCTAAAAGTTCCTTATTGTACCTAGAGGCTTCTAATTCAACTAGTATGTCTTGTTGCTTCAAACAAAAACATATAGTTCAAAACTCCCATCTCCTTGTTATAATTATTGGATTATAAAAAAGCAAGTCTTCTATTGAGATTTCAAGTATTTATTTGGAGATTCTTGTACGATACATTAGGCCAAAAGATGAAAAGTTGAAATTAAAATAGGATAAAATTGAAACTTTACCTTGAACAACAATTTTGTGATATGCCGTGGTTTTACTAGGCTTAACAAGAATTTTGTAGACAATAATAGAAAGAAATGGTCAATTTGACAACAATGTGGAAGTTTAGGGATTAAAAAAAAAAAAAAAAAAAACTTTGGGGATGAAAATGGAATTTTTTTTGAAATAAAAGATAGAAAATTTTATAGATAACAAACTGAAAAACGTAAACAAAAACTCCCCAGGAAGCTTGGAGAGAGAGAGGTCCCTGGCTAGGAACACAAAGCCTATGCAGAAGGAAAACAAACATAAACAAAAGGAGAGCCCCATGAAACATTCCGGATTTCTGCTGGGCCAACATGAACCTTTGGTACTCTTCCAGAAAGCCAATTGCACCATCAACTATTCTTTTCTAATGGAACTGAACTCTCTCAAATTAATACTTGTTACGGGGTCTTTTTGCTCATCTCTGGCAAGTAGGATATTGGAGCAAGCTCTCCAAACAAAGTTACACACTTTAATTTGGTGGCACATTAATGGCCCATAATTTCCTCCATAGTGACCGATCTCCTCTAGCTGAAGAATGTTACACGTCCCTCGGCTGATGGAAGCAAAGTGCAACCTGGTATGCAGATTTCACGGAGAAACTTTGTGACCGATTCTCTTTCCATACCCACTAGTCCCAAGAGTAGGTATTGTTCAAAGGAATGGCAAGTATCACCACACAGGTTCTATGAGTAAATAGTGAAAAAAAATTTCCACGATCCCACTATTTAGTCAACTCATCAATAAGCTCATTTACCCGCATAGAAGGAATCTGTTCGCCAATAAAATCAAGGACATGGGACAGCCAGTTTGGGTCTATAACAGCATGAAATAGCCCTGCTGTCCCTCACTCTCCACTTTGACCCAGCCATAATAATCTCTCTTGCTGCCAGTAAGCTACGCCACACAAATGAAGGATTGCTTCCTAGCTTGGCCTTCATGAAAGAGCATCTCAGGAAATTGTACTAGTATTTTTGTGTTGTTTCAATTTCACAAAACAATTCAAGGTTTTTTATTTATAAATAATTTGCAAAAAATAAGAGTTCAACTAATTATTAATTGGATTCTTTTTAATGTAAACCAAAAGACGTCTTTTTTGGGGCATTTAACCAAACTTATCTACAGACACTAAGATAAATGACTAAATTGAATAAATTTAAAAATTAGAGAATTGAATTGAAAAAAATTGAAAGGGAAAAGGAAAAATCTTTATTGAAATTAATTTTGAAAGAAAAATAAAAATATTTTAATAAGAATACATATTTAAATTAGTTTTGGTGCAATGAGAATATATATATATATATAACAAAATATTAAAATTTCTTTTTGGAAAGAATTTTTTTTTGGAGAATCTTAGAAGGAATTAATTTATTTGAATGAAAGAAAGAAATTTGAAACTTATTTTTTATACTAAAATATATCTGTTTTAATTTTAATATGAAACTAAAAATTAAGGTCTGTTTGGATTGAGGGGGAAGAAGGAGGAATAGAGTAAAATTTGGTCAAAATTAGCCTATTTTCTATTAATTCTACCTTCCTCCCCTTTACTCCCCCTCCTTTCCCCTTCAATCCAAACGGGCTCTTAACAAATTTCCGGAAATAATGATAATAACTATAACAAACAGAAAGCAACAACTAAAACTAATTATTGTTCATAATAATAATAATAATAATAATTAATTATATGTTATGATTCCAATGTGGTTAGATTTTATGCTATGCCAAACACCTTTATTTGCTTTAGGATAGAATGTACTATGTAATTATTGTAATTTATTAATTTTGGTATATAATTTGTAACTTTCCTTATTTTAGATTTAGGGTTATTATTTCCTTGATTTTTAGGTGCCTTTAATGTTTTTTAAGTCAAAATTGATTCATGTTATGGTTAGGTATTAATTAGGAGTTATTTAGAATATATTTTTTTATCTGTCAAGTTTTATGGAGCCCTTAAATAGGACCCTAAGTTTGTAAACTTTTTTTTTTTTTTTTTTTTCTAAAAGCAATTATTCAATCAATAATAATTTAGACTTTAGACTTTCTATTTTTTGGTGGATTCAAGACCATTTCTTCTTGTGGATTCAAGGAAACCTCGTGGATTCGAGGTTATTTTCAAAAGCGAACATGTTTTGTTTTTTGTTTTTTAAACGTAGATGTGTTTTGTTTCATGACGCTTTTACATTCCACATTAGTTGGTATCAGAGTCTTGACTTATCCTGGTCTATAGACTAACAATGGTGTCGTTGGAGCATGAAAATAATAGGAATAACTGCCGCAAAGACGTAACTCACAAGCAACCTAAATTATTCCAATTATTGATTAATTATCTCTTTTTTAAAAAAAATTGGGATTAATTAATCCAATTATTGACCCAAGAATGCTTTTAAAATGTTAAAGTTTGAAGGAGATCATTATCGAATGAGCTAAGTTGCAATTAGTTAGTCACCTGTCATATTAGTTGCAAATTGCAATTGCTTAGTCAAACCTGTTATTTGTGTTTGTAATTAACAAGAGATCTGCACGCTACCATTTTTTTTTCTTTTGAGGCGAGTCTCATGCTACCTCCCTGGCCTCGCATGGCAGTGCACAACTGCACGTATTAAGTTCCATTATGATTCTAAAAAAATAATATTGAAATTTTTTTTTTGAAAGGGGAAATATTCATTCAATCAAATTGATAAAGAATCATGATACAAGGCGTCTAAAGCTGGTGGGGGAGAATCCTCCATCCAATACAGATCCTCATCTAGTGTATGCCTCGTATATTGAGCTAATACATATGCCACCTGATTTGCTCCTCGCATAGCATAGCACACTTTAGCCCACTGTAACCCCCAAACCAAATGCCTAATATCATCTACAACAGTCCCAAAGAGTGACGAATTTTCCAAAGGAGAAGAAATAGCTTGGATTACATTACAGTTATCTCCCTCAATCATCAACCTCGAGAACCCGGCGTCCACAGCAAACTCAATAGCTCTTCGACATGCCAGCAATTCAACCTCCTCACTCGTATTCACCTTCATTCCACTAACAGCCATAGCAGCCATGACTTCACCCTTGTCATTTCGAATAACAGCACCATAACCAGTTCTATCCGTATTCAGTTGATGATGGAGGTTGCCAGACATCTCCACTGTGTTGCTGCTGAGCCGAATAGCTAAATGAACTTGGGCTTGCTTAAACTCATCAACAAACTCTTCAGCTTTCTTGTTTAGGCTATGTGGATCCTTCAACTTTCCACCATGTACCACACAATTCCTCTAGTTCCATATGAACTATGCTTGAGCCCAAAACAGGTCCATCTCATCCAACATTAGGCGCTCCATCAGTTCAGCCATCAGCTACTTCATGTCCAACTGCCTATGTGCACACCATTTCTGCAATTTTCTGATGCTGCTAGCCCAAACATCCTGGACCGCTGCACAATCCCACAGTGCATGGACCATTGTTTCCACCTCCCTCAGACATAAAGGACAATTGTTTTCCAAAATAACTTTCCTCCTATTCAGATTCTTTGCAGTAGGTAGTATAGCATGACATACCCGCCATGCAAATATTTTTATTTTGTTTAGGAGTTTAAGCCTCCATATTGCAGACCACAGCTCCTTTTGCGCACACCCCCGTGAAGTTCCTACCCGGTTACCATCATTCAAAATCCTCCTAGCCACATGGTAAGCCGATTTAACCATGAACAACCCCTTTGAATTTTGTAGCCAGATTATATTATCGTGCACATCCCTTCGACTCAAAGGATTTGGCAAATAGCTTCTGCCTCCTCCCTGTTAAAAGTAGCCATAACTTCTTCAGTCCTCCAAATGTGCAAATTTGGATTGATCAGGTCAGCCACCATCATTCCCTCCACATTTACATGAACTAGATGTAGTATTCTATTAGTTGGATAATTGGGAATCCACCTATCTTTGAGAACATTAATTGAGCACCCATTTCCTACCCTCCAACAATGTCCAGATAGTAAAATGGGTTGTGCAGCCATCAAACTTCTCCAAACATAGGAGCAGTTTGGTGAAACTTTAGCTTCAAGGAAGGATGAAAGGGGAAAATACCTTGCTTTGAATCATTGATAAAGCAGAGAATCATTGCATTGAACCATTCTCCATCCTTGCTTTGCCAACATGGCTAGATTAAAGGCTCTTAGATCTCGAAAACCCATTCCGCCCTCTTTCTTTGAATCTGTTAGCTTCTCCCAACTCCTCCAATGAATTTTTCGTTCACTCCCCACCTGACCCCACCAAAACTTTGCACACAAAGCATCCAGTTCATCACATAATTTCAATGGGAGTTGAAACACACTCATTGTATATATGGGTATGGATTGTGCCACAACCTTGATTAGTATTTCTTTACCAGCTCTTGACAACATCAAGCTTTTCCACCCTTGAAGCTTCTTAAATATTTTGTCCTTCAAATAAGAAAATATGTGATACTAAAATCAAGATAAGTTTCAATTCTATTCACCTCATGAACTCCCAAAATCCCCAATATCAATTGTTTCTGATTGTCAGAAGTATTGCTACTGAAATAAGATGAATACTTTTCCAAATTTATGCTTTGCCCTGAAGCTCGTTCATAAGTGTGGAGAATCTATGTTATAGTCTCACCCTCATCTTGAGTTGCTTGGCAAAGACGCAAAGAATCATCTGCAAACATAAGATTAGTGACTTTAGGTGCACCTCTACAAATGGATACTCCTTTAATCTTCCCTTCTGATTCTGCTTGGTCCAGCAATGCATTGAATCCCTCAGCACACAACAGGAATAAATATGGTGACAAAGGATCCCCTTGCCTTATTCCTCTAGATGGGTGGATCATACCATAGGCTTTCCCATTCACCAGAATAGAAAAAGATGGTGTCGATACACAACTCGTCACCCTTTCTATCCAAGTAACAAGAAATCCCATCTAGGCCATAATGTTTTGCAAAAACCGCTACTCAATCCTGTCATAGGCCTTGCTAATGTCTAACTTCAATGCTAAAGATATCTTTTTCCCCTTCTGTCTTGAATGCATAGTATGGAGTGTCTCAAAGGCCACCAACACATTGTCTATGATCAACCTCCCCGGTACAAATGCACTTTGACTGGGTGGGATAATTTGAGGAAGTACCTGTTTCAATCTGTTTGCCAATACTTTGGAAATAATTTTATAAATCACATTACACAGGCTTATCGGTCTAAAATCAGACATTTTCACAAGATTTCTAATTTTAGGGATAAGCACAATGGTTGTATGATTAATTTCAGGTTGCATATTTCCATTATTTAAAAAATTCAACAGAGCTAGAACTACAGTATCACCAATATTGATTTTTTTTTTTATAAAAAGAGTTATTATTATTATTTTGAGAATTATGTTAATGTTAATTGGAGTTTACCCTTAAGATAAAGGTGTAAGAGCATCTCTAGCAAATTCTCCAAATTTTTGTACTGTTTGGAGAATGAACAGTGACATTTAGAGTATGTTTGGTAACTATTTTTTCTCCTCATTTTTTGTTTTCAAAAACAATTTTCTATTTTTGAAATTAAAAAACTTTTTTGGCAACCAAAAATTGACAGAAAACAAAAATTGTTTTCAAAAATCAATTTGTGAAGAAAACTGAAAACATGCAAAAAGCTGTTTTCAGTTTGAAATTTTCAAAAGTTAAAAAAAATACACATTTAATTTAATGAGTCTATCTTATTTAATGAGTTAGCAGTAAAGTTCAATTCTAGTAACAACATATTTAGTATTTTCTATTTTTTTTCTTCAAAAAACTATTTTTTAATTTCAACTAACCAAACATGTTATTTATTTCAAAAATACAATAAAATTGTTTTTTCTTTATATTCCCAAAAACAAGTTTTTGAATATAAAAAACAAAAACTATTACCAAACATAACCTTAGCTTTTACCTACCCAGTTTTTTAAATATACTTTTTCATTTAAATATTATTTCTTTATTCATTCTTTATTCTTTTTTTATCATCATTTATTCTGCCTATATTCATTCCCAACAATTATATTTTTCAATGAAAAGTGTTATATCCACAACATTTTTCACAAAACTTTCACAAGAATTACATCAAAATCTTATGTGGAAAGTTGTTACTAGTTCTAATTTGAACCCACCGCTAAAATTATTTTTTTACTCACCAATATAAGCTAATAACAATCTGTTACTTAAAATTTATTGTGAAAATATTGTGGTAGCATTTCTTAATTGCCATTTCTTATTTTTTATATTATTTTTCCCTTAACACCATCTGTCATCCATACGTTTCTTCTTCTTTTTTTCTTTTTTCTTTTTTCTCTTGGTTTTTCTCCACCACACACATATCCCACTCCTTTCCTCTATCTACTCTTCTTTTTCCATTTCTAGTTCGTTCTGGACTCTCTCTTTCATTCTCTAGCTCTCTCTCTCTCTCTCTCTCTCTCTCTCTCTCTCTATATATATATATATATATATTTTTTTTTTTTTTACTTTTTCTATTTCTACTTGATTCTAGAACACTCTCTAGCATGATCTTTTGACTTCTATTTCTACTTCTATTTTCTTTCCTCTTCAGCTTACTTCACACATACACACACAGCCGACATGGCCTTTCTCTATCTTCTTTTTTTCTTTTTCTTTTTTTTTTCTTTTTTTTTTCTTGTTTTGATTCACTTTGTTGTTACGATAGAGCTTAGATAGGCTTTCATGCTCTTGATATATATATATATTTTTTAACTTTTTTATTTTAGATTTGTTGTTCTAATTAAATTTGTATTTTTCCCTGTTCTTGATATGTTGTTTCTATTCTAATTTTAGATTGTGTTTGTATTTTGATTGTGTTATTGTTTGAGAGAGAGACAGATGAACAAAGAAAAGAGAAGGAAAGAGAAAGAATATTTTTTTTATTCAGCCAGGTATTTTTTTTAAGATAAAATAATGGTTTAGAGTTGTTACAGTGTTCTCTAGATTAAGCGAACTATTGTAGCAACTTCAAAAACAATTTGGAAAAGTTTTGGGTTTAGACATGCTGTTGGAGCGTGAATAGTGAGCTTTTTTCTCCAAAAATTAGAGATAGAACATCTATTGGAGATGCTCTAATCACAAGCTATATGCAGGTGTTGTTAAATCCAATGAGTTCATTTTGTACTTAAGCCCAGAGGAGTGAAATAATTTGGTAATAGTTGATACTGATGTAATAATTACCACTATTTATAAAATATTACACACACACACACACAGATATATATACATATATATATATATATATATATAGAGAGAGAGAGAGAGAGAGAGAGAGAGAGAGAGAGAGAGAGAGAGAGAGGTTCAAGTTACACATTTTTTAAGCCATTGGATTTAAGTACATCCAATGGTCCAAAAAAAAACCCTCATTAATGCTAACATTTTTACAACTATCTCATTAATTATTATCCCTTATTTCTCTAAACCCAATAAAAGAAAATTCCGACTCTCTCTCCGTTTGTCTCTCTCTCTGTCTGTTTGTCTCCATCTGAGTCTCTACATTTCTCCTCCACCATTGTTCCAGGTTGCCGCCAGAAAAAAAAAAAAAAAAACCCAAGCCGAACTATGGGTGTGTGTGAGTACTCTGTTTCTTGGGTCACCAGGTTGCCGCCAAAAAAAAAAAAAAACCCAATCGCATTAACCTGTTATGAGTGCTCTGTTTCTATTGTGAGTACAAATTGCATTAAAGCTTCAACATTGTTCCATCTCCACCATTGCTCCTCCACCATTGTGAGTACTCAGTTTCTATTTTTCCTTTCTTTTCTATTGTGAGTACTCTGTTTTTCTTTTCTTTTCTGGAACACAGTAAACAGTTCACAAAGAATCATGTGGCAATACAGATTTGTTAGAACTCTCAAAATACATATTCAATATAAAACCATTGTATGTGTAGGAAATTTAGAGAAACTTACATTGTGACTTACATCGTTGGTAGTTTCCTAGTTACATCCCCAAGTGCTCTAAAGAAAAACTTACACTGTTACTTGCACTGTTGAATAGTTGAAGAAATTGATAAACAAAAGACATCACTGAAGCTAGACATGAACATATTAATTCTTTTTTCTTTTGCGAGAAAGAGACATGAACTTATATTTTTTTTGCTGAATAGACATGAACTTATATAGGTGGCCGATAATGAACTTATAAAGTAATGCTATCCGGATTTACCATTTGTATGCTAGACCATTGTACTGTCTCAAATGACAACCTTCAATATAACCACCATGACTAATGATAACATAGCTAACATGTTCAAGGTAGTATATCTGAGTGCAGTATAAAATTCTATTTAAGAAAAAAACAATTCTCCTATGAATTATGACCAAACAGCAAGCCAAATCTTATTTAACCAATCCTAATTTTCTTTTCTTTTCCTTTCTCTTATTTATTTCTATTAATCATTACATTGATCCTGGTTTCTCCTCAATTTCAAAATTACATTTACATGTCAAAGTTTGTTTAAGAAGAGAAGAAATGTTTTGTGAAGGAATTTTCTGTATATAGATAGCTTAGAGTCATCCTAAAGTGATGTTGTAAAGAGAGAATTGGATCTCTCCTTTGTGTACCAAAGAGCTGTCAAATGTATGTAATTGAATATTCACAGCTAGGATTATAATGGTCCTCGTGTATGGATGGTTTTATTGTAGCACTGATTCCTTCAGATTTTGTTCCTGCAGAGAGGAGCAATATATGGAGGTAATATAAGAACAAGCTAGCATAGAGGGTGCAAAATTTCTCAGAAAGGAAAAGAAACTATTACCTTAAACTGAGCGTTTTCATAAAGGTTTAGCCTTGTCGTAGAATTAGTCATTTTAAACATTTTTATTTAAAATGTTTGTATATTTTTTATTTGTGTTCATTATTTGTATTGGTTCTTATAGTTACTAAATCGCAAATGGAACATGAAGAGTTATATGATGCCCCGAACAATTCGCGACCATCAGAGCAAGAGTTACCACTTGAAGATTTTGGTGATGTGAGTTGAAATCCAAGCCATATGTGGGAATGCAATTTGACTCCCTTGATGATGTTGAAACTTTTACAAAGAATTTGCCAAAAAAGAAGCTTTTGGAATCCGTATCCGTACGAGTAAAAAAGCACCCAGAAGTGATAATGTAACAAGTTGTATTTATGTATGTTGTAGTCAAGGGCAGCGCAAAACAAAAAATGCATTAGACAATGGTTTGAACAAAGATGATGAAAACAAGGCCCGTAGAAGTTGCTCAAGTCTTAGAACTGGATGTGAAGCAATGCTTAGGGTCATGAAGAATAATAAGTTGCAGAAATGGGTTATGAAGGGATTTGACAACAACCACAATCATGGTATTATTAGTCCAAAAAGTGTGTCATACCTCTGATGCCACAAAAAAATGTCTATTGCTGCTAAGAGTCTAGTTGAAAAATTTGGTGAAGAAGGTCTTCCAACAGGAAAAGTTGCCATGATGTTCAATGTAGGTGACCAGACATTTACAAGTAGAGATTTTTGGAATCACTTGAGAGATGTTAGGGGAAAAAATCTAGATGTTGGAGATGCCTCAGTTGTCCTTAATTATTGCCAAAAACAACAAGCTCAAAACTCCAATTTCTTTTATGCAATTCAATGTGATGATGTTGGCCATATGGTTTTTTTTTTTTTTTTTGGGTGGATGCGCGATCAAGAATGGCTTATCAATACTTTGGGGATGTAGTGACATTTGACACAACTTACAAAACAAACAAGTATGATATGCCATTTGCTCCTTTTACGGGGTTAAACCATCATTGTCAATCAATTTTATTTGGTTGTGCATTGTTGCAAGATGAGACAAAACAAACTTTTGTATGGCTGTTTGAAACTTGGCTTCAAGCAATGTGGGGGAAGGAACCAAAATCTATTATTACGGATCAAGATTTAACCATGGGTGCAGCTATTGCAAAGGTATTCCCAAGAATTCGTCATCGTCTTTGTCTTTGGGTAATTAAGAAGAAATTTCCAGAGAAACTTTCCCATATATATCATAAGAAGTCAATATTCAAACTTGAGTTAAACAGATGCATACGTGAGTCACCTAGTGTGGAAAAATTTGAGGAGGCTTGGAAGAACCTAATATTGACTTATGGCTTGGAGAGAAATGAATGGCTTGAAGGATTATATAATATCCGAGTCATGGGTACCGGTTTACAATAGAAATACTTTCTTTGCAGGAATGAACACTACCCAGAGAAGTGAAAGCATCAATGCGTTCTTTGACTCCTTTGTTAACTCAAGAACTACATTAAAGGATTTTGTGGTCAAATTTGCAAAGGCGGTGGACAGTTGTTATAAGAAAGAAAGAAAGGAAGACTTTGATTCAAGACATAAAACACCTTCTTTGGTAATTGGCTCAAAAATAGAGCATCAAGCTGCTTCTATATACACGAGAACCATATTGAGCAAGTTCCAAAAAGAATTGGTGAGTAGTAATTACTTTACAAAGGAAAAGGTTGAGAAAAATGGAACTTTTTATAGGTACAAAGTAACAAGTTCCTTTGATCCAAATGATGCATTTATTGTGAAGCTGAACTTGGAATCAAAAGTTTGTGAATGTGACTGCCAACTTTTTGTGTTTATGGGAATTGTTTGTAGGCACATGTTATTAATCTTCCAGGTTAAAAATATTTTTCAGATTCCTAGCCACTACATCCTACAACGTTGGACAAAAGAAGCAAATAAAGAACTCAAAAGTGTAGAATATAGATCAAGCTTTGAGGATGAGCATCATATGTCAAGAGCCTTACGAAGCATTCATGTTTGTCAACATGTAAGTCAATTGTCTTACCTTACTGAAAAATTTGAAGATATATATAAAATGATAATCTCAGACTTAGACCACACCCTTAAGAAAGCTTTTGGAATGGAAAATGAACTGTTGGAAGATAAGGAAGATGATGAAATGGATATGTATCGCAAGAGTGGTGAATTAGCTGACATTGTTGAAGTAGAAGACTGCTCTATCATTGTTCCTTTGAATATAAAAGATCCACATGTATCACAAACCAAAGGTCGAAAGAAAAGTATTGAGAAACAGGGTCCTAGTGGGAGAATTAAAGGTGGGCTTGAAATATCCTTAGCTCATGCAATGACAAAAAGACGATCTTGTCAACTTTATGAGGGTTATGGTCATAATCGTCGTACTTGTAAACAATATAATGGCGAAGGAAGTGATTACCAAGATGAAGAAAACATTACAAAGGTTGATGACAATGATATTGATGATTTAGCATAAAGTGAGTTCTTTCATTACATTTTTCGAGTCTTTCTTTTTTTTAAAGAATTTTTATTGTAATAATATATATCTCATGTTTCAATTTTACTTATACCTTTTTTTGTTCTACTGTAGGTACATGTGGCTAAAGAGAGTCACAAAATGATCATTCCTTGGTGGAATTTATATATATATTGAGTCCAAGTAGCTGAAAGAACTATGTTTAAGGACCTATGTTGTTAATCATGATGAAATAGTTTTATTTGGTTTTTTGTTTTTTTAAGGACCTATGTTGGAATTTAGTTTTTGCTTCAATTTAATGTCATTAACAGTGTGTTTGTTAGGACCTATGTTGGAATACTGTTATTTAAGGACATATGCCTCTTTTTTCTTTTTTCTTTTTCAGATTTTCTACTGCTCATCTCTTGTTTTGAGGGGGTACCTGCAGCTTTGTGTTTGCTTTTTTGATAACAGTTTCTTAGGGATAATCTATCTTTGTTTGTGGTTCTAAATAATAGGTAGTATAGTTGCTTTAAGTTACCGCATTAGTGGTTCTGCACTGTTTACAGCACTTTACTGCACTGTTCTATTTACTGCACTGCACTGCACTTTACTGCCTCTGAAACTTCTTGTTTACTGCACTGCATTAGTATAGCTGCACTACACTGCACTTTACTGCACTGCACTGCATTAGTATAGCTGAAACTTCTTGTTTATTGTCTTTATTGTTATCTTTACCCTTATCATGCATTTGAATGATTTTAAGGATCTTATATCTACTTCTTTCTTTATTCTTTTTTTTTTGTTCTAGCTCACTAGAGCCATTCTAGAAAACCCAAAAGATAAGACCAATGTTCATCTAATTTTTGCACACTTGCATATGATTTATGGCTAGCTAAATCATATATTATTCTTTGACCATATTTTTGCATAAGAGGTCCATCTAGATGCCTATTAACATCCAATTGGGAAAAAAAAAAGTGTTGACTTCCCACTGCCAATTTGATGCTTTAGATATTGCCTTGCCACCTCTTTAATCTAGAAGAAAAACAAAGCTTCACACATCAATACAAAACTTCCTCATATTCTCTATGTGGTCTCAAAAGTGATGGCTTATTTGGATTTGAAGGGAGGTCATGAGACCTTGTGCTTCCCTTTAGTTTTTATTTTATTTTATTTTAAGTTGCATGAATTAGCTTTAGCATATTTGGAGAACTTGTATATAATATGAAGAAATAAAGCATGCTTTGACAGTGAGTCTACAAAGATTTGGCTTGTTTAGCTTTAATGATATACTACAAACGTGTGCTATACATGAACCATAACATGGAACAACAAGGCCACATGGCTGCACATTCATTTTAGTCTATGTAATATTGTGTATGAATTAGACAAGTAGCAGTGAGTTGAACTCTTCATTTCCCATACTTCTTTCTCAATCTTTTGATAAGAATCACCTTATTCCTATCCAAATAAGAAGAAACAGGGGATTGAAAGAAGAATGGAACAGTGAGAGATTAGAGAGAAAAGAAATAGAGATTAAGAAGAAGGAAAGACGTAGGAATTGCATTAGATTTCTCATTGATACCCATATTCAGAACCTACATCCCTTTATACCTGAGCCTAAAGAATTGTAATACATTGGCATCTCCTATAACTGCTATTAACTAATTAACTAACCACCCCATCCCTCAATAGTTGTAACTTACTGAATACTGCAAATTATAACTATCCCTTAACTAACTACACAATGACTTAGACCCATATACATGGTAGCAGCAACCTCTGATCCAAGCACAGTAGCCCTTGGCCACATCAGCACTCAACGCACCAGTCATCAGCACTCCACACACCTGCCTTCAGCACCCCATGCACTAGCAGCACCCAATACACCATAGCACTTCTATCATCTTTCTTTGATGAAATGTTGACATAAGAGAGATGCACACCAACAGCAAAAAAGAGCAGCACCAGAGACGAAGCATGCCACAGTCATCAACAATTTCTTGGGAGTTGAAGGAAAGCTAAGCACCATTTTCCTTATTATCTACATGCAAAAGGAGAAGATTCAATCAAAGATAACCAAAAATACACTCTTGAATCCAATTCCTATAAAGTATAAAATAAGCTAATTAGAGCCACAACATCACACATCCTGCCCAACCAATAGCTTAAAGGAAAAATAAAAAATCAGTTTTATCTAAATTCTAAACAATGTCATACGTACTGTAAAAAACATAGACAACCCAATCATTACTAAATTGCAGAAAAACAATTGAAAACCACAAGAACTAGACAACCACCAAACTTTACAATCACAAAGAGCACTAACGAGTTTTTTTTGGTTCCCCAGAAACGGCAGGAACATTTAAAAAAAAATTTTAAGTTTGAAACTTTTTTTTTTCATATGATTTAAGACCCATAAAAACTAAAACTGAGCCTAATAAAATCACTTTACCAAGTACAATTGAATCTTTCAAGCTGATTTCTTTTGATACGAAACTAGCTCAAAAACATAAAACCCAAAACAACCAATTTTTAGGATTCTACTTTCTAAGCAAACAAATAAATCAACAGAAAAGAAAGGAAAAATAGAAACAGAGTACCAAACAAATTAATAGAAACAGTTCGGATTGATTTCTTTTGATACCAAACAGAGTACTCACAAAAAGAAAGGATTCTACTTTCTTAGCAAACAAATGAATCGATAAAGCAAAACCTAGATAAAGAATTACATTAAAATAGATAAACAAAAAAAGAAGGAAAACAGTTGACCTTGAGAGAGAGAGAAGAGAACCAACCTGCAATTGCTATGAGCTAAAATAATGGTGACCCAAGAAATAGAGTACTCACACACATCCACAGTTCGGCTTGGGTTTTTTTTTTTTTTTTTTTTTTTTTTTTTTTTTTTTTTTTCCCTGGCAGCAACCAATGGTGACCTTGGTTTTTTTTTTTTTTTTTTTTTCCTGGAACAATGGTGGAGGAGCGATTTGTACTCACTCAGAACACGTTAATGTGATTGTTTTTTTTTTTTTTTTTCTAGCGGCAACCTAGAACAATGGTGGAGGAGTAATGTAGAGACTCAGACGGAGACAAACGAAGAGAGAGAGAGCGAGAGAGAGAGAGAGAAACGGAGAGAGAGTCGGACTTTTCTTTTATTGGGTTTAGAGAAATAAGGGATAATAATTAATGAGATAGTTGTAAAAATGTTAGCATTAATGAGAGTTTTTTTTTTGGACCATTGGATGTTTTTAAATTCAATGGCTTAAAAAATGTGTAACTCAGTTCTATCTCATATATATATATATATATATATATATATATATATATATATATATATATATATATATGTTTCTACTTATTTGTGTAAGTATTAATTTTTTTAATATTTATCAGCATAAAATTTAAAATTCACATATTTTTTAAGTCTAAGTATTAACTTAAGTACATTAACTCAATATATTAGCTTAAATATTGCATTTTCTAACAATTTTTTTTTATATACTTTAAAGTTTTTAATTTTTTTTTATTGTAGCTGTCAAAACACCCTAAATATTCCTAGTACAGCAAATATACAATTGATATTTTACGGGTGTGTCATTATGTGTTTATTTTACCTAGTATTTGCAAGGGATGTATTTTGATCTTGAAAGTTCAAATAGTGTGTAAAACACCTATGAATGTTTAGACCCCCAAAATTAAAATAACCAACACAAGATTATAATCAAACAATATCTGTGCAGAAAATGAAATATAAGCTATAGCAAAATTGGTAACACACTCCAAACCATATTTAATCACAAATACAGCAGCAATTAAAAGGTAAAGAGAGAGGGAAGAAGGATGCAAACACAAAGATAACACGTCGATGTGTTATCGAAGAGGAAACTGAAGTACTTGGCGAAAAACCTCTCTGCCACCTTCCAAGCGGTCAACAATCCACTAGAGAATGAAGTTGAGATACATGAATAGTAGAAGACCCTCCAAGCCTAATCTACCCAGTGCACCTAAGCCCTCCAAGCCTAATCTACCCAATGCACTTAAGCCCTCCAAGCTTCTTGCTCCAACAGAGTTACGCCGAACTTTGTCTCCTTGCTCCAATAGGGTTACGCCGAACTTTGTCTTCTCTAGCTTACCGAATCCCACAATAAGCCCACTGCATCTGCCATCCTTGGCATCTTCCAATACTTCCCAAGCTCCAAAAACACTCAACACTCTAAATGGGTGTGGGCAGTGTTTATGTACAAATCTCCTCTTAATGAGTATAGCAATGGGAGAGGGAATGAGACGAGACTACAAAGACTTCTCTCTAATATGGTGGGTGTGTTATAGAAACCTCTCTTAGGGTTTTTCTTTCTTAATAGCCACACTTACATTTCTTGGGAATGAGGGTATTTATTGTAGGGTATGTGAGGAATGTGAAAAGTCAGTTTTCATCCAAATAGGGCATTCTGGCGACTCGACCTCGTGACTGGAACGAGTTGCGAGTTTGAGTCGTGAGCTAATTGTCTGGCCAGACTGGAAGTTTTGTCCTGTAGTGCTCCACCTGTCATGACCCTTCAGCTCCTCTGCATGCTCCACACGTGTGTCACCTTTGGCGACTTGCTAGTTGTGAGATCCAGTCGCGAGGTTCTTCTTGAGTGCACACATTTGAGTTTTCTTCACACTCTCTCACACATTACCCTTACATAACTTTCACCTAAATACAGGGTTTTTACATATTGAATTACAAGTAAATATGGCACGGAATAAAGCCAACACGTGGTTGATTAAATTCAACTTTAAAATCTCCTCATTTGGCTATTCCGTGACAAAACACCCTAAAACAGACTTTAGACTTAAACATGAGTTTGGGAACAATGGCAAAACTCACTCACACCTAAATCTAAAAGTTGTGATGCACTTGGAACATATATACCTGTAACCTGAAACACTTGCACAAAACATATTAGACCTTCAAGGTAAAACAAGTAATAAAAGTACAAGTATAATGTAACAAGTAAATTGCGATCAAGTAAACATGATGTGAAACATATAAGCAACTGGATCATACACCAAAACAGTCATAAAGAAATGACTACAATGATTACATTGCAAAGAAAATGATCATCTGAACATGAAATTAATAAAGCACAATAGCATAAGGATGTATGCATGTCCAACACACAACCGATACAAGAACACTAAGGTAATTGCATCAAGGATACAAGATCCAACAAGGGCACAAGAGTACAAAAGAAAATGCAAAAACATTAACTAAAAGTATTATAAAGAAAACAAGAAAACAAACATAAAGAGAAACAGACAAAACAAAGTTTTCTTATTAACATAATGTTTTCTCCCCCTTGGTATATGCATCCCCCCTATGGTAATCTCTCCCCCTACGAATGTGCATGAGATAGAATTTCTCCCTCTAAGGATATGCACAAGAGCCATATAGAAATTACAAAACTCTCCGGTATACTCTATGGGGCATACTCTCCCCCCTTTTTGTCACGAATAGACAAAGGGTCAAGGAGAAACGAGAGAAAGAGATGAAGGTACGAATAATGATAATGATCCATGAAGGTTGTGAGATGAATGAGAAAATGAATCTCAAACCTAAGACAAAATAAAATGCTATAAAGCATAAGGTAAACATTATGCTAGGATGAAAAAAACAAGGTATAGACCAATGCATGACAAGGGTAGCAAAGGTGTGTGCAAGAGGTGGCTATGTGCAATGCATGACCAAAGCATGGAAAATGCACATGTGGGGCAAGGTGTGTTAAATACACAACTAATGACCCAAACATGTTCCTAATGACAAAAAATCAGAAACCTCAAAGTTTGGTACTCATCGGAGTCCAAACAAGCGAGAAAATGCCTAAGAGACATTTTATCAAACACCTAGCGTGCACACTATGAACAACAATGTGAAACAATACATGAACATCATGAAATCCACCCTTAATACATGTTCTTTTTGCCACAAGGGGCCAACATCCAAAGCAAATCATCAAAAGAAACAATCTCATACAAAACTTTGACAAAAAAATAAGTTTTCCCAACCCTTATGATGAAAATCCCAATCAAGAGCACGATACTCTCCAAAACATAATCCAAGAATCCAAATCAATGAAAAGAGTTTAAAATTACCTTAGAGATGTTAATGGAATGAAAAACCATTCAAATTGATTGGGTTTGATTCATATATAGATGAGCATACACACATCACATTTAAACAAGTACAATCGAACAAATGAATAAGGCATTCATTGAACATTAAGCATGTGTGTTGTGTTTGTGTATCAAATATAGAATAGTCCTTAGTCTAGAGTGACGGTTTAATAATCAATTCAATCAAGTCATACACAACTAATACTAAGTCAAGTGGTCTATCTCAATTATAGAAATGAACATATATGACCTCCCACAAGAAAATGAATACATATCTTTGAAGCTTTTTATTTGGCTTCTTTACAATTCATCACATTTGATCATTTTTCATCTTTACATCTCTTTTTGAGATTTATGCCTGAAATTTTTGATATTTCAAATTGATGAACAAGTCTTTGGCTTTTGGGCACCATACATATAAGTCGATTTTCCTTTTTCCTAGTCGAATACTAGTATGTGCGACGGTTTTTATTGCTCATTATCTCTTTTCATTGTGAGCTCAAAGAGGCAAGAGCTAGGAACGAAAATGAGCGAGCTAAGCAAGATGAGGTTCAAAAGAATATTCTTAACTTTTTGAGGAGCAAGGGTTATGATGACGCTCTTACCTATGAGGGTGGTTCATCTTCAAGTTAAAACACTTATTGGATGGTACTTTATTTTAGTAATTGACCTGCACTACATGGTGTGACTACTTTTTTTGATGTATTATTTGAAACTAATTGTATTGTTTTACACTTGAAAATCAATATTTACTTTCTACAATTTATACATTAGGAGTTGTGATTTTAATTCATTGGTGTGGCTATTCTTAATGCATTATTAGAAATGTTTCTTATAACATAGTTAATGTTTTTACTTTACGATTTTAATGTAGCATTGTTTTTATATTTGTATAGATTTATTATTGGTGGCTTTTAGAAGATTTACTTTTGGCATTACTTGAAGACATATGAGGACATCTTCTGTTGGTTTTAATTATATTATGCTACACTTTTTGTATTATTATAAAACATTTTGAGTTATTGTTTGTGTTGCAAACAATTATTGTATGGAAGGAGTTTGAATTGGATACTTGTTTTATTTTTTACTTGTGGAATGTATGGATCAATTTTATTATAAATGTGTTGTTGAAATAAATGTGTGGTTTTAATAATGTAATAACATGTTATATGTTAATATCAAAGCCATGAAAAAAATAAAAACAGAAAATAAGTTTAGCGACGAATTTTTCCGTCACAAATATAGCAACAAGAATTTGTTTTAGTGACGAAATATTTTGTCACTAAATGTAGCAGAATTTTGTAAGAAATGGTTTTAGTGACGAAAATTTTCTTAAAAACAGCTTTAGTGACGAACTTTTTCGTCACTATATGTACCCGAAAATAGTTTTAGTGACAAAATTGTTCGTTACTAAATATGATTTAATAAACTGAAATGGTTTTAGTGACGAAATATTTTTGTCGCTGAATAGTGTTTTTAGCGAGGAAAACATTTAGCAACGAAATGTTTTCATTGCTAAAATTTTTTTTAAAAAAAACAAATCAGTCTTTCAGTGACAAAATTTTTCGTCGCCAGGACTTTTAGCGAAGGGGGTTCAGTGACGAAATGAGTTTTGTTACTAATTAGTAGATTTCGTCGCTCAAGGTTCTTAGCGACAAAAAACTGGACTTCTAGTGACAAATTTTTTCATCACTGAAAATACATTTTGTTGTAGTATTAGTAAATTGTTCAAGACTTGCAGAGAGTGAGATGAGATGAAGAGGAAGGAGAGAATAAATATATAATTATTTTTCTATTCATGTCAGAAAAGTTACAATTTTTCTTAAAAACACATACAAAAACTAAACACATAATTATTTTTTCACTTTTAAAAAGATGTTAATAGAAATATGGGACCAAATACATTTTTTGCATTATGAAAACTTTAAACGTGTGTTTTCACAACACTTTTTAAACCAGATTTTGATATCATTTTGAACAACAATTCTTAAACACTACTACCAAATAGGTCCATGTTTATGCATGCAGATGGCCTGGCTCAAGTCTTAAAGGAAGCACCCACCCTGGTTTATATTTAAACAATTCATTACAATCTTGGTATTTAATTGTAATAAATGTATAATCTAGAATATAGAGTTCCATACAAACACAATTATAATAAATATCTATAATAACAAAAATAATTATTGAAATTCATATTTAGAAAAAGAAGGGGGGGGGGGGGAGAATCTAAAAATTTCATCAATGATAAATATTATAAATAAATAAATAATGAAATTTAATTTATCTTGATTTTTTTTCATACTTTTCACTATTGAAGTGAATATAGACACTCCATTTATACCATTTTACAACTTAATTAAAACTAATAATAAACTAGCCATAGACCTACCCGACTCGTGGAAAATTTTGATGAATTTTTTTTTTGAAAAATTACTTTTTACCATCCTAAATTATACATTAGATTATACTTTGCACTCTAAACTATTCAAACACACACTTTACACTCTAAACTATCACACTCATCACACTTTGTACCTCGGTGTTATTTTTGTTGTTATGTTTAACGAAATCCTACCGTCCGTGATAAGCACATGCTTCTTACTTAGGTGGAACAAACTTAAAAAACCAAAAAAGTCGTCTTCAAAATCAATTAAACAAAACCCTAAACACCCTTTTAGAAATGTTGAAAATATTCTGCATTAAAAGTAGAGCAGAAACAAGAAAAGACATACTCCATCGCTATGTACACGTTATTGGCATCCTCACATGTGTGAAATTTGAATCAACATAATTCAGCTATGTCATTATTACCAACAATTAACTCCATTCTCAGAGCTGAACGACGTTTGTGACCTAGAGTTTGCACTTGCACTAGCACTAGTACTGTGTGATTGGGAAATCATTAAATAATTGGGGACTTAGGGATTTCGTCACAATTGTGGATTGGTGTTTCAATCTGGGGAAAAAAAATTGGGTTTCAGATTTTTTTTTTTCGGTGAAAAGCGAGAGGGTGAGATACAAGAATCTAAATTTGGGTTTGGGCAGTGGGTACGCACACGAGACACAAAGAGAGATGTGGAAAAAATTAAGAATTTTTTTAATTGATTTTGAAGCAAGGTGTTTTAGTCTTTTAAGTTTTTTCTACCTAAGCAAGAAGCACATGCTTGTCATGGGTAGCAGGATTTCGTTAAACATAATAGCAAAAATAACATCGAGGGGCAGGACAGAGTGTGATAGTTTAGGGTGCAAAGTATGGTAGATGAGACTTATATAAGTGTTAGTTCCAAGTTCCAAAATTTCTTAAAATGATGTGATTATATACTAACAATATATATATATATATATATATATATATAGTTGATATAATGTATTAGATTTTCTAAATTAAGCTATCTATATTTGTTATTTGAAAAAAGTGTTTTAAACTTTGCAAGTGTTCTTTTCTTTCTCTATATTTAAGGAAACATAATGTATTTTACATTCAACTATTATATAAGACAAAATATTTTGTAAATAATTTAATTTGTTGTTAAAATTTGTTTTTAGTGCTCATTACAAACGATTCATCCTTTATACATCTTGAATGACCTAAAGAGGAAGTAGACATAAATAAATCAATCACTTATATTAGAAAAAAAAGGATAATACATGACTTTAATAACATAATAAAACAATGTAATTTATCAAGAACCTACCAATATTACGTTGAAAATATGACATAATTGTCAATGAAACAGCTCCCCTTTAATTCTACAACAACATCTTCTCCTAAAGCATCACTGAAGTTGACCAAATGGACCAAAATAGAGTGAAATGAAACGAAATGTTACACTTATATGACTCAACAAGAGTGTAGTAATAATAAATTTTATAATTTATTTTTTAGACATTATATATAGATAATTTTAGTGTCATGAAAGAATATAGGGAAAAAATTTATTGAGTTAAATTAACATATAAAATAAGTATTTTTCTAGCATTATTTTTTTATTTTTTTACTTAAAACCTTATTATATTTAGCTTGTCTCCTAGAAAAAATTTATATCCCCACAACTGGTGTGGAGTACCCAAATTGAGAAGGAGGTTGATTCCGTCTGGGGAACTCATAGCCATGTTTTTTTAGAGGATTATGATTTACGACCAGGGAAAGCTGTTAGTCTACTAGTGTGAGCCACCTTCAAGTCTAAAGAGAACTCCAACGTTAGCAACAAGTAAGATAACTAATTAGAGTTATGTTAATCGCCGAGTAGGCATATTTTAAAAATTAATAAATATTCAATTATGGTGTATAATGCATACTTTTTAAAAGATAAAATACATGTGAATGATTTCAACCAAAAAAAAAAAAAAGTGTTTTATTGACTTATACATACGAATTTATTGTGATTGTATGTAGTTTTTGGAACGTGTGCACAATTTGAATATATTTTTGACATATATATATATATATATATATTTATATAATTATTCAATAAAGCTGTAAATTAGTTTTTGAAAAACGTATTACTAATTAATGTGTCTTTTACATTTACAAATTTATTAACAGATACCTTATGGGAATTAGTTTATGACACATTTTAAAATATTTTTTATGAGAAAAGAAAAAAAAATTATAAATTATTTACTTTTTTCATAAAACTTTTTAAAAATAACTTGTTAACAAATTTTCTAAGACATCAAGACTCTTACATTCATAGAAAAATATGATTAGTGAAAAAAAATAATAATAAATATACATATAAGTAATAATTAATCACTCACAATTTACTATAGCAAAATCAGCAAAATAGTCGTGGAACAAGTCCAGATCCTCCAACTACTCTACGTTCATTAGCAACAAGTAAGACCAATTTGATTTTCCCAGTTATGCAGACACACGTTACATTTGTCAGACTTTTGATTCCCAAAATTAAGTTTTAATATTTTATTCTAAGTAATACGCCAGAGTTGCATAGATTTCCTAAAGTCCCTGGCACCCTGCACCGGATAGACCAGCCAGCATTACTACAAAAACGGTTCAGTTTACCAAGACAAAAGAGAAAACCTTGAAAGCTATGCAAAGTATAAGACAACCCATCCATAGAAAACAAAGGCTGCAAGTCAACCTCGTATCCTTACTTTAGTTGAAGTCTTGGAGAGAGCTCCCCACCCTCCCTCGTTAACAACTAGTAAGATTACTAATTAAATACGTGCCATTTCACACATTGGCCTCTTAATAATGTACTTCAAAAAGTAAATTTTATAGTAAGCTAGAAAATGAATAAAGCAATCTTAATTTCTTTGCTTTTTTCTCTCTTAACCCTCTAATTCCAAGTTTAAACTTTGGTACATTTGCAAATTTTTAGCAGTTCGATCTTCACAAATAGAAGGAAAACCATGCAGATCATCCCCCCAAGTGTGAATAAATTGTGGAGCCTACTGGAGATCCGTGTTATCGTTTTGTTTAGCCTTGGACTCCAAAGCATCCTCATCTTTACTGGCAACACGAGGAAGAATTCATCTAGTAAGAAGCTCAGCACTCCTCTATGGCTGACCTACTTGTCAGCAGAGTGGGCTGTAACAGTGTCGCTTAGTGTGCTTTCCAACAATGCAGGAAACTCTGTGAATTATTCTGTGAATCCAGATCTTGTAATTACAGCATTCTGGGCTCCATTTCTTCTCTTGCACCTTGGAGGCCCAGACACCATTACTGCATACTCCTTGGAAGACAACGAGTTGTGGCGCAGGCATGCACTAACGCTAGTCACCCAAGTGACTACAACTGTCTATGTTGTACTTAGGTGCTGGAACAGTACTCCATTAAATTTTCTTGCTATTCCAATCTTTGTTGCTGGGATAATCAAGTCTGGAGAGAGGATATGGGTTCTGAGGTATGCGAGCAGCGAACACTTCAGAGAGTCGATGACGCACCCAAGTTATCGCATGTCAAAGAAGTCTCCCAGCTATGTGTTAGATATGCAATTCAACGTGCCTGTTAATGATCCTCTTGAAAATGCAGACATTTTACAGAACGCCTACAATTTCTTCAAAATTTTCAAGCAGTTGTTGGCAGATGTCATCGTTAACTTCCACGATATTAAGAACAGCCGAATCATCATCAAGAATATATCATCAGAAGACACTTTCAAAATGATTGAAATCGAGCTTGGATTCATCTATGATGTCTTCCACTCAAAAGCAGTCGTGCTTTATTCATTTGTGATGGATGGCTTCTCTGGTTGCTTCACTCTCTGCTGCATCAGTCTCCGTTGCATCAATTTCTTATCAATTAGTTCTGTATCCATGGCCTTCATGATCACCGAAAAGCATGATTACTCAAGAGTGTACGTGATTATCACTTATGTATTGCTAACTGGAGCAATCATCCTTGAGCTCTACGCACTTATATTACAACTATGCTCTGACTGGACCATGCTATGGCTGAGTAAGCGTAATCTCTTACATAAGGGCATAGCGTCATTTCTACTTACTAAAAAGAAGAGGTGGTGTAATACCATGCAACAGTACAACATAATAAGCATTAGCCTTCAAGATACTCCAGCCAAGAGAAGTTCTATCATGATGGTCTCATCTTTTCTTTGGAAATGTATCCAGAAGGTCTTATGCATACATGGATTATTGGAGAAGCATCGACACAGGTACTTGAAAAAAGTTCTTCCAGTACACTTGAAACAAGTGATCCTCGACCAGCTTCAACACAAATTAGAATCAGCCATGTATGATGGGAAGATATTATGTTCTTACAGGGGTGACTGGGTGTTTCAAAATGCAAAATCTCTTGATAATATCAGTGAAGGAGATAGAGACACAATCAAAGGTGCAATTGAGGTAGAATTTGATGAAAGCATTCTGCTCTGGCATATTGCAACAAATCTGTGTTTCTATTCTAATGATCAGAAGCAAGACTTGGATGATTGTAAAGATTACCGTGACACTAGCCAGCTGTTATCAAACTATATGCTGTATCTTCTTGCATTTTGCCCCCTCATGCTGCCCAATGGGATTGGACATATCAGGCATCATGACACGAGCTGAGGCCACTGAATTTTTCTACAATTTCAATGAGGATAATGCTGGCAGAACTTTGGGTTGCAAAGAAGAAATTGCTTGTAAAAAATTACTCAATGTCATAAATATTCCTCCAACAAGGGAGCAACAAGAAAAAAAAGAGAAAAGGTTATTGCTTCCCAGTGCACATAAACTTGCTCATTCCTTGCTAGGTATTGAAAACAAGTGGGAGTTTATTTGTCATGTGTGGGTTGAAATGCTATGTTATGCTGCTAGTCATTGTCAATGGAATCAACATGCTCAACAGCTCACCCAAGGTGGAGAGCTCCTAACTCATGTGTGGCTTCTTATGGCACATCTTGGTATTACTGAACAGTTTAAATTTCAGGCGGGAAAGGGCTAAGTTGACTGTGAAGTGAAGTTGTGAAGTCAAATTTGCCTCAAATAGAGGAAAGTAGAAAAAAATTCAAGTTTGAGAGTACTTGTTTATATTATAAAATTATTATTTTGGTATCTAACATTGGTACTATATTAATTTAGCCTCTCATATTTCAACTTTTTAGTATTGTTTATCAAAATAGTTCATATTGTTAAGTGGTAGATGAAGGAAAATTATTATGTACTCCCAAAATATTATAAATGCATATTCTTTCTTCTGACATGAATAGTAAGTCTCACTAATTAAATTCATAGTAGGACCCACTATTTATGTGAAAAGAGGGAGTACGCATTTATACTATTCCGAGAGTACATAATAATTTCTCGTAGATGAAAAATATTGATATGGTTAATGGACATTTAAATTTTTTTTTTTTCCCTAATTGGACTACCACGTGGAGCCATATGTCCTTTTTTAAAATTTAAAAAATAAAAAATAAAAAACGCAGCCTTCTAAATACAACCTGAAACTGTGTGTATGCATGTGAGACTAGACATGACAAATTGCACCCAATAACCCGACCCAAACAGCCAAGCCAATAGAAATTGAACCCAATAACCTGAAACTGTGTGTATGCATGTGAGTCTTTTTATCTGAGGTAAAAATGGGTTGAACCAGGACTTGATAATTTTTTTTTCCAACTCGGGTTAAGTCAATCCGATTTACCTGTGATTCGATTTGTTTTAAAGAATAAAATTCAAACTTGACTATGATTCTTTTCAAGGTTCCTCTAATATTGCTTCCTTGGGCTATTGAGAGATGGGTTTTCTCTATTCCCAATTGGGTTCCACTCGTTGCTGTCTGGGCAACTCTACAGGTAACTTCTTTATTGTTTCCCTTTTGTTTTCGTGGTTCTGTTATTGAAAAATTGTTACTTTGAGTTTGGGTGTTGTTGGGTTTAAGTGAATTTGATTTAATTGTTATGTTAGTCTTTTGTGAAGCCCTTTATTCATGCTTTTGCCGTGTAATTATTGCATACTAATTAATTATGAGGAAAGAAACTTGTTTGATCTATGATATTTTTTAGAAGTATTTGTTAAATGATTAAGTTTACTATATCTAAATAGCTTAATCTTTTGGGGCAATTCGTAATTTAACATGACATCAGAGTATGAGATCCTGAATTTGATCTTTGTCTCATCTATTTTATCTCACATTTAAATTCCTACGTGCTGGACCTCACTTATTAAAAGGCAGTATCCCAATAGCTTAAACTTTTGGGACAATCAGTAAATTAACACTGTTTACTTTTGAACTTTTTTTTTTTTTTTTGCTGTTGAATTTAGATTTTAGAGTTTTTTAAATGAACTCAAACTTAACTGGAAATTAAAATTCCATTTTTATATCATTATATCTTTTTTTTTAGACGTTAATTTTTCTAATCTCTTATATATAATATCAGTCCAAGCTTCAAGGCTTCTGAGCTCTGAATCTCCTCCCACGAGAAATGTTACAAATACACATTTCTCTCAACATTAATTTTTCAATTTCACGGCTCGGCTTAGCAGTCAACAATCTAAAGAGACAAACGTAATTGATAACATGCTAACAACATCTTGTGAATTATACCAAGGTAGTTACAACTTACAAGGGGATTCTAGCATTTTTCCCTTATTTTTTTTAAAAAATAGTAATATGTCCTTGTTTTAAAACTATTTAAGTCCATACCCCTATTTTGAAACTCGATTTTCTCAAAATTGAGTTTCAATGTAAAACTCAACTTCTAGAAAATCGAGTATAGGGTGGTCAAACTAAAAATAATAATTTGCATAGAACTCAAGTTCATGATGCTTGAGTTCTACTTAAAACGCCGTTATAGGTCCACCTGAATGCAGCTATAGGTATGGTCTTAGGTATGGGTGATTAAACTTAAAAAAAAATAAAAATTGCATGGAACTTGAGTTCATGGAGCTCAAGTTCCATTTAAAACGCAGCTATAGGTCCAGATAAACGCAGCTATAGGTATGGTCTTAGGTATGGGGTGATCAAAAAAAATTGCATGGAACTTAAAAAAATTTGCATGGAGCGCGGTTCAATAGTTTAAATGAGGGATATCTATATCTCGTTAGAAACACATTGAGTTACTACCTAATTGAGTTATGAAACTCTTGATACAACGATATAATTATTTTAATAATTATATCGATATTTGTAGTTTTATGTTTTACAATTAGAACATTTTCATCTTATTATTTGAATTTTTCTTTGGTGTGTATATATATATATATATATATATATATATATATATATATATATATGTGTGTGTGTGTGTGGTTGATGACATCTTAATAACATATAATATTACGTATTGTATATTTTAAATAAACACAAATTAGAGAAAAGAGAAAAGAGCAGAAAGTAGAGATGACTGGATTATTAAGGCCAAGACCTGTTGGCAAGCACTGAGATGAGGTTTCTTAGAACATAGTGGGTCAAAGCATGAGGTGTCAAAGACAGAGAGAGTTTAGATCTGGGGACCGGAGTTAAGATTCATGCTAGCTGTGAGTATAAAAAATGGCGTAAGATATTTTAAGGAATTGGTTGTTTTACTTTAAGGGGTTATTTTAAAAAAATAAAAATAAAATAAAATAAAAGTCTGGCCACATGGCAGCATATGAGGAAGTCCAAGTGGTATTAAAATTAATATTTTACTATTAGCATTAGTCATGATAATTTTCTTTTTTCTCTTTTCCATCCACTATTTAATGATATGGAGTATTTTTTACCTAATATCAAAATACTGGAGACTAACTAGTACATTTAAAACAATCGCAACCTTTTTAACACATATATAAAGACAACATTAAAGACTAAAATAATAACAATTAACACTATATTATTCATTTACATTTTCTTTTTATAGAGAGTAAATGCCTCCCTTGAACTATCAAAATTTTTACTAATAACGATAGTATATTGAATTGAAATATCTTATTTGCCCCTCCTACACAGAAGACTTTTTTTTATTATTATTTATTGGGAACAACCTATTGCTACATCGTTCAAAACTTAGCAACCTTAACCAATAATTCTAAAACTACTATAACTCGAATATAAAACTATGGGTCACACCTAGTAATGAATTTAAAAAAAAAAAAAAAAACTTATGGCTAATGCTATACGCCTATATGGAATAAGAATCACAACTGCCTAATACTAATAGAACTCTGAGAAAAAAAATAAAAAGTATATATATAATACAGTATAAAGCACGCCTCCCATAAAATAAAATAAAATAAAATTCTTTTGATATGTCTCTTTCAATTTGTACCTTAAAGTTTTTGTTGAGTTTTTAAGCATTCAAACCATTGAGTCATGTTTAAATATTCACAAGTATAGTGTATACTCTTAATATTCATGTTTAATTTTTTTTAATTAATTTTTTACTGTCAATCTTGTCTTCTAATCTTGCCCTCTTAACCTAAATTCCTAGCTCTACCAGTAGTTTCAATCTATGGTGTCTGCTCTTGATGATGTCTTTATTATCAAACCAAGACACCAATCGATTTTTGGTATAGGTGGGGATTAAATCTCAGATCTCTTATTCAAATATTAAAAACTTTACCAATTGAGCTAATTAGAACCCACCATTTACATCTTCTAAATGGCACTTTAAAAATGTTTTATTTATTTATGTTAGGTTCTAAGACCTTAGAGACTAATGTATCAGAACTTCAATTTGTAATGTGTTGGCAAACCATGATTAAAACTTAGAGTCTAGATTTAGGCTGCTCAAAGTGTGTTTAATTTTAAAGTTAGAATTGAGTGATTGCAGGATTTATTGGTGTAAATCTGCAAGGCTAGATCGATTGAAAATTAGGCTCGATCGATCGAACCTCGTGCAGATTAATTTTTTGCAAAATTTTTTAACTCAACCCAAGCCCAGTTTGACACATAGGATCGATGTTTTATGTCTCATATAAATAAAAAAAACTCTAACTACATTTTAAAGGCTTTTGATATGCTATATGTGTAAATCTCTTGTGAGATCTAAAGGTGTTTACCTTCATACATACTTAGGGTTATCAAGATTAAGATTGATGTCAAGATCTTGGTGATCACTTCAGTTGCTACACAAGAACTTAATGAAGATTTAAAATCTTTGAGTGGAGTCTCAAAGTCACAAGTAGGAGATCTTGTGGTTGTGAATTAATAGAAAGAAGTACTCCGTGAACTCGGAGCTATCACGTGGTCGTTGTAGTAAGTTTTCTACTCAAGGAAGGAATAGGATGTTAGTGGTCTAAGTTTTATTGTATAAATTTTGATTCTTTCATAGTGGATCTGGTTTACCTTGAGGATAGCTAGGTTAAATCCTCCCCAGGTTTTTTACCGGTTTAGTTTTCCTGGATCACCAGATCTTTGTGTTCTTTATGTTTCCGCATTATATTTGTTGTTACACATTGGTTTAATCTAGTGTTAATTAACAAATCTGTTAATCAACTTGGCTTAATATTAGGTTAAACATATTGTGTTAAGGGGTCTAAATCTTAACAAGTGGTATCAGAGCAGGTTAGCTCTAGTGTTTAGATCCTTTGATCTAATAGTTGATCCTTGACTCCTACTGTCATGGAACACGGTCACTCTCTTGTGATCCTACCACACTTTGATGGGAACAATTATGCCTACTAGAAAGTAAGAATGAAAGCATTCCTAAAATTCATTGATGAGAGAGTTTGGAATTCCGTTGAATACGGATGGGAAAAACCTACTACTCCTGTAAGTGAGTGGGAAACTTCTCAAAAAGAAGCAGCCGCTTTTAATAGTAATGTAATAAATGCTATTTTTAATGCTGTTTCTATGGAGGAATTCAAGAGAATCTCTAATGTTGAGGTTGCTCGTAGTGCTTGGAATATTCTTCAAACTATGTATGAAGGCACAAAGACAACCAAGATTAATAAATAGAAGTAGTTAACAACCAGATTTGAAAGCATAAGAATGTTTGATGACAAATGTTTTGATGAATTTTATGCTAAACTTAATGACATTGTTAATTTTATTTATAATTTGGGTGACATTTATGATCAACCTAGGATTGTTAGAAAGATTCTTAGATCCTTGACTGAAGACTTTAGACCCAAAGTAACTATAATCACTAAAAGCAAGGACGTGGACTCCATCCTTGTTGGTGAGCTTGTAGGATTTCTCCAGTTTTATGAGCTAGACCTACCCAAAATAAACAAATCCAAATCAATGGTTCTTAAGTCTGTTGATGATGTTGATGGGAATAAATTTGATGATGAACTCTCTTTTATAGAGATTGCTTATCTTGCCAAGAACTTTATAAACTTTTTTAGGAACAACAATAGAAGGACAAGAGGCAAAAACAATGTTGAGCCTTGGAATTTTAAGAGGAATGAACCCACTAAAGTGAACAATACTAATAAATCTAAAGAAAAAGTAGGTCAGCCCTCTAATAATTCTTTGGGACAACAATGTTTTGGTTGCCATGGGTATGGTCATGTGAAATTAGAATGTCCTACATTCTTGAGATCAAAGGGTAAAACTATGGTTGTAACTCTTAGTGATGATGAAGCTTCTGATCATGAGTCTGGTAATGATGAGGATGAAAACTTCATTGATAAAGTGAAGACTGAGAACATGATGTTGATTGAAAAGATTAAGAATTTGGAACTAGAATTATCTGTTGCTAGAGAACAAACTAATAGGTCTGCTAGTTCTAAACTGGATCACATGCTGAGTGTTCAAAAGTCTCATCTCAATGTTTGAAACTCATTCCACAAGTTTTGTTCTTTCTTCTGAGCCTCCCAAGAGTGAGAGTGTCAAACCAGTAGACATTACACCACTTCCTAGGAAGATTAAAGTTGATCTTAAAGGGACTAAACCTAAGAATCCTAACCTCCCTAAGGAAAAGGTGCATGATAGACCTGTCTAGGTTTGTCATTTTTTGTGAAAAGACTGGACATATTTGTTTAAATTGTTTCAAGTTGCAAGTTAGCAAAGCGAGCTAATAAACCAAAAATACCTATGCTTCAAGCACAAGATCCTATGGTACTTATTGGTGAATTGGTAAAAGCTTTGAACCTTTATACCAATCCTAGAGTTGCTCAAAATTCTCATGTGAATAATAACTCCAATGCTAGAGTTGCATCTAAAAAGTTTAGGATGCAAAATGATCAATTTAATTGAGTCTTTCTAACGTGGTCCTTGTGCTTCATCTCTTAATTTCTTGTGACCATTTTTTTTTGGTGTTTTTGTTTTCCTTTTTGCCTTTAGGAATTGCATTGCATTACATTCATGCATTTCATGCTAGGGTGTTTTTGTTTTTCAAAAATAAAAAAATAAAAAAAAGGAAGGGAAAAATGTGGTTTGCATTATATATCTTGGATTTTTGTAATCAAAGTTGGCCACATTATTTTTACATAACATGTTTATGTACCTTGTTTAGCCTGGATGAGCTTATTTTTACTGCACTTTGCTAGTTTTGGCTATATGGTGCATGTTGTGTGTGAATTGTTTATAATTTTTTATTATATGATCTTAATTTTGAAGAAACATGCTTTTGATTGTTAGGACTAAAAAATTCTAAGAGAAAGGCATAAATTACCATCTCACCACTGTTTACTAGCCAATCATAAACACTTTAGTGCATATCATAAGATTTTGTGCTCGAGAAAGTGTAGCACATGCACAAAAAGAACATAAGGTGTAGCCTCAGTTATAATGAATTGAAATAAAATAAAATTAGTGTGTACATTATTGGGCTATAATAATTTCAAATGAAATAAAATTTGTGTGTACATTATGAGGCAAATAAAAGAAACTTCCATGATTGCAAACTTATTTTCTAGGAGATGTAGGAGTTATATGATGTAACTCTTTATGTGATAGTTACTTTCAAATTCATGTGATGAATTCTGTAGAAAATGTGATTGATTACTGTACGGGACTAGGCCCTAGGTCTTATGGGCCTTGAGCCTAAGCCTCGATATGGGACTAGGCCCCAAGCCCCATGGGCCTCGAGCCCAAGCCTCAGTACGGAGATGGGCCCCAAGCCCCGTGGGCCTTGGGCCCAAACCTTGCAACGCGTTATTTGGCCCTACCCCCATTTTTGGTCCATCAGCCTTGGGCCGGATGCCCCGGGGCCTAATCTATGCACCAAAACTGAAATAGGACCTTGTTAACTTAAATACCATAAGCAAATTCCCCCCCCCCCCCCCCCAATTGCCTTTAACTTGGTCTGGGACATCGTTGCCCGGAGAACCCCCATACCTAGTTATTGGTAGTGCCTTAGGGAATATCGCTGTTGGGTGGGCTCATGTTGGTGGGAATTAGTTCCAATGCCACTACCAATTTCCTACGAGAAACCCACCTGAAGATGATAGAATTAGACCCTTATTTGCATTAGTAAGGAGAGGTAATCATAGCACCTCCATTTATCTAGGGCTATAAATAGAAGAAATGGGGGTTGGCAATTTCAGAAAGATACACAAAGAGAAGAGAGAGACTACCATAAGAAGAGGGAGAGGGACTTAGAGAAATGGAAGAGCTCACAAAGTCTTACGTGATCGTATGGGTCTCAAAGTGAAGGATCACCCATAGTAGTAGGAAACTTAAAGCCTACAAAACAAATAAATTGTGAGCCCAAAAATGTTAACTACATATTTTTGGCCCGCAACATGGACAGACTGAAGAAACCATCGTGGACGGACTGAAGAAAAGGTTAGAGGGCGCTAAGGAATGCTCACAATCTAAAGAGATTTTATTATTGATCACCAGTACACGATGGCACATCCTGAGCATAATGTTGTATATTATTAATACGAATGTGATGTTTATCCATGCTGGTGTGTCTGTACCTATAACACCATCGTCAATTAATTCATTTTCCCATCTAAAGAATGCGCGGAAAGCTAACGTTAATTATTCTAAGGACAGAAGCTTGTCCCCGGTCCGATCCCTATCACTAGGTAGGTGGAAACCTAGGCTCTAAATCTTCCTTAAGATAGAAGCCTGTCCCCGATCCGATCCCCATCACCTGGTAGGTGGAAACCTAGGCTCTAAATCTACCTTAGGTCAAAAGCCTGTCCCCGGTCCGATCCTCATCACCGGGTAAATGGAAACCTAAGCTCTAAAACTACATAAGGACTGAAACTTGCACCCGGTTCAATCTTCATCACCAAGTAGGTAGAAACCTAATCTTAAACTGTATCTAAGGACTGAAACCTGCTTCCGGTCAGATCTTCATCATCGAGCAGGTGGAAACCTAATCTTAAACTGTATCTAAGGAATAAAACCTGCACCCAGTTCGATCTTCACCACCAAGCAGGTGGAAACCTAATCTTAAACTGTATATAAGGCTTGAAACTTGCTCCTAGTTCGATCTTCATCACCGGGCAGGTGAAAACTTAAACTATATCCAAGGGCAGAAACCTAAACCTAGCTCGATCTTCATCACCGAGCAGGTGGAAACTATAAATCAAAACATTCATGGGCAGAAACACACTCCTGGCTAGGCTTTAACCACCGGGCAGGAAACTGCTTTTAGCATGAATGAAATCAAGCACCGAGGAGGGGCAAACCTAACGGCCCTTCCTAAACATAAAGGTCCACCTTGGACCCACCTTCGATCACCAACGTGGTTCGTCCCTCTTGAATGAAAGGGTGAGCTTTTATCATAATAAAGGGGTAAACCCTGATGTGGGTACCCGACCATCATGAATGGGAAAGTAAGGTATGATGAGCAGATTAACAAACCACAATTGTGCATAAACTCGGCAATTATCTACAAACATGGATATGTTTAAAAAAGAAAGGGGGATAGAAAAGAGAAAAATATCTAGTTTCCATCATAAGATGACTAATTAAAATAATTTAAAGGTTAAATAATTGTTTTGTCACCACAACCGGGTGACCTAGGCAAACCGAGCACATAACAAAAAATATACATAATAAAAAAAATATAATGCTAAAAGAGAGTCTGACACAAGCGGAGCATCAATATTCATACAAAAGGATCGGTAGGCAGAAGCTAGGTAGTAGGTTATCCTGATGCATCCTCGGCTGGTTGGGTTGTTGGGAGGTGTCTGAGCTTGGACATCTTCGATAGCGGTACAAATGTTGCTGGTGACTTCCAGATCAACCAACTCCACATAGGAGTCAATCGCTCGCACCAGCTCTCTCATGCTAGGGGTATCTTCCTCCTCTGTGGCACAGGCTTGACTCTGAATGGGGGGAGGAGGGGCTGGATAGGGAATTTTCTCTGGATTCCTCAATGGAGAGTCCTCGGCCACCCCCATTGCCTGTAGGGCAGCCAACCACCCCTCCCCGAATCCATGATGCTGGGCTTGGTGGACAATGGGCTCCACAGAATTTTCAGTCTCCGTGAAGCCTACATTATACCACTTGTCCTTGCAGGCTTCAATGGTTGTTTTTAGGTCAGCTATCTCGTCAACCTTAGCCAAGTTTTGGCTGTTTTCCTTCTTTAATTTGAGCTCAGTTTCCCCCAGTTTAGCCCCCATGTCTGTCAACTTACTTTCTACCGCCAATTAAGCCTTCTCGACAGCTTGCGCCTTCCTCTTAGAAACCTTAGTAACTTTGCCCCTCTCCTCCGCCGTAGCAACAATAACGTCTTTCAACGCCTTTTCTTGTTCGGTTTCCTTGAAAACCTCTTTTAACCTCTCGTTAATGACACAGGTTAGCTATGCGGTCTAATGACATAACAATGATAAAATGATATGTAAAGACAAGAAAGATGCACATGCGTTGCAACAAATGAAAGAAGAGATAGTAAATTACCGCTATAGTGTGCCACTGTAGCCGCCTAGCTAGTGACTCATCGTCCTACTCCGAGAATAAATGAGCATCCTCAGGCAGAAGGAGACCTCGCGCTAAACTCTGTGTGACCCTCCCCCCTTTGCCTTGTGCCTACGTCCGCACACTAGTAGTCACCAGCAAAGGCCTATCGCCTAATCTAAAGACGGTCCACCAACCCTCCTCGGACTGAGAAGAGGACGCCACATTGGTCCCGACCTGGACTGCTGGTTGAGAAACACCAATTGGCTCCTAGATTGTGGGCCCGTCAGACACACGGGGTGGGGTCCTCAAGGGAGCGTCGCTCGGAACCCGAGGGGGTTTCTTAATATCACGCTTCCTTTTCTTAGCTTCACTAGTAGGATGAACCTAAGGGTGCTGGGCAAAAATCGATCAATGGTCATCACTCTCTTCTTTACCATCCTTTCTCCTTAACTAGCCTCTATGCCTAAGGGATTAATTGGCTCGGCTGCTTCTAGCTCGGCTACTTATGTGGGGGCTTCAGGCTCTTCAACAAGCATGTGTTTTATGCGATTCTGAGATACAATTTCAGCTGAAATGTCCCTTATCGGTGCAAGATTGTCTGCGGTAGTGTATTGGGGGCCAAGATCTCGAGCTTCACCAACAGTGAGCGTAGGCTGGAGGAAGTTTGTGTGTCGAACGTCTATGTATGAGAGAAGCGGACTATCTACCAACAATGCCTGACTGAATGATTTCCAAGTAGTATACACCGGGTTGACGCCAAGTATCAAATGGGATGCTCAGAGTTGTCCATCCTCATGTACAAAAATTTCAGACTTAAGTACGAAATTAAGATCTCTCACGTGCATGACTCTGAAATCTGGTTCAAATCTTCGTCCTTCTGTAACAAATCGACAAATAGATTGGTTAACATATGCTTAAATAGCTAAGTAAAATATTCAAATTTAAAGAAAATAGAAGTTCTCTGTACCAACCAACACTTAAAGGCAAAAATGGGTAAGGGAGCTCATCAGTAAGCCAATTGCCACTCACTCGAAAAAATTCCCCCGTTGAGTTTCTATTGGAATCAGGAAGGCATGATATTAGCCGTACCCGCATATCCCTAGTTTTTAGGTAGTAATCGGTCTTAATGTTTACGCACAGACGGTACATGAAGTTAATATCATGGTGGTTTAATTGCAGACTAAATATTTCGTTTAAGCTATTGACACAACTCACCACTCGGTAAAAATTGGGGGGGAATTGGTTGGGACACAAACCTTAAAATCTAAGGGTGTTTATAATAAGAGGGTCCACAGGGAACCTAACCCCACCCTCAAGGATAGTCATTAAAGGGAAAAATACTGTGTTTGAGTTGGAATGCCTATAGAGGTCAATATCACCCTCGTGACAGTAGGGAATATCAACATCTCTAGGGACATTATAGGTTGTTCTAAAGCTAGCCAAGGACGCTTCAAAAGAGAGGAGGTGAGAATAGCCCATTCCTAAACTCAAAGATCAAGGGGAGACCAAAAGAAAGAGAGAAGATAGATTAAAAAAGAAAGATAAACTTACTGTGGGCTCTAGGGAACGATGTTCTGGGCTGGAGAATATGTACACGAGAGAAATGTGCTTGGCAGTAAGGAAATTGAGGAAGAGAGGTTGCAAAAAGTGAAATGGGAAGTCAGGGAAAGCTATATATAGAGGTTAAAGCATTTAATGAGGCAGGAGTCGGGAAAAATCCCCCTAACCCTTTTTGGTAACTCCCCCACAAGTACGAGCACGGTTCACGAACCATCAGACGGTTCGCGAGCCGTCAGGTCATAAATACTGATGCATGTGACAGCCTGGGGTAGCGCTACTTTCAAGAAGGCTTTGATAATCATCTTGTCCGCACAGCAAATGATGCTCGGGATTCTTGGGGGACCATTAATGCCACTTAAATTCTCCTTGATTCATTCCCGGTAATCTCACACGAATCAAGGAGGGGCTATTGTACAGGGCTAGGCCCTAGGCCCTATGGGCCTTGAGCCCAAGCCTCGGTACCGGACTAGGCCCTATGGGCCTCGAGCCCAAGCCTCGGTATAGAGATAGGCCTTAGGCCATGTGGGCCTTGGGCCCAAACCTTGTGACCCGTTATTTGGCCCTACCCCAATCTTTGGTCCAGCAGCCTTGGGCCGGATGCCCCGAGGCCCAATCTATGCACCAAAACTGAAATAGGACCTTGCTAACTTAAATACTACAGGAAAATTCCCCCTACCCCGATTGTCTTTAACCTAGTCAGGGACATCGTTACCTGAAGAACCCCCATACTCAGTTGCCCAGTAGTGCCTTCAAGAATATCGCTGTCAGGCAGGTTCATGATGGTAGGAATCAATTCCAATGCCACTACCAATTTCCTACCAAAATGTCACCTAAAGATGATAGAATTGGACCCTTATTTGCACTAGTAAAGAGAGGTAATCATGTCACCTCCACTTATCTAGGGCTATAAATAGAAGAATGGAAGGAGAAATGGGGGTTGGCAATTTCAGAGAGACACAAATAGAAGAGAGAGACTACCATAAGAAGAGGGAGGAAGACTTAGAGAAATGGAAGAGCTCACAGAGTCTTACGTGATTGTATGGGTCTTAAAGTGAAGGATCACCCATACTAGGAAACTCAAAGCCCACAAAACAAATAGATTGTGAACCCAAAAACGTTAACTACATATTTTTGGTCCGCACAATTACTATTTACTTATCACCTCACATATATCTCATGTTTTTGCTAGTTGCACACACTATACAAGTTATTCCTTGCTAAACTTAGTATGTGGTATTGTGTGTGAATGTGTTTTGGCCATCCAAGATTATATGTTCCTTGATGTTAATGCAAAATGTGTTTGATGTTTGGTTTTTGAGGACAAAGTATGAAAATTTTGTTTGTGGAAGATCTGGGTTAAAATCAACTTTTTTTGAAAATATTTTTATCTCATTCTCATGCATTCCATTCATGAAACATTGAGTTTTGAGGAGTTTCTGCATTAAAATGCCTTGTTTTTCAAAAAAGTGATTTTTCAAGATTTTTGACCGATCGATTTTGTCTCTCGACTAATCAAAAATGCAATAAAAAATTAGGTGTGAATCTGCCTGGCTCAATCATTGCTCGATTGATGCTAGATCGATCAAATATGTTTTTCAATCGATCGAGGATTATTTTTGACCGATCGAATTTCGGTCAGAAGGTTTTTTAAAAAGTATTTTTCACGAGCTCATCACTCTTTTCAGACTTTTTCAAAAGTTCTTTTCACTATTCCTTCTTGACCGATCTGATGCAAGCTTATTTTGTCGTTTTCTTCCTAAATTTTTTCAAGTGTTTTTGTCTTCAAGTGCAAGTTAGACCTTCTTACCCATTCTTTTTCATTAAAATCTCATTTTTCGTGCATTTTTATTGAAAAGTTCGAACCTTGGGATTTTGGGAATTTCGTTCAAATCATTTTTTTGAATGGGTTTTTGTTCCTAGATGATATAAATTTGATTCCCACGCATCAATTTGATTAATTTTGTGATTTGAGAAAAATTGAAATTTCTAGGGCTTGAAACTTTAAGAAATTGGGGATTTTGTTTAATTGGGCTAAAATTGATGAAATTGACTTGTGTTGTTGGTTGATTATGTCATTATATGATGTTATATAACTAGTGTAATGATAAATTGATCAATTTGTTGTTCTATTGGAAAATGGGTTTTTCAAAATTTGGGGTTTTTGCTCGAAACCTTTGGGTTTAAGTCAATTGATGTGTTATGAAGTTAAATTGAACAAATGTTAATGCATTAGAGCATGCATCATATGTGCATTTCATTACATGCATCATATAGATTGTTATTTATTGAGATTTGTTTTGCTCTAACCTTGTCTAATGTAGTATGCCCTTGTGTTTTTTGTTTTGCCTTTTGTTTTGCTTTTTGTCTATTCTCTTAGCACAATGGGTAGGAAAACTAGGGTCAACAAGAAAAATTCTACCCTCTCTATCCAAACCTTTGATAGTGATAGGTTTCAAACTAAGAAAAACCAAGAGACCTATGAGAAAGTAAACATTTTTAGGTCAATCTGGATTGAATGTAAGGCTGTCCTTGATGAGTTAGACTCGGAGATACATAGGAATTTTGAGCGTAGGGGCTGGTTACCACTCTTAGAGGTTAAGCATCCTCTTTCAACTGCTTTGATTAGAGAGTTCTATTCGAACCTCTCTGTTTAGTCTGATACCTCCAAGACTCAGTATGTGAAGAGTTGGATAAGGGGAGAGGAGTATGTCATTACACCCCATGTAGTGGCCTTTACTCTTGGTGTACCTTGGGTATAGCAGCCTGTGTACCCATACACTGAGACCCCTCCTTTTGATGACATCATGTCTTTCATTATCGGTACCACCATTAGTTGGGGTATTGATCCTCGTATCACTTCTCATGGGCTTACTGAGCTCAATTATTTATTTATTTTATTGCTTGTCATTCTATTTGGCCTATCTCTCATTTTCATACCATTCCCATTGAGAGATGTGTTTTTTTGTATGCCTTAGTTACTGATGCTTCTATGAGTTTTCCTACTCTTTTTATTCGATCTGTTGTTGAGGTTTATCGGAGTAGTGCAAAATCTCATGGTCTTTTCTTCCCTGTTTTTATTCATAGGATTCTTTTAGACTTAGGTTTAGAGGATTTTCCAGCGTCTGAGCCAGTACATATCATAGCTTCCATAGGTGCCACCTTTCTTCGGCAAAGAGCAACTCAGATGAAAGCTAGCTCTAAATGCCTTAGAGTTGAGTCTTCTACAGGTGCATCTCGGCCTCCTACATCTAGCTACCCCATTGCTGAGGAGTATGTCGATCCTACCGCCGCTGTTGATCCTCCACCTTCTACTTTTAGTAATGCTTCTATACAGAGTTTGCTGGATACTGTGATGACCGTTTAAGTGACTCATGGACATATTTTGGTGAATGTGCTTACTGAGCTTCAGCCTTTGCGAGCAGATTTGGTGAGTGCTAGACATTCTTCTCCACTTCCACCTTTTGATGATGAGTTCTGATTGCCCTTTGGCAATTCGTCACAAAAAGGGGGAGTACATATGCATTTAGATTGTATTTAAGTGCGCCTATGATGTATTTCTTTTTTATTGGCTCATGATGGGTTGTATATGTTAGGGGGAGATACTTTGTTTTTCCGTTTCTATTATTGTTTCTTGTTTCACATATAATACATTGATTATTGATTTATATTATGAGGTTATTCATGGTATATGTCTTTTATTTTTCTATTTTGTGAAATCAAGAATTTATTTTGTTTTACTTGTATTTTCCATACATGCATTTATGTGTTTGTTGAGTGTTTCAGGAATATATAGGTTAAGTCAGTCATACTGCTGTCTACACTAATAATGTGTTTTGTCACAGATTGCCAAAGGGGGAGATTGTTAGGTTCTAAGACCTTCAGGACTAATATATTAGGACTTCAATTTGTAATGTGTTGGCAAACCATGATCAAAACTTAGAGTCTAGATTTAAGTTGCTCAAAGTGTGTTTAATTGTAAAGTTGGAATCGAGTGATTGCAGGATTGATTGGTGTAAATCTGCAAGGCTTGATCGATCAAACCTCGTGCAGATTAATTTTCTGTAGAATTTTCCAACTCAACCCAAGCTCGGTTTGGCGTGTAGGATTTTATGTTTTATGTCTCATATAAATAGAAAAACCCTAACTACATTTTAGAGACTTTTGATATGCTGTATGTGTGAATCTCTTGTGAGATCTAGAGGTGTTTACCTTCATACATATTTAGGGTTATCAAGATCAAGATTGATGTCAAGAGCTTGGTGATCGCTTCAGTTGCTGCACAAGAACTTAACTAAGATCTGAAATCTTTGAGTGGAGTCTCAAAGTTACAAGTAGGAGAACTTGTGGTTGCTGTGGATCAAGAGAAAGAAATAGTCTATGGACTTGGAGCTGTCACGTGGTTGTGGTAGTAAGTTTTCTACATGAGGTAGCAATAGGATATTAGTGATCTAAGTTTTATTGTATAAACTTCAATTCTTTCATAGTAGATTTGGTTTACCTCGAGGATAGTAAGGTTAAATCCTCCCCAGGTTTTTTACCGGTTTGGTTTTCCTGGTCACTAGATCTTTGTGTTATTTATATTTCTACATTATATTTGTTGTTACACATTGGTTTAACCTAGTGTTAATTAACAAATTTGTTAATAAAATTGGCTTAATATTAGGCCAAACATATTGTGTTAAGGGGTCTAAATCTTAAGAATTTATTTATATGTTGAGTTAAATGAAACGTATTGTATGCCATATATATCCATTCCGAATGTTAGTTTCTTTTTTGGAAACTATATTGGTAACTATGATTGTATTAATGTATGAGTCAAAGAAAATTATAATATACACTGGAAGTCCTGTCTGCAATGTCAACCCATGCAAGTTGGCCTAGCTTACACTACAAAAAAATCGTCCTATTGCAACATTTTTTCCTGGCATTTTTAAAAACCGCCATAATAGGGGAGCTTGTAGTAGCACTTGTTGAAACCGCTGGTATAGGAAATCCTATTACGACAGCTCAAAACCGGTGCTTTACTAATTGCTACAATAGGAGGCCTATAGCGGCGGTTTCCAAAAACGATGGTATACGAAGCCCAATTGCAATGTTTTATAACCATTGCTATAAGTTAGCTTTATCGTTTTTTTTTAATTACTTTAATTTTTGAAAGTATCCTATCCCAGCGCTTCAAAAGCACTGGAATATGGTTGTCCTATCCCAGCGCTCTAAAAGCATTAGAATAGGGTTACTCATTTCCCTTATGGGAGAGATCTTTCTCGGTGCTTTTAAAAGCGCTGGAATATGGTTTACTCATTCCCTTATGTGATTTACCTATCCCAGCACTTCTAAAAGTGTTGTAATAGGATTTACTCCTTCCCTTACGTGATTGACCTATTCTAGCGCCTTTATGTAATTGACCTATACCAGCGCTTTCAAAAGCACTTGAATAAGGTTTACTCATTCCCTTAAGTGACCTATCCCATCGCTTTTAAAAGTGTTGGGATAGGTAAATCACAATGCCACCATAAATCACAATCGAAAAAATGACCACAATGCCATCGTAACCACAAAAAATATCCAACATACACCGGATACTGAAAAAAAGACCAATGCACCGCAGAAACAAAAAAAAAAAAAAAAAGGGAAAAAAAAGAGATTGAATTACCTCTAAAACCTAAAAATGATTGAATTACCTCTAAACTTAAAGCTGGATTTTGGCAATTAGGAATCCATCCAAAAGAGAGATACAAGACAACGTTTTGCATCTCAGACCACCATTACCAATGGATTGTTATATCTTTTGGTCTAAAAAATGCTCCATCTCAATTTCAAAAGGCAATGATAATGTTGTTCCAACCAATTTTGACCAATGCATTAATCTATGGCGATGATATCCTTCTGTTCTCAAAAGATGAAGAATCTCATGAAAAGTTGCTCACTGATTTTTATAAATTAGTGAAATCTTAAGGGATAATGCTTTCAAAGAAGAGAATGGCCATAGGAGCATCTTCTATAGACTTCTTGGGAGTAAACATTTCAAATAGAAAGTATACCTTGCAGCCTCACATAGCGGTCTCTCTTGGTGAATTTCCAGATAAGCTTACAAGTACCAAACAGATACAACAGTTTCTTGGAATTGTCAATTATATGTCAGATTCTATTCCAAAAATCTCCAAATACAAAGATTGTTTAGCTCAATTGTTGAAGAAATCTCCTCTAGAATGGAATTCTATTCATACAGAAGCAGTCGAACAATTGAAAAAATTAGCAGCAAAGCTTCCCTCTTTATAGATTCCAGGACCAGGCAAACGGGTTTTACAGACAGATGCAAGTGATGAGTATTGGGTAGCAGCTCTCTTAGAAGAAGTTGATGGTAAGAGAAGTATTTATGGATATAGCATTTAAGCCTTCAGAACTTCATTACCATTCCACTTTCAAAGAAATCCTGGCAATTAAGCATGGGATTGAAAAATTCCAATTTCACCTTCTTGATCATAATTTTCTAGTAAAAAAATGCTCAAATTTAAAAGAAAAATGCTTCCACATCCTCAATTACTTCGATGGTCAAATTGATTTTCACAATGGTCTTTCCAAGTCAAGCATATCAAAGAAAAAGATAACTTTATCACTGATTACCTTTCTAGAAAACCTCGAGTTTTTAACACCACAACTATTCCTCCACCCCTGTGCATATATCCTATTACAGATCCATACTCATCCTCAGGATCTTCTTCTGCAAGCCCTAATGATATCCTTAATACGATAGAAAGCCTTCCCCCAGAAGTAAAAGACCAAATAAAGACCTTGACCCTTGAAGCCAGATCCAAAAGAATCATTAGAGTCCTCCACGATTACCTTAGAAAGCACTAGTGCCATTTCCTTGCTATCTTCCCTGATATAGACCAACCATGGAAAACCCCTTTTGCCTTTTGGATAACCAATTGGACAGTTGCACATTATCTCTACATGTGGTATTTGCTCAATGAGTATTACTTGTGTCTTCATTTTGAGCTAGAATTTTACAAATATATTTTCTCTCATGGAAATAGATATTTTCATAAATTCTGGTTTGATCTTTTGAAGAATGATGCTCATAATGGAGAATGGATAAAGTATCCTAAAACAGATCATCCAAGATTTGGACACAAGATCACTTCAGCGTGTTTAGTTGCTAAACTCAATTCTAAAAATGATGTCCATACAGAAGGAATCTTCCACCCGACAGAAATACATTGGGTTACTAATCTAGATGGCACTCTCCACACACATATGGATGTTTCTTGGGTATCTTGTTACCATGCTTGCACAATGGCAGAATCCCTTAATAAAGGAATCTTACCTAAAATAGTACCAGCTGATCTAGAGGTTTGTAGACAACAGTGGCCACATGAAAGATAATTGGGAAATGCCCAATCCTCTTATTGGATATGATGACCCTTACTATCATAACCATGATCCAGATGCTGATATTGATGAAGAATGGTTCTAAGGAAAGGATGGATGGGATTAGAATTTCTAACACTTAAAAAAAAAAAAAAAAAAAAAAGGTCCCAGAAACGTCTATGTACCACCTTATCTTCAGCAGTTAGAGATATTTCTTCCTTTGCCAGACTCATCTCTAGGAATGTAAACCTTATCTTTACCTGTTAAAAGACCTTAAGGTTATCTGCAAACTATACAAGCAGCCCCTACTATCCTTGACAGATGTCAACCGTGAAGATGGCCCTTGCCATCCTTATCTTCATTTGCCAAATGATATTTACTCCTATATCAGCAGCATATATGGATAAAGATCACCAACAAGCCAAGCCCCCTTGCCCAGTTTGACAATTGTCCACCTAATTTCAAGACCCCTACTTTCCTTGACATTTGTCATCAAAGAGCCAGCCCCTACCCTCTGTAGAAACTCCTTATGCTCTGAATGTAAATTTTATCTATAACTTATTGCCTATAAATAGGCCCCTTGTATCTTTGGAATGGGCAGAGTGAAGAAAGCCCTTGTAAAATGTCTCTTGTTGTCTCTTATGTCTAATGTAAAAAAGCTGCTAAATATAATAATATCTTTTAACTTATTGTGTCCTGTTCTGTGTTCCATTCCCTATTTTCATGTTCTCTTTTATATGTTCTTAACAATATACGTCATTAACTAGTTTCCATAATCTTCTTACACCCTTTTATTTCCAGTAGTCATCACTTTCTGATGAGTGGTTGAGATGGAGAGGAAGAGAGAAAAAAAAAAATTATTGTGTAGATATATTATTTTAATATGTTGTATAGGAAAATAAAAGATGGGATATTAGGTGTGTTGTAAAATGGAATAGTATAATAGATAAAGTAGCTTTTAAATGGTAAAATGGGATATATTTTACATACCGAATATGAATGCTCTAATTTATCATGCACTTGGCATGGGGTCTTTAATGATGTTGGCTAAAGGATGCAAACAAATGCAAAAGATTAAGGACCAAAAATATTTGGAAACTAAAGAAAAGACTTGATATTAAGTTGAATCTCGCTTGGTATTACAGACTATAGTCAGCTTTATTATCATTTTTTTTTTGTTGTTGTGTGGAGAAATAGATTTATCTTTAACTTATTGAGATGTTCTTGTTATTATAGTCATATTATAAGAAATTCCTAAGGGTTTGTGATATGTCTGGGACATTTCACACTTTCATTAAATTACTATTATTATTATTAGGAAATATTATCCGGCCGGCTAGCCTTTGGCAAACTATTCCTCCCTATTCTCATGAGATACCAAAAAAACCCTATAGACCAATAATTTAAACCCTTTGATATATTGAACTTAAAATTTTCAAATTTACGTCATACCCTTGATAAATGAGTCCACCACTCAATACCTGTAGGGTCTCTTTCATTATTTATGAATTATGAATTCAGGTAACAGTTTTCTTGTCCCATAATATGTATTTGTATATGTAATCATACTTTTAAGACTTGTGAGTCTTCCATTATCAGGAAAAAAGAAAGCAAAAAAAAACTCATAAGTCTTCCATGGAGCACCTTTCAAATATGACTTCAAAAAGTTCTACACTATGGAAAGTATATTGCACAGGTTGATATATATATACACACACACACACAAGGAATAGAGTCGTTTTAAGTGTATCCCAAAAAAAAAAAAAAAAAAAGATGGAATAGTTAAATATATAAGGAAAAAAAAAAAAAAACGCGGCTTAGCACCTGCTACATATAAAAATTAACCTTGAGCAATTGAAGTCCAATCTGGCAGGCTTGAAATTAGCCCCTTCCAAGTATTTAAATAAAATTTTCATATAAAGTTTCTCAGAAGATAATTCCTAATATTAGTATATTACCTTTGTCTTACCGAGTAAAGACCAATTCCTAGATTAATTTTAATCTTTCATCTGAAATCTGAACTCAAATCTTCCCAGATGAAACTGCCAATGATTCCAAAACTACTATGCTTTCAGATACGGACCCAGCTAATTAAGCAATTTAAGAATGCATGGCCCAGATTGCCTAATCTCTACGGTCAACCTTTCACATAAGCACGAGGTCAACTTTCAGATCTTGGACGTCATATATGTTGACCTTATACATATCTAATATTTATTGAGTTTTACGTGTGTATGCTTTTAAAGTATACATTAATAAATATTTTAGAATGTCCATTAGCTCAGGAATTTATTTATCAAATCAAATACTTATAAAAAATAAATAAATATTTTAGAAAAAATTTTTATGAGAAAATGAAAATGTGACTAAATATTTTAATAATTTTTTAAATTTTTCATAATTTCTTTTTTTAAAAAAGATGATTATTGTATGTCCTAAGAGTATATATTAATCGAACTTGTATTTAAATTATTAATTGAAAAAAGGATTCTTAATAATTCCGAGGTAACTTCCTACTTTTGAAACGTGGTCTAGATATTAGAATTAAAAAATCTAAACCTATAACTATACCATACGAAATCTTGTCTTGCATAAAGCATAATACTACTAATCATTGGTGTACGTACATCCCATGGGTCAGTCCATAGGTTACTACCACTCATCAGCTCTCATATAAATAGACTGGTACCTCATTTTCCAAAAACACAAATACATATCATATATAGATCCTATTATAACTTTGCCATTTGTTTCATAATATCAAACATGAAGGTATTCTATTTTTCTCTCAAAAAATATGGCACTTGCATGAAATAATAGTACTAGCCTTCTCGAAGTAAACTCTATTTTTTTTGTTTTCGTTTTTGTTTTAGAAGATACTGTATATTTCTTTACATGTAATATATCTAATGGTGCAGCGGAAGCTAGTAATAAAGGTGCAGATGACTGGTGACAAATGTAGAACCAAGGCCTTGAAGCTTGCTGCAGGGGCAGAAGGTGTGAAATTGTGAATCAAATTTAAAACTATCTTATGCGTTTGAATACTATAAGTTAAGGGACTAATTCGATTTATATGTTGCAAATTTTTGTATGATTACCAAACAGGTGTGACCTCTGTGGCAATCGAAGGAGACGATAAAAGTCTGGTGGTAGTGATAGGAGATGAAGTTGATTCGGTTTGCTTGACCCGGTCACTGAGGAAGAAGGTTGGCTATGCAATTATAGTGAGTGTGGCACAACTGGAAGAAAGTGATGAGAAGAAAGATGAAGAAGACACCACAACTCCAACTATATGCTATTCTGGTTATGGCCAATATCCACAGTTCCCCTCGTACTATAGAGTGGTTTCTGATCCATGGCCTAGCAATTGCTTCTTCATGTGACACATTTGTAATATAACCTGATTGGTGAGATGTAAAATTTTTCTTTGGTTTGGTCATGCTTGTTGTTTCTAGTGTATCCCATATATGACTTCTCCTGAGCTAATAAAGGGTGAGTGCATCAATTTTTTCTTTCTGCTCTTAAATAATTTGTTTGCTGCGTATTTTTCTGAGGATTTGGTTCCTTTCAATTTGAATTAGTTCCTATTCAAATTATTTATTGTAATTGGCCATCGTTATATACAAGAGTAAATGAATTTATTTTCACTCATGCATGTATTTCTTTTGATAATTATTATAACAATTGGCCTATCATCATGAAGCTGCCTTTTCTTCAGCAAGTGATGTAGATTGGTTGATCGAGCAAACAATAAATTTTGATATTTTATATCATTTTTTGAAATTTTAGATTTATGCTGTAATTTCCTTAATTTATGTATTTTTGATATTTTAACATCATTTGGTATCATAGCAAAGCTGCTCTTTGCCTTAGTTGTTGTCAACTAGCCTAAAAAGTCTATCCAAATCCAAGTTCCATGGAAGAGGAGGAAGAGTAGTTTAATGTTGAGGATGATCACATCAAAAGAGTTTCATCCTTTAATTTGGAATCATCGCAAGCCTATGATGAGTACTTCGATGATTGTGAAGATGTGTTGGAGGTGAGTTGCGTAATTAAGGAATCATACATGAGAGTAATATACGCAATATATTTGATGAAACTTGTAAGAGTTTTCTTATGCACATTAAAAATTTGCATAAACATGCTGATTTAAATAACCACTAAAATGTTTGGTGAAGTTCCAATTAAAGAGACCGATTTTAATGATGGTGGATGATTCCACTTGGAAGTTGGAAAGAAATGATTTTAAATTTTGTCTAATTAAATCGACATAACATTAAATTGTTTGGATTTTTATTTTTGAAAGAGTTGAGAGCTAGATTTAAATTAATTTGGAGAGAATTAAAGGAACAAGATTCAATTCAACGAGACTCAAGAGATGAAATGATTAGTTTTCACAATCCTTTTCAGTTCAAACCGAAATGGGTGATGTCGTTTCTAAGCATGATACTCTCTTTAAAGTGAGGAGTGTGCAATATGATCTAAGCTAGCAACAGACTTGTGAACAATATAAGCCTTAGGATGCAAATGTTTTCATGGAGATCATCGACTCCTCTATCCAAAACTCTCATAAATAAATTTTTTCTCATAAATAAATTCTTTCCCATCATGTGTATTGCACTACGTGAAGTAAGATCCTGGAATTTTCCATTTCAATTAATTAACCAGTATGAATTATCCTTTTATTTTATCTCTTTTGACCCATTCCACTTTATTCTACCAGTTTTGGTTCGTTCTATTAAAATTTATCCAGTATGGTGATTTTGGCCGGTATCTAACGAATCATTTTTTTTTTAAATCCATTTTTTTTTCATTACTTCACTCACACATGACATTTTATTATTATTTTCTTTTAACAATGTGCTTTTCTTGTTTACTTTACTGACATATAATATAGTTTTTTTTTTCTTCATTATAGTTTTCACTTATATATGACATGTTATATATTTATATTATTTAGCAATGATATTAAGAAAGTGTATTATTTGATTTTGAATTAATAATTTCGTACCATATAATATCATGTGATGCAAACTTAAATATATAAATTTTGTAATATATGTTACAAAATTTATGTATTTTAGCAGAAATCTTGAAACTATACGCTCAATTAGGCTTGGTATTGACTATCAAAATGGTCCATTCTAATGCATAAACTGAAAGGGGACTGAAATGGTATTCGAATGTTATTGTAGATAAAAACCTAAAAAAAGAAGTCAAAATTCTGTCATTTGATGTTCGGATCCTGGAACTTAACCAATCTTCTCGTCTTGACTTACAATCTCATTGAAGTCTCCCATTACACTAACCATGGCCAATTACCTTGCGAGTGTAGCCACCTTAATAGTTTCAACAAAACACCAGAGACATGTTTCTACACCTCTTACTAGAACACCAATGTGTGACTAGAAGAATATGCTTTTAAGACGACTTCAACTTTATCTGACCAAAGCAATGCAAGCCCACCTCCAAATCCTACTCTATTTACAAAAACGCCACCTCTCATACCAACCCCTACACGAATCTTTTCCATGTGACCAGGAATCCATGATCGAGTCGCATTTCCATCAGAAACATTACAAAGAGATCTTGTTGCCTGAGCAGGCAATGGAGCTCACATAATATCTGCAGGTTTCCCAAGCTCGTGACAGTTCAAACTTAAGTGCGTCATTGTGAGTGGCGGGGCTGTAGGACACCCTGTTCCGATGAAGAATAAATTTTAGCTTTTACTGCCTCCCTAACTTCATGCTTATTACGTTTAGGAGTGAGGATTTCATTAACACCATTGACATGCTTCTTCTTGTGTAGCTGAGTTATTTCTTGATCTTCAAGGCCATTCAAAGAATATATTCCCTTCGCAAGCCCATCTCTTCCACGACTTAAGACGGTTGGGATTTTTAGTCAAAAGCTTACTTGGGCCGGTCTGGGTAAGTTAATGAAGAATATTGGGCCAACGTTTGATTATTGCTCTTTGTGGTTAGTAATTTTCCAATGAAGCGTTACTAGCCTATGTTGTCAATTGGGTTCCGGTAGCTACCCCAATTTATCAATTGGAATAAAATATTTTGATAAATATCTATTATGTCATTCAGTTTCAAAGCTACCACTAGAGTTTTATATATATATATATATATATATATATATATATATATATATATATATATATATATAAAACATGTTTTATATGAATAAATGAAACAAAAATAAAAGACAAAATATATTCTTAATGAAGAAAAAAAAACCTACGTCATATAACATATGTGAGAAAGGTAAATAAGAAAAACGCATTTTTAATGAAAAATAATAATGAAATGACATATTAAATTAAGTAATAAAAAATAGGTTTAGGGAAAAAATAATAATGATTTGTTTACATACCAGTTGAAATCATTAAATCATTATAGCGAGCAAAATTTAGTGGCATAAACTAAATGAGCCAAAATTTAAAGATTGATGATATAGAGAGGTGATTTGTACTAGTTAACAAACAAAAAAGAAAATTCTAACTGTTCCAAGTTGAATGGAATGAAATTCATAGTATTGGTATTGGTCTTTAGCTAGAGGTGGCAAAATTGGACACGACTTGCGAACCTGACACGACACGACACGAAATTAGCAGGTTATAGGTTGAGGCTTAATGGGTTCGTGTCATATTTAGGTTGACACAACGAACCTGTTTGATAAACGGGTTGGGTTAGGGTTCAACTTATGGAACCCGTTTGACCTGTCTGACCCGTTTAATTAAATAAAATTTTACTAATATACCATTCAAACTATAGGTATATAAACTTATTAGTTGTTGTAGTTTATTTTCTTTGACGAATTATGATTGATTATTTATGCTATTGAAATAGGTTTTAGTTTTGAATGATTTGTGATATAATTACTCATTAATTTTGAATTTTATATTTAAAATATTTATTTGCTTGTTTTTCTATAAATGTTTTTCTTCATTTTGATAAAATCAGATAAATAGGTTGACACGACTGACCTATTTAATAAATTAGTCGTATTAGGGTTGAGAAATCTTGACCCATTTAATAAACATGTCGGGTTAGTGTTGACCTATATAGTCAGATACGTACGAATTGACACGACACATACCCAACACGCGAACACGAATTACCACCCTACCTTCCCCTTTTGTATAACGTGTCTTTTGAATGCCACCTTAGTTCCCTCTTTCTTAGTCAAGCTAAGCTTTTTTCCCGTAGAGCTTCATCAAGCGGCTCTATGTCCAGCAGCTAGTGAGCCAGAGAGCCCCAGAAAGAAAGCTCAAGTGAGCCGAACAATATCAGAAGAGCCTGCTATTACTATTCTGAAATCTGAATGCCCAAAGCACAACAAAGTTCTTTGAATTTCAATAACATTTATGTCATAACATGTATCCAGTTCCAGCCCCGCCCCCAAACCCTGACCATAAATTCTAATTACCCCCATCTCCGATTTCTTTTCCAAAAACAAACTTGTGCAGAGACATTCCAACCTAGAAAAAAACCCGCTCCAAACAAACCCCCAACAGCAGCCACGGTTTGAAAACGTTCAAAAGACAATTTGTATCAATGAAAAAAGCAAGAAAAGAATGGCTCTATAGATATGGTAAGAGTGTTTACAGCATTACCCCCTTAGATTTCTCTACTCTCAAGCCGAACAAATAGAGCTATAACAAAGGACCAAGGGTCCAAGGCATTCACTGAATTTTACAAAAATGGGCATTAGCTTGCTTAAAATGCTAGGCTTAATTCGTGATAAAATCACCCAAACAAAACTTGCTCTACTCAAGGTGGTGTTGGTGATGAATTCACGAGGCGTGATCTCCAACAGCCCTTCAAAATATTGTGGTGCTGAGGTTTAAAATGGATTTTAGTTGATTTGAGTGAAGGTTTTGCAGATTTAGCCTCCAGCAGCTTGAATGGCATGATTGGGGATCGAGTTTTTGAATAGGGAAGGCATACCAACAAAAACGCTGGTTGGAAGCTTGTACATGGCAATCCACAAAGCAACTGACGATTGCTACATATTATTGATCAAGTACCTTAGAACCAATCGACACAATTGGAATAAAAATCACATTGCAAACCGAGACAGTAGCACCATGTTTGTGACATCGTACTATCTTATTCGAGTACATGAGTCAAACAGATATATGCATCCAGAAAGAAAGAACATATTCCATATGCCACCCAACCGAATAAAAGAACACACATATATCACTTTGTATAATAAATCGTACAATTTTATTCCAGTCATTTGCATGGTAAGCATCTGACTATTACATATTATTATCAAATACATTAGAACCAAGAAACACAAAAATAATACACACCCAGTAGTACTTCGTAACAAAGCGTACTATTTGATTCTAGTCTTCTCCAGAGCAAGCATATGACTTTTATTGATCAAACCCATAGCAACACATTAAAGGAACTAAAAAACGAAGAAGAAAAATAAGTAACCTGGTGAGCCAAATAGTAAATTGAGACATCATGTCTAAATACCTGTTTAGGCTTTTGTCCAACACCCACATCATCCTTCATGGTCAAATAAGTAATGAAAGGAAGCAGCAATCTGTTAAAAGTTGCAGTGTCAAAATATTAATGATTTGTTTTAAGAACTAAAAAAATGAATTAGAACAGAGAAATAAAAAGAAAGACTACCTTCCCTACATATAATCTTGGGCTCCATTCAGTATTGACTATGGTCATCAATAATTTATGACCGGAGATAGAGCAATGTCGTCCCAAATCATCTCCTTGGTTTTCTCAATTTCTGCTATGAATTTCACCCGCATATCCTTTAACGTCAATTCACTAAGAGTCTTCAGAGTCCCCAACCCAGTTGGGACCTTCAAACTGTTGCAGGAACGAATCTCCAACTTCTTGAGCTTTGGCATTGCTTCCTCCACCACATTCCATTCTTCCAATTCCTTAAGCATCCACAAGTTCAGAACATGAAGCTGGGGAAAGCCTCCCTTGGAGCATGACATGCTTTTTCCAGTATAAGAACCAGAGTACAAACTGAGACATTCAAGCTTTTTAAGTTTCTCTAACTCTGGCATTGGATCATCTGAAAGTCCAGAGGCAGATAAGGTAAGGTCAGTTAGGCTTTGCGGGAGTCTATTAATGGATGTATTCTCTAGTTTTCCAAACAGATATAGGTTGGAAAGATTTTCAAGGCCTAACAAGAAAGTCGCCTTTAGATCTTGAGGCTGACCCATTTCATCAATTGATTTTAACTTCAAAGCTTTAAGCTGCTTCAGGTTCAAAAGACTCTCAGCTAGTGCCATTTGCTGTGACAGGTTCAGTTGGAAAGCTAGTGCCAATTTTCTAAGGTTGGTCAACCTACGGAGGCTATCCTTTAGAGGACTTTTCTTATCTACAAATGCACCCCTCAATGTTTGGAGATTTTGCAAAGAACTCCCACTTGATTGATGCTTGATTTGGCTTCGATAAATTTGGTTCATGCATAGGTGCTGAAGTTTCTTCAATTTCCATATTGAACTAGGGAGAACACGGATATGAGTATGCTTCACATCCAGAGTTTGGAGGTTGGTTAAGTTGCCAATTGACTTTGGGATCTTCTCCAGATAAGTCCACCTTAACCCCAAATATGTTAAATGAATTAATTTTCCTATAGTGTCTGGCAATTGGGGTCGATATACGTGTTCAAGATCAAGGACTTGTAACTGTAATAGATGACCACTTGCAATACCCAGAGAAAGGAAGTTACCTATTTCTTCTCCAGGTTTATTTCCTTCTCGAGTATCAAAAAAGAGAATTGAGCGGGGATTTCTGCAGCTTCGCAATAAATTTTGTAAATTTTTACCGCTACCATGACTAAGAGTAGAACTGGCATCATGTTCATCAGCATTATAAGCAAGCCGCTGATCAAAGCTTGCATTTGATCGCAACCATAAATCTCGCAGAGCACTAGGGAAACTACATGTCTTTACCTTCCCGTTAGGCCTTCTTTCCACCACTTGTACCAAGTTGAGGCTTATCAACTTTTTCAAAATATTCCTTGCAACTAATTCAGGAGGCTCTTGCTCAATGCCACTTGGTTTTACCAACCCTTCTGCAATCCACAAAGCAACTAATCTCCTTGCTGAAGTTTCGGAGTCCTTGGGGAAGAGTCCAAAATAAGAAAGACATTGCCTTAGATGTAATGGCAAGTCTTTTACTTCGAAATCTATAATTTCCGTCCATGGTGTTTGGTTATGATCAATATGGTCAAGCACCTTCAACAACTTCACATAAGTCACATTCTTCGTCCCTGAAAATAGATACCCAAGACTTAAGATGGAAAGTGGCAAGCCCCCACACCTTCCTACTACTTTGTGTGCGAGCGAATTCAGTTTTTGTGATTCTCCTGCTTCTGGAGAGAGGTCAGGCTGGTCAGAAGTTTCAGAGGGAAGGTTGACCATCTGTTGAAACAAACTCAAGCTCTCATCTTTGGTTCGTAGTCGAAGTTTGTAGTAGTGCTCAGCATTTGAAGCTACACTCTCGTGCCGTGTGGTGATCAAAATTCTACTCCCATTTGTGCCATCCCGGAATGCGGCTTTTAAACTCTCCCAGGCTTCCACTGACAAGACGTTGTCCAGAACTATAAGGTACTTCTTACCCTTCAAGAACCCATTCAGCTCCTTGATCGAGTAATCTTTTTCCTTCCATTCCATATTAGTCCCTTCCTCTTTTTCCTTCCCTTCCTTATTGGTTGCCGGTGCAGGCATTAACGTCTGTCCTAATCTTTTCAGGATTACATTCTTTTCCTCATCCACTCTATCAGTTAGAGGCACCCAGTATTTGGATTCAAAATGGTTCTGAATAGCACTATGGTAAAAAACCATCTTCGCCAGTGTTGTCTTACCGATGCCCTTCATCCCCACAATAAAATGCGTGGAGAAATTCTCACTGTTGGTGATTAGTTGTGAGACTACTTTATGTACATCTTCATCCATGCCGACTACCAAGTTCTCCTCTCTCCTCTGTTCGATCCGAAATATTGTTATGCTTCTCTCGAGAATTGTGAGTGCCATATTAAATCGCCTAATTTGAGTAATTTCTTTGAACTTTGACGGAGACTCTGTCTCGTTTTGATTTTCACTCCACTCCGAGCGTGAACTTTCTCCATGGGATTTCAATGATTTTTCTGCATCTTCAATAATTTTCTTCAGTTGATCCGTCCAAGCCATTCTTGAATGCTTTATACCTTTAATTGCTTTTGCATCCATGAGAAGTTTGTGTACATCCTTTAAACGACTGTGTAGTTGTTTGAAATCTTCCATGGCTTGCCCCTGACTGAGCTGATTGTGAAAGTTGTTCAGATGAGAAGAAATACCATCGTCACTGGCTGCTGTGGCCTGAGATGAAAACATTTGCTTTTTCTGCGACCGAAGGACAGATTTTAATGAATCTCTTCCAATAAATTTGAAACCACATATGTCCTTATGTGCAATGAGGTTCCGTAACTTTATTCCATAGTGCTTACGGCTCTTCTTGAGCTTACGCTTTGCTATCCAATTACCGATATAGAAAATCCAACTCATTCGACTTGCTATTTTCAGTATGCTCTCCATGTCTTGCTGTAGCTCGAGTATGGCCTCCTCCACAAGCTTCACCCAGGTCTTCTCCGTTTTAGTGTCCATTCTAAGCCCATCTAAATCTTCCAGGAAAGCAAGCAGTAGCTTCACCGGAAACTCAATTGTGTACTGCATGTCGTCTTTCTTGTCACGTACTAAATCCGGCTTTCCATGGATTAGGTCCTTCAATTTCTCTTCAATAGAATGAGTTGGTGGCAGTCGCACAGCTCGATCATAAGTATAAGAGTTTTGTTCCTCCAGTGGTCTGTCCTGCAGGCTTCTAACAATAGACCTTGACCTCTCTAGTGATCCATAGATCGTTCTACATTTCCTGCGGAGATGATCATACATCTCATCGATCACAGCATCTATTTCAGTGCGGAGGCCACTGATTTTTCTGAAATCCGTTAAAACGGAGAAAACCCACCTCAGAAATTGTCTTCTTCGACTCAGTCTCTTGTAGGTTTGGAGGCAAGACTTTGCCTTATGAACCACTGCATCGATTGCTTTTACCCATTCTTTCTCAACATCGCTTAGTTGTACAGTTGCTCCTGGTCTCATTTGTGAATCCCAAAGGTGATGGGCTTTCTTATCTATTTCTTTCCCCAAATCTGAAACGTATTCTACATCTTCTATGAGAGCATTCATAAACTTCTCTTCAAATCTAAGCCGCTTGAACTCGTCCTTCAATTTTTGAAACCGTCTGTAACTAAAGAAGATTATAGCCAAGTACGCAAGCCCAAGGACAATGGATAAATATATAATCGAAAAAGCACGGAGACGAGGACGAACATGAGCACGAAACAATTGACAGACACTGGGTACAACATGGGCATAAAAGTGCTTAGAAATTACGAACAAAGTGGCCATGGTTGCTCACAAAGCCACTCCGAATTTCTTCAAAGAACACAGTGGCTTTAATGAAAACAAAATGGCCATTACATTGTCCAGAAGGTGATCGTCATTGATCCTGTAGAATAAATTAAAAGACGGATCAAGTGAAATGGCTTTTTAAAATAAAAATGAACCGAAGCTTGGTTAATGAAGATGAACAGAAAGTCATTCTTTTACTTTCTATTGGTCGGAAAAAGAAATCATAAAGAAGTAAAAAAGGATCGGGCCCCGCATATGTCTGTTCTCAAAGGACTGGATAGAACATTAGAATTGGTAAGAATCATTTTAGTTTGGACGGTATTTGTTGAAGAATCTTGGGCCAATGACCATAAAGAATAACACTTTATTTTCAACCAACTCATGAGGTAGTGACAGAGCTAAATTTTGTTACTAGGAACCAAGTAAAATTTTTTTGAAAGGTTTATTAGAATTTTTTACTTTACACATTTTAGACCAAGATTTTTTTGCCAAATAAAGTAGAATTAAATAGCTAGAATATTTTAAATTCTATTGAAATTAAAAATGATATATATTTGTTGAGTCTCATTAGATATAATTATAGAGTTTAAATCCTATTGAAATTATAATTTCTAATCAACATTAAAATAAAATAAAAAGTTGAAAAAAAGAAGAGAAAGAAAATGTGATTGATAGATATAAGGAAATATGATAGAATTTTTTTTTTTAAATGTCATCAATGTAGAAATTATCAAATTAATGGAGATGTATTCCCTTTTTTTGGGATAGATTTATATTAATGGAGCTATTATATAGTTTGTTAGGATTATGTAAAAGTTCCCCGATTAGATGATAATTTCGGTCTGTTTTAAGTATAGTGGTTGTATGCATGGTTGTCAAAATTGCGATCTGGATCGTAAAATCGTACGATTTTACAATCCCACCTCACCAAAAAATTTAAAATCGTAGCAGGATCGCAAAAATGCTAGGATCGTAGGTAGGATCATGTAGGATCGTATAGGATCGTAGGATCGTATGGGATCCTACCGATCCTACCATTTGGCTTGAATTTTTTTTTTTTTTTTTTTTTTTAAGTTGGATTCATTTGAGTAAACCTATACCCACAAGCCCAATGGGTTTTAGAAGCCCAATAATAAATTGAAGTCCCAAATTTACTCCTATGTCAACATAAAATCTAAAAAAAAAACCTATAGTATAAGTTTAACGTTTTCAAAAACAAAACCTAAACTATTTAGAAACACAAAGCTCTAGCACGCACCTCTATCCCGTGCCTCCTCAACCCTTTGTCAAAAACTCAGCACCTCTCAGCCTTGTTAATGGTGAGCCATCACTGCTTTTAAGCTTTATTAACTTAACTTTAACGTTTTTAAAATTAAAAAAAAAAAAACCCAGTAAAAAACCCAGCATCTCAATCCTACGCCTCCTCACTTCTCTGTCAAAAACCCAACACCTCTCAATGATGTTGCCATGAGCCATCGCTGCCTTTAAGCTTTTTGGTAATTTGTTTTGGTAGTTAGTACTTAGTAGTTTATCATTTATTTGTACTTTGATAGTTTGATTCCATATTGTTGTGTTGTGTATATGATTTTGACAAAGCTTTTAAGGTTTTTATTTTTCTATTTTATTAACTAAATTAAGTCAAATTTAAAAAATTATGAAATAAGATCTTCATTATTTAATTAGTTAGTTAACCTTAGATTGAAAATTCTCTTTTGGATTACATATTGTAAAATTGTAGTTAGCTAGGTTTTATATGCTAACTAGCCTAACTTATTTTGGATTTGGAACTTAGAATTTGGAAAACATTTTCCATATGTGTAGATAATATTTTGGGTACTTAGTTGCTAATTAAACACGTACTGAACTTTTTAGATACATTATGTCAAAAGTTAAATATATTTTGCTTCGTTAGAATGACATAAGATCGATGTAGTGCGTGCAAATTACATTTTATGATGCAAATTTTTTTTTAAAATGGATGGATTCATATTTTAAGTGATTATATAACATATAAAGTCACTATCAATAGGTTTTTTGCTTAAAATCTGAAAATAAGTAGGATCTTACGATCCACGATCTGATCCTATGATCTTCGATCCTACCTACCTTCCACGATCCTATGTAGGATCCCGATTTTGACAACCTTGGTTGTATGGTACTAAACAACTAAATTTAATTTTTTAAAGAAAATTTTAATAAATTTTCTACAATGGTGCTATAAAATGAAAATAATTAAATTAAATTAAAAAATATAATCCGATCAATCATTTGAATGAAGTGCTATTCTGTCACCCAAAAAAGCACATACAACTAGAAAGCGAAGAATATAATTAAAAGCATAGTTTGCTTTAATTTGGCACTTTGCAATAATTGGAAATAGAAAGTCATTCTTTTACTTTCTATTGGTGGCAAAAAGAAATCATAAAGAAGTAAAAAAGGATCGGGCCCTGCACATGTCTGTCCTCAAAGGACTGGATAGAACATTAGAATTGGTAAAAATCATTTTAGTTTGGACGTTATTTGTTGAAGAATCTTGGGCCAATGACCATAAAGAATCACACTTTATTTTCAACCAACTCATGAGGTAGTGACAGAGCTAAATTTTGTTATCAAGAGCCAAGTAAAATGTTTTTGAAAGGTTTATTAGAATTTTTTACTTTACACATATTAGACCAAGATTTTTTTGCCAAATAAAGTAGAATTAAATAGCTAGAATGACTTTCTGTTTCCAATTATTGCAAAGTGCCAAATTAAAGCAAGCTATGCTTTTAATTATTTTTATCGCTTTCTAGTTGCGTGTGCTTTTTGGGGTGACAGAATAGCACTTCATCCAAATGATTGATCGGATTATATTTTTTAATTTAATTTAATTATTTTCATTTTATAGCACCATTATAGAAAAATTATTAAATTTTCTTTAAAAAAATTAAATTTAGTTGTTTAGTACAATACAACCACTATACTCAAAACAGACCTAAATTATCATCTAATCAGGGAACTTTTACATAATCCTAACAAACTATATAATAGCTCCATTAATATAAATCTATCCCAAAAAAAGGGAATACATCTCCATTAATTTGATAATTTCTACATTGATGACATTTTTTTAAAAAAAATCTATCATATTTCCTTATATCTATCAATCACATTTTCTTTCTCTTCTTTTTTTCATTTTTTATATTATTTTAATGTTGATTAGAAATTATAATTTCAATAGCATTTAAACTCTATAATTATATCTAATGAGACTCAACAAATATATATCATTTTTAATTTCAATAGAATTTAAAATATTCTAGCTATTTAATTCTACTTTATTTGGCAAAAAAATCTTGGTCTAAAATGTGTAAAGTAATAAATTCTAATAAACCTTTCAAAAACATTTTACTTGGTTCCTGATAACAAAATTTAGCTCTGTCACTACCTCATGAGTTGGTTGAAAATAAAGTGTGATTCTTTATGGTCATTGGCCCAAGATTCTTCAACAAATACCGTCCAAACTAAAATGATTCTTACCAATTCTAATGTTCTATCCAGTCCTTCGAGGACAGACATGTGCGGGGCCCGATCTTTTTTTACTTCTTTATGATTTCCTTTTCCCACCAATAGAAAGTAAAAGAATGACTTTCTGTTTCCAATTATTGCAAAGTGCCAAATTAAAGCAAGCCATGCTTTTAATTATGCTTTCTGTTGATGTATGCATGGGATGAAATTAAAAAACTCACGGGGCAACAATACCTGAATTTGAGGATCAAAATGACAAAATCCCAGCTAAAAGTTCCACCAACAGATATGTTATCTCCAAAAAGTTCATAACACCACCACCGCATCATGTAAGGTCTAAGCTTAAACGTGCTCTTGAGCCTTCATTAAATCCTTCATAATCGGCGTGAGGGGGCATCCTTGAAACTTTGAAAGCCCTGAATAGGTACCACTTTGGGCAATGTTCACCCCTAACAAAGAAGATAGGGAGAAGGTGGGAGTAAGGAGGTTGTCCGTGACTGCTAGTGATGTTGTAGTTATCATCATGGTTGTGTGGTAGTCTGGTAGAGGCTTGAGATCAGTCATGGAGGAATAATCAGGACATGAAAGAAAAATAAATAAATAAAATAAAATCCCTGATGTCTGAGCATGGTAGTCAATAGAGCTTCAAACCCATGCAATTGTTGATGCCAATGCTTTTTAGTTTTTTGGCTTTGCATTTCAGTGCAATTTTTTGTTAATGTTATGTAGTTTGTATTAGTCTAGTAACAGTAGAGTGAGATTTTCTTTTCTATACTTAAACAATCAAATTGGTAATTAGATGTATTTTTAATTACGGATTGTAAATCACATAATTTTAGATTTTCCATGAGAATATCAATTTCTTCATTCAAAAAATATTAGGGACGCTTTCATATGGAAGATAAATAAGGAAAAATATCAAAACAAAAAATATTGTTAAGCATAAGCATCCATTCTTTCAATGCTTTATCCTGAACTTAAAAGCACATAGCATACAATACATGCTTTTTCAATTCACAATCAACTTAGCCCTTGCATGACCCTTCGAAATTTGAAACTGTTCAGTTATACCAAAATGCGCCGAAAGGAGCCAGACATGAGTGATCAGCTCTCCACCTCGAGTGAGCTGTTGAGCATGATGGTTCCATCGACACTTATTGGCAGCATAACAGAGCATTTCCACCCATACATGACTTACCAATTCCCACTTCTTTTCAATCTCGAGGTGTTGAAAAGATTCAGCAAGTCGACATCCTTCAAATAACACTGACTTGCTTCTATCTCCTTTCACTTGAGATGGAGGAACTTCAGTGCTCACTTGAAGTAAACTTATGCGAGCACGATCTCCAGCACACACTAATTTTCTCTCTTGAAAAAATTCAATGGCCTCAGCACATGTGTCTTGGAACCTGATTTGTCCAATTCCATTGGGAAGCATGAAAGGACGCATGACTAGAAGATATAACATATAGTCTGATAACAACTTGCTGGCTTCACAATTTGGAATTTTAACAGAGTTTGGGGATGTGTTCCAATCATCATGATAACAAAGGTTTGTTGCAATATGCCAAAGAAGAATGCTTTGGTCAAATTCTTCCTCAACGCTCTGTTCGATTGTTGTACGGTTTTCTTTACTGAGTTCAAAATGGCATTTTGCATTTTGAAGAACCGGATGGAATTCTACCTCAACGCTCTTCTGCTTTGTTTTACTTTTTTCTTTCTTAATGCAATCCTGGCATTTTGCATTTTTAAGAACCCGGTCACCCCTACAAGCACATAAGTCCTTGCAAGCTTTGAGATCTTTGGCGAACTCTGATTTTTTTTGAAGCTGCTCAAATATCAAGTTCTTCAAAACCATAGAAACTTCCGCAGAATCTTGGTATCGAAGCTTCTCTAGCAACTCAGACATGCAAAAGAACTTATGGATAAAACTATACTTAGTTGGCTTCTCTTTAAGACAATATTGTATTAGATTGTATTGTCCCATGGTATTGGACCACCTCTTGTTTCTGTACAACGGAATTGATGAAATGGTTGTATACAAGAAATCCACCACAGAATTTTTGTGCTTACTCAGCCAAAGCAATGTCCAGTCTGAGGTAACAAGTAATAGCACTGCATATATCTCTAAGAAGATTGCTCCAACCAGCAATACATAAGTGATAATTATGTCCGCTGTTGAGAAAGCGTGCTTATCCATGATCAAAAATACCAAAAGCACAACCACGGTGGAAGAGGAACTAATGAGACGTAGAAGACAACCCTTTAGAGAATAAACCAGGAAAGCCTTGGTAAAAAACACGTCAAACATGAATCCGAGCTCAACCTCAATCACCTTGAAAGCTTCTTCACAAGATGCTTTCTGAAAGAATGATTGGCTGTTCACCTTATCTTGGATGCTTAGGATCAGATCTGCAAATAGTTGCTTGAAAGTCTTGAAAAACATGTAGGCGTCTTGTAGTGTGGCAGCATCTGGAATCATGACATTTTCTGGGGCTGTTAAGGAGATATCCCCTACAACCTGAGCTTCACTGAACTTACCAGCTTTAACGTCAAATCCCTCCTCTATCTTTGAGCGGTATTCTTCCATCTATCTTGCATAATTAGGACCCGGATCAGGAGGAGGAAGCATGGAAGCTTTAAAATTTGCACTGCTCGCAGACCTCAGAACCCAAACTCTCTCCCATATCTTGATTATCCCTGGAATAAACATTGGAATTGCCAGAAAATTCAGAGCAGCTCTTGTCCAGGCTCTGAGGAAGACATAGACAGCCACTCCCACCTGGATAGCTAGCGTTAGAGAGTGCCTCCGCCACAACTCATTGTCTTCCAAGGAGTACGCGGTAATGGTGTCTGGACCACCAAGGTGCAGCAGAAAAAATGGAGCCCAAAATGCCGTTATCACAAACTTCGGGTCTATTTTATTGTCTCCAATACTTCCGGCATTGTTGGACAGTACACTCAGTGAGACTGTCGCAGACCAGTCTGCAGACAGGTAAGCGATCCACATAATGATACTGAGCTTGTCACTGGTCCAATACTTCCTCTTATTTCCCATTACAAAAAGGATGATTTGTAAGCTAAGGCTAACTAAAACCAAAGCCTGAATCTCTCTTTCCTCCAAAAATGTTCTGAGTCTTGGTGGGAAAATCTCCATAACCTTTCTCTTTCTTGTGGAGATCAAACGGCAATCTACGGAAGAAAGACACAGATGCATTAATTTGTCACTAACTTACTATGTAGCATATATAACAGAACATGATAATCAATGACAAAATGCACAAATGATGAATAGGCTATTACCTTATCAAAGCTCTATCTGACCTCTACAAGTAACGGTGCTCAGCAGTTCCAAATTAAACTAACATGAAAGCTTATACGGGTTTTCAATTATATCGTGGCGGAGCAAGAAATTTTTACTTTTGGGGGCCGAAATATTGTATTGATAAATGATAAGGATAAACGATAAGTAAAGTCTTCAAAAACTAGAGTTCTTGGCGATCACTTTTAAATGAGAGAATTTTTTCTTCTAAAAAAAAGAGACAATTTTTTTATATTTAAAAATTAATTAAATGATATTTCTTTAACTTGAGATTTTTTTCATTTACTATTTATTTATTTATTTATTTACTTTTTTATGTGTAAAATTATTAATTAAGTTTTTGTAATTTCAAGTTTTGTTAACATTTTATTTTTAATTAACAATATGGGTAATCAATCAATATTTTTAATATTTCTTGTGACATAATAGATCTTAAATAGAATTTTATCAAGACTTGTTGCAGTGCTCTTGAATTTGCTTTGGATCCGAATTTCATTACCTAGTGACGCGATGCAAGTTTTGTGTCTTATGCTTTAGCTCGTTATGCTAGACATATTTCTTCTGATATTTTCTAGATTGAGGACTCTCCTCCCATGCTACAAAGGTTTTGTTTTACAATTTGGCTCATTTGTAGTTATAGATGATTTTAGGGTTATATTTTCTATGTAATTGGCTAATCATTTGACAAAACGCACTTTACTTGTAAGTTGTGTAGATCTAAGTTGGGTTTGATACATATCAAGTGGTTGTATTAAAGGCATGAAGATTAATCGACGAAACAAGTGGAGAAAAGCTCTTTTACTGAAGCTTGACACAAGCTCGATTTATTGAGCTTTACGAATTCAAAAATTTTGCTATAGTATTTTGATAATATGTTTTCAGTTTTTAAACAACATTACACTCATTTTCATATATTTTTTTATCTATATGTATTTCAAAAAAATACAAATAACGTTACTAAAATAACGTTACCAAATGACCCTTTAATCCTTAGAGGTTGGAGTACTTTTTTGAAGTAGATACTTATAAATTTAAGCCTTTCATCTCTTTTATTCGCTTACAAATATACAAGATAAAAAAATAAAAAAAAAAATTCTATGTTTCTATTATAGTTGCAATGTAAGCTTACATTATAAACATATAAAAAATGGTAAATAACTAAATATTGAACACATTTACAAAAAGCAGTAAATATTTACAATTTTTAGCAAATGAGTACAATATTTACCACTTTTTGTGTGTTTAGCGGAATGAAGTACACATTTACTTAAATTTATATTGCTCAACGAATGAAGTAAAAGTCTAGTTGTTGAGCAGTTTCAAGCCGATAAAAACTAGAACTTTCTTTGGCTATTGAGCTGTGTTTCAAGCCGATAAAACCAAAAAAGAGTAATTTTCTTACTAAGGCCAAAATGGCCGAATACCACAATTTTCAGAAATTTTTAGCAAAAAGAAAACTATTTCGGAACTAATTTTTAGCAAACTATTTTCGGAACTAATTTTTACCACAATTTCGGAACTAATTTTTAGCAAACTATTTTCTGCATAAACTATTTCTAGCATTCTGCATAAAATTATTTTCTGTTCAACAATTTTTATGAGAAAACAGTTAACAGTTTTACTTAATGTAGAAATTAAATTCATATTTTGAAATTGAAATCTCTATATTTTACAATGCTTCTATTTAAATAAATAAATACATAAAAAAGCTACTTATTTTTATGTTTATGTTTATTTGTCGATAATCCCAAAAAAAAAAAGTTACAAGGTACTCGAGCTTAGTGAGTTGGAGTACTGTAGAAATAAAATAAACAGCATTTTATGTTTATGTTTATTTGTCGATAATCCCAAAACAAAATAAAATAAAGTTACAAGGTACTCGAGCTTGGTGAGCTCGAAAACTATAGAAATAAAATAAACAACATTTTATGTTTATGTTTATTTGTCGATAATCCAAAAAAAAAAAGTTACAAGGTACTCAAGTTTGGTGAGCTCGAGTACTGTAGAAATAAAATAATTGACTTTTTATTTATAAAAGGTACTTGAGCATGTTATACTCGAGTATTGTGTTGCATAGTACTCGAGTATACCAAGCTCGAGTACCACATTATTTTTTTATTCGCCAAATTTCCACCTCAGCAGTGCCACGGTGGCAAAACTTCTAAGAACTCGAGTGTCTTAAACTCGAGTTCCAAATAGTACTCGAGTTTGCCAAACTCGAGTACCATAAAAGTGGTATTTCCCTATTTAGTTCCGAAACAGTGTTTTTTTGCTAAAAATTTCTGAAAATTGTGGTATTGGGCCATTTTGGCCTTCTTACTAATGTTGTCATCAGCGATGGACCCAGGTGAAGTCCAAGGGCCTGGGCCCCTTGGCCCAATTTTTTTTTTATTTTTATTTATTATATATTTCATTTTTGTAGTTGTTCCTTTTCAAAAACTAGCTCCCTTCCTCCATAGTCAGCGTAGCTAGCCTAGCTCAACTAACAATTATCCAACATAAAAACTTAACAAAATACAATAAAAAACATTTTCAATGGTGATTAAATTTTAGCACCAAAAAAAAAAAACTATTTTACCACTAAAGAACTAAAAAACAAATGTTATTGGAGAAGCTAAATCTAAATTTTTTACAACTACAGTAAACTGGTATAAATATAAATTAATTATAGCAAGTTGTTAAAAATAATATACAATATTTTATTAAGATTATCTCTCATCTTTTAATTAAAAAACTCAAATTCTTTCCCTTTCTTTATTATTTTAATGAATTTTTTATATTATTTTAATGGGTTTATTTTTCACGTGTCTATGGTTCTCCAAAAACCTAGAACGGTGAAACTCTTCGCCTATCTCACAGTTGGCCATCTTTCCCTTCAATGGAATCATTGTTCTTTGAAACCTTCACGACCAGATTATGGAGGACATCACGACCACTACTGTGAATACTCTAATTTTTTTTTTTTAATCCTAACCATCGTAGTATTAAAAAAAATTTATATATGATTTTTTTTCTTTGTTGGTAAATGATTGCATCTTAATGTATTAAAAAAAAATAATTTAAGTATATATAATTTGTTAATACTATATGGATGCATATTTATAGTTTTTTTTTTTTCTTATATTCCAACTGCCTCTAACTTGAAATCCTAAGTCCATCCTTGGTTGTCATCTACATGTCATGAAATCCACACACTACACTCTGTTTATCCTTCGAAGTCTTACTCAAATATCATCCTTCATTTTTAATGATCCATCATCCATAAAAAAGGCAATGGGCTAGCCACGATATTGAGGATCTCTTACTAATTTAATTGAAAGTTCGTGGCTCTTTTGTCTTAACTACCAAATGTCCTGAATGATGTGTAGCAACGTTTCCGACGATTCAATAGCATTCGCTTGTGAAATTTTACTCTGTTACGATATCGTATCACGAATAACTATTGTGTGGTAAGACTTGTTATTCTTTGGGAGTAGTAATCTGAAATTTACCTGTTCAGATTTTTGCCTTCAAAGGTTTTTTACATTAGTCAACAAATCACTGTTTCAATTTAATTTTTGTTATACTCTAGTTTAGATTGGTGATTTATTTGTGTTTTCCCAATAATTAATCAACTTGGGTAATTGAATTAATTAACTAAATCAATCTTTAACCTAACATGTCTCAGTGTTCATCCAAAAAAAAACCTGACATGTCTCATTGTGATTTTCCTTTGGTTTATTGTAATGATATTTTCATTTCGTTACCATACGCTTGTGTACTTTAATATTATTGCTTTACATATGGTGATTTTTTTTTTTTTTTGAAACTAGAATAAACTTTCATTTAAATCAAAGAAGCATCAAAGTTTACAGAATCATATGCAATTGATGGAACCTCTTCCATCCAAAATAAATCAGAATTAACATGTTGGGCATATCTAGCAAGCACATGTGCCACCTTATTTCCATTTCTCTTAGTGCAACTCACAGAAATCCACTCCAATGCTCCCATCAGATGCCGAATGTCACCAACAATATGCCCAAGTGTTGACTGGTTGTCCTTGGTTGAAGCAATACTCCTCGTAGCATTGACACTATCTCCTTCCACTATCAGAGCCGTGAAACTAGTGTCTGTTGCAGACTCCATCGCCTTACGACAAGCAAGCAATTCTGCCTCCTCACTGCATTGGACTGCCAGACCCTTGGCTATCATTGCTGCCATAACTTCTCCCCATGAGTTTCTGATCACAGCACCAAACCCAGAACTAGTGTTATCCGCGAACACTGCCGCGTCATAATTCAGCTTATACATGGCCTAAGGTGGCGGTTGCCAACTGGTTCCAGCATTTTGCAGCACCTGGCGAGTCACACCATGCACACCATCAACTTGTAAACTCTCCTGTGACTGCTGGAATTCCTCAAGCAATTCAGCATCGTGCTTATTCAACCAATTCGATTCTAGGAATTTGCCACCATGCACCACTCTGTTCCGTTAATTCCAAATCAACCATGCCTGCACCAACATTAGCTCTACCTCTGTTTTTTCCATCTGATCCATCAAGTACTCCAACAAAGCTACAAAATGAGTTTGTGCCATCCCACACTTCTGCAAGGCCCTAGTACTACCATGCCAAATATCTTGAGCAGCTATACATTCCCATAAAACATGAATGGTTGATTCTTGAAATCTAGAGCAGAATGGACACAACTCTTTCGACAAGACCCATTTCTTCTTTAGGTTTCTTCTGGTTGGGAGAATATCATGACACACTCTCCACCCAAACACCTTCATCTTGTTAGGGATCCGTAACTTCCATATATTAGCCTACACCCTACTAACCCTACCTCCTGATGATGGTTTCGCCCAATCTTCCTTTAAGAGAGACTTGGCAACCTTGTAAGCTAACTTTACTGTGAAGTTGCCATCCTTACTATGCTTCCAATAAATTGAATCAAGTACTTGCCTCTGACTTAGAGGAATATCACATATAGCTTTCCCCTCTTCCCTATTGAAGTTAGCCATAATTAAATCCCTTCGCCACACATGGAGGTCTTGGTTAATCAAGCTTGACACCCATACTTCCTCTTCATCATCCCTTACCGAAAAGAGAGCCTTATTTGTGGGGTAATTTGGAATCCACCTATCTCGATAAACATTAATAGAGGATCCATCACCCACACGCCAACGTCCAGTTCTTAAAATAGGTAGGGCCGCCGCTAAACTCCTCCACACAAATGAACAATTAGGTGACTCTATGGCCTCAAGAATTGAAGTTCTAGGGAAATACCTTGCTTTAAAGCACTGATAGAGAAGAGAATTTGTGTCCTTTAACAGCCTCCACCCTTGCTTGGCGAACATGGCTAAATTAAACAATCTAAGGTCCCGAAATCCCATTCCACCATCCTTCTTCGACAAAGTCAGTTTATCCCAACTTTTCCAATGAATTTTCCTTTCATTCCCAACTTGTCCCCACCAAAATCTAGCACATAAAGCACCCAACTCATCACATAATTTCAATGGGTGCTGAAAAACACTCATTGTATATGTCAGTATAGACTGAGCAACTGCCTTGATATGAACTTCTTTCCCAGCTCTAAAAAGCATCATCCCCTTCCACCCTTGTAATTTTTTCCACACCCTATCTTTAATGAAAGAAAAAGTATGGTATTTTGCCCTTCCAATTAAAGTAGGCAAACCCAAATATGATTCAAACCGAGACACTTCCTTCACTCCAAGAATCCCCAAAGCCTCCTATTTCTGGCGGTCAGTGGTGTTATTACTAAAATACACTGAATACTTTTCCAAATTTATGCATTGCCCAGAAGCTTTAGCATAAACTTAAAGAATCTCTACAATAGTATGACTTTCAGCTGGTGAAGCCCTGCTAAAAATCAATGAATCATTTGCAAAGAGAAGATTAGTAACCTTTGGTGCATTTCTACAAATAGACACCCCATGCAAAGTGTAAGGTTGAAATTTATCAACCATTGTGTTGGCTTTATTCTGTGCCAATTTGCTTGTAAGTTAGCACTTAGAAACCCTGTATTTAGGTGGGATTCATGTAAAGGTATTGTGTGAGAGAGTGTGAAGAAATGCTCAAGAATGTGCAGCAAATCAGGGACTCGCAGCTGAATCTTGCGAGTGGCTCGCGGCTTGCAAGCCACCAGATGATGCACACGAGTAAAGCATGCTGAGAAGGTGAATAGTCATGCCAGCTGTATCACTACAGGACAAAATGTCCAGTCTGGCCATTCTGTTTGCTCGCGACTTGAACTCGCAGCTCAGTTAAGTCACGAGGTCAAGCCGCCAGCTAGCCCTATTTGGGAAAATCTGACTCTTCGCATTCCTTTCTTACCTCAGTATAAATACCTCTTATACCCACGAAATGTAGAGAGCTTCTAGAGAGAATTTTGAGAGAGAAACCCTAGAGAAAAAAAAGATTGACTCATCCACAATCTTCATATAGAGACTCTTTAAATTCCTCTACTCTCTTCCTCTCCATTGTTGTATCCTTGAGAGGTACATTACCAAAACTTTTTCTCACCATACCCATATCTGTGAGAAGGCTATTTGGTGCTTTGGGAAGCAGTTAAGAAGGGACCAATTTCATATTGGTTGATGCTATGGGCTTTAGCGGAATCCGGTAAGCTAAAGAAGAAATAGGTTCGACACAACCTCGTTGGAGTAGGAGCTTTGAGGGCTTAGGTACACTGGGTAGATTAGGCTTGGAGGGTCTTCTGTTGTCCATGTATCCTAACTACATTCTTTAGTGGATTATTGACCGCTTGAAGGGCGGCGGAGAGGTTTTACGCCGAGGACTTCGGTTTCCTCTTCGATAACACATCACTGTGTTGTCCTTGTGTTTGTATCTCTTTTCCCTTAATCTTTGCCATTTAATTTCTGCTGTGAATTTAATTTTATTTGGTTTAGATTGTGTTATCAATTCTGTTTTAGCTTATCTACATTTTTCGCACGTACATTGTTTGTCTATAAGCTTGAATTGGTAATTTGTATTTTGGGGGTCTAAACGTTCAAGGGTGCTTTTACATGTTTTTGAACTTTCATTTGGTATCAGAGCAGGTGCACTCGTTGTGGTTTAAACACCTTAGTGCGATCCTTGACCCCATATTGAGATGGACCGGTCTCAATCTTTGAAAGCTCCACCATATTTTAATGGTAGGAATAATGCCTTTTGGAAGGTGCGAATGAGAGCATTTTTATGTTCTATAGATGAATCTGTTTAGGATTCTGTTGATGTCGGATGGACTAGACCGAAGGCAGCTAAATCCACATGGGATAAGGCAGCCTTCGCAGCGTCTAATGCTAACAGCAAAGCACTTAATGCTATTTTTTGTGGTGTATCTCCAGATGAGTTCCACAAGATATCTCACATAACCATTGCCAAGGAGGCATGGCAGATATTGGAGACCACGTACGAGGAAATGAAGAAAGTTAAGGACACCAAGTTACAGATGCTGACCACTCGATTTGAGGAGCTAAAAATGAGTGAGGATGAGTCCTTTGACTCTTTTTATAGTAAGATGAATGAAGTGGTCATCGGCAAGTTTAAATTGGGAGAGAAAATGGAGGACTCGAAAGTTGTACGAAAAATTCTTCGTTCACTGCCAGAGAGTTTCCGAGCAAAGGTGACTACAATTGAGGAGAGCAAGGATCTTGATTAAATCAAAGTTCAAGAGTTGATTGGCTCTCTCCAAACATATGAGTTGTCATTGCCAAATCGATGAAAGAGCAAATCACTTGCTCTTAAGATGATAAATGAAAAGGTAGAAGCACACAACTCATCGGATGAGAATGTAGTCGAAAAGAATGTAGCTTACCTTGCAAAGAATTTTCAAAAATTCCTGAAGTTCAAGAACAGTGGGAAGTTTGGTGACAAAGGGAAATTCACAAGTTTTGGAAAGGAGAAAAAGGACTTTAAGAAGAGAGACGGGAAGGAGTCCCAATCTACTCAATGAGTTACTTGTTTTGAATGTAATGGGCATGGCCATTTCAAAAAGGAATGTCTTAATTATTTGAGATCGAAAGGGAAGGCTTATGACACCACTCTCAGTGACTTAGATTCTTCCACCTCTGATTCGGAGGATAACTGTGATGAAGAAGAGAATTTCTCAGCGTTCATGACTATTGCTCATGCTAAGTCTTCGAAGGACTTGAATTTGCTTGTGCAAGAGCTTGGGGAGCATAGTGATGAGGAATCCATAGGTATCATAGAAGATTCGGATGCTGAAGAAGATGAAGATACAGTTGGTCTTCGAGAGAACTACAATTCACTTCTTGAGAAGTCAGGAGAGTATGCAAGGGTGGCCAAGGTGGCTGTAAAGAAGATGAAGAGAGCAAAGGAGGACTATTGTAGTCTCCTAGTGAGATACAAGGAGGCCAAGTGTGAGATTGAGACACTAAATGGCGAACTAACCGAAGTTTACACCAAAGTGAGATTCCTTGAGCTTGAGGTGGTTCAAGGAAATGCCAAAATAGAGCACGTATCAACAAAGAAGCTCGATGATGTCCTTTCCTCTCAAAAGACTTTTTCTGACAAAACTGGATTAGGATACACCGGAGAAAGTAGCTCCACTGTGAATACCTCCAAAGAAGTGAAGTTTGTAAAGGCCAAAGAATCGGCTGTAGCTGCTCATATTATGGAGAAGGCAGAGATTGAGAAGAAGAAGAAGAAGAAGGTTGCTAACCAACGGGTGTTAAACAAGTCTCGTAATCAATATGTGGTCAGGTCTGAAGTCAGAGCAAAATCTCTTCCACGATCGCAAAGAGGTCCTAGAATGAATCATGTATGTCATCACTGCAGACTTCAAGGGCACACCCAACCAAATTGTCATAAACTGAGAGCATTGCAGAATGCCAGTGAACAAAGGTCCAGAGGACCAAGAAATGACAAGAGAATTTGGACTGTTGAAACATCAAGAAGCAGAAATGGTGATCCCAGAATGATAGATGTGATGAAGATGATTGGCGCGTTCACCAACTGCTTGGAAAGCTTCACAATAAGGTTTGAAAGTCCTAACTCTTGTACCCAATCCTATAAGGATATCACCCCAAACGCACGTGACGTGTGGGTGAAAAAGGGTACTAATGCATAAGCATTACAACATTTTCATGCATTAATTCTTCCTATGTCGTGTGAATATGTTTGATTGTATGCTTGTTGGTGGTTTGTTTGTTTTCACCTTAAATGTTTTTACATTATTTTCTTGATCAATCTTTTCATTTTTTTGTGTCAAAAAATCCAAAAACACATAAAAAGTAGAAAATCCTAAAATTTTGATTGTCTTTGTTTGAGTTTTGTCTCAAAACATGTTTTGCCTTGTACCTTTATACTTATGGCCTTGTGCATCTATGAACATGGCTTGTTCCCTATGCACTCATATCATTGTGGGTTAAATCTTGACATCTATGTGACTGTTATAAATAGATCTTCAACCTTGTTATAAATGATTAGTGAATGGTTTTGTGGATCTTGAGACATGCATAGACTTGTGCCTATATATCTTCCCACTCTTTTATTTATTGTTTTTGCTTAAAAGCGCTCACCAAATGTAAATCTCCCAATGAAAAGAGATATTGAGCTGCAAAAACCTGTCGCACATACTAGTATTTGACTAGGAAAAAGGAAAAGCGGCCTTTATAAAGTGTGTGATGCCCAAAAAGCCAAAGGCTACCTTACAAATTGAAATATCAAAATTTCTAGCATCAATCTCACAATGAGATGTATTGATTCAAAAAGATCTAATGATATAATGTATATGGAGCCAAATGAAAAGCTTCATTTTTATGCTATCAAGTTTTGTGGGAGGTCATATATGCATATTTCTATAATTGAGATGGGTCACATTATCTAGTGCTTATTGTCTATGCCTTGGTTGAATTGATCATTGAAGCTTCACACTAGACTAAGGACTACCTCATTTTTTGATTTCCACACACTTCACACAAGCATATGATCAATTAATGCCATATTCATTTGTGTAATTGTACTTGGATAAATGTGTTTTCACATGCACAATCTTTGTTGATCAAACACAAAAAGATTTTTGAGTCTTTCAGTTGTGTTTGGAAAGTATTTTGTTCTTTCAAAAATTTCAAAAATTTCAAAAACTATGCTGCCCTGTTTTAGCGACTCAGTTGCAAGTTGATCCAGTCGTATGCCCCAGTCGCGAGCTCATACAGAGATTTTTCGCGACTCCCTGGCTAGTAAATGTTCCAGTCGCGAAAAATACTTAGAATATTTTACAAAAAGTTTGGGTCTTTATGCTTTTCGCGGCTCAAAGTGGCGACTTGTTCGTGGGTGGAAGGTCTAGTCGCGAGGGGTACACAGAGATATTCGCAGCTTGACCTCAAGAAAATCACCTTTGCTCTTCACCATCTCAACTTCATCTCTCAAGAAAAGGTATGGGTTTTTCTTTATATCTTCTAGTATTTCCTGTTTATAACATGTGTTTTCTTGATTTCTGAATTGTTGTTGTGTTTTGGGATGGGCTTACTCTATTGGGTTTGCTAAAAGGGTGTTGTTGATTATAGTGTTTTGTTGCTTGATTCACCTGATTACTTGTCGAACTCTTTGTTGTGTATCTTGACTGTGCTTTTGTAGATGTCTGGCCAATCTTCTAAAGGAAAAGAGATTGTAATTGATGTTTCATCATCCCCTATTGCTAAACGAACTCATCTCTCATCTCAGTTGTCTAAAGACTCAAACAGTGAGAGGTTCAAAACTCCTCTCGATTCACAGACTCACTCAAGCATTTTTGAAGATGCTTCTCCTATAATGGAACGAGTGGTAAAGTTTGACTCTTTGGGGATAACTTTTATCCCTAGGATCTTTAAAGCTAAAGATTGGGCTGATCTGTTCGGGAATTTTGAAGACCCGATGGATGAGTTGGTGAAGGAATTTTTCTCAAATGCTAGATACACTGGAGTTGAGTTGCAATGCTGGGTAAGAGGAAAAGAGTTCTCCATCAATCCAAAATACATAGCCAAGGTCCTTCACATCACTAGACCTGAGAATGTTGACCTCACCCCTTATAATGATAGAACTCCTAAGGTTTAAGACATTCTGCGAGTTCTTGGACCTGATCATAAAGTCTCCGGTAAAGGCTCATCTATAAACACTGCAAAGTTTTCACCTGAGTTGACCACACTGAAGCTGATCATGTTCTCCAACCTCTACCCATTGTCCAACATTGCTTTCATCAATCTTGGAAGAGCTCAATTCCTATGTGATCTTATTACAAGAGTCCCGATTGATATATGTGCCCACATCTTTCAGATCATTGGGAAGACAGAGGCTTGATCTGCAGCATGAGCATGTATTCTGTTTTGTAGTCTCATCATAAAGATCATACTTCTCGAAGATATCAATCCCCCATCAAAGGAAAATTACTGACCCGCCTTCGACCAATATCCATGATAACTCTCCAAGCTAGCAAGAGTCATTCCTCTAGAACACCAAAAAGTGAAAACATATCTTATGCTACGCCATCTGCTCATGGATCAGATACACCTGTGCATATTGCAACTACTTCACCTGTCACCTCCAGGTTACAACCATCTAGCAAATAGCCAATACAATCTGATTCTCAAGATGATAGATTGGGTCCCCTGTGTGAAAGTCTTCACATGCGTCTGGCTAAGATTGAAAGACTTATCTACTCCACCAACAATCAAGTCCAATTGTGCCTCACGATTGTGGAGAATCAGCTAGATGCTATTCAGCAAAAGCTAAAGGATAGCCTTTAGCTATTCGTGACAAAAAGGGGGAGAACATATCAAAGGGAAGTGTGCATAGTGAAAGGGGGAGTTGTATCCTCAAGAGGAGAAAACTAACATATTCACTCTCATCACATATATTTCAGTTGTTATGCATACTTTGCCAAATATTCTAGTTATTTTGCTAATTTAAACTCAAGGATGTTATATATTTCAGTTGTTATGCATGCTTTAATCTGTACCCATGTTGCTTTTGTAAGCTTTTAGGATTTGATCTGTAGGCTTTTATGGTTTGTACCATGCTTAGGCAACCTTTATGTTCTTGTACCTTTGCTTTGTAGCTTTTGAACTTATTGATTTGTTATGCACTGCTTTAAGTACATCACTCTTGTGCCCTAGTAAGATCTTGTCCCTAGATGCATATACTTCTTGTATTGTGCACTGGCTGAGTATTAGACATGCAAATGATTCTTTGCATTTAAGCCTAATATCTTGCATGTCCGGATGTTCATTCCAAGTGCGAATGAGCATTGTAGTCACTATTTTATAGTGATTGCGTGTATGGTCAAGCTGTGGTTTATTGCTTTACTCCATTTTGCTTGATCGCATTGTGCTTGTCTCATATGCATTACAAGTTTTTCTGCATGCAATGATCATATTATGTTATTGTGTTTCAGGAGACACTTGTTTTTATGATTCAAGAGCTTCACAGATTCTAGAGTTAGGTGTGAGTTTTGTTTTGTTTAATTGTTCCTAACTCACATGTTAAGTCTAGAGTTTGTTTTAGGGTTTTGTCACGGAATAGCCAAAGGGGGAGATTATAAGGTTGAAATTTATCAACCATTGTGTTGGCTTTATTCCGTGCCAATTTGCTTGTAATTTAGCACTTAGAAATCCTATATTTAGGTGGGATTCATGTAAGGGTAGTGTGTGAAAGAGTGTGAAGAAATGCTCAAGAATATGCAATAAAGCAGGGGCTCGAGGCTGGATCTTGCGAGTGGCTAGCAGCTTGCAAGCCGCTAGATGATGCACACGAGTAAAGTGTACTGAGAAGGTGAATAGTCATGCCAGCTGTAGCACTACAGGACAAAATGTCCAGTTTGGCCATTCTGTTTGCTCCCAACTTAGTTAAATCGCGAGGTCAAGCCGCCAGCTAGCCCTGTTTGGGAAAATCTAACTCTTTGCATTCCTTTCTTACCTCAGTATAAATACCCCTTATACTCACAAAATGTAGAGAGCTTCCAGAGAGAATTTTGAGAGAGAAACACTAGAGAAAAACAAGATTGACTCATCCACAATCTTCATATAGAGACTTTTCAAATTCCTCTACTCTCTTCCTCTCCATTATTATATCCTTGAGAGGTACATTACCAAAATATTTTCTCACCATACCCATATCTGTGAGAAGGCTGTTTGGTGCTTTGGGAAGTAGTTAAGAGGGGCCAATTTCATATTGGTTGATGCTATGGGCTTTAGCAGAATCCGGTAAGCTAAAGAAGAAATAAGTTCGGCGCAACCTCGTTGGAGTAGGAGCTTGGAGGGCTTAGGTACACTGGGTAGATTAGGCTTGGAAGGTCTTTTGTTGTCCATGTATCCCAACTACATTCTTTAGTGGATTATTGACCGCTTAGAGGGCGGTGGAGAGGTTTTACGCCGAGGACTTCGGTTTCCTCTTCTATAACACATCGTTGTGTTGTCCTTGTGTTTGCATCTCTCTTCCCTTAATCTTTGCCATTTAATTTCTACTGTGGTTGTGATTTTATTTGGTTTAGATTGTGTTATCAATTCTGTTTTAGCTTATCTACATTTTCCGCATGTACATTGTTTGTCTATAAGCCTAAATTAGTAATTTGTATTTTAGGGGTCTAAACGTTCAAGGGTGTTTTTACACGTTTTTGAACTTTCACAAACTCCCTCCAATCTCCGCCCTGGCTAGTAAAGAATTAAACCCTTCTATGCATAACAGAAACAAGTATGGTGGAAGAGATCACCCAGACGAATACTCCTAGAAGGCAATACATTACCATACAGTCTCCCATTCACAAGAATAGAGAATGAAGTCATAGTGACACAACTCATCACTTTTCAAGAAAACCTAGCCACTACATAACCCCCTGAAGGAAAGGCCAGTCCACCCTATCATATGCTTTACTTACATCAAGTTTCAAAGCCATATACCCTTTCTTCCCTTTCTTCCTACAGTGCATAGTGTGCAATGTTTCATATGCTCGCAACACATTATCAATAATAAGACGGCCTGGAACAAAAACACTATGAGTAGGAGAAATAATATTAGGTAACATATGGGCCTATGAGTACATATTTGGTAACATATTAGGTAACAAAAGCACTCTGAGTAGAGATTATTTTGTAAATCACATTACATAGGCTTATAGGCCTAAAGTCAGACATTTTCTTCGGGTTCTTTACTTTAGGAATAAGCACAATGTAAGTATGATTAATATCAAGCAACATATGACCATTATTCAGGAAATCCAACATAGCATCAACTACAGTATCACCCACAACATGCCAAAATCTTTGGTAAAAGAGAGCATTCATACCATCAGGTCCAGGTGCCTTTGTTGGTCCCATTTGGAACAACGCTATTTTAACTTCTTCAACACAAAACTCACATAACAGGGTATCCCGCATATCAGGTGTCACCTTCCTTGGGACTACATTAAGAGATTCCTCCATCTAATCACATGTACCTGCACAAAATAAATTGTCAAAATAACCAGTAGCCACATTGGCTATATCTTCCACCTCATCCACCCAATTTCCTTGTGCACATTGAATACCCTTGATAAAATTTCGCCTTCTTCTTTGGGAGGCTTTTGAGTGAAATATTTAGTGTTCTTATCACCATGTTTAAGCCACGGGATCCGAGACCGTTGTGCCCAGTAAATTTCCTACTTTAAAAGCAAGTCATCTAACTGCTTACTAACACTCAAATATTCAGCCTTGGATTCTTCAGTCACCACATCAGCATTGTTTAGCACCTCAAGCCGGTTTTGAAGGATTTTCATGGCTGCTTCATTCGGCTTTGATTTGGAAGGATGCTTGCAATTTCTCACCATAGAACTTGATCTTTTCATTGATTGAAGCCAAACCCGACTCCCCCCCTCCCACCATATCCCAAGCATCCTTAACCACAACACCACAATCCTCCCATAGTAGCCAAGCTTCTTCAAATTTAAACCCCTTTTTAAATTTTTGCTGATTCCTCTGAACACTCTTCACATGCATCATAATTAGCAAGTGATACGAAGCATGGGGTGGAAGATGAGAAACTATAGACATCTGAAATTTAGCCCGCCACTCCATAGTTGACACAGCCCGATCCAGTCTCAATTTAGTATTAGCCTCACCAGGCCTCTTATTAGACCACGTGTAAGTATAACCTTTATACCCCAAAATACTCAAAATTACAAGAGTCCAACACACTTCTAAAAGCATCAATCTCTGCTAAATTAGGTGGCCGTACACTTAATTTCTTTGCACTATTTAGAATTGCATTAAAATCTCCCGCATAAAGCCATGCCCCATTAGCAAAACTTCTCAAGTGTTCTATCAGCTTCCAAGACTTTTCCTTATGCTGAGCCTCAGGCCAACCATAAAATCCGGTAAAAAACTAGACAAAATCATCCTCATCAATCACCTTCATCAGAATATTATTAGGTGAATAATTAATCAAGCCCATCACCGCATCATTCTTCCATAATAAAGCCAAACCACCCCCTGCATTTGGCTATTTAACTATAATTTTATTCTGAAACTGTAAATCTCCATACAAATTTTCAAATCCTTCTTTGTCCAATCGTGTTTCCATAAGAATACACACAGTGGGAGCTTGTTCCCTCACAAGTTTGCGAAAGCTTCGACCTATCCAAGGGTTCCCAAGCCCTTAACAGTTCCAACATAATAGCCTCATTACTCTTAGCAAGGGTGGTCATCCACCCCCACCGCTCTCTTTAAATCAGTAGCTTCCACATTCTCAAGCTTCCCCTTCTTAACTCTTCCCTCCTCTCCCTAACTATTCTGGTTGTCTTCAAAATCTGATGGGAGGTACCTTTTACCTATAGACGGCAACAGTACCTTTTGTAATCCTTCTAGCCCAAAATCCATCCTATTGAATCTAGCCCAAGATGACTTGGGCTTTGTAGCATTCGGCCCAGCTGAAGTTACTTCTTTACTTCCACCAGAGACACTTAAGCCCAACACTTGGCTCACACTAGCCTTACCATCCAGCCCACTAGTTAGCACGTTATCCTTCTGTACTGATATTTCCTTCAAATCAGAGACTGAACTGTACACGTCAGCAGTACACCTCACCACGTAATCTGCATGGGCAAGATCCTTCCTATCACGTTCCTGAGATTGTGGTGTGTTTCCTGAAAACTCGGACTCTCCATCTTCATCGTTACTTGGGTTTCTGCATTGCCTTCTCTCCACCGTCACTGCCTTATTTTGATGCAGCCAAGCTTCAAACCTAAATTGACCATCCTCGGACCCGCAAAAACCAGCATCGGACTTGCCGCCACCACCCTCTGAACTGTTTTCCAACCCCTCTTGTTTCCCTGTATACGGATCCACTCTTGGTCATCCCCCCATTTCTTTAAGGAATTCTCCATATTGGTAATCTGTCTTACCTCCATTCTTAGTCACAGCAAAGTGTACAGCACAGTTCTTGACATCATGTCCAAGCATTCCACAATAATGACAAAACAATGGCAATTGTTCGTATTTAAACGTCACCCAGTGTCTATCCCCATCAAACCCCGCAATAAAACTTCCCCTGCGAATGGGCTTTGAGATAGGTAGAGCAACTTGAACCCTCATTAAGTAATTTAACTCATCCTGCCCTTTTCTTTGCCCTACTTCCTTAACAACCCCAAGTTTACTCCCCACTTCCTTAGCAATATGTGAAGAAAACATATCCAACGGCGCCCCCCAAATCTGAATCCAGAGAGTGGCCATCTCCATTCTAATATTCCCAACTGTCATGCCTTTCATCCAACGCTTGAGCATCAATAATTGATTATCAAAGAACCACAGACGTCCTTGTAAAGTCTATTTAAATCAAACTCAAGAGTAAATTTGAACTGAAAGAGATTCGGCCCTACCTCAGTCATGCATAGGCTGTCTTCCAATCCCCAAGCCCTTCTCATAGTATTCTTTGCTACTCTCTTGTTAAAAGATTTGCACATCAAAACCTTACCCATCAAACTTCGGGTGCAATCCTCAATGGCTTCCACTCTTCCTTCATCAGAGATGGTAATCACTTCCTCCTCTTTCCTAGTCAACTTCATGTTTTCCAAACTATCTATAACTTCATCAGCCATGTTAGACTAGTAGCACTCACTCTACTAAGCACTGAAAAAAAAAAAAGAAAAAAAAAGAAAGATGCCCTAGACCTAGGTTAAGGGAGGAAGAAAACTCGTATTCACAAGAGAGAGAACTCCATGGGGGAGAGATCATATTGTGATTTTTAATTTGTGGTAATTAATTTATTCTAATTTTTATTCCGTAATTGGTGAATTGAGAACGTTCATTAATTCTGCTAGAAATCAACCAAATGGTCAAAATGAACTTCTCAATTGGTATTAGAGTTTAAGTACACTCTGAATATAGGATTAATGTTTTAAGTATGATGCTTGACCCATGTGTCTTCAGTTTTTAAAACTTAGATAAAATCAAGTGTTTTGATGTGCCTAACCATGAAATTTTAATTTAAGAAGACATTAATGTTGTTACTTTTAGAAGTACTAGCTTGTAACCCTATGCATATGCTTGAATACACTTAAAGATATAAAATAAGATGTATAATATAATTCCTATATATATAATTTAAATTATATTGATAGTCATTTTTATATATTTTTTAATTCTTTAAAAAACTTTGTAAGGATATTATTAGGCATAAAATGTAAATTGTCCATTTTTAAAAAAAATTATTGTGAAGCAATTTTTTTTTTAACAATTCATTTATTCTAGACTACTTAGTTTTTTTACTTAATAACTCACTTGGATGAATATTTATGATATAATCCCACATTTGATTCTCAAATTAAGAAATAAAACTCTTTAAAAATAAATGATTTAGGATACATGGCGCAAAATTGGAACTCTAATTTGGAATTCTAATTTGAGTTTCTCTCTACTTCACCTATTATATATATATATATATATATGTGTGTGTGTGTGTGTGTGTGGAATTCTTTGTAGCCAATGTTCTTAGTTTTGAAAATTTCTAAGAAAGACTCAAGATGAGTTAAATGGGTAAAACATGAAAAAAAGGTAATTAGTTGTAAAATTGAATAAAACCAATCAATTGAATAAAAATTATAAAAACTAATATGTCACTCAAGATGTCATGTTTAAAATTTTGGACAAGTTTCATCTAGAAAATGAGGACAGAGGAATAATTATTTCACTGTTTTTTTTATTAAATAAAAGATAGAAATTTTTTTCATTTAGACTATGGATAGATCAGTTTGGATTGGGTTTTGAAAGTTCAAATTTGTGCTAAAATACAAGAGCTTATTCAGACTCCCAATTAAAAATTACAGCTAGACTTAAACAAAGTGCAAAACAAAAGTAAATAAGCGCAATGAACTGATAACACTACCCTAAGCCATATTCATCCATCATCAACAATAAAATGAAAGCTTAAACAATAGGGAAGAGAGATGCTAAAACAAGATAACACCAACAAGTGTTATCAAAGAGGAAATCGAAGAACTCAGCGAAAAACCTCTTCGTGACCCTCCAAGTCAAAATCGATCCACTAGAAAATAAAGTTGGAGTACAGGAATAACAAAAGACCCTACAAGCCTCATTTACCCCATGTACTTGAACCCTCCAAGCTCCTGCTACCAATGGACTTCTCGGAGTCTTGTCTTCTCTAACTTTTCTGATCTCGCAATTCAACCCCGATTGCATCCGCCAATGAATGGCTCCTTCCAATGCTTCCTAGCTGCACCAAATTCTCACTTAACACTCAGAATGGGTGTGGTAAGTGTTTGGGCTAACAACCTCTCAAGGATCTAGAGATGGAGAGTTAGGAGTTTGAGGAAAACCACAAGGAAATATGTAGATGATTGTGGGTATAACAATCTCTAACTCTCAAGTGTATTTGCTAGGGTTTTCTCTTTGAAAAAAATTCATTTACTTTTGTGGGTAATGATATGGGTGAAGGGTAAGAATGTCACACTTAAAAACCTCCAAGCAGAGAGTTTCACGGGTACCTCGCGAGATGGCCTGTCTCGTGAAGTACCCACGAAATACAGCCTGGAACTTGACTCTTCAGCTTCCAGCATGTGCTTCTCACGTGCCTTTTCTGCAGGAACCTTTCTCGTGAACTTCTTGTTAGCTAGTTGTGAAACTATACTGATCTTCATTTCATGCTCGATTCTTCACCGACATAATACTAAACCTAATACAATAAAATCCCACAAAATACAAGGAAATAATTTAATGCACTTACAACACGTTTTGTCATGGAATAAGGCCAACATAAAACATAGTTGTAAATCACAATTTTACAATCTCCCCCTTTGGCTATTCCGTGACAAAACAACCTATAACAAACTCTAGACTTAAACATGAGTTTGGGAACAATGACAAAACTCACTCACACCTAAATCTAAAACCTGTGATGAACTTGGAACAAAGTACATGTATCCTAAAACACCTGCATAAAACACATTAGATTCTCAAGGTAAAGCAAGTAATAAAATGACAAGTAAAATGTAACAAGTAAAATGTGATCAAGTAAACATGATGTGAAATATATGAGCAACTTGATCAAACACAAAACAGTAATTTGAAATGAAGACAATGATCACATAGTAAAGCAAATGATCATCCGAACATGCAACCGATAAAGCACAATAGCATAAGGATGTATGCATGTCCAATACACCACATGATGCATTAAAGAAACTAAGGCAAGAAGCAATAGATAACTATAAGCATCAATAAAACGGATATAAAAACCAAGATACAAATAGTACTAAAGAAAACTATGTTTTAAACTAGAGTACTTGAAAGCTTTAAATATAGCATTGTAAATATCCAAAAGCTATAAAAGCATAAAATAAAAGATAAAACCACCAAAATGAACCAATAGTGTTACTACTCCCCCTCAGGCTGTACTCCCCCTCAAGCCTAAACTACTCCCTACTTTTGACTAAAATGGACAAAGGTCCTAAAATGTGTCGGACTCCGAATCAGATTTTCTACATCATGTCTTCAACTTGAGAAGAGAGAGCAGTGGTTTGGCCTTGAAGGTGTTGAAGAAGGATTAAGAGTCCAAAAGAGTTTTGAACCTCTTGTTGTTAAAGTCTCCCATTAATTGACGAGTCCTCTTTGAAACAGGAAATGATTTGGGATCAATCACAGGTTCCTTGCCATGTGAAGATCGACGAGACATCTGCAAAATAACACACAAGCAAACAAGACAAACACAAACATGGTAACAAACTTGATTAGATATAAGTTAGTCCATAAAAACGAACAAATAGTCCTAAAATGGAAATAGACAAGCAAACATAGTCACAATATCATGTTTTAAGTGCTAAAGGTCTAACAATATGCACATAGCATGAGTGAAATGCAAAACATGTCAAGTGATAAGTGTGTGCATCAAGTTTGCTTGTGGTATGCATGTGTGATGCATGAGTAATGCATGACAAAGCACTCATGGGGCAAAGTGCGTAAAACACAACCAATGATCAAAACATGTTAAGCATGCATAAACATGGTAATCCCTAAAAAATTGTACTCAATGGAGTCCAAAACAATGAAAAAAATAACATATAGGCATTTTATCGAACACTTAGAGTGCACACATGACACTTGTATATGAAACAATGCATGAACAAATGAAGATCTTGCCTAAATATATGTTAAAATGCCACTTAGGGCCAACAAAAACACAAACAAACACAATGGGACATAGCCAAATAAAATATAAAAAAATCAAAAGATTTTGACAAGAAAATGAAATTTTCCCAACCCCTTTCAAAATATCCCAACCCTAGAAATCCTAGAATCTAAGGCTTAATCTAAGGATTCGATAGTGAAAAAGTGTTAAAACATTCTTTAGATGAGTCTTAGAGTTGAAGTCCCTTGAGTTTTGGTTAAGATTTTGGAAAAAAAAAAAAAAGGAGTTTTGGGTTAAGAGAGGCACAGAGGAGACTTTTTTTTTTTTTGGAAAAATTGTCACTATTTGGCCTTTAAAACTAAAAAGTCCACTCATTTTGCGAGTAAGGTACTCGCGAACTACTCAAGAAATGCCTCAAATGCATAAGGCCAGTTTCGCGGGAAGCTATATCTCGTGAAAGAGTCACAAGAGAGCTGTGAAACTCTATGTAAAAGTTTGGAAGAATTAGAAATTAGCTTCCTCATTTTTGCAGATAGGCTGGGAGATGACTTACTCAACAAAATGCCTCTGATGGAGTTTTTCAACAAAATAGATTTTGCTTTTTGGAAACACTCCTTAAAACACAAAACTTCTATAGAAAAACACTTTCAAAAATATATAAAATACTCAAAAATCTTTTTTGGGTTTGATTATCAAGCAATTGAGTATACACATATCACATTTGAACACGTACAATCACACAAATAGGCATTCATTGAACATTAGACTTGTGTGTTGTGTGTGTGAATCAAGTATGAACTAGTCCATAGTCTAGTATGAAGCTTCAATGAACAATTCAATCAAGTCATACACAACTAGCATGAAGTCAAGTGACCTACCTCACTAGTAGAAATGAACATATATAACCCCCCACCAAAGTGTTTACATTTGATTGAAAGCTTTTCATTTGGCTTCAATTTTTCATACTTTTTTCTATACAACTCAATTTTTGAGAAGCGATGCCATGAAATTTTTTATATTTCTTTGAAAAATAAGCCTTTGACTTTGGTATCATTTATTTGAAAACATATTTGCTCCACATTTTCCTAGTCAAACTAGTTTTAGAAGTAAGGTTTTTTCAGCTCTTTCTCTTTTAGGGATTGACATTTGTAGAGCTTTTAAGAGAAAAATAAATGTGAGGAGATATATAGGCATAAGTCTACGCATGTATCAAGATCAAACAAGACTATTGACTAATCATTCATGATAAGCTTGCAGATCTATTTACAACAATCAAATGTAGATTTTTAGATTTTGCTCACACTTAAAAATGTGCATACATAACAAGCTAAGCCCATAAATGCACTACGCCATTAGTACAGAGGTACTAGGCCAAACTCAACATGTGATATACACAACACAAGCGATCAAACTTTTTGAGATTTTTACTTTTTATGGGTTTTTGAATTTTTCAACACACCAAAAAACAAAGCAATAAAGTAAAATCAACAAACAAAAAGGTAAACAAGACAAAAACCTATAAAAGAAACATGCTAGGATGGAAGCAATGACACAAGAAGATTGCATATGTCATGATACATGAAACTATGACCCTAATACATTAGAAGTATTACTGCATGGACATAGACAGTGATCATGCATAAGTACCCTCCTTCACCTACACTGTACAAGTGTTTTGAGTGAGGTCCTTAGAAGGAGGGGTACCACTGACTTACCTCTCAACCTCAGGGTGAAGCTAGCTAGGCATATGAAATGTTCTTCAACATCTCCATAACATCTCCAATGAGTTGTCCCTCATTTTCTGCTTTCGCTTGATTTCCCTTTGGCATTCTTCTTGAGTTATCTTTGTTAGGACATATGTGTTTCACATGTTAGGAACATATGTCACTATTTTATGTAATTTGCTAATCATTTGACAAAATACACTTTACTTGTAATTGGGTAGATCTAGGATGTGTTTAATACTTCAAGGAACCTTGTTTCAAGACCAAGTGTTAAAGCCATGCAAGTCTGTCCAAGATTCAAGTGTGAAAAGTGTTGTTCATTAAAGCTCGACAGCTAGCATCTATCGAGCCTTGAAGAGCTGTTCTAGCCCGTGGCTCGACAGCAGCTCGACAAATAGGGTATCTGTCAAGATTTATGAAACTCAGATTTTCGAGTCTATTTTTCCAATCCGTGATTGTATATTTAGGCTTTCTTTTCTCACAACCATAGACATATAAAAGGATTATTTTAAGGGCCGTAAAATGTGACAAAAGTTGCACAAGTATTGAGCAAAGTTTGTTCAAGGAAATTGTGACAGGAGACCTAGTTTTTCCCTAGTTCATCTTTCTTGTGAAGAAGCTACTATGTTTGTACACTGTAGGGTTTTGTGACCAAGGAGCTTCTCGATCTTCAATGCGTAATGAATTGAATAACTTTGCAGCCAACAATCCTTCTCTAGTTAGTGATTGAAGTCGTGTACTAGGATCCGCGCAATTGGTTAGTTACGTACTGGGAGCCGTGCATTGAAAAGGAGAGATTGTCCCTACAGAACAAGTTCAATTAGGTATTGGGATAAGGGTTCAACTATAGGTTGGTATAAGGTACTAGGATTCCTTTACTTGTAACCGTTTGTTTTGATAATAGTGGATTCTCGGAAGTGGTGACCTTAAAATCACTTAGTGGGTTTTTGCCGTGTTGGTTTTCCCCATTCATAAACAAATCACCGTGTCAATTTATTTACCGCTACGCTTTAGTTTATTGGTGATTTTTTTGTGCTACCACGCGTTTGCATGTTAATTTGATTAATTAATAAACTTGGCTAATTGATCAATTAATTATCATAAGGGGTCAATACATTTTTGGCCTATCAAGTGGTATCAGAGCAAGCACACTCTGATTAGGGTTTAATCCTTGTCGTGAGATCCATTGACCCCTTTTTGTCATGGATAGAGGATAGTCACTTATTGTTCTTCCTTTATTTGATAGAACTAACTATGCATGCTGGAAAGTACGCATGAGAGTTTTCTTCCAATCCATAGATGAGAAGATGTGGCAAGCTGTCGAGATAGGCTGGACCAAGCTGAATGAAGCACTAGCCCATTGGGATGATGCAAAGATCAAGGCGGCAATCTTCAACAGCAAGGCATTGAATGCATTATTTAGTGCAGTCACTAATGAGGAGTTCAAAAAGATATCCTCCACTGAAACTATTAAGGAAGCATGGACCATTCTCCAAACAACCTATGAGGGAACCAAGGCTGTTAGGGATTCAAAGCTTTGGAGGCTTACTACAAGCTTGGAGATCTGCAGACCTATGAGTTTGGTTTAACAAGGCTCGGGAAGTCAAGCAAGAGCAAGACCATGGCACTAAAGGCCAAGAGTAATGACACTGATGAGTCTTTCGATGATGAAGATTCTAAAATGAAGTCTTACATCACGCGGCAATTCAAGAATTTCATGAAGAATGCCAATGCAAAGGGCTTTGACAAGGACTGTAGGCAATCTAGTTCTTCTCAGTTCAAGAGCCAGGATAAAGGGAAGAAGGATGTAAAAGATGGTGGTCAGTACACTGTTCCCTCAGGACCCAAGTGCTTTGGGTGTCAAGGTTTTGGATACAGGAAATAGGAGTGCCCCACTTATCTCAAGTCTATTAGGAAAAGCAAGGCACTTGTTGCTACATTAAGCGACATCGAACCTGAGAATGATTCCAAAAATAAGGATGACAAAATCCTGAATGCCTTCACCGCCATTGTCAATCCTACAGAAGGGATTGTAGAAGATGTGGAAGAAGAAGAAAACTTGGTGGAGTCAAAATTTGAAAAGATGGATGAGCAAGATGACATTCATACAACTTATGCAAAGTTGTACAAGGCCTCAGAAAAGCATGAGAAATTGTATAAGCTGACCACCAAGAAGCTCAGTGATTTGGAGCTTGAGCATGAAAAGCTTTCCACAAAATTTGATGAAGCCAATCAAACTATTGGAGCACTAAGGTTTGAGAACAACTTCTTGGCTGAGAAGACCAAGAAGCTTGAGGCAAAACTGTTCCTAGTCAAAGCTCAGCTGGAAAGGACTTTAAGCGCTAAGCTCGATGAGATGTTCAATCTTTAGAAATCTGCTTCTGATCAAAGTGGTTTAGTGTATGATTTCTCTACTTCTAATATTGCTTCTACTAGTACTACTATTTTTGTTCCTCCTAGTAATAATGTTGAAATTGAGAACACTAATATCAAAACTGATTTAGCTAGTGAGAACATAGACAATGGTAAATTCATCTTAGGAGCACCCCCTAAGCTAGATAAGAAAGAAGCTAAAAATCCTAGGGCTAAGAAGGCTAACTCTCAAAAGTCTAAACAAAAGAAGTAGCATCTTTATCATCACTGTGGAGCAGCCGGTCATACTCGACCTAATTGCTATAAGTGGTTAGCCACTCAACAGAGAAACGACATGATCGCATCTGGAAACCAGAATTAATTTCCATCCTCTTTTGCACCTTTTGGAGATCTTTTCAAAACCCTCATGTTCCTTTCGAACTTGAACAGGTTCAATTCTTCTCCCCCCCCCCCCCCCCCCCCCCCACTGCCGGTTCAAGACTTTCCTCAAAGGAAAGGTTCTTCCAAGGTGTGTAAGGAAAAGTGCTCCTAGTGATTTAATCACTTCTTCTCTCCCCATTTTTTTTTATTGCATTACTTGTGTGTTTTTGCCTTCTTTTTTTTGAGTCAATCTAGTTTTATGCATTGCTTTGCTTTGTTTATCATGTTTTTGTTGGTTATTTTCAGTTTGTTTTTTTTTTTTCATAAAAAAAATTGAAAAATTGAAAAATACAAAAATAGTGTGTTTGTATACATTGGTGCTTGTGCACCTTTGATGGCCAGTGAAACAAAGCTTTCTGAACTTTGTATCTATTGTAGCTTAGATGAGCATCTCTATGCACAACTAAGCAAGTGAGCGTTATGGCTCTTTGTTTGTGATGAGTAAGGTTAAGTAATCTTTTGTACTTAACACGCATATCACTCTTTTTGACGGGAAAGAATAGAAAAACCTAAGAGAAAGGCATAAATAACCATCTCACCACTGTTGCCCGCCAAACATGAAATGACATTTGTATGTTTCAGCATAGCAAAAGTGCAATATCAATGACATCGGTATGCTTCGGCATAGTAAAAGTGCAATGTCAAAAAGCTTAACATAATTGGGTATTTCTTTCCTCTCTTTTTTATGCCCATGCATGGTTTGCTTAAAAGAAAAATATGCAAAGAAAAATAAAAAGAAAAAAGATTAAAAGGCTTCAAATATGATTGCAAGCGTGTATTCTAGGAGATGTGGGAGTTATAGGATGTACCTCGAAGGTGATAGTCCCCATCAAGCAATTATGATCGTGTGTGAGTTAAATTGATTTACTTATATCTCAAATCGTTATAACATAGAGACACTTATGCAATCTTGCGATGTTCTCACACACAACACACAATATTCTTTCCTACTTTTGATTTGGCCATCACAAGGTTTACATGTGTTAATGTATGCTCACTAAACCGTCTTAACTTTTTTTTGAAATATAAAATTGGTTAGACTTGTTTAGTGTGTGTGTATGTTTTGGGATCTACGTGCTTAATGTTTTTGTTGAGAGATGATTTTGAGAGCTTAAAATGTTGACTGGATCGTTGGCTGAGTTGCTTGTTTGATTGCATTCATGTCTATCTTTTTCCCTTCTTTGAAAAATTGGTTTTAAGCAATCTCGACAGCTCCTTGACACCTCTCGACACTTGGCTTATCTATCGAGCTCTTCAGTTGCTTTTCATCACAATCTTAACACCTCTCAACAGCTATGTGGATCGATCAAGAATTCTTCTGTACCCTCGATAGCTCCTCGATAGATCCTTAATCCATCGATCTTCTTTGTGAAGAATTCTTTTGTTTGATCCTCGATAAATCCTTGATACCTGGCTCGACACTTGAAGATGCGTTTTAAAGCTCGATAGATCCTCGATATGTCTCGATCGATCGAGCTTTATGAGGTTTCTGTATATATGCTTGTCGCGATTTTTGATCTCATTTCTTCGATCTCTCTCGAAAGTTTCTCATCTCTCTCACTCCCAAACACTCTTAACTCAACCACTTCATCTTCCCTACTCCTTCCTTGATCCTTTGCTTGCATTTTCATAGGTATGATCTCTTTTCTTGTCTTTCTTCATATATGTTCATGCATTCTAACCTAGATTTTGGGATTTTTTAAAAAAAATTTGGGGTTTTTCGAAATTGATGAAGTTTTGGTGGAACTTTTGGGTTGGGTTATGATTATGTGATCTTAACACTTCATGCATTGCATCTCATGTGCATTATAACTATATTTTCATGCATTTAGATGTGTGTTATATGTGTTATCTGGTTGTGTGCTGGTAGGATTAGATTGGGCTGAGCCCATGATGCAATTACCTTTGCATGTCACATGTTCATGCATTCCCATGCATACGTCCTTTCTTTTCAATATATTTTGATATATTTGAAATGCTTGGGGTTTTTTTAGATTGTCTATGGTGTGGTGTTTGAGTTAACCAATTAAAACTGAGCACATCATTGGACTAATAATTAACTTTGTTTAAAATTAGGATAATTTTAGCTATTTTTAATCCGATTCTTAAAGAAAAAAAAGTTAATTTTAATCCAATCCAACTTCGTCAAATTGAAAAGTTTTGAAAACCAACCCAACCCGACTAAAAAAAAAAGAAAGAAAGAAAGAGAAATGCTATGTCTAGAACATTCTCACAAACAAATTCAAATTATAACCAATAATTTTTTGTAAAAATATTGTGGACGTAGCATTTCTAAAAAATTTGTCATAAATTGAATGTCAATTATGACAAAGTTGATTAAACCATGCTATTTATGACAATACCCCACTCGTAGGTAATAATAACTAATTCCCACTTAATTAGTTGAAGCTATTTAGGATACAATTTATTTTCTTGCAACGATACCAAACCGACAGCTCACACACATGCAATGAAACTTTGATTTAGAAAAATGCTACATCAGTGATGATGTTATTTTTTGGTAAATATGAAATTCCTCCGTCATCACTGATGATGTTATCAAAACTACATCATATTTTTATAATGCAACTTCTTCACCTCATAGTTCTCAATATCATATGATATATATCTTATTGTATCCTATAGTATACAAAAAGTTTCATATTATAATAGCATATCATAAAATGATAGGCCAAGAATGTATTGACCCATTTGGTAAATTAACCAATTAATTAGCAAAGTGAATTAATTAGGTTCAATTACAGGCAATGTGTATGTAGCACAAAAAAATCACCAAACAACTAAATGCAGTGGAAAATAAATTTGACACTAGTGATTTTTTTACAAATAGGAAAAACTACCGAGACAAAACCCCACCAAGTAAATTTAAAGTCACCACTCCTGAGAATCCACTATTATCAAAACAAGCAGTTACAAGTAAAAGGAATCCCAGTACCTATTACCAACCTACAGTTGAACCCTTACCTCAATACACAATTGGATTTGTAATGTAGTGACAATATCTCCTTTTAATGCACGGTTCCAAGTACGTGATTAACCAATCAATGCATAGATCCCAACACGTGACTCACACACCAACTTGAGAAAGATGTTAGCTACAAAGTTCTTTAGTTCATTCAAACGATGAAGATCAAGAAGCTCTTTGGTTACAAAACCTATGGCACACAAACGAAGCAGCTTCTTCAAGAGAAAGATGAATTAGGGTAAATTGTCTACGATCACAATTTGAGTAAATAATCACTTTGCATTAAGTTGCATCACCTTTGACGGCCCTTAAAATAATCCTTATATATGTCTAGGTTTGTGTGAAAAGAAGCCCTACACAAAATACTTGGATATACGTGAAAAACAGATTTGAAAATCTGAATTTCATAATTCTTGATCGATACAGCTCCTGTCGAGAGCTGTCGATAATTATACATTAAATCTTGATAGATATATCTGTCAAGATATCTATCAAGCTTTAATCAACAGTACTTCTTTACTTGTTTCTTGGACAGACTTGCATGGCTTCAATACTAGACTTGAACTCTTGTTCCTTGAAGTATTAACACATCCTAGATATACTCAAATACAAGTAAAGTGTGTTTTGTTAAATGATTAACCAATTCTATATGACATATGTCCTAACAAGTTCCACATATGTTCTAACAATCTCCCCCTTTGGCAATCCGTGACAAAACCACAACAAACAAATGAAGTATGAGAGAAGTCATAAAACACTAAACTCATTGTTAGGACATATGTAAATCATGTTAGGAACATATGTCAATATAGAATTGGCTAATCCTTTGACAAAACACACTTTACTTGTAATTGGGTAGTTCTAGGATGTGTTTAATACTTCAAGGAACAAGGTTTCAAGTTCAAGTGTTAAAACCATGCAAATCTGTCCAAGAATCAAGTAAAAAAGTGCTGAATTTTAAAGCTCGTCAGCTAGCTCAACAAATAGAATCTATCAAGGTTTAAAAGGCAACTTTAGCCCGATGCTTGACAACTGTTCGATAGATAAGTTATCTATCGAGATTTATGAAAATCAGATTTTCAGTTCTGATTTCATTCCAATCCGTGTGTACATGTTTAGGCTTTCTTTTCTCATAACTCTAAACATATATAAGGATTATATTAAGGGTCGTTAAAGGTAGCACAGTTGTGCGAGTGCGAAGCAAAGTCTTGTTCATGCAAATTGTGACCGGAGACAAAATTTGCTCTAGTTCATCTTTCTCTTGAAGAAGCTGCTGTGTTTGTATGCCGTTGGGTTTTGTAACTAAAGAGATTCTTGATCTTCACTGTATTGATGAACTAAAGAAATTTGTAGCCAACACCTTTCTTAAGTTGGTGATTAAGTCACATACTAAGATCCACACATCTATCGGTTAGTCACGTATTGGGAGCCATGTATTGAAAATTAAAGATTGTCACTACAGAACAAGTCCAATTGGGTATTGGGGTAAGAGTTCAACTGCAAGTTTGTATAAGGTGCTGGGATTCCTTTACTTGTAACTACTTGTTTTAATAATAGTGGATTCTTGGGAGTAGTGACCTTTAATTCACCCGGTAGGGTTTTGCCTCGGTGGTTTTCCCCATTCATAAATAAATCACCTGTGTCAAATTTAATTTCTACTGCATTTAGTTATTTGGTAATTTGTTTGTACTACCATGCATTTTGCATGTTAATTGGATTAATTAATTAACTTGGCTAATTAATCAATTAATTTATCACAATGGGTCAATACATTCTTGGCCTATCAAGTGGTATCAGAGCAGGCACACTTTGATTAGGATTAATCTTTGTTGTGTGATCCATTGACCTCTGTTTGTCATGGATAGAGGACAGTCATTCATTATACCTCCTTTATTTGATGGCATTAACTATGCATACTGAAAAGTGCGCATGAGAGCTTTCTTGTAGTCTTTGGATGAGAAAGTGTGGCAAGCTGTGGAGATAGACTAGACCAAGCTGAAGGAAGCGCTGGCCAATTGGGATGATGCAAAGATTAAGGAGGCAAATTTCAACAACAAGGTATTGAATACTTTATTCAGTGCGGTCACAAATGAGGAGTTTAAGAAGATATCCTCCACTAAAACTGCAAAGAAAGTATAGACCATTCTCCAAACACCCTATGAAGGAACCAAGGTAGTAAAGGACTCGAAGCTTCAGAGGCTCACTAAAAGCTTCGAAGAGATCAAGATGCAGGAGGATGAGTCGTTTGATGAGTTCTATGCCAAGCTCAAGGACATAGTGAACTCAGCCTTTAATCTTGGAGAAACCATTCCCAAACCCAAGATTGTGAGAAAGGTGCTCAGATCTCTACCAGAGAGATTTCATGCCAAGATCACCGCTATTGAGGAATCAAAGGACACCGAAAAAATTATTTTGATAGAGCTAGTTGGCAATCTGCAGACCTATGAGTTGGGTTTGATAAGGATTGGGAAATCAAGTAAGGGTAAGGGCATGGCACTGAAGGTCAAGAGCAGTGACACGGATGAGTCTTCAAACGATGAAGATTCTAAAATGAAGTCCTACATCATCAGGCTATTCCAGAAGTTCATGAAGAATGCCAATGGGAAGGGCTTCGACAAGGACCATAGGCAATCTAGTTCTTCTCAGTTTAAGAGTCAAGACAAAGGGAAGAAGAATGCTAGGGATGGCGGTCAGTACACTATTCCCTTAGGACCTAAGTGTTTTGGGTGTCAAGGCTTTGGACACATGAAATAGGAGTTCCCTACATATCTCTAGAGTTTTAATATTGGAAGACTGTCTATATGTACCTAATGTTCGTAGGAATTTAATTTCTGCAACTTATTTAGATAAACATGGATATTGTGTTATCTTGAAAGACAATATTGTAATAAGAAGGATAAAATGTTTATCTGTTATAGCAATATTGTGGATGGTCTTTTTATTTTAACTCCTGATAAGCATAAATTATACAATTCTGAATTAGATAGTAGCTCTCATGTAAAATCATTAAAGAGAAAGTTTCCTTCTACTAGTGATGCATATCTTTGGCACTTGCATTTGGGTCATATTAATTCAAATAGGATTCAAAGACTAATCAAAGATGGACTTTTACAGCCCATGGACTTTGATGGATTTCCAATTTGCGAATCTTGTTTGGAAGGAAAAATGATCAAACGACCTTTTAATGTAAAAGGTAGAAGAGCCCAAGAGTTGCTTGAATTAGTTCATACAGATGTATGTAGTCCTATGTCAACCCAAGCAAAAGGAGGTTATGAATACTTCATCACTTTTATGGATGATTACTCAAGATATGGTTATGTGTACCTAATAAGAAAGAAATCTGAAGCCTTTGAAAAGTTCAAAGAGTTTAGGGTTGAAGTTGAGAATCAATTAGGTAAACGCATAAAGGCCATTCGATCTGATCGAGGTGGCGAATGCCTTCTTGGGGATTTCAAGGATTACATAATTCAGAATGGGATTGTATCCTAGTTGACTGCACTTGGAACTCCTCAACAAAATGGTGTAGCAGAGAGAAGGAATAGGACTCTTTTGGAAATGGTTAGGTCCATGATGAGTTACTTAACTTTGCCAATTTCTTTTTGGAGGTATGCCTTAGATACAACAATATATCTTTTGAATTTAGTTCCATCAAAATCTGTTCCCAAAACACCCATGGAATTGTAGAGTGGGAGTAAGCCTAGTATGAGATATCTCCACATTTGGAGTTGTCTAGCACATGTGCTAAAGGGGAAGCCTGATAAGTTGGAACCAAAATCAGAAGTATGTTTGCTTGTGGGTTATCCAAAAGATACTAGGGGTTATTTATTCTATAATCAAAATGATAACAAAGTTTTTGTTAGTACAAATGCTAAATTTTTAGAAAATGACTATATGAATAATTTTACTCCTAGAAGTAGAGTTTTTTTGGCTGAAATAAATGAACCTGTAATAGAACAATCGATGCATGAAACTAGGGATAATGTGGGTCTACTAGATACACCATAAGACATTACTCATGAGATGACTAGTATACAGGTGCTTCGTCGTAGTGGGAGAATTGTTCGGCCTCCTATAAGATTTATAGTTTTGGGAGAAACTTATGAAGCTATCCTAGAAGAGACTGAATCGGATCCCAACACTTATGAAGAGGCAATGAATGATATAGATACACATCATTGGGTTTAAGCTATGAAATCTGAATTGGATTCTATGTATTCCAATCATGTATGAGATCTTGTAAAGGCGCCTAACAATATTAAACCTATTGGTTGCAAATGGGTTTACAAGAGAAAGAGAGGGATAGATGGAAAGGTTGAAACCTTTAAAGCAAGACTAATGGCAAAAGGGTATACAAAAAAAGAAGGTATTGATTATGATGAAACTTTTTCGCCAGTAGCCATACTTAAATCTATCAGAATTCTCTTATCCATTGCTGCTCATTATGATTATGAGATTTGGCAAATAGATGTCAAGACTGCATTTCTTAATGGCAATCTTGAAGAAGAGATCTACATGATGCAACCAGAAGGTTTCATAGCAAAGAACCAAGAGCATATGGTATGCAAGTTGAAAGGTCCATTTATAGACTTAAGCAAGCATCTAGGTCATGAAACATCAGATTTGATCAAGCAATCAAATCATTTGGTTTTGAACAAAATCTTGATGAACCATATGTGTACAAAAGACATCGAGACAAAGTAGTAATGTTCCTAGTAATTTATGTTGATGATATTCTACTCATTGAAAATGATGTAGGGGTAATGTCATTGGTAAAGGTTTGGTTGTTAAGCCAATTTGAAATGAACGACTTGGATGGAGCTAACTTTATTCTAGGGATCAAGCTTTAGCGAGATCACAAGAATAAGATGTTAGGTCTATCACAAACTAGGTATATAGATAAGGTTCTAGAACGGTTAGCATGCAAAACTCCAAGAAAGGATTACTTCCTTTTAGACAAGGAGTTCCTCTGTCTGATAACCAAAGGCCTAAGACTCTTGAGGAAGAAAATATAATGAGAAAAGTTCCTCATGCTTCTGCAGTGGGAAGTCTCATGTATGTCATGCTATGTACTAGACCAGATATCTATTATTCAGTTGGCATGGTCAGCCGATTTCAATCAAATCCAGGACTTATACATTGGTAAGTTATAAAGCATATTCTCAAGTATCTATGGAGAACGAGAGATTATATGCTTGTTTACCATAGTGAGGATTTGATTCCCATTGGTTATACAGATTCATATTTTCAATCAAATCTTGATTTCAAAAAGTCCACTTCAGGTTGTGTGTTCACCTTGGGAGGTGGAGCCATAAGTTGGAGGAGTGTTAGGCAATCGTGTATTACGGACTCCACCATGGAAGCTGAATATATTGCTACTTGTGAGGCAGAAAAGGGAGCAGTTTGGCTCAAGAAATTCCTTTCTAATCTTGGTGTTGTGAGAATGGAGTAAGTTTCCATCACATTTTTTTGCGACAATAATGGAGAGGTTGCACAATCCAATGATCTAAGGGATCATAAGAAATGAAAGCACATTGAGAGAAAGTACCACATTATTCGAGACATTGTTGCTCAAGGAGATGTAGTAATAGCAAGGCTTCAAGTTCAAGTAATCTAGCAAGGCTTTAAGTTCAAGTAATCTAGCAAGGCTTCAAGTTCAAGTATTAAAGCCATGCAATTCTGTCCAAGAATTAAGTGAGAAAGTATTGTTCATTAAAGCTCGACAGCTAGTATCTATTGAGGTTTAAGAGAGTTGTTCAACTTATGGCTCGACAACTAGGGTATCTGTCGCGGTTTATGAAATTCAGATTTTTTGTTCTGTTTTTCATCCAATCCGTGAATGTATGTTTGGGCTTTCTTTTCTCACAACCCTAGACATATAAAATGATTATTTTAAGGGCCGTTAAAGGTGACACAAGTTGCACAAGTGTGGAGCAAAGTTTTATTCATGCAAATTGTGACCGAAGACAGAATTTGCCCTAGTTCATCTCTCTCTTGAAGAAGCTGCTATGTTTGTACACTGTAGGGTTTTGTGATGAATGAGCTTCTTGATCTTCATCGTGTGATGAACTGAAGAACTTTGTAGCCCACATCCTTCTCAAGCTGGTGATTAAGTCGCGTATTGAGATCCGCGCAATTAGTTTGTCACGTAATGGGAGCCATGCATTGAAAATGAGAGATTGTCAGTACAGAACAAGTCTGATTGAGTATTGTGGTAAGGATTCAACTATAGGTTGGTATAAGGTACTAAGATTCCTTTACTTATAACTACTTGTTGTGATAATAGTAAATTCTAGGGAGTAGTGACCTTAAAATCACCCGGTAGGGTTTTTACCGTGTTGGTTTTTCCCATTCGAAAACAAATCACCGTGTCAACTTTATTTTCCGTTGCATTTAGTTTTGAAAACTCGGATTTGTGTTAAAAACACAAGAGCTGTTTAGACCCCAAATTAAAATATTACGGCTCGGTTGGTTCTACTCGAACTTATCTAAGTGTGGAACAAGAGTAAAAGAAGCGCAATACAACACTTTTTGCATGGAATAAAGCTAACATAAAACATAGTTGTAAATCACAACTTTACAAGTTTAATTGGTGATTTGTTTGTGCTACCACGTATTTTGCATGTTAATTTGTTTAATTAATAAACTTGGCTAATTAATCAATTAATTCATCACAAAAGATCAATACATTCTTGGCCTATCAAGAGAGAGAGAAAGAGAGGGAGGGAGGGAGAAACAACCTTTCTGTGATAGAAAATTATGCAAAGAATGAAAGTGAGAATAACAAATTTATAGAAGATGTTGTGAATATGAAGAGAAAAAATAAAGGAAAATGAATGGAAAGATTAATAGTGACATTAAGGATAAGGGTAGTAGGGAGATGAAAAGGTAAGGGAGGGAAAGATGAAGAGACACAATAAAGAAAGATTTAAAGCGATATTATGGTTGAGGGTAGTGGGGAGATGAAAAGGTAAAGACATGAGAATGGTTAAAGAAAGTGCAATTATTAAAAAAAGTAAATGTTAAAAAACAATTATAGGAAAACTGGTAAGAAAAAGGATAATGACATAGATGCTAATGTGACTCAACATGAGCACAGTAACATTCAACGCTATGCTTAAGGTTGGAGAAAGTGTAAATGTTAAAAAAAGTGAGTAAAATTCGATTTATTTAAATTTATATAAAATACAATATGTTTAATTAAAAAAAGAAAATATAAACAATCTAATTTTATGGAGGATGTGATTGAGTTTAAATATTGAATAAAATAAGGTGAAAAGATTAAAAAAGTAAATATATATATATATATATATATATATATATATATATATATATAACAATGAAAACCAAATTACCCAAATCATATTATGTAATAGAATAATATATATTATATTCTTATATATTATCTCCTTTAATTTTTTTATAACTCAATAGTATAATATTTAACAATCAAAGAGAACAAAAAAAAAAAAAACTTAAAACACAAAATTAAATCGTACCAACCCAACGTAGAGTTATAACAAATACAAAAATTTATCAACTATGAGATGAGTTCAAGTTACACTTGGTGTAACTCTTTAGAGTTATACATTTTTTAAACTGTTGGATTTAAGTAGATCTAACGGTTAAAAAAAAATCATCATTATTACAAATATTCTTATTAAGATCTCGTTAATTACCTTCATTTATTACATTTTAAACTTATCTCTAAACCCAAAAATGTTTGACATCTGATTTTCTCTCTCCCTACTTTTCTCTCTCTCTCTCTCCTCCACTATTGCCCCTCCACCATTGTTCCATTTCTACATGTCGCCAGCAGGAAAAAAAAAAAGAAAAAGAAAAAAAAAAGGCGAACAATGAGCAAGGTAGATAGAGTAGGTAAGTGTTTTGTGGCTGTACTTGCACGCTGCAGTTCATAATTTCCGTAAGTGTTAATTATTTCCACAATCCAAATAAAGCATTATTTGTCTTGTTCTCATTTTTTTATACGCCCAACATTAAAATTTCTTCGATTGAATGCAACTGTCCTATTGTCCGATGATTGTCATGGAAATCCAAGGGAATAGACAGAGAGGTGTGTTGTAGCTAGGCTGAAGTCATCTTTTAACATTGTGATTAAAAACATGATTTCAATAACGTAGGACTGTGTGTACGGCAAGTGTAAGAAATGATGTAGGACTCTCATTAGTCCTTGGCAATGGCTGTTCGACGATTGATGGTTGCACGCTACGTGGACATAGGCTGAGGTCATTGCTGAGGTGAAAGCCTTCGTGTTGGCACTTGGTAACTCTATTTCTATTTGTGACGTCTTTGAATTAGCAAGGTCGCAAGAGTAGAAAATGGCAACTGTTTTTTTTTTCTTCAGCTGGCAACCTGTAGAGGTGGAACAATGGTAGAGACAAAAGGAGAGAGAAACAGAGAGAGAGAGAGTCAGACGTCAAACGTTTTTTAATTTAGAGATAAGTTTAGAATGGTAATTAATGAGATTCTAATAAGAATATTTGTAATAATGATGATTTTTTTTAACTGTTAAATCTACTTAAATTCAAAGGTTTAAAAAATGTGTAATTCTAAAGAATTACACCAGGTTTAACTTGAAGGGAAAACGTTATTCAATTCTTAATGAAGGCTATCTAAAATTGTAAATTGATTTAGCTTTCACTTATTGCCTTATGGGTGTATTTCTATTTTAATTGTTGAGGTTCTGGTTTTTTTTATTTTTTTGATAGAAAGACTGAAACATTATATTAAGAAGAGAAAGAACTTATTACATCATGGATAAGAGTTTGCTGTAGAAAGTAAGGATTCTCTTCAATCCAAGCAGTGAAGTCAGCAATAATAGAAGTGTGTTTAGCTAGTATGTGGGCGGGTTTATTGTCCTGTCTCCTAACATGAGAAAAGTCAACCCCACGGAATTCCTTACATAGTTCCTTCATCCCTTGTACTACTGCAGCTACAGAGGAAGGTGGAGTGGATGTTTCGCATAAGGCCTGGTGAATAACAAGTGAGTCACCTTCAATAATATGGTCTAGAATGCCTATGTCCTCTGCAAACATTAGCCCTGCTTCATACGCCATAGCCTCAGCTTCGACAGCACCCAATGGAGCTTTTATCATGTTACTCAGTGCAGCCTCAAAAAAAAAAAAAAAAAAAAACTCACAACACCAAATGAAAATGAGCATCTGCACACATCTCTTTTTTCACGTGAAATTTTTTTTTTTTTTGGGTTAAATGAAAATGAGTATCTGCACTCATCTTTTCATTTCTAGACTTGAGGGGGCTTATGAGTTACCATTACCAAGACTTAGTTATAAAAGCTGCTTGTGTTGGTTTCACTTCTTATTAATGGCCGGAAGGAACACATAAGAGATGAACATTTGTCAAAAATGGGAACCTGGAAGAATTGAAAAAAAACAATTAAACAAGAAGTTGAAGTACAGATCTTGGCCTAATACTTATGAAGATCCAAGAATTCAATAAAGATAATATATGAGCTAGGTTTCTTTATTAAGGTTTTATAAGTGTGAGCTTGACACTAAAGAGAATAAAATTACAATGAATGATACCATGTTTCTTACTTACTATTAAAAAAAGAAAAAAAGAATGATACTATGAAATCATATGGCTGCTTGAGCTATTTCAAGAGAGGAAAAACAATACCCATAAAAGCAGACTAAGACTGGGACACTCTCATATATGTTACCAATTTTGTCCAATCTTTCACCATATCCTAACTCTTTCATCTTTGAAAACCACTCTCAAATCAAATGTCAATTCTTCAATTACAGACAATGGGGGACAAGGTAGCCGGATAGTCTTGATATTTGCAAAAGTGATCAACTTTCTCCCAATTATATATGATGTTACCGTAGGATTTATGTCGAATTGCAAAAAGAGCAATTATGGTGGTCTCACAATTATAAGGTTTATGTCGGCCACGTTTAATCACTCTTTTATCTTTGAAAGCCACTCTCAAATCAAATGTCAATTCTTCAATGGATTTTGCTAATGGCGCATAATAATTTTCTTTTTTGAAATTTTTTTTTTCAAAAATTAAAAAAGTATTAACAGTTCTTTCAAATCTCGAAAAAATATTTTTAAAAGTAGAAAGCTTAACGTGTGCCCATGAACACACATTAACAAGACAGTCTTGATATTTGAAAAAGCGATCAACTTTCTCCCAATTATATATGATGTTACGGTAGGATTTTTGTCGAATTGCAAAAAGAGCAATTGTTGTGGTCTCACAATTATATGGTTTATGTCAGCCACTTTCATTTAGTTAGTGGAATAGTTACAGAGTATACACTATCCATGAACATGAGGTAAGGAAGTAGTGATATTTGAAGACTACCATGGCTCGGAATACCATAGGAAACAGCTAATTTCACTAAAATAGGCCCACTTTGTTTTTTCAATAACTGAATCATCTCAGTACATTTTAATGCTTGGTCGCTCAGGTAAAAATTTTAGATTTGTTTTATTTATTTTATTTTTTTTCATTGAAAAACTCACGTGAAAAAAGAGATGAGTGCAGATACTCATTTTCATTTGGTGTTGTGAGTTTTTTTTTTTTTTTTTGCTAAATGAAAAAGAGTATCTGCACTCATCTTTTCATTTCTAAACTTGAGGGGGCTTATGAGTTACCATTACCAAGACTTAGTTATAAAAGCTGTTTGTGTTGGTTTCACTTCTCATTAATGGCCGGAAGGAATACATAAGAGATGAACATTTGTCAAAAATGGGAACAAGGAAGAATTGGAAAAAAAAAAATTTAAATAAGTTGAAGTACAGATCATGGCCTAATACATATGAAGATCCAAAATTTCAAAAAAGATAATATATGAGCTAGGTTTCTTTATTAAGGTTTTATAAGTGTGAGCTTGACACTATAGAGAATAAAATTACAATGAATGATACCATGTTTCTTAATTACTATTAAAAAAAGAAAAAAAAGAATGATACTATGAAATCATATGGCTGCTTGAGCTGTTTCAAGAGTGGAAAAACAAAATCCATAAAAGCAGACTAAGACTGGGACACTCTCATATATGTTACCAATTTTGTCCGATCTTTCACCATATCGTCACTCTTTCATCTTTGAAAACCACTCTCAAATCAATTGTCAATTCTTCAATTACAGAGATTGGGGGACAAGGCAACCAAATAGTCTTGAAATTTGAAAAAGCGATTAACTTTCTCCCAATTATATATGATGTTACTGTAGGATTTTTGTCGAATTGCAAAAAGAGCAATTGTGGTGGTCTCACAATTATATGGTTTATGTCGGCCACTTTTATTCACTATTTCATCTTTGAAAGCCAATCCCAAATCAAATGTCAATTCTTCATTGGATTTTGGTAACGGCACATAACAATTTTCATTTTTGAAAAAAAAAATTCTCAAAATTTAAAATAGTGTTGACAGTTTTTTCAAATCTCGAAAAAATATTTTTAAAAATAGAAAGCTTAATGTGTGTTTATGAACACACATTAACTGGACAGTCTTGTTATTTGAAAAAGTGATTAACTTTCTCCTAATTATATATGATGTTACAGTAGGATTTTTGTCGAATTGCAAAAAAAGTGATTGTGGTGGTCTCACAATTATATGGTTTATATCGGCCACTTTCATTTAGTTGGTGGTATAGTTACAGAGTATAAACTATCCATGAACATGAGGTAAGGAAGTAGCGATATTTGGAGTCTAGCATGGCTCAGAATCCCATAGGAAACAGCTAATTTCAATAAAATAGGCCCACTTGGTTTTTCAATAACCGAATCATCTGAGTACATTTTAATGCTTGGTCGCTCAAGTTAAAATTTTAGATTTGCTTTAGTTTATTTTTTTATTTTTCATTAAAAAAACACACGTGAAAAAATGGATGAGTGGCGATACTCATTTTGATTTGGTGTTGTGAGATTTTTTTTTTTTCCTTAAATGAAAATGAGTATCTGCACTCATCCTTTCATTTCTAGACTTAAGGGGGCTTATGAGTTACCATTACCAAGACTTAGTTATAAAAGCTGCTTGTGTTGGTTTCACTTCTCATCAATGGCCAAAAGGAATACATAAGAGATGAACATTTGTCACAAATGGGAACCTGGAAGAATTGAAAAAAAAAAATTAAAAAAGAAGTTGAACTACCAATCTTGGCCTAATACTTACGAAGATCCAAGAATTCAATAAAGATAATATATGAGCTAGGTTTCCTTTTTAAGGTTTTATAAGTGTGAGCTTGACACTAAAGAGAATAAAATTACAATGAATGATACCATGTTTCTTACTTACTATTAAAAAGAAAAAAAGAATGATACTATGAAGTTATATGGCTGCTTGAGCTGTTTCACGAGAGGAAAAACAAAACCCATAAAAGCAGACTGAGACTGGGACACTGTCATATATGTTACCAATTTTGTCCGATCTTTCACCATATCCTCACTCTTTCATCTTTGAAAACCACTCTAAAATCAAATGTCAATTCTTCATTGGATTTTGGTAATGGAACATAATAATTTTCATTTTCTTAAAAAAAAATTCTCAAAAATTGAAAAATATTGACAGTTTTTGCAAATCTCGAAAAAATATTTTTAAAAATAGAATGCTTCACGTGTGCCTATGAATACACATTAATCGGACGGTCTTGATATTAGAAAAAGCGATCAACTTTCTCCCAGTTATATATGATGTTACAGTAAGATGTTTGTCGAAATGAAAAAGAGCAATTGTGGTGGTCCCACAATTATATGGTTTATGTCGACCACTTTCATTTAGTTAGTGGTATAGTTACAGAGTATACACTATCCATGAACATGAGGTAAGGAAGTAGTGATATTTGGAGTCTAGCATGGCTCAGAATCTCATAGGAAACACTTGGTTTTTCAATAACCGAATCATCTGAGTACATTTTAATGCTTGGTCGCTCAAGTTAAAATTTTAGATTTGTTTTATTTTATTTTTCACTAAAAAACACACGTGAAAAAAGAGATGAGTGCAGATACTCATTTTCATTTGTAGTGGTGAGTATTTTTTTTTTTTATTAAAAAAAAAATGAAAATGAGTATCTGCACTCATCCTTTCATTTCTAGACTTAAGGGGGCTTATGAGTTACCATTACCAAGACTTAGTTATAAAAGCCGCTTGTGTTGGTTTCACTTCTCATTAATGGCCTGAAGGAATACATAAGAGATGAACATTTGTCACAAATGGGAACCTGGAAGAATTGAAAAAAAAAAATTAAAAAAGAAGTTGAACTACCAATCTTGGCCTAATACTGACGAAGATCCAAGAATTCAATAAAGATAATATATGAGCCAGGTTTCTTTATTAAGGTTTTATAAGTGTGAGCTTGACACTAAAGAGAATAAAATTACATTGAATGATACCATGTTTCTTACTTACTATTAAAAAAGGAAAAAAAGAATGATACTATGAAATCATATGGCTGCTTGAGCTGTTTCACGAGAGGGAAAACAAAACCCATAAAAGCAGACTGAGACTGGGACACTATCATATATGTTACCAATTTTGTCCGATCTTTCACCATATCCTCACTCTTTCATCTTTGAAAACCACTCTCAATTCAAATTTTAATTCTTCAATTACAGAGATTGTGGGACAGGGCAGCTGGATAGTCTTGAAATGTGAAAAAGCGATCAACTTTCTCCCAATTATATATGATGTTACGGTAAGGTTTTTGTCGAATTGCAAAAAGAGCAATTGTGGTGGTCTCACAATTATATGGTTTATGTCAGCCACTTTTATTCACTATTTTATCTTTGAAAGCCACTCTCAAATCAAATATCAATTCTTCAATGGATATTGTTAATGGCACATAATAATTTTCATTTTTGAAATAAAAAATTTCAAAAAATTAAAAAAAGTATTGACAATTTTTTCAAATCTCAAAAAAATATTTTTAAAAATAGAAAGCTTAACGTGTGCCTATGAACGCACATTAACCGTACTGTCTTGATATTTGAAAAAGCGATCAACTTTCTCCCAATTATATATGATGTTACAGTAGGATTTTTATCGAATTGCAAAAAGAGCGATTGTGGGGGTCTCACAATTATATAGTGTATGTCGGCCACTTTCATTTAGTTAGTGGTATAGTTACAAAGAATACACTATCCATGAACATGAGGTAAGGAAGTCGTGATATTTGGAGTCTGGCATGGCTCAGAATCCCATAGGAAACAACTAATTTCAATAAAATTGGTCCATTTGGTTTTTCAATAACCAAATCATCTGAGTACATTTTAATGTTTGGTCGCTCAAGTTAAAATTTTAGATTTTCTTTATTTTATTTATTTATTTTTCATTAAAAAAAACACGTGGAAAAAGGGATGAGTGGAGATACTCATTTTCATTTGGTGTTGTGCGTTTTTTTTTTTTTTTTTCGTTAAATGAAAATCCGTATCTGAACTCATCCTTTCATTTCTAGACTTAAGGGGGATTATGAGTTACCATTGCCAAGACTTAGTTATAAAAGCTGCTTGTGTTGGTTTCACTTCTCATTAATGGCTAGAAGGAATAAATAAGAGATGAAAATTTGTCACAAATGGGAACCTGGAAGAATTCAAAAAAAAAAAATTAAAAAAGAAGTTGAACTACCGAGCTTGGCCTAATACTTATGAAGATCCAAGAATTCAATAAAGATAATATATGAGCTAGGTTTCTTTATTAAGGTCTTATAAGTGTGAGCTTGACACTATAGAGAATAAAATTACAATGAATGATACCAAGTTGCTTAGTTACTATGAAAAAACAAAATAAGAATGATACTATGAAAACATATGGCTGCTTGAGCTGTTTCAAGAGAGGAAAAACAAAACCATAAAAGCAGACTGAGACTGGGACACTCTCATATATGTTATCAATTTTGTCCGATCTTTCACCATATCCTCACTCTTTCATCTTTGAAAACCACTCTCAATTCAAATGCCAATTCTTCAATTCAAGAGATTGGGGGACAAGGCAGCCGAATAGTCTTGATATTTGAAAAAGTAATCAGCTTTCTCCTAGTTATATTTGATGTTACTATAGGATTTTTGTTGAATTGCAAAAAGAGCAATTGTTGTGGTCTCACAATTATATGATTTATGTCGGCCACTTTTATTCACTCTTTTATCTTTGAAACCCACTCTCAAATCAAATGTCAATTCCTCATTGGATTTTGGTAATGGAACATAGTAATTTTCATTTTTGAAAAAAAAAATTTCTCAAAAATTAAAAGAGTATTGACAGTTTTTTCATATCTGAAAAAAATATTTGTAAAAATAGAAAGTTTAACGTGTTCCAATAAACGTACATCAACCGGACAGTTTTGATATTTGAAAAAGCGACCAACATTCTCCCAATTATATATGATATTACAGTAGGATTTTTGTCGAGATGAAAAAGAGGAATTGTGGTGGTCCCACAATAATATGGTTTATGTCGGCCACTTTCAATTAGTTAGTGGCATAGTTACAGAGTATACACTATCCATGAACATGAGGTAAGGAAGTAGTGATATTTGGAGTCTAGCATGGCTCAGAATCCCATAGGAAACAGCTAATTTCAATAAAATAGGCCCACTTGGTTTTTCAATAACCGAATCATCTCAGTACATTTTAATGCATTGTCGCCAAAGTTAAAATTTCAGATTTTTTTTTTTTTTCATTAAAAAACACACGTGAAAAAAGAGACGAGTGCAGATACACATTTTCATTTGGAGTTGTGAGTTTTTTTTTTTTTTTTGTTAAATGAAAATGAGTATCTGCACTCATCTTTTCATTTCTAGAGTTAAGGGTGCTTATGAGTTACCATTACCAAGACTTAGTTATAAAAGCCGCTTGTGTTGGTTTCACTTCTCATTAATGGCCTGAAGGAATACGTAAGAGATGAACATTTGTCACAAATGGGAACCGGGAAGAATTGAAAAAAAAAATTAAAAAAGAAGTTGAACTACCAATCTTGGCCTAATACTTACGAAGATCCAAGAATTCAATAAAGATAATATATGAGCTAGGTTTCTTTATTAAGGTTTTATAAGTGTGAGCTTGACACTAAAGAGAATAAAATTACAATGTTTCTAGCTTACTATTAAAAAAAGAAAAAAAGAATGCTACTATGAAATCATATGGCTGCTTGAGCTGTTTCAAGAGAGTAAAAACAAAACCCATAAAAGCAAACTGAGACTGGGACACTCTCATATATGTCACCAATTTTGTCCGATCTTTCACCATATCCTCACTCTTTCATCTTTGAACACCACTCTCAATTCAAATGTCAATTCTTCAATTACAGAGATTGTGGGACAGGGCAGCCGGATAGTCTTGAAATTTGAAAAAGCGAACAACTTTCTCCCAATTATATATGATGTTACCGTAAGATTTTTGTCGAATTGCAAAAAGAGCAATTGTGGTGGTCTCACAATTATATGGTTTATGTCAGCCACTTTTATTCACTATTTTATCTTTGGAAGCCACTCTCAAATCAAATATCAATTCTTCAATGGATATTATTAATGGCACAAAATAATTTTCATTTTTGAAAAAAAAAATATTTTTCAAAAATTAAAAAAGTATTGACAGTGTTTTCAAATCTCGAAAAAATATTTTAAAAAATAGAAAACTTAACGTGTGCCTATGAACGCACATTAACCGGACTGTCTTGATATTTGAGAAAGCGATCAACTTTCTCCCAATTATATATGATGTTACAGAAGGATTTTTGTCGAATTGCAAAAAGAGCAATTGTGGGGGTCTCACAATTATATCGTGTATGTCGGCCACTTTCATTTAGTTAGTGGTATAGTTACAGAGAATACACTATCCATGAACATGAGGTAAGAGCACTTGCAGCAGTGGAGTTAAATAGCTATATAGCTATTTTAGCTCCACCAAAACACCAAAAAGAAGCATGTAGCAGTGGAGCTAAATCTATTTTGTTTTAGCTCATTGCTACAGTGCACATCTATAGATAGATGTGCACTGTTCATAAGAGCTAAAAATTAATTAATTTTTTATTTTGCGTTCACATTACTTTTTTATTGTGGTATTTTTATTGCAGTGAGATGTATTATTTTATTGTGGTTGATATATTATTTTATTGAGATGTTTATATTATTTTATTATGTTGAAAGCTAAAATAGATCCACTGCTGCAACATGTATATAGGTAAAATAGATAAAGTAACTTTTGGTGGAGTTAAATTGCTAAATTTTTAACTCCAGTGCTGTGGATGCTCCAAGGAAGTAGTGATATTTGGAGACTACCATGGCTCGGAATCCCATAGGAAACAGCTAATTTCACTAAAATAGGCCCACTTTGTTTTTCAATAACTGAATCATCTTAGTACATTTTAATGCTTGGTCGCTCAGGTAAAAATTTTAGATTTGTTTTATTTGATTTCTTTATTTTTCATTGAAAAACTCACGTGAAAAAAGAGATGAGTGCAGATACTCATTTTCATTTGGTGTTGTGAGTTTTTTTTTTTTTTTTTTTTTTTTTTTTTTTTTTTTGTGTTAAATGAAAATGAGTATCTGCACTCATCTTTTCATTTCTGGACTTGAGGGGGCTTATGAGTTACCATTACCAAGACTTAGTTATAAATGCTGTTTGTGTTGGTTTCACTTCTCATTAATGGCCGCAAGGAATACATAAGAGATGAACATTTGTCAAAAATTGGAACATGGAAGAATTGAAAAAAAAAAATTTAAAAGAAGTTGAAGTACAGATCATGGCCTAATACTTATGAAGATCCAAAATTTCAAAAAAGATAGGTTTCTTTATTAAGGTTTTATAAGTGTGAGCTTGACACTATAGAGAATAAAATTGCAATGAATGATACCATGTTTCTTAATTACTATTAAAAAAAGAAAAAAAAAAAGAATGATACTATGAAATCATATGGCTGCTTGAGTTGTTTCAAGAGTGGAAAAACAAAACCCATAAAAGCAAACTGAGACTGGGACACTCTCATATATGTAACCAATTTTGTCCGATCTTTCACCATATCCTCACTCTTTCATCTTTGAAAACCACTCTCAAATCAAATGTCAATTCTTCAATTACAGAGATTGGGGGACAAGGCAGCCGGATAGTCTTGAAATTTGAAAAAGTGATTAACTTTCTCCCAATTATATATGATGTTACTTTAGGATTTTTGTCGAATTGCAAAAAGAGCAATTGTGGTGGTCTCACAATTATATGGTTTATGTCAGCCACTTTTATTCTCTATTTTATCTTTGAAAGCCACTCCCAAATCAAATGTCAATTCTTCATTAGATTTTGGTAATGGCACATAATAATTTTCATTTTTGAAAAAAAATTTCTCAAAAATTATATAAGCATTGACAGTTGTTTCAAATCTTGAAAAAATATTTTTAAAAATAGAAAGCTTAACGTGTGTCTATGAACGCACATTAGCCGGACAGTCTTGATATTTGAAAAAGCGATCAACTTTCTCCCAATTATATATGATGTTACAGTAGGATTTTTGTTGAATTGCAAAAAGAGCAATTGTGGTGGCCTCACAATTATTTGGTTTATGTCGGCCACTTTCATTTAGTTGGTGGTATAGTTACAGAGTATACACTATCCATGAACATGAGGTAAGGAAGTAGCGATATTAGGAGTCTAGCATTGCTCAGAATATCATAGGAAACTGCTTATTTTACTAAAATTGGCCCACTCTGTTTTTCAATAACCGAATCATCTCAGTACATTTTAAAGCTTGGTCGCTCATGTTGAAATTTTAGTTTTGTTTTATTTTATTTTATTTTATTTTTTATTTAAAAAATTCACGTGAAAAAAGAGATGAGTGCAGAAGCTCATTTTCATTTGGTGTTGTGATTTTTTTTTTTTTTTTTTGTTAAATGAAAATGAGAATCTGCACTCATGTTTTCATTTCTAGACTTGAGGGGGCTTATGAGTTATCATTACCAAGACTTAGTTATAAAAGATGCTTGTGTTGGTTTTACTTCTCATTAATGGCCGGAAGGAATACGTATGAAATGAACATTTGTCAAAAATGGGAACCTGGAAGAATTGAAAAAAAAAAAAAAAAAAGAATTAAAAAAGAAGTTGAAGTACAGATCTTGGCCTAATACTTATGAAGATCCAAGAATTCGATAAAGATAATATAGGAGCTAGGTTTCTTTATTAAGGTTTTATAAGTGTGAGCTTGACTCTAAAGAGAATGAAATTACAGTGGATGATACCATGTTTCTTACTTACTATTAAAAAAAGAGAAAAAAAATGATACTATGAAATCATATGGCTGCTTGAGCTATTTCAAGAGAGGAAAAAAAAAAACTCATAAAAGCAGATTGAGACTGAGACACTCCCATATATGTTACCAATGTTGTCCGATCTTTCACCATATCCTCACTCTTTCATCTTTGAAAACCACTCTCAAATTAAATGTCAATTCTTCATTGGATTTTGGTAATGGCACATAATAATTTTCACTTTTGAAAAAAAAAATTCTCAAAAATTAAAAAATATTGACAGTTTTGTCAAATCTTGAAAAAATATTTTTAAAAATAGAATGCTTCACGTGTGCCTATGAACACACATTAACCGGACGGTCTTGATATTAGAAAAAACGATCGACTTTCTCCCAGTTATATATGATGTTACAGTAAGATGTTTGTCGAAATGAAAAAGAGCAATTGTGGTGGTCCCACAATTATACGGTTTATGTCGGCCACTTTCATTTAGTTAGTGGTATAGTTACAGAGTATACACTATCCATGAACATGAGGTAAGGAAGTAGTGATATTTGGAGTCTAGCATGGCTCAAAAAATTACACTATCATTTAGTTAGTGTAATTTTTTTTTTTTCTTGGACAAAGCCTCTTGCACTTTTCATTGTCTATGAACAATGCAAGAGGCTTGTGAACAGTGCACTGTTCACGCCTTTTTTTTAAGCCGTGATTTTTTATTTTTCTCCATACTAGTGGGTCTCGTGCACTGTTCACGGGACCCACAAATCTTACATTTCAGCAACTTTTTCATTAAAAATAGGTATGACGGTATTATTAACACATTTAAAAATTATTTCGCTATAGTATTTTCAGTTTTCAGTTTATCCAAACGTGGTCTTAATTACAAAAGGAAACATAACCATGTAATTAGTTTGGGAAGTGATTATAAGTTGACTTTTAGTTTATTTTTTATATTATATGCAAGTATTACATCACTTTTTGTCTAAGTTTTATTTCAAAATTTTATTTTTTAGGTTTTTAAAAGAGTAATGTTATAGTTACAAACTATTTTACAACATTTTTACAAAATGTTTATGTGGCCAACTTCTTAGTAGTTTTCATCTAGGCCTACTATTAATAACATTTTTTTTATTTACCAATGATTACTCACCAAATCAACAATTTATTAAATTTTTTATAAAATAATTTATATAATAAATTAATCTTTTTAATCTTTTTTCTTTATCTCATATTATGCAAATAAATTACAAAAAAAGAAAAAAAGAAAAAAAGGGCAATCTCATTTACGACAATACCCACTAGTGGGTAATACTAACTAATTCGTGGTTATCTGGGTAAAGCTATTTATGACAAAGTTATTTCCCCCAATAACACCAAAAGGACAGCTTGACTGCATGGAACTTTTAATTTTTGGCTGATTTGAAAGGATTGAGACAACGTGAAACACTATGCAAGTACCCACATTTCTCATAAAATTTTGTACCCTTCTTAACTTTTCAACGCTTCTCAAAAAATAAAACTTTTTAACATTAACATTTAATACTTCTTTCTAATTTTTTTATTTAACGGTTAAGATTTAAAGTTTTTTTTTTTTATTCTCAATTTCAACTATTAATTATAATTGCAATGCAGTACCTTAACCTCAATCCGATCAGAAGTTCTTCACTGGGTGATGTTATGATAACTACGATATACTTGGGAAAATAGGCAAATGTCCATTTCGCGCAAAATATACAGCGTTCTGTTCCCTTTTTCAAACTAATTAGAAAAATACCCCTCTTTTGTAACTCGATTTTTTAAAAATCAAGTTTCAACTTAAAACTCAATTTTTGCTAAAAACACGTTTTAGTTTTTTTTTTTTTTTTCTTGGACAACGCCTCTTGCACAGTTCATTGTCCATGAATAGTGCAAGAGGCTTGTGAACTTTTTTTAAGCCGTCTTTTTTGACTTTTCTGCACACTAGTAGGTCTTATGCACTGTTTACAAGACCCATAAATCTTACTTTTCAGCAACTTTTTCATTAAAAATAGGTATGACAGTACTATTCACATATTTAAAAATTATTTCACTATAATTTTTTCAGTTTTCAGTTGTATTCAAATGTAGTCTTAATTACAAAAGGAAACATAACCATGTAATTAGTTTGGGGAAGTGATTATAAGTTGACTTTTAGTTTATTTTATGTATTATATGCAAGTATTAAATTACTTTTTGTCTAAGTTTTCTTTCAAAATTTTATTTTTTAGGTTTTCAAAAGAATAATATTATAGTAACAAACTATTTTATAATATTTTTACAAAATGTTTATATGGTCAACTTCTTAGTGATTTTCATCTAGACCAACTATTAATATCATTTTTTAATTTATCAATAATTACTCACCACATCAGCAGTTTATTAAATTTTTTATAAAATAATTTATATAATAAAATAATTTTTTTATCTTTTTTTTATCTCATATTATGCACAAAAAAAAAAAAAAAAAAAAAACGGCAATCTCATTTATGACAATACCCCACTAGTGGGTAACACTAACTAATTCGTGGTTATTTGGGTAAAGCTATTTATGACAAAGTTATTTCCCGCAACAACACCAAAAAGACAGCTTGAGCACATGGAACTTTTAATTTTTGGCTGATTTGAAAGGATTGAGACCACGTGAAACACTATGCAAGTACCCACATGTCACATAAAATTTTGTACCCTTCTTAACTTTTCAACACTTCTCAAAAAATAAAACTTTTTAACATTAACATTTAATACTTCTTTCTAATTTTTTTTATTTAACGGTTAAGATTTAAATTTTTTTTTTTAAATTCTCAATTTCAACTATTGATTATAATTGCAATGCAGCACCTTAACCTCAATCCGATCAGAAGTTCTTCACTGGGTGATGTTATGATAACTACAATATACTTGGAAAAATGGGCAAATGCCTATTTTGCGCAAAATTTATAGCGTTCTGTCCCATTTTTCAAACTAATTAGGGAAATGCCCTCTTTTATAACTCGATTTTCTAAAAATTCAGTTTTAACTTAAAACTCGATTTTTGCTGAAAACACGTTTCAGTTTTTTTTTTTTTTTCTTGGACAGCACCTCTTATACGGTTCATTGTCCATGAACAATGCACTATTCACGCCTTTTTTTTAAGCAGTGATTTTTTACTTTTTTGCACACTAATGGGTCTCGTGCACTGTTCACGGGACCCACAAATCTTACTTTTCAGCAACTTTTTCATGAAAAATAGGTATGACGGTACTATTTAGACATTTAAAAATTATTTTCGCTTTAGTGTTTTCAGTTTTTCATTGTATCCAAACATGGTCTTAATTACAAAAGGAAACATAACCATGTAATTAGTTTGGGAAGTGATTATAAGTTGACTTTTTAGTGTATTTTATGTATTATATCCAAATTTTACATTACATTTTGTCTAAGTTTTATTTCAAAATTTTATTTTTTAGGTTTTTAAAAGAGTAATGTTATAATTACAAACTATTTTACAATATTTTTACAAAATGTTTATGTGCCAACTTCTTAATGGTTTTTATCTAGGCTTACTTTTAATATCATTTTTTTCATTTACCAATAATTACTCACTACATCAGCAGTTTATTAAATTGTTTATAAAATAATTTGTATAATAAATTAATTTTTTTTTTTTTTTAACATTTTGGCCTCATTTCAGTTTGGTCCATACTTTTCTATTTTATTGCTTTTAGTCCCCAAAATGAAATATGTGTTCCGTTTAGTTCCTACCGTCATCTTACTAATGGAAATATCATATGTGACAAACGGATTGCATTACTGGCACATTAAATGCTTACATGGCTAATAAAATAATATTACAAATTTTTATTTGGCATTTGTTAAATGCAAGTTGTCGGTCCAACTAAAATAGGCCATATGGCCCATACATACACACATACATACATACATACATATATATAATCTCGGTCTTTTGCATAAAACAAAATTATAATAATGTATGGGTTACTGCTAAGGTCTCTATGTTTTGGTAAGACGATAAAAGAGCTATCATCAAGAGCAAAATTCATAAGTTAAAACTTTCTAAAAAAAATTATAATAAAGTGATCATTACATAGTTATAAAGAATAAATAAATAAAATGCCTGAAACACATGGTATACCAAATGAAGTCACGAATGAACTTATTTAAAATTACAAAGTCGCTTTAATAATTTCTCCCAAAAAAAAAATTTCTTTAATAGAAACAAAGCAACAATTTTATACATTGTCCAAAAGTGAACGTTAATATCTAACTGATTCATTAAACTAAAAAAAAAAAAAAAAAAGAGTGAACATTAATAAATCATGAAGACTGGAATATGTTGAACAAGTGCAAAAGCTTTTTTTTTTTAGAAAAAACTTCGAATATGAAAAAGCTTAACAAAGTTCAGGAAGAGTAAAGCTAGCTAGTGAAGGTATAATATAAGGTTGGAGGCTTTTTTTTTTTTTTTTTTTTTTTTTTTTTTTTTTTATTGCAACAGGGGAATAAAGATTTTTGTGTCTTGGATGTTTTGAAAAGATCAAAATTCTTAAACATTTGTAGTAAGCATTGTTTTCACTTTAAGTTTGTATCAACTCGTGCAAAAATTTATGTTTATTTAACTATAAAAACCTACTTTTTCTGTTAAACCTACTTTTTCTACTTTACATACTCACTTTTTAAAGCACTCCATATTAAATTATCTATTTTACATTACATTTCATTAAAATATTAAAATATTTTATTTTTTAATAGTTTTTTTTTTACATACATCAACTGCCATCTTCTTTCATCCTTCCATCTTGGAATATGAAGAAAAAAATATGCTAAATGAGTAATGTCCATGTAAATTTACATGGAAACTGTAGCAATCAAATACTTTTACACAATTTCACAAGGTATAATTAGGGTGAATTTGGGGCCTGATTGACTAAGATATGGTAATTTTTGTATTATACAGAATAATACTGGTGCTTTCACTCATGATCTTGGTCTTGGTGCTTGTATCCAGGGATTGAACTTGAGTAAAAGCGTATTGGGCATACACTGTATGTGTGGTAGCTCAACCTTTCTAAACAACTGTTGGGCTTTTAAGTTGGACTTGGCAAGACATTATTGGGCCTTGGTAGCTATCCATGTATGAAGGATTGTCCAGTTCTACCTTAGTTATTTTGGGCCTTGGGTGTGAGCTTTGATTTTCATTGAGCCAGAAACCAAAATTGGGAATCGATGTGCATTCAAAACAAAACTTAATTATAGAGTTCTGACTTCTGAGTCTTATGACCAATATTTTTCACAAATTTTTTTAATAATAAAATCATTTGATGATATGTTGTAACAAAGAATGGGCTTATTTTACTTATAAGATATCAATCGAAAGATACAATCATCAAAGAAATAGTGGACATATTAGGAGATTCTCAAATAAATTTGTGACCTCAATAAATTTTTTTAGGTCTAATATAATTAAACTTTGGATATGAATTTTGACAAATTTACCATTTAATTACATTTTCTTCTTATATCCTCTATACTTACAAAATTTCAAAAAGATCAAAGATCAATAGATATGTCATCAATTAAATGGTTAAATTTATTATTTTTGTAGTCTAAAATTTTACATAAAAAATAAGTTTATGAATTAAATAGTAAATAATATCTTATTAGCATGAAATTTGACAAATTTTAAAAACATACAGAGCTTGCAATTTAACAGTTAGATTTTCAAAATATTTTGGATGTTAATTTGTTTAGTGAGAGTTGTGAAAGTTCAATTAGCGTATAAAACACCAATGAACGTTTAGACCCTCAATTACAAAATTATCAACACAAGCTTATACACAAATAATATATGTGCAGAATGATGAATATAAGCTAAACCTAAATTGGTAACACACTCTAAACCATAATTAATTATAAACACAGCAGCAATTAAAAGGTAAAGAGTAAATGAAAGGAGGTGCAAACACAAAGATAACACGGCGATGTGTTATCAAAGAGGAAACCGAAGTACTTGGCGAAAAATCTCTCCGCTGCTCTCCAAACGGTCAATAATCCACTAGAGAATAAAGTTGGGATACATGAATAGCAGATGACCCTCCAAGCCTAATCTACCCAATGCACCTAAGGCCTCCAAGTTTCTTACTCTAGCAGGGTTAAGCCGAACCTTGTCTTCTTTAACTTACCGGATCTTGCAATCACCCATTGCATCAACCAAATGAATTGGTCCCTTCTGAACTACTTCCTAAGCACCAAAATACCTCATCACTGATATGGGTATGATGAGATAGGATTTGGCTAAATGTACCTCTCAAGGATATGACAATGGAGATGATGAAAGTAGAAGAATTTGGAGAATCTAAGGATGAAAATTGTGGATGAGTCAATCTTGTTTTTCTCTAGGGTTTATCTCTTAAAATTATCTCTAGAAGCTCTCTAGATTTCGTGGGTATAAGGGTATTTATAGTAGGGTGTATGAGAAATGTGAAACGTCAGTTTTCATCCAAACGGGACATTCTGGTGACTCGACCTCACGACTAAAACGAGTTGCTAGTTTGAGTCGCGAGCTAACTGCCTGGCCAGACTAGAAGTTTTGTCTTGTAGTGCTCTAGTTGTCGTGACCCTTCAACTCCCCTGCATGCTCCACACATATGTCACCTTTGGCGACTTGCCAGTCACGAGGCTCTTTTTGAGTGCACACATCTTGAGTTTTTTTCACTCTCTCTCACACACTATCCTTACATAATTCCCACCTAAATACAAGGTATCTAATTGCTAAATTACAAGCAAATCTGGCACGAAATAAAACCAACACATGATTGAATAAATTCAACCTTACAATCTCCCCCTTTGTCTATTCCGTGACAAAACCCTAAAACAGACTCTAGACTTAACATGTGAGTTAGGAACAATTGCTAACACTCACTCACACCTAACTCTAGTAACTGTGAAGCTCTTAAACCATACGAAAATGTTTTTCCTAAAAACAATAACACAAAATGATCATTGTAAGTAGAAATCTTGAAATGCATATGGAGCAAGCATAATCCGATCAAGTAGTAAAGATGAAGGCAATAAAGCATGACTTGACCAAACATAAACAATCACTATAAATAGTGATCACAATGCACATTCACACAAGGAATGAACATCTGAACATGCAAGCTAATAAGCTCAATGCAAAGTATCAATTGCATGTCTAATACTCAATTGATGCAAAAACACAAGTTAGTTGCATCAAGGATATAAAATCCAACAATGGCACAAGAGTGAAGTACCAAAGAAAATGCATAACATTAACTAAAAGTACTAAGCTACAAAGAAAAATATTTTTAAAAATCTAGGCATTCAAGAGTTCACAACACACCATAGTTAAGTATTAGAAAACCAAGTACTAAAATCATAATAAACAAGCATAAACCATAAACAACATAAACTGAAAGTGCTTTAATTTCTCCCCCTCAAAATGATGCTCCCCTTCAAGTGCAGCTACTCCTACTCCATATCTCCCCCTTTTTGACTGGAATGGCCAAAGGGCTACTGCTATGTAATGAAGCTGTTAAATTTGACTGAAAGCAAATTCATCTATTCTTGTATAGCAGTCAGCCTATCAGATTGCTCATTTTAGACGTCTCACAGCTCGTCAATCCTTTTGAGGATGATCTGAAATGCTTCTAGAGGTGCTGCAAAAGATTATGAAGCTTGGCTTCTTTTACCACGACTTCCTAAGCTAGAGGTTTGTCCTTCTGCTTTAGTTTCGGTGTCCATAGGCTCTCCTTGTGCATGATCACCCTTCTCTTCATCACCTAGAAGACAGACCTTGATCCTTTCAATTGTTAGAGCATTAATTGCTGGAGGAGTGGACATGAGGCTGATGTCTTCCACACCTTTTGCTCAAAAGAGCCTCATAAGTAGACTAGGGAGAATCAGCTTTGTCCTTGAAGTTGTCCTTGTTTCATCAGCAATGCTGGAGAAGGTATGAGTACTAATATCAATGTAAGTGTTCTCTCGAAGCTCTATGAGAAAAATGGCTCTGGCATTACTAATGGTGGTCATCTTCTTCACCGGATACAGGTTGAACATCATGATTAAGGTAAGACATCTCAAATCAAGTGGAAAAGCAGTTGTGTTGAGACATCTTCCCTCTCTAACACCACCAATATGAGATTGAACCATCTCTATGGAGAGCATTATGTCCTTGTAGTTAGTGAAATCATGCTTTAGATCCTCAAAGCCAAGATCGTCATCAATGTCCTCCACTTCAATGGTGAACTCATGATCTATAACCCAACAATCAATTTCATCCTCTCACAAGATTACGTTGGCATAAAATTCTCGGATCAACAGTTCACACACTCTAGGGAGATCACCAAGGAGCTTGTCCCAACCTCTATCTTGAAAACAACCTGGGATAAAGTAATCCTTCAAATCCACCAATTCCACAAATCGCTCTTGAAAAATTGGAGCCTTTTCAAAAAACTGATTGTATATTTCAAAGTGTTGGAGAACGGAACCGAGTATTGTTCATTTTCTTCTGTTTGTTAGCACGATGTGTAGTAGTCTTCTTCTTTGGAGTCATCTACAAAACATAGCAGTAAAGACCACAAAACAAAGCACAACATATGGTAACAACAATAATTAGTATCAAGTTAGGAGTAGTGAAATGGACTTATAGTGAGGATTTAAAGCATACTTCAATAGCAACTTGACATGTCAAAACATATAGCATCAAAGCACAACAGAGTCTAGGTAATATGACTTCAAACATATCACAATGTGTGTTGTGCCAACAAATAACTCCATGTGCAATCTAGGGCAAAGTGCAAGCCACATAACCATATGATGTTTCAAAAACAAAGAAACATGATTATCTAGAGAGCCTTTGTAGTCCATGAAATCCACAGAAATACAAGAGAATGTCAATGAAACATTTTATCATGAACATGATATGCACAACACAACACAACCATGATATAATGCGTAACAGTGAAGACAAAATATGAAAAACATGTTGAATAGGAATTATATGAAACCCATATGGAAAACTCACCAAAAACCCATATGGAAAACTCAACAAAAACATCATTAAATCCATATTCAAACATCAAATTTTCAAATCACATCACAAACACAAAATCCAAGAAATCTAGGGTTAGAAACATGAAATATTTTTGAAATCAAAAGAAACCCATACCTTTTCTTGAAGATTGATAAAAGATTGATGAAGAAAATAGAGGTTTTTGGAAGAGGGAGAGGCGGACAAGATGATGAACAGTCACGAGATGCGAGGAAAAAATGAAAAGATTTTGAAAACTGCCTAAAAATAACCCTCAGTGCACAAAACACGTGTTTTTCGCGATTGGAATGAGTTGCAAACATGTTGCCAAGTCAAGCCGCCAAAAACCCGTGTGAAAAATTTTGAAAAATTTTTCTAAGTGTTTTTCGCGACTAGAAGGTGATGCATTGTAGCCGTGTAGAAGCAGAATCTGTAACACACAATTACTACAACTTTTTCACAAAACCTAAGTTCCCCAAGAACACTAAGCTAGTAGAGAAAATAATAGAGAAAACATCTCTAACAAACTTTTATTAATTAATGCATAACAATAATAATCAACCTCTCTATAAAGCATATTTATAGGAATAGAATTTCTCCTACTCCTTTTAGGAAAAGAAATAATAAACCTACTTCTATTTGAAAAAGGAAAAACAATTTAACTAGGAAAAGAAAAACAATTAAAATCCTAATTCAACTAGGAAAATGATTTTATTTGAACTTATAAAAGCAAATAAATCCTAATTCTACTAGGAATGATAAAACAATATAACATATTAAAATATTTTCTTCTCCCTTAATCAATCTGCATCATTCTCTTGGGGTCGGGGAAAACTCGTCCTCGAGTTTTGTAGCAATCTTCCACGATCAATTGGAACCTCGAATAATCCTCTCCATCCTGTTCTTCTATGCAAGACAAGATGAATTAATATGCTACTTATCAATCTTTTTTCACTCATAATAAATCTTGATGTACGGATTTTTATTCTTAACCTCTTTTGCCCTAGTGGGATATATGAAACAAGTACTAAAAAAGTATCCATGCATAAATCCATAAACTTCATATTGCCTTCTTCGTAAAAATTACTTAAAATCACTTGTTCACGCCTATTGTTGGCCTTTATCAATTCTTGTTCAATAAAATCGTCCCAGAAGGGATCAATAAAGTTTTCCAAATTAATATTAAATATATAATCGGGAAACTTTTTGTTGAGGAGCTCATCAACCCCAATGAAATCATAGTGTTTAATGTGATCAAGTTCAAACTTTCGTAGATTGAAACTTCGTTCATCAATAGAGAACTCATCTATTGTTGAACAAACCAGTTGTACCAACATATGATTGTAATCAATAAAATCAATAACCTCTTGTTTTTAATGTTGAAAATCTCATCAACGGTGTGATTTATGGGCTCACCTTGTATGTTTATGACTTTATTTTCATCAAGCTCAATCTTGTCTTCTTGACTAAAATCTTCAGGATAGTCATCATAAATTGGTGGAGAATCCCAATTTACTATATAAACTCTTTCAATGTTTTCATCCTCCTTTTTGATATCGTAGTCCTCCTCTTCGATATCAAAATATTTTTGGATGACAGTTTTGAGGTTGGTTTTCAATGGCTAAGGCAGCAAGCTGCTTTAAAAGTGCATCAAGCCACTCCTCTATTCGTTGAAAGAACACCTCTAATTGTGCATCATGTGCAACCTCATCACGTTCATACACGTCATCTATAGCAGCGTGCTGTCCCCCACGTGATCCTTGTGCCATGGTAGGAACCTAACCGTGCCCTGATACCAACTGATGCAACGTAGACGTGTAGAAGCAGAATCTGTAACACACAGTTACTACAACTTTTTCACAAAACCTAAGTTCCCCAAGAACACTAGGCTAGTAGGTAAAATAATAGAGGAAACATCTCTAACAAACTTTTATTAATCAACGCATAACAATAATAATCAACCTCTCTATAAAGAATATTTATAGGAATAGAATTTCTCCTACTCCTTTTAGGAAAAGAAATAATAAACCTACTTCTACTTGAGAAAGGAAAAACAATTTAACTAGGAAGAAAAACAATTAAAATCCTAATTCAACTAGGAAAATGATTTTATTTGAACTTATAAAAGCAAATAAATCCTAATTCCACTAGGAATGATAAAACAATATAAAATATTAAAATATTTTCTTCTCCCTTAATCAATCTACATCAGAAGGTCCACTCGCGAGTGAGTCTCGAAGGGAGTCGCGAATCATTCTGAGTAAACTTGTGACCGGAGCTTCCACTCGCGAACCAGTTGCCAAAGTGAGTCGCGAAGATGACAAAAACCCAAAAATTTTGGAAATTTTCTATGTCATTTTCACGACTGAGGGCTTGACTCGCCAGAGAGTCATGAAAGCTTCTAAGTAAGCTCACGACTGGAGACACGCGACTGGAGTGACTCACGAGATTGAGTCGCCAAAACAAAGTTGCACAATTTTTAAAATTTTTGAAATTTTCAAAACTAAAACACTTTCCAAAAACAATTAAAACATTCAACAATCTTTTTGTGTTTAATCAACATATGAGTGTCTATGTGCAACACATTTAATCAAATACAATCACACAAATGAATAAGACATTCATTGAACATAGACATGTATGATGTGTGTGGATATCACATAAGAGATAATCCTTAGTATAATATGAAGCTTCAATGTTCAATTCAACCAAAACATACATAATTAGTACTAGGAAGAGTGACCAATCTCCATTATAGAAATATGCGTATATGACCTCCCACACAACTTGATTACATAATTTTGAAACTTTTCATTTGACTTCTTTAAAATTCATAACATTTGATCACTTTTTATCTTTACATTTCTTTTTGAGATCAATGTTTGAAATTTTTAATATTTCAATTTGATGAACAAACCTTTGGCTTTTGGGCACCATACATTTCATATAAGTCACTTTCCCTTTTTTTCTAGTCTAATACTAGTATGTGCAACAACTTTTACAGCTCGTTATTTCTTTTCATTTTGAGATTTACATTGGTTGAGCTCTTTAAGAAAAATATGAGTGGGAAGAGATATAGGCACAAGTCTACACATGTATCAAAACTAACAAGACTATTAACTAATCATTCATAGCAAGCTTGAAAATCGATTTACAACAATTTAACATAGATGTCAAGATTTTTTCCACAAAGATAGATGTGCATACATAACAAGTTAAGCTTATAAATGCACTAAGCCATTTGTACGAAGGTACTAGGTCAAACACACATGTGATATGTGCTTAAAAATATATGATCAAACTTTTTGAATTTTTCACTTTTTTTGTGGTTTTGGATTTTTACTCACACAAAACTAAAACATAAAAGTAAGATCAAAAGAAAAACAATGCATATAATGGAAATGCAAGATTCACAAAATGCATGAAGATATGACATTCAATGCATGAAGGGTCCTACAAAGATCGAAAGAATTAGATTAAGGACCAAAAAAGCAAAAACTCAACCATAGGAACCCTTCCTCATCCAAACGGAACAATTATTTGGAATGAGTATCTCGTGTGAAGAGAGACGAGGGTTGGAAGAGTGAAAACTGGAGATGCATATCGACAAGGAGGTAAGAACATTAAAAACTTTCTTCAACAACTTACCATTTTCCCCCAAAACCGGTTTTGCTTTCATAGCACAACTTCCAAAAGGCTCAGATTTCTCTTTTCTTTTGATTCTTTTAAGAACTTGAAACTTAGAGTAATGAGGTTTTAGATGACCAAGGGCACCACAATGATGACAAACAATGGGTTTAGGCCACTAGGCTTTTTAGGGAGGGATCTAGCACCATGGTTTTGTTTCTTCAACATGGGGCCTTGAGGTCTTATGTGACCGATCACACCACAATGGTGACAAGTAGGAACAAACTTAGATCCACTCAATTCTCTAGGATGGGACCTAAACAGAGGCTTAAGCTTAAGAGCCTTTTCTCCACTTTTTGTTTTCTTTTGTGTGGAGGAATGTGCACCAATTTGTCTATAGAGGTAGAACACACAATAGGCATAAAATCGGGTACCACAACATGATTGCAACAAATATTTTCATCATTTTTAGCAAAAGGTTCAGCAATCAAACACTTGGCATGCAGCTTAAGAGATTCATTTTCACATTTAAGATAATCAACTAGTTTGTTAGACAAAACAAGTTTAGTATCCAAGTCCATATTCAAACATTCAAACTCTTTTAGCTTTTCAATAGAAATTTCAGCAAGCTTCTTATACTTTTCAACCAATTTATTGGATTCATTGAGCTTAGCAACCAAATCATCCTTTTAACAACGGAACTTGCTCAAATTCTTATGAAACTTCTTAGCTCCTTTCTTCAAGAGTTTGATGTTAGGAAGATCAACAACACCCAAACATTCGTGTAACATGTCATCACAATTATGAAGATTAACACTCATAGAGGCATTTTCACAAATACGTGGCATGCTACATTCATCATCAACCAAAACATGCATAGAAGTATACAAAACACTATCCATGACAAATAAGCACAAGGGGTCAAGGATCACACTTTGGTATTTAAATCACAACAAGTGTACCCGCTCTAATACCAATTGAAAGTTCAATAGGCGTATAAAACACCAATGAACGTTTAGACTCCCAATTACAAAATTACCAACACAAGCTTATACACAAACAATATATGTACCAAATGATGAATATAAGCTAAACCTAAATTAGTAACACACTCTAAATCATAATTAATTACAAACACAGTAGCAATTAAAAGGTAAAGAGTAAAGGAAGAGATATGCAAACACAAAGATAACATGGCAATGAATTATTGAAGAGGAAACCAAAGTACTCGGCGAAAAACATCTCCGCCGCCCTCCAAACGGTCAATAATCCACTAGAAAATAAAGTTAGGATACATGAAAAACAGAAGACCCTCCAAGCCTAATCTACCTATTGTACCTAAGCCCTCTAAGCTTCTTACTCCAACAAGGTTACGCCAAACCTTGTCTTCTCTAGTTTACCGAATCCCGCAATCGCCCATTGCATCAACCAAATGAATTGGTCCCTTCTGAACTGCTTTCCAAGCACCAAAATACCTCCTCACTGATATGACTATGGTGAGATAGGATTTGGCTAAATGTACCTTTCAAGGATATGACAATGGAGAGGGTGAGAGTAGAGGAATTTGAAGAATCAAAGGATAAAGATTGTGGATGAGTCAATCTTGTCTTTCTCTAGAGTTTGTCTCTTAAAATTCTCTCTAGAAGCTCTCTACATTTCGTGGGTATAAGGGTATTTATAGTAGGGTGTATGAGGAATGTGAAACATCAGTTTTCATCTAAATAGGGCATTCTGACGACTCGACCTCGCGACTGGAATGAGTTGCGAGTTTGAGTCGCGAGCTAACTACCTGGCCAGATTGGAAGTTTTGTCCTGTAGTGCTCCAACTATCGTGACCCTTCAGCTCCCTTGCATGCTCCACACGTGTGTCACCTTTGGTGACTTACTAGTCGCGAGATCCAATCGCGAGGCTCTTCTTGAGTGCACACATCTTGAGTTTTCTTCACACTCTTTCACACACTACCCGTACATAATTCCCACCTAAATACAGGGTATCTAATTGGTAAATTACAAGAAAAGTTGGCATGGAATAAAGCCAACACATGATCGAATAAATTCAACGTTACAAGTTGTGACTTTAGGGTATAGCTAAGTTTGTAACCAAATTTTGTTCTTAAACTTTTGTCCACTAAACAATATATTCGGTCTTTACAAAAAAAAAAAAAAAGCCTAAGAAAAATTCTATTTAACTAAAATTTTGAAAAAAATGTAGTTTGTAGTATTGATAATTAGATTGTTATGTAATGATTTCAAAATAAGAAAATTTGTAGAATGAAATTATAAGCTTTTGTGTATTTGCATGTTTTTTGTTTTGTTTTGTTTTTTTATGTCTTCAATATATAAAGTTCTCTTTTTATTAAATTTTGTATAATTTAAGTTTCTTAATAACCATTCTAAAAAAAATCCCTAGAGCCGGCACTAATATGATATATGAAGACTTTAGTGTAAAATAAAAATAAAATTAGGCATATGTGAAAAAGGAAATGCAAGTAAAAATAGAAAAGAATTCGTTTAAGAAAAATATGAAAAGAAATCAAATTAAAACTATTTAAGTAGTTTAAATTTCCATAATCGTTCTCTATAATAATTTTCCTTAAATTAAAATATGTTGTTATAGTATGAATCATTATAAAATGAATCAAAATTAATTCTTAATGATAGTTTAATTGGAGAAAAAGGAACATAATTACTGTAAGGACACAATTCAAACTCTCAAACCACGGCTGGGAGGAGATGGGTTTGAAAGGCCTTTCTTTACAATGAATTTGTAGAGGGTGGGTTTGTAATCTAGATTTTAAGGATGGCTTGGACAATTACAAAAAGAACGGGCTTTGGGCCCAATGGAACAAAAACAAAGACTCGTTGGCAAAGAATAAGACTGAGAATTCCTCCTCGGACTGTTTCCGAGGATAGTTTTATAATAGTATTTCTCAAGTTGGGATACGAATATGGACTCTCTTCTACTATTGACTCTTTCTTTTTACTCGATTGATCCTCCTTTTCTTCGTCTCCCCTCACTTCTATTTATCATCTTCCATTTTGTTGTTGCAATCCTGATTTTGGATACTTGTCCCATCCATTCTTCCCTAAAGCCCGCTGGGATTAGGGACCAAGTTTGAAGCTCTATGCTCAGGTCCCATCCATTCTTCCCAAAAACCCGCTGGGATTAGGGACCAAGTTCCAACCTCTATACTCAGATCCCATCCTTCCGTCTATACAGACAGCGTATCAATCACAAAGCTTTTAATGTATGAGCGGTAGCAGCAGCTTTACTTTTAGACATTCCACCGCTCTTTCTATTGTCCTCCACGTATACTGTGTATTCCCATAATTGTAGGGTTTCTTTATAAATTAACTCGGGGACACTAAACCTCTCTTCCTATGTCCTCGGCTTAACATTCCGAGGTCAAATCTACTCCTCGGATGTATTTGGACATTTGAATACTCCACGATCATTTTGATGTTTTCGGATTTGGGTTGCTAGCCCAAAAGACTTCGTTGGGCCATCCTTCATATTCCACTGGGCCCAATACCCCTACAATTACTATTTGCTATAAAATTGTTATTATAATAGTTTGCTATATATATTTTTGTAATAAAATGAATGAAATACAGTTACAGTTATATACTTACATTAACAATTTTTTTCTCTAATGGGGGTCGTGGGCCTCATTTATTTTTCTTTGGAATTTTTATTTTCATAGGCTTTTTCTTTGACTTGATTATTTGTTAAGTGTAGGAAGGGAAATTAATTATGGGTATTTTATTTACCCATGCTGTGTGGTTTACTGAGGAGTTAAATTTTTGCCCCAGTTTGGTTTGGGTAGGAGACCTTGGGATTTGGGCTTAGTGGTGTCATGGTACATAGGCCTCTATTTTGTGCGTAGTGATGGTTATGTTGATGTGAGCCCAAAATACTTTCATAAGTGATGGAAGTCTTGGGTGAGGCCCAATCTGTGTTATGTAGCGTGGTCTAGTGAGGTTAAGCCACGTGGCAGGAGAATGCTTTCAACTTATATTTATTCAAGAGTTACTGTCTACAATATTTTCTTTTTTTTCAAAACTAATCATAAATGGTAGATTGTTATTGCTTTTAATTTGAATTTATAATTGAAATTGCTCTTTTGCCCACTAGTAAGTAGTAATAGCGGATAACAACTTATCATTTATGATTTTTTATAAAAGTGTTCAGAAAATATTATAAACATAACAATTCTCTATTTATATTTTTTGACAAGACAATTTTAATATATTTTTAAGGGCATTTTTGACAGTTAGATAAATGGAAACTAAGCATTGTTACTCTATACAAGAGTTTCAAACAAGCTGTAAAGTTGTAATTTACAACTATTTTGTGTTGATTTTAATTCCGTACCAAATTTGATTGTAATTTTATTCAATCTTTTTGTAACCTGTATTTTATGTGGGATTTATTTATAAGAGTTGTGTGTGTGAGAGAACGTGAAGGCTCAAGACAATATTGAAGACTAAAGAAGTTTTTACGAGTAGCTTGCGAGATGCTTTCCCGTGAAGTGAAGCATGTGCTCATCACATGACTGGAATGCGAAAAGTCAAGACAGATGGTGACAACTGGTTTTCGCAAGTGTCTTGGAGGTAAGGCCTTCTCGCGAGATACTCACGAAACAGTCTATTTTGTCATATTTGCTCCATTGCATCCTTACACACACTATATATACCATTATTACCCACATATTGAGTGGAGTACTTTTTAGAGAGAAAACCTAGCCACAAACCCTTGAGAGTTAGAGATTGTCATACCCATAATCCTCTACACAATCCATTGTGGTTTTCCTCAACTCCTATCTCTCCATTACATATCAATAGCTTGTCCTATCAGTGAGATTAAAGTCACAACCACTATAATATACAAAAAAAATTAGTCAAACCTATTCTAAGATGTACATCATCTAATGTCTACATTACAAAGTTCAGCCTCCATAAGTAGTTAGTCTAACTACTGTTAGCCACTAAAAAGCTGTCTCAAAAGATTGTTGCCTACTCTGAAAATTTTATAAAATAATAGAATGAGACAGAGCCCAATAAGTAGCATAATTAATGGAGGTGGAGGAAATGCAAGTTTCATCTTCAATAATAATAATATGACAAGAATGATTAAGCAATGAAATACAAAGTTTCTCAAAGTAAATATCTTGAAACTATATACCATAATCTATAATCTGTGAGCACTAACAATATAATTTTCAAAACTATAAAATCTAACATACGGTAAATTATCACAAATATACCACACTACCACATAGACCGGTCAATGCATCCACTCATCCACAACTAGTATGATATTGTCCTCTTTGGTATGCAGACTCTTGGCCCCATGGATTGCAGCATCACCTATACCCTCAAGGTTTTTCTCTCCCCAATGGGCAGCAGAGAGAGCGTGTCAAATAGGACCTCTCTTACATGTGGTCTCTTGGCCCCATGAGCAGCAGCCTCACCCACACACAATCAATGAGCCTCTTCCCCCATGGACAGTAGGGAAGAACGTGTCATCCAAAGTGAAAAGACACTGATCTGGATTTGATTTCGTTATCACAAAGATTACAGAAACCAAATCGGGTAATTACCGGAAAATCACACATGACATGGTGTTAAAACCACATAAACTCATAGGTTACATATACTTTGAAATACATAGTTTATATCTAGGTAATTTCAAAAAAAAAATTTAAATAATCTAACTTCCACAAAATTTCTAAGGTTTTCAACTTCATTTTTGTCAAAAGGTTTCTATCAATTTCTCACATAACATGACAAGACAAGCATCTTTAAATTTTCTAACATACCATAAAATCCATGATTTCCTTATCAAAGATTAAATAAAAGATGCTCATTTTTCCATATCAACAATTCATGCATTTCCCCAAATGCAATACCAAATATGATGCATTTTCATATATATATATATATATATATATATATATATATATATTATATATATATATATATATATATATATATATTAAGGTTACGACACAATAGTTTTTAGGAAAATATAGTCTCCATAAGTAGTTTTGAAAAGTGTGTCTAACCCAAAAACAATATTTATGCAATCTGGTTATTTTTCAAAAATCCCCATTAAAAGCTACTTACCTCGCAACCACAAAAGCCTAATTCTACAAGCTCCAAGGATATTAGCTAGAATCTAAATAATATCAAGTAAACCTATCACAATGAGCATAGAACTTGAAATGGTATCTTGCCACAATTTAGGAATTGTCAAATAAACACTTAATTAGGCAAGCCTAGTATTTTACCTCATCAATAATAATATTTCACTTCCAAAGTTTCTCAACAAATTGATTCCCAAGGTATAAACTCCAATTTATATAGTTAACCCATTTAATATCATCTCCAACATTATGACTAGCTTCCTTAAAATTTACACTACATCATTAAGAGACCCATGAAAGCAAAATCAAAATATCCTCTAAGACAAGAAATTTAGAACTTCAACTAATTCTAAATAAACCTAATGGAAATGAAAAAAATTAAATTTACCAACCATCACATCTTATAACTTAAAAACCCTAAACTTTCCACCATACATAAATCTTAAGTAGTCATTATTAACACAAATTATATACCCACTCATCAAATAATTCCACCAATACAAAACCTATACATAAAAACATATAAATATCACTTCCAATGCTCATAAATCACATGTGTATCATTATTAAAGCTTAGATAAAAATAATCTTAAGCAAAAATATAAAACTCACAAAAAGATTAGAAATTTTTACCTCAAAAAAAAGATGTGAAGGTGCTTATAGGTTCTTAAGAATTTTCCAGTGATCTTGCTGGAAAATTATGGTGGAAATGATGGTGTGGTGTGGTAGTACCGGTGAGAGGATATAACAGTAGAGAGGAGTGTATGAGAGAAAACAAAAAAAGAAAAGAAAAGAAGGGAGTGAGCCGGCCAAAGAGTAAATAGATGAGTGCAAATAAGTGGTGGGGAAGGGAGTTAGGTGGGGACGTGTGGTCCAATAAAATCTGACCTCTACTTTTTGTTAGGTTTCTTGCTCTTAAATCCTATTGTATGATACTATGTATGATATTATGTATGACATGATGTATGACTTAATGTTGTGATTAATAAAGTTGTTTTATTATTATCTGAAATAATGGTAACATGAATATTGAGACATTATCATATAGTTCATGAGATGCATAGTATGTGATTTATGTAAAAAGTCACAAAAGATATAAATTACAAATTCTTTGTAAACTCAAAATTATAGTTCGTAGTCAGTGGTGAAATTGGGCATTTTATTTGCAAAGACTATAACATATCAACTAAGATGATTTGTCTTGATAATGAAAATGGAGATTTTTAGTTGGTTTATTGATATGTTTTAAGAGTTAAGACATATTGAACTAGACCGTTGTGAGATTTATTATTCTTCTAATGACCGTTAAATGAATAATAAACTCACGACTTATATTTACATGAATTCTTAATCTTGAGAGGATAATGGACTTGATTATGAAGTGTAGATTGCTTTGATATATTAGGAGTGAAATCTATAGTAACGGTCAAAACCTCAGTATGTTGGGCAACCACATTTAGTGTTAATGGAACATATATTCTCAAAATGGAATTCATAGTCTCTTAACAGAGATACAAAATATTCTCTTGAGATAAGTTTAATGAGTTTGTTATTTAGAGAGTTAGGCCTAACCACTTTAGTAAGGAGTTACTAAAGTATATATTTATGGAATTAGATTTCATAAATTTATAATAAATAACTTAAAAGATTAAACTAGGTACCCAAGGAATTAAGATGTGGTAATCTACAAAGTAACAGTCTACATTCATGATTTTATATTATTATGAATATTTTATGAAGGGGTTGCATATACAATAAAGTCTTGGGATATAATTTATAAATAAGGTCTAGAATGCAATTATATTTATATAGTGATATTAAATATAATTAATGGTAACTTTGGACTTGTCAAGAGTTGACAGAAAAACTCAAGGCCAATTGGAGCTAGTGTCTTATTGGTCTCACTCCAAACCACACACTTAAGCCCAATTGAAATGACCTAAAAGGTCAGGCCAATTAGATAATCAGTTAGATAAAAAGGAAAAAACATACAAAATTTTCTGGAGTGAACAACAAGAACATCATTGTGAAGTAGTGTATGTGAGTGTTAGACGCTTTGAGAGACCACACATCTTGGGCATTAGTGGAATTAGAGTAAAAATTAAAAGTGTTCCCAAGGGATTTTAATCTTCGGTTTTGAAATTCATCGCTCCAAGGTACACTCTCTTGTTCTTATATTCTAGAACTTATATAGTGCATGTTAACATTTATGAATGAAGTAGATCCATTATTTTTCCATTGCGTACATGCATATTACCATCACTTTTTTTTTTTTAAGGTTTGACTGGGACGTTACTTAGTGCTGCTGGGAAGCATTGGAAGAAGTTATATGTTTGGCGGATGTAATTGGGCTTGAATTGTGAGATCTAGAGAGCTAGAGAAGACAAGGCTTGGTGAAGTCATTTGGTAGTAGGAGCTTAGAGGGCTTGAGTACATGGGGTAGACTAGGTTTGGAGGGTCTTTTGTTATTCGTGTGCTCCAACTTATTCTCTAGTGGATTGATTTACCACTTGGAGGGCAGTGGAGAGGTTTTTCGCTGAGTTCTTCGGTTTTCTTTTCGATAACACATCGGCTTGTTATCTTGTGTTTGCATTCTTCTTGCCTACTCTTTTAGCTTTCGTTTTACTGCTGTGTTTTAATGAATATGGCTTAGAGTAGTTATATTGTTTGTTCGCTCGCATTTATTCAATTCCGCACTTAGTTTAAGTTAGAGTAAAATTAACCAAGCCATATTTTATAATTTGGGAGTCTAAACAGCTCTTGTGTTTTTATACATATTCGAGCTTTCACAAGCATTGAATAATTTTAGGTATCAGAACAATCAGCAATTGATCATTAGTATTTGAATGACTAGCCAAAAGAAAAATACAATGCATTATAAATTTCAATTGAATTATTGACCAATTACCAACCTTAATTTTATTTGGTGTAATCTAGCTCTATATTTATTATTAAAACTTGAATCCTAGCCTCAAGATTGTTTGTTGCCTCCTTATTGCAATCTTCTTTCTTTGTTGCTGATAGATAGATAGATATATATATATATATATATATATATATATATATATATATATATATATATATATATTAATTTCTCGACTTTCTATTTTAACCCAAATTATAATTAGGATTGCCCATTGTCGCTTCTATATATACATTGTCCAAATGGCCTAGTGAAAAGTCAATATGAGACCTAATACACCTCTACAAAACACATATCTTTTTTTTATTTTATAAAAAAATAGAAAAAGGAAAACAAAACACACATTATCTAATTGAATTAAATTCATACAATCCAGGATGTTAGGTAGGATTAATCAAAATTTTGAATAATTGCTTGTAGATTGGCTTTACTACAAGCACAATATATATATATATATATATATATTATAATAATATATATTATATATATTATAATATATTTATTTTTTTTTTTCTATTTTAAGAGAAAGTACAATCATCACAATATGAGAATCAGCCCATGTTAGAGCCCAAACATCTTTGTAAATATATATATATATATATATATATATATATATATATATAATAATAATAATAATAATAATAATAATAATAATAATAATAGGTGAAGCTGAGAGAAAATTTAATTAGAATTTAATTGTGCGCCACGTGTCTCATCTAATTTAAATTTTTAAATTTGTGTCAAGTGAGTTAATTCAATGTAAAAATTGAACATAAATTAGAGTTCAATTTTGCGACATGTATCCCATCTAATCTAATTTTTTTAATTTTTGTAACGAATTAGTTAATTTAGTGAAAAAAATGAGGAGTCTAATTTAAGTAAATCTTAAAAATTATACATAATTTTTGAATGATTTATATTTATGAGTCTTTTTTTTTGTAGAACTAAAAACAATTCAAGTTTATAAGTCATCTACATATATATAAAAGTAAAGTTGAGAGAAAATTCAATTAAATTTTAAATTGGAATTCAATTACAGTCTAATTTTGCGCTATGTGTCCCATCTAATCAAAAATTTTAAAATTTTGAACCAAGTTAGTTAGTTAAGTGTAAAAATTGGATTTCAATTAGAGTTTAATTTTATTGCACGTGTTCCATCTAATTGAAATTTTTTAATTTTTGTGCTAAATGAGTGAATTTAGAGTAGAAAATGACGAGTCCAATATAAATATATCATTAAAAACATGATCATATATCTAACACTATATATAAAATTAGAGGAAGAAAGAGTTTGAATGATTTTATATTTATGAGCCTTTTTTATTTTTTTATAACTAAAAACAATTCATTTGGCACAAAATTATATATATATATATATATAATAATAGATAAAGTTTGGAGAAAATCCAATTAGATTCTACAATTGAAGTCCAATTTTGTGCCATGCCGCCATGTGTCCTAAATTATTTATTTTTAGAAAGAGTTTTATTTCTTAATTTTGGAATCAAATGCGGGACCATATCATAAATATCTATTCAAGTGAGTTATTGTGTACAAAAACCAAAGAATTTAGAATTAATGAACATAAAAATATATTTTAAAAAAATGAACAATTTACATTTTTTACCTAATAACATTCTTACAAGACTTTTTAAAGAATAAAAAAAAAAAATGGTTATCAATAATATTTAAATTATATATGTAAGATTATTATACTATGCACCTTTTTTTCTTTTGAGAGAATTTCAACCTATAGGTTCAGCTTCTGATGATAGCTCTTTATCATCAGACCAAGGCACCAATCAATTTTTGATGAGTTTTTGATGTAGGTGGGAATTGAACCCCAGATCTTTTATACAACCAAGACTTTACCAGTTGAGCTAACTGGAACCCACATTATACTATACATCTTAATGTGTATATTTTAAGTATATCTATGCATATGCATGAAGTTACAAGTTAGTATAAATAAAAAGAAAACCCAAACTTATTTTATTATATTTCTTTTTGTATATATTTTTGCCACGTTAAATATGAGCACTAGATCAGCATTTTGCATACAGAATACTATTCTAAGAACCGTGTTTCTTCTTGTGTATGTTTTTCTTTTTTCTCTGTAAGAACAATATATTAAAGAATAAAGTGAAAGTAAACTAAATTACCGAAGAATTCATACTAAATTAAGGGCCATTCTTGCATTAAAATATGAGCGCTAGAACATCATTTTGCTTGTAGAATACTATCCTAAAAACCGTGTTTCTTCTTCTGTATGCTTTTCTTCTCTCTCCGTCCGAACAAATATTAAAGAATTGTAGAATACTATCTTAAGAACCGTGTTTCTTCTATTGTATGTTTTTCTCTCTCCGTCCGAACAAATATTCAAGAATAAAGTGAGAGAAATACTCATTTACCGAAGAATTCATACTAAATCAAGGGAAGCACGCCACAGAAAAAATTCTCATCTTCCGTGTCATGGGCTCGAGAATCACTGTAAAGTAGTTGCTTAGTTATATATATAGGGTACATTGGCTTACAAACCCAATAAAGTATCACCACACTTTGTGGCAGTTTTTGAGTTCAGCAAAGTTCAAACCCATGCATATATCTACAAAATAGGGAACCCCTTGTCACTTGGGAAGATTGAAAACCAGAGAAAGCTCTAATACATTAGTTACAGGTAAGGTAGCCTTAATTATTTACTTCTGTGTGTGTGTGTTCTTCCTACTTAGTAACTAATAAATGCATATATATATGTGCCATTTTTCAGTGGGCAGCAATTTCAATTTGACAATGATGTTAAAGTTGTTCGCCATTTTCTCAGAAAGATTGAGAAGAATTTTCGGTGAACGGGAGATATAGGAGAAAGGTTTGTTACAAAGCATCCTCATCCTGTTCTATAATTTTCTTTCTCTATATATATCACTTTAGAAGTTTCTCTCTCCTTTTTTTTTTCTTCCAAAACTGAAATCTATTTTGCCCCTTGTAGAACTTTTCTAGGTGTTCAAATTTTCTGTCTCACTCTTTTTATTCTACTATATACTCCACAAATAAAAACATGCTACATGTTCATTTATTTTATTAAATATTAAATTTATGCTTTCTATTAATTTGATTTGAAAATATGATGGGTTATTTATTTATTTATTTTAGAAAATTGAAATAAAAGAAGGCATAAATTTAGAATATAATAAATTAGATAAATATGTGACATGTTTTTATTTGTAGAGTATATAGTGAAGCAGAAAGAGTGGGATAAAAAATTTAGACTCATTTTCTAGGGCCACAATTTTTAAAACATCAAGGCATATATAGAATAGTTAAAAATTTTGAGTGTACGATTACATTTGTCATGCTTCTAACTTAATTTGCTTTTGTTTTATTTTTAATTATTTAAATCATTCTTCTGAACATCTTATTTTTAGATTGACCTTTTAAATTCATATATCAATGACTATTTATTATTTATATTTTTGTTGTTGTTTGAAATATATGCTTGTAGTCAACTTAACTTATATGATGTAGCCTTTCTTTTGAGAATCCATCCTTTTTTTTTTTCTTTTTTGAGGTGAAATTTTGAGAATCCATCCTTATGATGTAGCTTAAGAATAAAAATATTAATGATTGAACTAACTCTAATAGTAGACTCCAAAAATAAATTGAAAACAAGCACGAAAAAATAAATTATAACTTACATTTATGTTAAAATAATGTATGTTGATCAAATATTTTTCTTACAAATTAAGCAATTTTTTCTTATGTTAATAAATATTTTTGGAAAAAAATATTGACTTTAATATCTATTTTAATCTTACTCCCTTGAATTAAAATTCATGGCTTAACTACTGCCTATATCCAATCATATTTCACGTACTTCACAATTTTTATAATTATGGCCACGTTGTATCCCATGATTAGGCCCAAAATAATGACTGATCATGATATGCTATTGAAAACGTCGTTTTTGTGCCAATTTATAGCCCCATTAGTAGAATCTAAAGCATGACCAAACTTTACAATTAATTTTCAGAATATATCCCAATTCATTTATTCCATATCTAAAAGTCATAATTCAAGTATATATGTCATTCAAATTTTTGGTGCCTTTCACAAAATTTACATATGCTTGACCCAAGTTTGGAAAAAAAAAATCTTAATTTACTAATCAACTGAATCCAATAATTTATAATTGATTTTTTTCCTTGACTAAATAATATTATAATAAGGAAGAAATACTTTTTTTTTTCTTTTAAATTAATGTTGCTAAAATAGTTAAATATAAACTTATAAAGAAAGGCAAAAGAATCTTCATAACTGAAAAATTATGTCTTAAGTAAAATATAACTTATCAAGAAAAATGTTACTAATTACCTCAAGCAAGCTTACAAAATTTCCATACTTCTCTCCAAATATTTACTTCTTAGATCCACAAGTTCCACTTAAAACAAATTATACAATGACCCAATTCCATCAATCCATATTAATGATACTACATACTTAGCGATTGACTGATTAACAAAAACCATGCAATGATATCCACCCATTAGGGAAACTCAGAAATTATCCAAAAGATATCCAAATGTGCTCACCCATAAATTTGACTTTTAAAAGTACGAAAAGTATGTCGAAGTCCAAAAAATACGTTAAAGGATTCTTAAAACATTTACATCAGTCTAAGAATTTGTTGTTGTTCACGCCTTAGGAAAATTATTGTTTTCGCTTTTATTTATTTATTTTAATGAAGTTTATTTCTCTAGATATTACGGGCCTATTTAGTAATATTATTCTAGTAACGTTATTTAAATTTTGTGAAATTACGTGTGGGTGAAAAAAATATTGTAGAAATACGTGTTGTATTATTTAAACAACGAAAACCGTTATTTAAACAACATAACCAAAAAACCCCTAATTCTATTGTTGTAGTTGATTTACCAGTTTCTTAATAATATTCAATGAAGTTTGTTCCTCCAGATATTAATTTTGTTATTGTAGCTGATTTATGTGCTTCTTGATAATATTTTCAATGTCTTTTTCCTTAAAAAAAAAAAAAAAAAAAAACAACAACAACAACAACAACATTGGCCTATCTAAAATAGCATAAGCTTCACAATTTGTCCAACTAATCTAAAAAAACATTCACATCAACCTATACAAAATTGCGCAAAATATGATTCTAGATAAAGTAACCATGTTTATTTATATAGTTAGTGTTCATATGCAAATCTGTTTTTTATATTTTCTATATTCAGAGAGAGAGAGAGAGAGAGAGAGAGAGAGAGAGAGAGAGAGAGAGAGAGAGAGAGAGAGAGAGAGAGAGAGAGAGAGAGAGAGAGAGAGAGAGAGAGAGAGAGAGAGAGAGAGATGATTTGAGAAAATAATAAAAAATTGATAAAAAATTATATTTTAATGAAATGTAGTATAACATAGATAATCTGATTTAGGTGTTTTTGAAAAGTGATTATGTAAAATAGAAAAAAAAGTTTTTTTAATTAAATATTGTATAATATAGATAATCTGATTTAGGTGCTTTTGAAAAGTGAATATATAAAATAGAAAAAAAAAAGTTTTTATATTGAAATAGAAGAAGATTTTTACATAAGCTGATGTACAAAATGTTCTTACTTTCAAAGCCTGTAGCTTTTTTTTAATTTAAAAAAAAAAAAATTTACTTTTTATATTTTATATTTTTTAAATCCATTGACATCCTCGAATACCAATCCCAATGTCAAAAATAACTAATTACCCATCTAAAGAAAAGAAAAGGAGACTAATTTTATTTTTTGGAGCAAAACATCTCAAAGTGTCTAAAAGAGTGAGGTTTGTGCAAGTGGTCTTTTAAGTGAGCTGGTGTATTGGATCAAGTGTTTTTGGAGAGCCTAAAAATAGCTTTGTCGTGTGGTGTGGAGCTTCTCTAGGCTTTCCATTAAAAAAACAAGTTTACTTTCAAAGTTTTCTTAAAGAAATAAAAGTATTGTTTGCTTTAATGGCTTTTTTTTTTTCTTCGCTCTTTCTTAATGATGCATTAATCACTCACCTCTAAATATGACTAAACCATTCTAAACAACTCTTATTCATTTTTTAAGTTAGTTTTAAGCAAATTTCTTTAATTTGAACCCTATCATTTTGTGTATTTTCATCCATTTCAATATTCTCAGTTAAGTTATACCCATTTTCTGAATATGGGTAGTTCTTGATAGTTCATCATTTAGTACTATAAAGTATAGTTGATTTTTTAGCAGTCTTAAAAATTTTCCTTTTAACTTAATACGTATTCTATAATTTCGCAACACACTTGATGCACTCCTCCCTTTCATCCACCATACTCTTATTGTATGATTCACATAATTTTCAATCTCTCAATTTTTATGAATTATTAATCCTTTTTTTTTTATGAACTTATGAATTATTAATCCAAGATATTGAAAGCTATCGCTTTTTAATATCTCTTGACCATAAAGTCTTATGACCCCTTCATTTTTGTTTGTATTTTTTTTACTAAATTTATATTCCATGTAATATGTTTTAATCCTACTTAACCAAGAACATTTAGATTCTAGAGTGTCTCCCCAAAATTTTAATTTGGCATTAACTCCATTTTTAGTTTCATTCACTAAAACTATATCATATCCATAAAGAATACACCAAGGCACTTTCTCTTGGGTCAATTTAGTGAGTTTATCCTCACTAAGGTAAAGAGATATGGACTTTAATGCTAATTCTTGATGCAAACTTATAGTGATAGGAAACTTATTTGTTCTTAAACTAGTTACTGCTCTATTCTACATATCCCTGATCAGCTTAATATATTTGAGAGGAACTCCTTTATTTTCCAAAACCCTACACATAACCTCTTCAGGAACCCAACCCTATCATATGCTTTCTATAAATCAATAAAAACAGATCTTTGGAGGCTCTATTTTTGCTTGTGTACAGTTTGGGGACTGTGATGCTTATGGTTTAGGTCCAAACTTAGTGGTGGGAAGTATTTCACCAAGTCACGATAATAGATCTCCAAGCTGTTGATAACTTTAAAATGCTCAACAATTAGAATTATAACTAGTGGTTGAAATGCACGAGTGATACTCACAGGGACAAGATTTATGACAGTTTTGTCTCCTGAGAAGTGAGTATGCGACACCTTTATATCATAGTTTTCAAAGAAGAATGATGTGAGACAACAATTTCTTAAAAATGAGATAACTTCAAAAGCGCAACGGTATACGACAATCACTCAATACTTCACAAAGGTTAAGTTTCTTTAATGGTACACGACAATCACTATCTCCAATTTTTTATTCCTGAAAGATGTTTGTCTTTTCCAGTTTTCCTTCTCTAGAACTTTTCTTCCTTTATAATCAAACTTCTACCACAGTTTTTAGGATGTCTACAAGATTGGATAAAGACAAATTTTACTGTTAGTAAAAGAATGGCCTATAAAACCTTCAATAGGCGCATAGAATCATAGATTGTATGCATAATAATTTAGTTAAAAATATTAATGTAATAACAAATCTTATTGATGTTACTTCAAAAACAAACCGCTTTCATCACATTGAAATACATTACTTATTATAGATTATGGCTTTACATCACTTTATTATTATAATTATTATTGATTTTTTGAGTTATGTTTACAAATTATGGTTCAACATTTAATCTATTTCAGTCCACTTAGGTTCATTTCAGTCAACTTTGGTCTACTTTAATCTTATTCAGTCCACTTTCGTCCATTTTTGTCTAGTCTGGTCCAATTCGGCCACTTTGATCCTTTTCAATCCAGTTCACTTTAATCTATTTTAGTCTAGTTCAATCTACTTCGATACATTTAGACCATTCCAACCCAATTCAGCCAATTTGGTCCATTTTAGTCCAATTTGGTCCACTTCAATCCACTTTGGTATACTTACTTAAGATTGGGAAAAAACATGTTTGGGTTAAGGGTACCATCAATTTTTTTGAGTAATATATAAATTTTAATTATCATAATAATATCTTTAAATGAGAAATTTGAATAATATATTTGAAATTTAAAAATTTTAGTTGAACCAAAAGAAATTAGGAAAATATAATGCATAATAACAATAGTTAGAAGAATATCGACCACTTTATATATATATATATATATATATATATATATATATATATATATATTGTAAAAACTTAGAGATAAAACTTAGTTTTAGAAATTCTTTAATTTTTAAGGAGAAAAAACTATCTACAATATATAAAATTTAGAGAATAAATTTTTTTAAAGATGTGGTATAAATTATACATTATACCACATCTTAAAATAATTATATATCAGAAAATATAACAGTTTATAAACTGCCACTTTATTAAACTTTTCCTAAAAATAATATTGGTGTACTTTCAAATATATACATTTTTTGTTTTGTTATGATCAAATAAAAGTAACTTTGCTCTTATCACGTGTTATATTCAACAAGGTTTCAACCAGCAGCAACCCCATCCTCCTCCTTTGGAGTTCCTACCTGTTAGCAAGCTGGTTTGCAACAGTCTCATTGAGTATAATCTCCAACAATTTAGGAAATGCCGAAAATAAGCCAATTGATACAAACCTTGTCATAACATCATTCTGGGCTCCATTTTTTCTCTTGCAACTTGCTGGCCAGACACCATTACAGCATACTCCTTGGAAGACAATGCATTGTGGCGGAGGCACGCCTTAACATTAGCAAGCCAGGTAGGAGTGACTGTGTTTGTCATCATCAGAGCTTGGGAAAATACCGTGCTTAATATTCTTACAGTTGCAATGATGATTCCCGAGATAATTAAGATTGGGGAGAGAATCTGGGTTTTGAGGTCTGCGAGCAGTGAAAACTTTAAAGCAACGACGCTACGTCATCCTGATCCAGGCCCCAATTATGCGAGATACATGGAAGAATACCGCTCGAAGAAAGAGGAGGGGTTCGACGTTACATCAGGTACATTCATTGAAGCTCCTATTGTATCAGACATTTCCATTCCAAAGCCAGCAAATGCCAAAATTGCAGATGCACACTCTCTTCAATGTGCGTATATATTGTTCAAGACTTTCAAGCAGCTATTTTCTGATCTCATCCTGAGCATCCAAGATATAAAGTGATGAAGCTATATCTCGTTGATTTGCTGAGACTCGTCCAGATGGTTCCTAAAGGTACTCAGGCGACCCTGCGAGAGCAAGAACCTACTCAAGTGGTCACCGGTGTGGTGCCTGCCACAACACCTCCGATGATAAAGTCAATATTGAAGGAGATAGAAATATCAAAGAAAATGATTCAGTTTGTGATGTTGTTTTTTTGTGTACCTGTTTCGGTGTTTGCGAGGGCTTTTATATGCCTATGAGGATTATGCCCGTTGGGGTATTAATGATTCTCCCTGTAACGCCTTTAGGGGAGTAATGGGAGTTAATGCCTTTCCTGTTGGTTCGTCCAGCTGGTCCTGTAACGGCTGAGGCTTTATTGATAGCATTTAATGATATTAACTCTTCCTCTGATGACGACGATGAAGAGATATGTTCGTCTGTAAGATAACTTCGTCCGTGTATGACTTCGTCAGTCCCATTAGATGCCCCCCCGGGTTTCACGGTCGTCAGTGACGATTGTGGAATCCTAACAGTTTTTTTTTTGAATTCCGTGCCGCATTAAATGCGTGGTGGCGGCGTTACGTGGGTCGTGGCCACGTGGAACGAGGTGGTTGGTGGAGAATTATGTCCCTTGGGTTTCCCGCCGATTTTCAGTTTCACCTTCATTTGGTTTTTAAACTTCTTCTCCCTTACTTTATCTTACACACATTTTTTTTTTTTTGATTACTTCTCCATTCGCCTTTCCTAGTTTTTTCTTCTCACCCATTTTTCCATTTTCCTCTGAGCTGGTGCGCGTCGGACTTTTTGCTTTCTTCTCTTCGAGGTATGTTTCTCATTTTTTTTTCTTTCTTCCTTCTTTTTTTTTTTTTTTTTTTTTTGCAAGCGTTTGATTTTGTTTCCCGTTCTTTTGTCTGTTTGTGTTTCTTTTCAGTACTTTCCTATTTACCTGTGTTTTTCCTGGGTGTCCATGGTTGGTAGTTCAGAAGTTAGAGAGATTTGCCCTTCGATTTCTTTTCTCTTTGCTCGTTTAGGAGGGTCCTTAGGCGTTTTTCCTAATTTAGAGGGTTTTGTTTTTGCGGGTAATAGCTTGGGCATTGTTTTGGGCGATTTGTTTCCCCTGCTTTGCCGGTCAGTTGATTGGTTTGAGGGTTTATTGAGGGAACAACGGCAGATGTCTGAGGTTAGGTCGAGTGATTTAGAGACGGGGTTATCGACTAGTGGCGATCTCATGGAAGGGGATACTGCCGCGTCATCTTTTAGGGAAATTAGGGCTTTCTATGCCCTCGTGGAGGCGTGTGGCCTAGATTCCGAGGCTGTGGGTAGGTTTAGGGATAGGTTTCAGTTCCCGGAGCGAGTTCGGGTTCGTAGGCCTGCTGACGAGGAGAGGCTTGTCAGTTTTTCCCCGCTGAAGTGTGCTTTTATGAGGCCGCTTTCACTTGTGGGTTAAGGCTCCCCGTCCACCCCTTTATAATGGAGCTTTTAGCTTACTTGGGCATCGCTCCTGGGCAGCTTATGCCCAATTCGTGGAGGATAGTAGTTAACTGTATGGAGATATGGTTGGCTGCTAATGGGGACATTATCAAGGTGAACGAGCTTGTTTATTTGTACCGTTTGAAAGAGTCAAAGGAATTTGGGTATTACGAGCTTGTGCCTTGGGAGAGGAGAACTAGAATCGTTAAGGGCTTACCTTCGTCCTTCAGATACTGGAAGTCCAGATTTGTCTTTGTGTCAGGGGACGACTTTGAGACCCCATCTAACCAGGATTGAGGTGATATCCCCCGATTGCTTCGTCGGTGGGGAACCCCGACTTTAGGTGCGTCAGTATCCTTTCTTTCTCATTTCTTGTTGAACCCGGTCTGATCGTTGCTTTTTCTTTCTTTTTTGTTTCGCAGCCAAAAGGAGACCAAAATTAAAAAGCAGGTACAAGGAGCGTGTCGAGGCGGCTATTGTGTATTCTCAGTCTATCGAGAATTGGGACGACTTAGTTGACCCTAGGACGCTCGCTTTTTACAACTTAGGCCCCGATCCGTCTCCCTACGTCCTTCGGAGTCTTAATATCGAAGGGAAAAAGAGTAAGTATTTGGGCTCGTCAATCTAGTAATCGCATTTAATTGTTCTGTTTTTTTCACAGTATCTCCTTCTGTCTCAGAGATGACGACTAAATTTAATAAGGGCATGTACGAAAAGATGCGATCCAAAAAGGACGAGCCTCTATCTGCCATCGGGAAGAAAGTGGTTCGGGTGAAGGGGAAAGTTTCCTCCGTCATACCAATTACTCCTCCTGCTCCCGTGGTTTCTGGGGCCGATACAATGAGGACGACCTCGCTGGCTACTTCGATAGAGGAGATCCCGACCCCCGCTTCGAAGAGGCCACGTACAGCGGAGAGGGGGAAGGAGACTGCTTCGTCGTCGACCATTTGGGATGACGAAAAGCTGGCGATGGACCGGGCCCGTGGCATCGTGACCGCAAAAGACCTAAAGGTGTTCGGGTGTGCCCACAGGTGAGTTGATGGGTCGTCATCTCCAGAAACTCGTCCAGGTAACTTTGATCATTCTTAGCGACTACATACATGTTCATTCTTTGCGCTGGTTTGTTTTGAACTAAATGTTGTCGTGTATAAGCTGACATACACATTTTTAGGTTCTGGGGGAGACTATTCACCTTTCGTCTGAGTATCTTGCTCAGGATGCTAAGGTTGAATCTTCGCTTTCCCGGATCAGGGTCCTGGAGATGGAGAACTCAAAGCTGAAGAGGGAGCTGATTGCTGCGATGGAGGACGTCCAGCAAGTCAAGGAGGAAGCCAAGAAGCTAAGTGACGAGCTGAAGGTGGAGCAGCAGCTTGTGCTAGAAAAGGATGGTGAGCTGGCAGCTGCTAAGGTCGTTGCTTCCAGAGCTATTGAAGGTTTTCAGCAGACGGAGGAGTACAACTCTGTGCTCTTCAGCTAGTACTTCAAGGGGTTTGAGCTTCTAAGGAGGTATTGCCTCAAGCATCCTCCTGAAGGCCTTCCTGCTGCTGATGTTCCAATCCTTGAAGCGTCTGTTCCCGAAGCCCCCGCTGAAGATGACGTTGATCCAGACCTTTGAACCTGTCCAAGAACTTATCTCCTTCCATTTTTTTTTGTTTTTTGGGTGCCCTTATGTTGTAAGGCTTGCCTTCCAAAACATTTTAAAGGTTTTTATGTGTATTTTTAACTTTAATGTTTCTTGTTTTCTGTACAAACAATGGCCTTTGGTTTTTAGGCTTTTATAATATCATACCTGCTTTCACATGTTCTGCTATAAATAGTGTTGTATCCGTCGGTAGTGGAGCGTTATTACTTAGACGAAAGTTCTTTGCTTTTATATGCGTCAGTAATGTACATCCGTCGAGGCGGAATCTTGTTACTTAGGCTTTTTTTTTTCATTGCCTTCGTCAGTAATGTACATCCGTCGAGGCGGAATCTTGTTACTTAGGCATTTTTTTTTCATTGCCTTCGTCAGTAACGTACATCCGTCGAGGCGGAATCTTGTTACTTAGGCATTTTTCTTGTCTTCGTCAGTAATGTACATCGTCGAGGCGGAATCTTCTTACTTAGGCATTTTTTTGTCATTGCCTTCGCAGTAATGTACATCCGTCGAGGCGGAATCTTATTACTTAGGCATTTTTTTGTCATTGCCTTCGTCAGTAATGTACATCCGTCGAGGCGGAATCTTATTACTTAGGCATTTTTTTGTCATTGCCTTCGTCAGTAATGTACATCCGTCGAGGCGGAATCTTATTACTTAGGCATTTTTTTGTCATTGCCTTCGTCAGTAATGTACATCCGTCGAGGCGGAATCTTATTACTTAGGCTTTTTTTTTTTGTTGTGTTGTTTCTAACTCTCCGACATTTGGTACCTGTATGAACACATTATTTGAATCATCATTTCATTAATTTTGAGAAGTTGGTACATTCTTGATCTATATCTGTGGGTGGTACTTTTTCAAGTGTTCTATGTTCCAAGGTCGCGGGAGTTTTTGTCCGTCCAGGGTCTCCAGATGATAGCTACCTTGACGGGAGTAGTGCACGACTTTGTAAGGTCCTTCCGTGGGCAGAGTTTTTAGTTGCGGCCGTCACCCTGCGTAAGACCAGGTCGCCGATATCCAGTCTTCTGAGCCTGACCCTTTTATTATAGTATTCAGTCACCTTCTGCTGGTACTTCGTCATCATGTCCGAGGCCTTGTCTCTAACCTCGTCCAAACAGTCCAGATTGATTCGGAGCTGGGTCGTTGTTCTCCTCGCGGAATGTTTCTCGTCTGGTGCTGGAAACACCCACCTCGACCGGGATTACTGCTTCAGCGCCATAGGTGAGCTTGAAAGGTTTCTCCTGTGGGGGTTCTTGCTGTTGTTCTGTAAGCCCACAAGACGTTGGGCAATTCTTCTGGCCACGTGCCCTTAGCTTCGTCTAGTCGTGCTTTGATGATTTTAAGCAGTGTTCGATTGGTTACCTCCGTTTGTCCGTTCGACTGTGGGTGCCCAGGTGACGAGAACTTATTCCTGATGCCTAGTCCCGAGCAAAAGTCTTTAAATCCCTGACTATCGAACTGTCGACCATTATCCGAAATGATCGTTCGTGGAATCCCGAACCTGCAAATTATATTTCTCCACACGAAGTTGCGGATCCTTGCCTCTGTGATCGTTGCTATTGCTTCTGCTTCGACCCATTTAGTGAAGTAGTCTATAGCGACGAGCAAGAACCGTACTTGTCCTTTTCAAGGGGTAATGGGCCGACGATATCGATCCCCCATTGTGCAAACGGCCATGGGGACGTAATGTTGTCATCTTTTCTGCTGGTAGCCTCTGGACGTTTCCGAACCTCTGGCACTTGTCGCACCTCTTGACGAGCTCTGTTGCGTCTGCCTGCATGGTTGGCCAAAAATATCCTGCTCTAATAGCTTTGTTTACCAACGATTTGGGCCCCGCGTGGTCTCCGCAAATCCCTTCGTGGATTTCACGGAGGACGTATTTAGCTTCTTCCTCGTCGATACACTTCAAATAAGGCAGGGAAAAGCCTCTTTTGTATAGGGTACCATTCAAAATTGTAAATCTGGCTGCCCTTGCTTTAATCTTCCTGGCCTCGATTGAGTCATGAGGGAGATTCCCGTCTTGAAGGTATGAGATGATTGGTGCCATCCAACCCCCTATGTTTCGGATGGGGAACACTGGGACTCCTCAATGCTAGGATATTTCTGAATCTCCATGAGAATCTCATTGTTCGTTGGTTTTCTATAGACGAGGCTATCTTGGCGACCTCGTCTGCCTCTGCATTCTGTTTCGCGGGATCCTGACGAAATTCAACTTGTCGAACCCACGAGCTAGTTGTCTAACCAACTTGAGGTACTTCTGCATCCTCTCTTCCTTCGCCTCATACTCTTCCCTGATCTGCCCTATTGCCAGTTTCGAGTCGCTCTGAATGAGCAGGTTCTTAATCCCGAGAGCATTGCCAAGTCTTAGTCCCGTCAATATGCCTTCATACTCAGCCTCGCTCGTTGTTGGTTGCCGGGAATTTCAATTGGACTCCATATTGGAGTTTTTCTCCATTGGGGGTGTTTATGATAACCCCTACTCCTCCCCTCTTTTGGGCTGACGATCCGTCAGTCTGAATCGTCCAATGCTCCACCTCGTCCATGCTGTCACCATCGTGGGGAGGGTGAACTCTGCTATGAAGTCTGCTAGAGCTTGCGCCTTGATGGCCGTTCTGGGATGGTATTCAATGTCGAACTGGCTGAGTTCGATTGCCCATTGGACCATTCTCCCAGCTGCTTCGGGTTTGCTCATGGATTTTCTAATGGGTTGGTCCGTCATCACGAGGATAGGGTGTGCTTCGAAGTATGGTCGTAGCTTTCGTGAAGCCACTATTAGGGCGAAAACAATTTTCTCAATCCTGGGGTATTTGGCCTCTGCTCCCTGGAATGCTTGACTGACATAGTAAACTGGGAGCTGCTTCCTGTCCTCTTCTCGGATTAAGGCCGCACTGACGGCTGTGGATGAGGCTGCCAGGTATAAATAAAGGCTTTCTCCTGCTTTTGAGGGACTCAAGATAGGCGGGCTGCCTAGATAACGCTTGAGTTCTTGGAAGGCGGCCTCACACTCGTCAGTCCAGGCGAAAGCTGCTTCAATGTTTTGAAAAATGGGAGACATTTGTCCGTCGCTTTAGAGACGAACCTATTCAGGGCAGCTATCCTTCCTGTGAGCTTCTGGACTTCTTTGACGGTTTTGGGTGATGCCATGTCCAGTATCGCTCGCACCTTCTCCGGGTTTGCTTCTATTCCCCTTTGGGATACCATGAATCCTAAGAATTTTCCTGAGGCTACCCCAAATACACACTTACTAGGGTTCAGCTTCATTTGGTATTTTCGGAGGGTATTAAATGTTTCTCCTAGGTCGTCTAGGTGAGTGAACTCTTCTTTGCTCTTGACGAGCATATCGTCCACATACACTTCCATATTTCTTCCAATTTGCTTGCTGAACATCTTGTTCACCAATCTTTGGTACGTTGCTCCTGCGTTCTTCAGTCCGAAGGGCATTACTTTATAGCAGTAGAGTCCTTGGCTTGTGATGAAAGTGTTTTTTCCTGGTCTTCCTCGGCCATCTTTATCTGGTTGTAACCTGAAAAAGCATCCATGAATGTTAGTAACTTATGTCCAGCTGTAGAGTCTACCAACTGATCAATCCTTGGCAGAGGAAAGCTGTCCTTCGGGCAAGCCTTGTTCAGGTCCGTGAAGTCGACGCACATTCTCCATTTTCCATTTGCTTTCTTTACCAGCACGACGTTGGCCAGCCATTCGGGATAATACACTTCTCGGATGAAGCCTGCCTGCAACAACCTCAACTTCTTCCATGATTGCTTGATTTCGCTCGGGGGCGAAGACTCGTCGTTTCTGTTGGACAGGTTTTTTCTCGGGGTCTGTTTTCAACTCGTGCTGGATTACTTGGCATGGTATACCTGGCATGTCTTCGTGACTCCAAGCAAATACGTCCAAGTTTCCTTTAAGGAAACGGACGAGTTCACTCATCTCAGGGCTTATGGTTGTACCTATCCTCGTCACCTTTGAGTTTTCCCCTCAACGAGTTCCACGGTTTCAAGGGCTTCCATGTTGTCTTCTTTTTCTCTCTCAATCGTCCATGTGTGGTTTTCTCCTGCAGCCAACACGGCCTGGTAGCATTCTCTGGCCAAAACCTGGTCTCCTTTTACTTCGCCGACTCCGTCTTCGGTTGGGAATTTTATCTTCAGGCAGTAGGTGGACGTTGCCGCCTTCCACGGTTGAGCGTGGGTCTCCCAATGATCACATTGTATGAAGAGGGGCAGTCCACAACCAGAAAATCCAGGTGACGGGTCTGCTGCTTCGGGTAGGCGCCTATTGTGACTTTTAGTGTCACAATGCCCTTGGGGTATACCCTGTCACCGCTAAAGCTAACGAGGGGGGACTCAAACGGGCGCAATCTACCCGGGCCTAATTTCAACTGTTGGAAGGCCGATAGGTACATGATGTCTGCAGAGCTACCGTTGTCGATGAGGATCCTTTTAGTGTTGAATCCTTCTATTGTGAGCGCTATCACTAGCGGGTCGTTATGGGGCTGCCTGACTCCCCTTGCGTCCTCTTCACTGAAGAATATGTCTTGGTTCGTCCTTCTCTGTTTCAACAGGGGTTCCATGTGGACACTGTTTACTTGTCTTTGGCAAGCTTTTCTGAGGGACCTGTATGATCCTCCCACAATAGGTCCTCCTGCTATTGTGCTTATCTCCCCGATTACTTCTTGTGGTTGAGATTGACGATTTTCGTTCTTGGACGAGGGTTCTTGCTGGCTTGTATGGCCCTCCCTGAATCTACTGGAGTCCCCCTTTTTTACGTACTTCTGGAGCTTTCCTTTCCGTATCAATTCTTCTATCTGCCCTTTCAGTCTCGGCAGTCTTCCGTGAAGTGGCCGTCCTTGTGGAATCTGCAGTATTTGCTTTTATCTCGCACACTTGGCGCGAGTGCAAGGGCCTGGGCCACTTTAGGTGGTGTTGATCCTGGATCTGCGTCAAAATCTTGTCAACAGGCATAATCAAAGGTGTGAATTTTACCGGTCGTGGGGCTTTCTCGTCTTTTCGTCTGTCAATGTCACCTCCTCGTCGGCTTGGGCGTTCCCTCTTCAGTCCTCTGCGTTCGTCTTCCTTCCTTCCATCCCTCTTTGGCCTTTCTTCGTCTATGATGGCCGCTAGCGCGTCTTCGGCATTCATGTACTTTTGAGCTTTCAACAGCATCTCCGCCATTGTCCGGGGTGGATTTTTTGCCAACGAGACAACGAACTCCCTGGACTTAAGCCCTGCTTTAAATGTTGTCAGCTGGACCTTATCGTCCGCGTCGTCCACCTCTAGGGTCTCTCGAGTGAAGCGTTTCACGTATGACCGCAAGGTTTCCCTTTCTCCTTGCTTAATAGTAAGTAGGTGATCCGCTGGTCTCTTGGGGCGTTGTCCCCCAACAAAATGGCGCAGGAAAGCATTACTTAACTGCTCGAAGTTGTCGATGGACGAGGTAGGCAATCTCGTGAACCACTCTCGTCCAGCTCCCTTCAGCGTAGTGGGGAATGAACGACACATGATCTCGTCCGGGGGCTGTTGAAGGCCTAACGTCGTCTTAAAGGTGTTAAGGTGATCTTGAGGATCTTTGAGCCCGTCAAAAGGCTCAAGCTGAGGTAGTCGAAATTTCGCTGGTACTGGTCGTTCTAAGACCGCCGCGGTAAAAGGGGAGTCCGTCGCTCGGACCATTTTATCCAGGCTCTGATCGGTCTTTTCTTTGATGGCATTTCTTAATTCGTCCATTTCCTTCCTCATCTCTTGGAGGATGTCAGAATGCTGCTCCTCAGGGTTACCGTTCTCCGTCGGCCACTTCTTGTATGGCTATCCCCTTCGTCCTCTTGGACAGCTCTTGACCGGTTCTCTTCTTGCTGTAATCTCTGTCTCATCTCTTGATTCTGTCTGGTAAGCTCTTCGACGGTGGCTGCGAGATTTCGGACTTGCTGTGCCAAGGCCGCTGAGTCTTGGTTAGATTCCATCAGGAACTGGTAGGAACCACGTTCTTGTTGTATGAGAAAGTCGTTCCCACAGACGGCGCCAAGCTGATGAAGCTATATCTCGTTGATTTGCTGAGACTCGTCCAGATGGTTCCTAAAGGTACTCAGGCGACCTGCGAGAGCAAGAACCTACTCAAGTGGTCACCGGTGTGTGCCTGCCACAACACCTCCGATGATAAAGTCATATTGAAGGAGATAGAAATATCAAAGAAAATGATTAGTTTGTGATGTTTTTTTTGTGTACCTGTTTCGGTGTTTGCGAGGGCTTTTATATGCCTATGAGGATTATGCCCGTTGGGGTATTAATGATTCTCCCTGTAACGCCTTTAGGGGAGTAATGGGAGTTAATGCCTTTCCCGTTGGTTCGTCCAGCTGGTCCTGTAACGGCTGAGGCTTTATTGATAGCATTTAATGATATTAACTCTTCCTCTGATGACGACGATGAAGAGATATGTTCGTCTGTAAGATAACTTCGTCCGTGTATGACTTCGTCAATCCCATCAGATGCCCCCCGGGTTTCACGGTCGTCAGTGACGATTGTGGAATCCTAACATAAAGAACAGCCAATCCTTCTTTCAAAAAGTACAATTTGAAGAAGCTTTCAAAGTGATTGAGGTTGAGCTAGGATTCATGTACGATGTGTTTTATACAAAGGCTTACAAGGTTTATTCCCTAGTGGGTGGCATTCTACGTCTTATCAGTTTCTCGTCTACCGTGATTGTGCTCTTGGTTTTCGCCATTGTCGTTGATGACAAGAGTGTCTACTCAAGAGGGAGAGAATGGTCACTTATGTTTTGCTTAGTGGAGCCATCTTCCTAGAGATATATTCAGTGTTGATATTAATTACCTCAGACTGGTCAATGCTTTGGTTGAGTAAGCGCAAGACTGCAATGGTAGATCTCTGGTATAATTCCATTTCATCAGTTCCATTATTGGTTCCAAAAAAGAGGTGGTCCAATACCATGGGACAATACAACCTAATAACATATTGCCTTCATCGCAAGAAACCCACTTGCCGTGCTATCCAGAGGTTCTTATTCCATTATGAGTTGTTAGAGAAGCAACGATATGAAAATTCAATGGACATTTCTGTGGATTTGAAGAAATTGATATTTGAGCACCTTCTAGAGAAATCAAAGATTGCCTTAGAACTTAAGGTTTGCAAGGAATTATGTGCTTGTATGGGGTGAGCGGGTTCTTAAAATTGCAAAATGCCTTGATTGCATTAACAAAGAAAAGAATAAAAACAAAATGAGGACCTTGAAGTAGAATCTGAGGAGGTTCCTAAAGATGCAAAATGCTTTTATGAACTGAGCAAAGAAAATCGTAAAACACTCCAAGACAGCGTTGGGGCAGAATTTGACCAAAGCATTCTTCTCTGGCACATTGCAACAACCCTATGTTATTATTCTGATCGGAACACAAACTCAAACAACTCTGTTAATTGTCCAAATTATGAAGCCAGCAAGTCATTATCAGACTATATGCTATATCTTCTAGTCATGCGTCCTATCTTGCTGCCAAATGGGATTGAACAAATCAGGTTCCAAGACACATGCGTTGAGGCCGATGAATTTTTCTATGAAAGAAAATCTATATTTGATGAAACCCAAGCATGCATAAAGTTACTTGAAGTGAGCACTGAAATTCCACCATCTATAGTGAAAGGAGATAGAAACTATGAAACACGGGTGCGTTTCGGGATTCGGGTGCGGGTGCGAGACTCGGCAATTTATGAAAAAGTAGGGTGCGGGTGCGGCAGGGTGCGGCGATTAAAAAATTATTAAAAATATTTTTATTTATATTCTTAATATATTGCTAAACATATTTTTTTCACATTATATAAACATATACCAAATTTAAGAACAATAGTAAATAATAACTAGAATACAGCTCCATTATATAAACATTCCATGATGTTTGAAAATTAAAATACAACTTACAAGTTTGAAACTAAAACAAAATAAGAGATACATCAACAAGACAATCAAACACCAACTTCATCATTATCAAAATCTATAGCTTTACTTCGAACTTCACTTTCACTAGTAGTAACACTAGTGCTAACATTCCCAATAACCATGGCCTCCAACTCTGGCTCATCAAGTGTAAGAGCTGCATTCTCAAGAATTCCAGCTCCTCCATATATCGCTCTCATTCCAAGAGTTTCCTGCAATATCCCACATCTTTGTATCTCTATTTATGTACTCTGCATTGCGTCTTGACAAGAGTCGAAGATTAGAATGCACGTATACCAAATCCTCAGTACGTGCAAGAGCCATTTTGTTTTTTTAAGGAATGAATAAATTTGTATGTGCTCCAATTCCTCTCAGCACATGAGGATGAACAAGGTTGTCCAAGAAGTTTAAGGGCAAGGGTTTGAAGAGTTGGAAATGCGGAGCCATGGTATTGCCACCAAACCAAAGGTTGTAAGACCCACCTATCTGTCAAGACAGCTGGTGAAGGAAACCTCCCTCCTGAAAATGCAGCAAACTCAGACTTCACCAAATTTAATTCATTCATATCTTCAAAGAATCGATCCAAACACTTGCTCCTTTCCATAGAAATTTCATGATCTCGATGTGGAGGGATGCGTTTTGAATTCTCCAAAAGCCATTCAGTGGAGTAATACCTAGAGTTAAAGATTAAAAAACAAATATAAATGAAATGTGTGTTTTACTAGAAGGAGGAACTAAAGAAAATAGAAAATAGAAAATAAATGTACTTACCTAAGATTTAAGGAATGAGCCAAGCAGTGTAGTGGAGTACAATTTTTAGTCCAACGTTCAATAAGTACATCATACACCACACTCCAAAATGAGCTATACTCATCATCCAAGCCTTCATGCCGATATATTGCTACCTTTACCTTCTCTATCATTGAATCTCACATTTCATACACAAGATGAAGACAAGGCTTATCTGTGTCAGCTATTCGTATCATATCATAAATAGGTGCTATGAATTCAAGGATATAATCAACCTTATTCCACCAAAGATCACTTAGAATCATCTCTTTTACCTTTTGAGCTTTTCCAACATTATCCTCCCTATAAGAAGCCCATTGCTCACTAATAGTCATGGCTTGAAGGCATCTTTTTATCAACTTCAACCTTTTTAGCATTATAACAACCGAAGCAAATCTAGTATCAGCAACTTGGAGCAATTTTAATGGACAAAATTCATTAAACATTGCCAACCTCATTGAATGGTTCATGATAAAAACACGTATGAAGGATGCATCATCAGCAATACGTGTAATCCAACTACATTCCTTATATGTAACTTCATTCTTTTCAGTGTTTTTTGCTACACAAATATTCTTCAAAGCTAGATTAAGAGTGTGGACAACACAGGGTGTCCAAAATATTTTAGGATACTCACCCTCAATAAGAGCTCCAGCAGACTTCATCACATTAGCATTATTAGTGATGACTTGGACAACTTTCTCATGTCCAATCTCTTTTATAGCATCCCTCAACACCCCAACAATATAATGTTTGTCTTTGAACTCACCTGACCCATCAATTGCCTTAATAAACACTGGACCCCCATCTAATATAGCCATAATATTAATAAGAGGCCTCCTTTGTGGATCTGACCATCCATCAGAAACTATACTTACATCATTTTCAACCCAAAAGTCCTTAATTGGTTTCAAAAGTCTATCAACATGAGTTTTTTCTCTTTACAAAAGTGTTGTTCTCAAGGCATTGTATCCAGGAGGAACATAACCTGGAATGCTATGAGTAGCGGCATATGAATAGAAACTACGATAATATGGGTTCCTTGCAAAGTTAAATGAAATCCCACCGGTGTAAAACATCCTAGCAATTTGACTATCCAATTCATGTCTAGCATTATTCTGGAATAATTTCTCCACCGTAGGATTCACAACCTTCCTCCTTTTATTACCATCAAAGGGATTTGTACTATCACTATCTTCTTGTGTCTGAAGTGGGGGAATAGTCCCAATAGGCCCACGACTTGGGAGAGGTGGGGGTAAGGGAATTTGTTTTCTCCGTTCTCTTTCTAACTTATCATTCTCAACCTAATCATGCATTCGCTGCATTTCCAACCTATGGCTCGGTGTCACGCTAGGGCATACTTTAATACCATTATTAACAATTCTTAATAAATGAGCCTTAACCCTAGAATAGGATCCCAAATAAATATTACCACAATAGTTGCACTTAAAGTGTGTGTTTCCACCTAATTTAACAGTAGAACCAGATGGTTATTCTTTTAGTCACATACTGCCAAAGAGGAGCTTCATCATTTGGCACTCCTTCATTAGATGAATGTGAACTTTTTGTGCTTGTAGCTTTATCTATTACAAATTCAACAAATTCAATTTAACCTACAAATAATTATCAAACATATAAAAACTATTAATTAAATAAAAAATCAAGCCCCAATGTCACAAGACTCAAAAAAATAAAAAATAAAAAAATCAGATCATCACAGATTTACAACACAATCACAAATCTAAGTAACATAACTATTAAGTATTAACTAAATAAAAAATTAAACGTCACAAGACTCACAAAAAATAAAAAAAAATAGAAAAAAATCAGCTCATCACAGTCCACAACACAATCACAAATCATAATAACTAATAGTTGCAAATTTAGCTATTAACTAACTAAAAAATCATCTATTAACAATAAACTAAGAGTGTGAGTGTGAGTGTGAGAGCTATCAGCTATGATACCTGACAGTGAGGGGAGACGGAGAGCAAGGGAGACGAAGTGGAGCGCTGAAAAATGAGATGTGCTGACGAGTGAAGGCAGAGAATGGGAGAGAGCTAGCTGAAGAGTGAAGGCAGAGAGTGGGAGAGACTTGAGAGCACTAGCTTGAAGAGGCAGGGGCTGGGGCGACTGAGACAGAACCAGACTGAAAAAAAAAAAAAAAAAATGAAGAGTTTTTTGGTTGTGGGATGAGTGATCTGTGAAGCTAAGCATATAAGGGTTTCAAAGTTTTTTTTTTTTTTTTTTTCCAAAAATGCAGCGTTTTTTTTTTTTTTTTTTTTTGGTCGTATTGGCTGGTTTCGGCCGATTCGGTGTTTCTCCCGATACAGACTGATTCATGTCGAATCGGCGTGCGTCGGCCCGAATCGGCACGAATCGCGCCGAAAAAATTAATTTTTTATTGACAGACGCTGCCCAAACGCGCAGGCAGCGGCGTCGCCTACGCGTCGTCGTGTCGGGCCGCGTCCGACGCGGGTGCGGCGGCCCAAACGCCGCACCCGTGCTTCAAAGAAGCAAGTCAGTGCTATTCGATGGATGTAGGCTCGCTAAATCATTGCAATGCATGGAATATCAAAAGAAATGGGAGTTGGTAAGTCATGTGTGGGTTGAAATGTTGTGTTATGCTGCGACAAAGTGTCGATGGAACCATCATGCTCAGCAGCTCATCCGAGGCGGACAACTATTCACTCATTTCTGGCTTCTTATGTCGCATCTTGGTATAACTGAGCAGTTTCAAATTTCTAAGGGCCATGCAAGGGATATGTTGGTTGTGCATCGAATAAGATTTTATAGTATGTGAAGTGTTTTTACATACAAAATAAAGCATTGACAATTCTTATTATTATTATTATTATTATTATTGTTTTGTTTTGAGCGTCGAATACAATTTGACAATATATTATCCTCTAATGCTATTCCTTGAGAATTTATTATAATTCTTCTACCAATCAAAATTTATTATCCAAAGTTTTTAATTTGGATTCAATGTACCTATCAATTCAAGGGTGCCCCATCTGGCTAAAAAACATGGTTAACCCATCTGGTTAAAAAAAAGGAGTTTAACCATGATAGGGTTATATTTTTGTGTTGGCATATCATTTGATAAAACGTACTTTATTTGTAATTAGGTAGATTTAAGATGTTTTCTAGAATATTATGAAGCATGTTGGATATCAAGACAATCGATATTATTGAAGACATAAAGATTGTACCAAGAAACAATTGAAGAAAAAGTTGAATTAGTGACTTCGGTACTAGTCTCGACACAAGCTCGACACTAGCATGTATTGAGATTAAATGAGGACCTCAACACTAGCTCGACACTTCATATCTATCTATCGAGTTATGCAGATCCAGAAATCTCAGATTAGATTTTTGGCTCATGATGACTTGGATTACTAGGGTTTCATTCACTAAACCCCTAAATGGTATAAAAGCTTTATTTTAAAACTCATCAAAGATACAAAGACTCAATTAGAGAACTCATATACTTTTGTAGAACCTACTACGTTCTTGTGCACCTTAGGGTTTTGTAACCAAGTACTTCCAAATCTTTAACGTATATTGAAGCAAAAAACTTTTCATCCAACAACAAACTTCAGATGCTAGGAGTTAATCACATACTGGAATTTGTGCAAAGGGAAGAAGCCTCTACAAGCTAAAGCCAATTGAAAATTGAAGTGAAGGTTCAATTATAGGTTGGTACTTTGAGTGTAACACGCCAACCATTACCCCCCCCCCCCCACACACACACAAAAGGGGGTCAAATTTTTAGACTCACACGTGACAACCCCCACCTACCCACTCATTCTCAATCACACAACCTCACAAATATCTCTCTCCCTCTTGATTGACTGCCCCTCTTCTTTCACACTCAAACACAAACACACACATCACTCTACCTCTCTCTCTCGAATCCTCCTCCCTCTTGGTCTCTTGGTTAGCTCCTAAATTTCGGTCATCAAACTCTTCTCCATGGTTTGACTTCTACAACATTAATGTAAGGTAAAATCTCCATGACCCACCTTCTAATATTTTTGGATTTTTATCCTATATTGTTAAGATTGCTCTTTGTTGTATGGGTTTTGTTTTTTGGGGTTGTTTTCCTGTGTTGTTGGGGGCATTTAAGACCTGATTGGAGCTTTTTAATTTAATGGGGTGATATGGATTTATTGTTTGGCAACCATGTGAGTTGGGTTTCTTGAGAAATCATTTAGAGTTTTTGATTTATATGGGAGATTGGGGTTAATTTTGAAGAGGGTTTTCTTGCATTTTGAAATGTATTTGGCATATGTGTTGAGAGTGTGGTGTTAACCATAAATTTCTTAAGTGATGTGGGCATGTGCATGTTGCATGACAAGGGTTTGGTAAATTTCCTATATGAGTTATGGGATTGAATTTCTTGACTTTTGTTGTGATGATATTATATGAGGTTCTGGGTTACATTCTTAGTTATTAATGTGTGCTAACACGTAACTTTAGGTTAATCAAGTCTCAATTTTTTTGGAATGGTACTAAAATTATAGTAATTTTCTTTTGGGACTATAATCTGTCATGTGTTTTTTAAGCTGCACTATGTGTTTTTTAATAAATTATAGAAGACTTATTTTGAGTGGAATTTTTGGTGGTACATACTAGACATATAAAGGCTTCTCCCTATTTAATTTCAAGAATTTTGGATAACACTAAGTGGACCAAACAAATTTTATAAAAAGGGCTGACCTGTTGCAAGTTATCTGAAAAGTGTGATTAGGATGCTAAGACCGTTAAGGAATTACTACAACCTTTTGTTGTGAGGTTAGCTTGTAAGTTCATATGTGCTTTCTTTGACAAGTGTTTACTTCGAATAAATTTTATCATGGTTTGATAACGGACATGATTTATAGAAGTTAGTAAATGTACATTGTTTGTGGTAGGGAATTATAGGCTTTGGTTTGTTATAGTCCTATGAGTTGCTCGTATGCTTGTTTGGTTCCCTTTTGGGTAGGGGTGCTTGTCTTAGGATGGTTAAGCTAGGCTTTAGGCCCTTAGGTTTTATTTTTGAGGAGATCCTTTCCTATTCATGGAGACATTTATGATAGTGTACTTGTAGTAGCCTTGTTATTAATAGGCTTGATACTGTGTTTCTAGGTTCCAAGGTACTTGGTGATGGAACTAGTAACTTGATTTGTTGAATGCGGTGCCCAATTGAAGCAAATTTGGATTGGACTGCTAAGGTAAGTGGCTTCTTAATGGGATTTTTAAAAAGGAATCATTATTGCACTAAAGTATTTTATGGTTAAACCCATCTTGGAACATCTTTCATGGTTTTCTTAAACGTACTATATGTACTATTATTGTTAATTATTTATGGAAAATGTATGAAGCGTTGAAGGTGCATCATACTTCTTATTGCATATGGAGAAATGCATGATTTGATAGCATGGAAAAAATTAGCATCTTTGATTAAATTCTTGAGAATAGATTTTATGGATTTATTATATTATTTGAAAGATTTAAAGATGCTTTATCATGACTTGTGATATTTGGAGAAAATTGATACAAAATCTTCTTGACAAGAAATGAGTTTGAAGGCTTTGAGAACCTTGTGAATATATTGGGTATTTCAAAAAAATTTGTGAAACTACTTGAAATTAAATTGTATTTTGTAAAATGCTACTTGCATTCTTTGTAAAACTACTTATAGCATGCTTTGTAAAATGCTAATCATCATGAAACTTGTATTTCCCCTACCCCCATTAATTATACTACTTACTGGGCTTTAACTCATCCCACTCTCCAACAGTTTTTAGATCAATTGCTATTCCTCGGGGCATTGAGCTTGTTTCATTGGTGGTGATTGGAGTATTATGCTAATTGAGAGATTTATGCTATGATTGGTTGGTGACTCAACTTAGTAAATTTATCGAGGCCATCACTAATTCTATCAGAAATTGGGCTCTTGAGGTTTGTTAGCCTTAGCTAATTCTATCAAAAATTGGGTTCTTGAGGTTTGTTAGCCTTGGGCATGGTAGGCCTAAATTTTGTTGTTGAGGTTGTCTATCCTAGAAGAATTGTGATTTTATGTTGATCCATTTGGAGCTTTGAAATTTCATGTATATTTGGAGGACATGATTGGTAATTTGTATTATTTGTCAATGTCTCATAGAACTCTAACTTATATTGTGGAGAGTTCACATGTTTATTTATCTTTATAAAAAAAATAAAAAATGAAAATCCCCTACAGTTTATTTTAATCGTTCTTTTCTCATGCTTTGAACCCTTTTGGGTTTAAGACATGACCTTGGGATAGTCTAGGGTAGTGGTAAGATCCCCTACAGTTTATATTATTTAGAAATATCTTGCCTTATATAATAATTGAATGTAAAATGCATTACGATCTTTTGAAGAAGAAAAAACTTATAGAATTTAAAATACTTTCAAATAACAAATTTAGAAAATCTAATATATTGTATAAACTATATTTTGTTAAAAATAATCACATCATTTTAAGAAAAGTTTTGGACAGGCTTACCTACTATTTTCATTTTTCACTTAACTAAAAAACAAATTGTCAAATTTATTAGGGCGAATGCACTTTTAGTCCCTACATTTTATTTTTACCACTTTTAGTCCCTAAACCAATTAATGCGTGTTATTTTCTTCCTTTCCATCAATCAACCGATGGAAATAGCTGAGGTGGCTGCCGGAGGAATTAAAATATTATAAAAAATGCTACATCAGCATCTAATTTTTTTTTAAAAAAAAATAATTTGTCAAGTTTAACTAAATAAAAAATAGAAAAAATAGAATTAAAAACAATAAAATCAAATACCTATGAACACAAGAACACACAAACCCAGAAAATCAAACCCAAGAACATAAATCAAATGCCAAGGAAATTAAAAAATTAAGAACATGCCAACATGGAACACGTAAAATCAAAGGGCACAGATCTACAAAATACATAGACCTTCAAAGATTCAAAACACAAAGAACACAAACCCAAACCCAAACCCAACCCTCAATCTCTAGCAAACCCAAAACATCACATGAAAAATCAAACCCTCCATACAAACGTCAAACCCGAAAACAAACCCATAAATTTCAAACCCAGAAAAATTCGAGAATCTGACCCACAAATTCGAGAAATCTGAAAAAAACCTATAAATTTCCATCCCAAAAAAATTCTAGAAACTAACCCGCAAATTTGAGAAACCTAGGAACAAACCCACAAATCTCCATCGCAATTTCCGCCACAAATCTTCCACCTATCTCCACTGCACCACTAAGCTTGGTTCTACCACCTATCTCCAGCGCAATCTGTACCACCGAGTTGAGAGATTGAGAGATGAAAGAGAGAGACCCACTGATCTGTGAGAGATTGGAGGTAAATGCACTTTGAACCCTAAATCCAAACCATTGTCGACCTTAGCCCCTCTCTCTCTACCCAAATCCAAACCACCACTTTTTAGATTAGGTTTGTGCTCTTAAATTTGGGTTTGTGTTTTTAAAACTATTTTCTCTAAAAAAAAATGGCTTGAATTTGCTGGATTCAAGTAGGTGAGAGGATCTAGAACCGGCTCGGATCTGGAGAGGGAAAGTGGTGGAGCAGAAAAATGGGAGCTCAATGGCCTTGGGAATGGCTTGAATCTGCTTCCACTCAGTGGTGACCAGGTGCTTCCTGGACATGGATCGTGGGGCTGTGGAGTCTTTTTGGAGGAGTTGCTCGGAAATAACAACGGCTGGGATCGACGACACTCCGTTCCCTACACACTCCCTAAGGATTGCCTATATCATGTGGTACCTAGCCGATGATGGCTGCGATGAACTGTGGCTTGACACGGCGGTTCTCAGGTTGTTGGTAGTTGAGCGCCACCACCTCGTCATTTCTCCTTCTACTTCTGCAAATGCAATGAGGGGTTTGAAGTTTGGAGTTTAGAGTTGGACTGTGTTGTGTTGTGTGAGGGTTTTTAATTTTATTTAATTTTTTTGTGATTTAATATTTTTGAGGGTAAATAGTTTTTGTTTGTTATTGTGTTCTTTGTGTTTTTGAATTTGAGTTTGTGTTTTAATTTCCTCGGCATTTAATTTGTGCTCTTGGGTTTGATTTTCTGGATTGTGTTCTTGTGTTCATAGGCATTTGATTTTATTGTTTTTAATTCTGTTTTTTCTTATTTTTTATTTAGATAACATTAACAAATTATTTTAAAAAAATTAAATGCTTATGTGACATTTTTATAACATTTTAATTCCTCCGACTGCCAACTTAGCTATTTCCATCGATTGACTAACGGAAAGGACGAAAATAATACGCGTTAATTGATTTAGGGATTAAAAGTAGTAAAAATAAAATGTAGGGACTAAAATGAAAAAAAGTCAAAATATAGGGACTAAAAGTGCATATACGCCATTTTATTATATAAAAGTAGAGACCTTATGTAAGAGATTATGTGATTTAGCCACGTGGCACACTTTTTGTAAAGATAATTAAAATACTTTCAAGTGTCACATGTGAGATAAAAACAAATTAAAAAATAATAACTCTTTGCTTCCTTTGGTTCAATGTTTCTATGTTTTTTTCAATTAAAAATTTCTCTTTGTTTCCTTTGATTCAATATTTCAAGAATTTTCTAATTAAAAAAATGGACTCTTTATTCCCTTTGATTCAATGTTTCCAAACTTTTTTACTCTCACAGATACAAAATCTTTGCATTTTCATTCACCATTTTTCACATCTTGCACTTCTACTCCTTTATATAGATGTGCCCATATCCCTTCATATCATATTATCTCAAATACAATTATACAAAGTGTCACTTACCTTCAATCCTTCAACAACACCTACTATGCTTTAACATTGTTGTCCCATATGATCCTAACTCATATGAGTTAACTCTAACCAAGAAAGGGGGCTTGCATTTTTTGTTGAGTGAAGGCAACTTATGCTATTGATGTTGAAGTCAGACATTATGGGTTTGTGAAGGCTTTGATTGGCTTCGGGTGTTTACGATTTTGGTGTAGGAAGCCATAAATGTGTTTTTTAGAGCTAAAGCGAAAGAGAAAGAAACTTTCTAATTGATTATTTGTAGATTTCTTTATAGTTTTTTTACTGCTATTTAGGGCGGTATCAATATGAACCGTGAAAATAAAAGTAAAAGTCATTGATGATTTTATTGTGTTTTCCATGTTTTTTTGTTTTTATTTATTTATTTATTGTGTTTAGGATATAGAAGCCCAACTAGAGGCAATTAAATCTTGATAAATGAATGTTTTTTAAGAAAAATTTTCTTTGTGTCATAACATTCTCTTTATACTGATGCTTATAAATGATTTTCTTTCGTTGAGATACTAAAATAGATATTTGATATTGGAGTCGCACTATTTGGTTGTGAGAATGGAATAGTTGAGGATATGAAAGTAATTTTGCTTTAAATTCTTATTTATAAAGTTCAAAACCATTTAATTGGTTAAAAAATAGTCTATTTTTATAGTAGATATTACAATATGTTAGTGCCCTAGAAATGTTGAAAAACTAGACAGTTCTAATATCAGAAATCTAAATTAATAAGACAATTCAACTCAATTTTTAAAAATCAATTCATGCCACAAAAAAAAAAAAATTTAAAATATGAATTATAAAGATTGAATGTCAAAGCATTCAACAATATTTCTGGAAACACAAATATTATACAAAAAAATAAGTATTATACCTATGTCTTACAAAATATAAAAATTATTTCAAATGAAATTGCAAAAATTCACATGACATTATCTAGTTATACAAATTATGAAGCGGCTTAAATGAAAAGTAAGTGACTATACATGGTTCAATGCTAATCATTACAAGTAATTCTAGCCCACACCATTTACTTGACTTATTGTTTTCAACTATTCTAAATAATAAACTGTTATTGGCTACATGTTACTTTCACATGAGCCCACCATTAATAGTCTGCCACATTTGAGAGTGAAATTTTTTACTTTTAACATACTTTGTGCATTTGATGATATGACGTGACAATTTGTAATTGATAAGAAATTTTACCCTCTACAGTAGCATAAAAATGTATGGTCTTAGATTTTTTTTCGATCATTACCAAGTTAGGAAGAATAGGGAAGCGTTTGGTAATCTTGTTCTAGTAACATTGTTTGTATTTTTTGAAAATACGTGTGAGTGAAAAAGTGTGTGAAAATACATGTAATATTGTTTAAATACTAAAAATCATTGTTTAAAATACCTTACCAAACACTTCCTAAAGTTTTTAAAATATGAGGTAACCACGTCCCAAAGAAGCCACATAAACATTAAATAAATAAATAAAACCCTTAACTTTTTGTTCCTTTAGTGAAAAGAAAATGATTATTACGTTGTTAAAAAGCTAGTAATTTTGGAGTTAGGAAGAACATGTGGTATACCAAAAGAAGCCAAATTAGAATTTGATTGCTTTAATCAAAAGAAAATGACTATTACTTTGTTCACAAGTGATCATTACTTAATCAGGAAAAAACAGAATGTATCGAACAAGGGTAATACTAATACCTTGCAATATCCACAAGTGACAAGGTGTTCCCTATTGTGTAAAGTCAAGTATCGATATTAGGATTGCCTTGACACATGGTACTTCTCATATTCAAGTATGGTGATTCTCAATTCCTTAACATGGAAGAGGAGAATTTTAGCTGTGGAGTACTTCCCTTAGTTGAGTAGTTTCGAATTATTCGGTGATTGAATGCACAAGCACTATATTCTTCAACATTTGCTGCGAAGAGAGGAAAAATCATATACAAAATAAAAAAAATAAAAAAACAGGTAACTTATTAAGTTTACAACTCGTATTTAGTCTATATAAGTTTTGTTTTATGTATAGACAGATTATAATTATGCCTTTTATAGTGGCATTTTCTAATGAAATAGTTCACATTTGGAGTTTTTTTTTTTTTTTTTTAATAAAATATTTTTGTGCGTGCCCAAATATAGTTATTGGGCCTAAGATGTATTTGGGCTCACAATCTATTTGTATGATGGGCTTTCGGATTTCCTACAACGGGTGATGCTATGCTTGGCAACCCAGTACCCTAGTTTCCCTAGTTTTTCCTGTCACTCTCCCTCTTCTCCAAGGATGATTGATTTCTTTCTCCAGTCTCTCCTCTCCGGAATTGCCAACCACTTCAATTGAATCTTCGTTGCCTATTTATAGCCAAACTTAGTGGCATGGTCATGATTATTCCCCTAGTGGGTGGAAGGGGGAGATCTAATACTATTACCCTTAAGTGGGGGTTTAGTTAGGAGTGGGGGGAAGTGAGAGTGGCATTGGAATTGGTTTCACCGCTAGATGGATTGCTCGGCAATGATATTCCCAAAGCTTTACTGAACTCATGGGGACTCGACCTTCCGGGCGATTACATTCCCCGAACAAACAGGGTTTTATGTTTACGGCGTCTGTCATTAGTGCTTTCCTAATTTTGAATTGGGTGCCAATGATCATCCAGACGATGTTCGTGGGCCCAGTGTCACATGCGGTCTTAAACATGATAGTTTTAGAACTCGAATCCCAGCAAGTCGTGGGCTTTGTGTACGTGGTACTGTTGTGATGGGCTTTGGCGAGTGTTGGGCCTGCGACCAAATAGCGTCCCGTACAATTTTTTTATTGCTTTGTATTGTTGTGATTATTAACGTGATTGTGAGATTTAGTAAGCTCTTAATTTTTGGCATAAGAAACATCTGTTCCACTAATTAGAACATTGGTGTCAATCTAGTTTTTTTCACATATATTAACTTTCAGTTGTTAAACCAAAGTACCTATATGGAACATCATCTTACTGGTTAAAACTTACAACGGCTGATAATTTGAATTGCATATGTTAAACGAGTGATTGCTGTGTTAGTTATGGAAGACACATCCTAAATGCTTTTTTTGTATTACACTATATTTAGAAATTTGAGAGAGAGCACAGAATTATACATAGTGAAAATTGTTATAACTTTATGGACATAGGCATATTGTTTTTTTTTTCTCATAGGTTTTTGGAATTTGTTTAAATTCTCAAAATTGAACATCTTCATTGTAAGTTGTGAATACCATGAAATACTAATTGCGCTATAAACCTCTTGGTAAAATTTAATTGTTTTACGATAATGCTTTTGTAGCAGGAGTAGCCGCCGGTCAAGTGATCTAGATGGTAACTCAAGCATTTAATTTTTGTTTGGTATTAAATCATAAGAAGACCTGCTTACTATGAAATGTGAATGGCTTTTTGGTCCCGAAATAAGTATGAGATGGTATTTACCTACCCAGAAAAATTCCCATATACTTAGGTGCGAATAGCAGAAGGGGTCAGATAAAAATTTACCCAAGAAAAGACTATATAAAAAAAAAAAGAATAGCTTACTATCTTTAGAAATTTGGTTGCTACATCTAATCTGAGTTAATTGTTTGCTATTTTTAGACTGAAAGGTGATTTAGAGTCACAAAAAGAATTTTTTATTGCATTTAGCATTAATTTTATAACAATTCATTAGCTGTCACATTTCTAAAACAATTTGGAAAAATAGCATTTCGAGTTTATTATACTTAAGGTTTTGTGAAAGACTTGAGCATTTAAGACTCGAGTTTTAATGTGTTGGCACACAGCTGGTGTGGAGAATTTTCCACATGGAACTCGAGCCTTTCAGGCTTGTTTTTTATAAAGAAAATCTAGGTTTTTACTGGGTTTGGGTTCTTTCTTCATCTTCATGTGGGTTCCTCTTCAAATCTTCTATGGGTTTGGGTTCTTTCTTATTCTTCTTCTTCATTTGGGTTCTTCTGTAGATCTTCTTATTGCAGAAAGTTTTCATGTGGTGGTCATTGTTGGAGGGGGGAATGAATTTGGTCTTTGCAAAAAGTGAAATTGGGAATTTCACGATGAAAAACTTGGTTGATTTGGTTTGATTTGGGTTAATTTTGTGGAATTGAATGGTGGGTCGGTTATGATTTTGGGGTTTTGTGAGTAATCATTGGTGGGTTTGGTGGATCATTCTTCTTCTTCTTCCTGGGGATTTTTCCTTCTTCCATTTCTGGTTATTCTTCTTTTCCTTCTTCTGTTTTTGGTTTTTCTTCTTCTTCTATGCTTTTTGGAACTCAAGTCTCTAAGACTTGAGTTCCACGTGGATTACTTGTTCACACCAGCTTCACTGAACTTGAGCCTCAGGGCTTGAGATGCTATATTCCTAACTAGTTTTAAAGAGATGCTTACTAATGAAGTAGTTTCCTCAAATCATGCTATGTTGCAAATATCCCCTCACAGAGAACAATACTTTCTCCTACTGGATTACCATTTTATCCTGATTATGAACAAACTTCAATGTTTAGTTTGCACTCCTGGCATATTTGAATTGTTGCACCTTACCCTGGTTCCTCTCTCAAACTACATCCCAACGGTCACATTAATTACAAGAAGATGATGCAGTTCAAACTTTTCCTTTCATCTTCTAGTAGTATGGTGGAAAAGAAATTGCAATTTTGCAAATCAAAAACCTTTCTGCGAATTGAAATAACTAATAAATGTGATAGCTACTTGTCTTACTAAGGCGAAATGATGAATAAGAAATATATCAATCACAAATAAATATATGTTTCCAAATAAAAGAGTACAATTGATTTCAGTCATCACACAGACAGTAGCACTTTGTTCGCAACAAAGCCTACGATTTTATTCCAGTCATTTGCATGACAAGCAGTATGACTTTTATTGACCAAATACATTTAAAACAAGCGACACGCCCCAAGGAAAAAAAAAAAAAAACCCTTATACGTGATGACTCATTAAGACATCATCTCGAAACAGCTCTGCTTTATCCAACGCTCGCATCATTCCTAAGGAAGCACAAGTATGTAATTACAAGTTGCAGTGTCAAAATCATAATAATTTTTTGTGGAAAAATAATAAAGGAACATAGAAAGAAAAGAAAAGACAACCTCACATAGGTGGAAGCTTGAATTCCATTCAGCAGTGACCACTACTGATCAATAATTATGACCGGGAAGACAGCAATATGGCCCCAAATTCGGTCCTTGTTGTTCTCAATTGTTTTTGTGAAATCCACTGGCATATCTTTCAACTTCAATTCGCGAAGAGTCTTTAGATGCCTCAATTCTGTGGTGTTAGGGACCTTCAATTTCTTGCATGACCGAATCTCCACCTGCTTGAGGCTTGGCATTGCTTGTTCCTTCATCTTCCATTCTTTCAATTACTGAAGCATCCAGAGTTTCAGAATTTTAAGCTGGGGAAAGCCTCCACTGGAGCAAACCATGTGTTTCCCAGTATAAGAAGCTGAGTACAAGCAGAGGGATTTAAGGTTGTGAAGCTTCTCTAACTCTGGCATTGGATCATTTGAAAGTCTAGAGGCTGATAAGGTAAGTTCAGTCAGGCTTTGAGGAAGTCCATTAATATTTATGACGATGGATGGATTCTTCAATTTTCCATACAATGTTAGGTAGTAGAGATCTACGAGGCCAGACAATTGAGTCACATGAAGGATCTTGGGGTTGACCCGTTTCATCAAATGATTTCAATGTCAATTTTTGAAGGCGCTTCAATTCCACAAGACTCTCTGCCAATGCTTTTTGCTGTGACCACACCAACTGGAATGACAAATCCAATATTTGAAGATTTTTCATCATGTTAAATGCATCCTTCCAGAGGACTTTCCTTATCCACAAATGCACCACGCAGTATTTGGAGATTTTGTAAAAATTTCTTGTTACGCTGATTACCTTTACATTTTCTTTCAGGTTGATGCTCAATTTTGCTTCGAGAAATCTCACTCATGTATAGGTTTTGAAGTTTCTTCAGTTTCCATATTGAACTAGGGAGAGTGCGGATATAAGTATGCTTCACATCCAATGTTTCGAGGTTCACTAAGTTGCCAATTGATGATGGAATAGTCTCTAGATATGTCCACCTTAATCCCAGATACGTTAACTGTATTAATTTTCCTATACTCTTTGGCAAATGAGGTCTGAATACATGTTCAAGATCAAGCACCTTTAAATATAACAGATGCCCACTTGCAATGCCCTTCTTAAGGTAGTGACCAAAAGCTACTCCAGGTTTATCTCCTTCACGAGTATCAAAGCAGAGCAAGGAGAGGGGATTTCTATAGCTTTGCAATATATTTGGTGTTGATGAATTTATGTTGCCACCAAAACTGGAATCTATTTCAATGGAATAATAAAGTACGTGCTGATCAAAGCCCGAACTTGGATTTTCTCGCAACCAGAGTTCTCGCAGAACACTGGGGAAGCTGCATGTCTTGACCCTCCCATTAAGCTTTCTTTCCACTTCTTGTACCAAGTTGCGTATTATCAACTCTGACAAATATTTCTCCGCAACAGATTTAAGAGGCTCTTGCTTATCACCACTTTGTTTTACAAGCCCTTCAGCAACCCACAAAACGACTAATCTTCTTGAAGAAATTTTAGTGTCTCTGGGGAATTGTCCTAAGTAGGCATTGACTTAGATGCGGAGGCAAGTCTTTTGTATTTGTTTCCAAGTTTTCAGACCAGGGTGTTTGGTTTGGAGTGACATGCTCAAGCACCCTTGACAAGTCCTTAGACGTCACTTCTTTCCCGGACAATAGATACCCATGATTTAACATGGAAGATGGCAAGCCTCCACATCTGCCTGCAATCTGCAAGTTTTTTTAATTCTGGTGAGAGTCCATGATCAGGCTTAGAAGGTTTAGCCTGAAAGCGCACCATCTGTTTAAACAAATCCCAGCTCTCATCTTGTGTTCGTAGTTTGAGTGGGTACATGATGCTTGTTAGGTCAACATGTGAAGCTACACTCTCGTCTCGTGTGGTGAGCAAAATTCTGCTCTCGCTTATCTTATCTCGGAATGCTTCTTTCAGAGTATCCCAAGTTTCCTTACTTGAGATTTTGTCCAGAACTACAAGGTACTTCCTACCCTTCAAGAAATCATTCACCTCTTTGAATGAGTAACCTTTTTCTGTTCGTTCCCCATGATTTGCCAGGACATTTTCGCCCACTCTTTTCAGGATTTCATGCTTATCGTCCACTATATCAGATAGAGACACCCAGTATCTGAATTCAAAATGTTTCTGAATAGCTGCATGGTTAAAAACCATCTTTGCTAGAGTTGTCTTCCCTATTCCCATCATCCCCACAATGGAAAGTGTGGAGCAATTCTCAGTAGTGACGTTGGTGGTCAGTAGTGAGACCACTTCATGTATGTTATCTTCCAAGCCGACCACCGAGTTTGTCTCTTCACTTAGTTTAGTGCGACAAACTTCCATGCTCATGGCAAGAAGTTCCATAGCTTGCTCCAATCGCTCAATTTCTGTAGAGGACTTTGGCCAAGGATCTATCTCCTTTTGAGTACTGGTGTGGCTCCTTTGGGGTTGGGAGGATGACAAAGAACTAATTGCATTTTTAACATTGATCTTTATTTGATCCTTCCAAGCCATCCTTGAATTGTTTAAGCCTTCAACTGCTTTTGCATCTTTGGGTTTTCTTTTTTGGGGATGGACCGACAGATTTTGATGGAACTCTTTTGATAAAGCTAAAATCAATCATGTACTTCTTAAAAATAATGGTCCGGAGCTGTTTGTTGATTTGGCCAAAGCTATTCTTCAACCAACGTCTTGTCATCCAGTTACCCAGAAATGGAAGCCATCTCATTACATTTGCCATTTTTTGTACTCTGTCAATTTCATGTTGCAGTTCGTCAAAGATCTCCTCCGCTTCCTCCACCCAAGCCTTTTCTGTTTGGCTTTCCAATTTAAGCCCTTCTAAATCTCGCAGGAAAGAATGTAGTAGCTGCACTGGGAACTTGATGAGGTACTCTATTTCCTTTTGCTTGTCAGAGTCAGACACTAATTCTGGATTGTTAGCAAATAGGACTTTCAAATTTCTTTCAATAGAGACAATTGGTGGAGCTCGTTTATAAGGATGAGATTGATGTTCCTCGATTGGTCTGTTCTGCAAGCTTCTAACAATAGACCTTGACTGCTCTATTGATTTACAGATTTGTATACACTTTTCCCAAATTTGATACATCTCCCACAGACACGAATCAAACTCAGCTTTGAGGCGATGAATTTTGTTCCAATCCATGATAGCAGAGAGAGTCAATCCAAGAGTCTTTCTTCTATCACTCAATTTCTGGTAGGAGTCATGGCAGTCCTGTGCCATGCGAACCATGGCTTTGGTTCCATCCACCCAGTCTCTCTCACTATCAGCTAGTTGTACAGTGACTCCGGCTTTCAGCTGTGAATCTTGAAGTTTTCTTCCTGCTTCTGAAACCTCTTCAACATCTTTTATGACACCATCCAAGAGCTTGACATTCTTTTTAAGACGCCTGTAACGTTTCCCCACTTGATGCCAGACTATATAAATAACCAAAATGGTAATTAAGTACCCACACACGAGGATTATGAGAATGATGTACAATTCAAAAACATAAGCATGGTAAAGCTTAGAAATTACAGACAAAATGCCCATGGTTGCTCTCAATTTCTGTAATTTGGTGTACCAAAACAAAGCTTAGAAATTTTATGATCAATAATGGCCTGACAAAAAGAATATGTGAATCATAAACAATACCAAAACTAAGGTGGCAAGTCAAATATCACTTGAGGAACAACCACGATTTCTAGATCCCCATTCGTGAACCAACAACAAAGCTTAGAATTTTTATGTGTAAATTGATTCTTATCTTGAAAAATTTATAATAAAAAAAATGGTTCAGGTGTAATGAATAATTTCTCTCTCAAAAAGAACAGTCACCTTGGCCATATTAAATTCAAAAGAATCACCTTCTTTTTCCTGCTACATTTTTTTGCCAAACCTTGAAGGCTAGAACCCGATTTCCAAACTTTAGCTTTAAAAACTCTTACCATTAGGCCCACAAAAATAAAATAAAAAAAGGCAGAAGAAGAAGAAACCCATCTCTCGAATTTTAATTCAAAAGTTAAATGTCAGTCGCTTTTATGTGCCACCTTGTTCCCAATCACAAGCCCACAATCCCACGTTATTCTTATTCTGCTAAACACCATCACCCAAAATAGAAGAACCCTCAACAGCAAAAGCTGCAAAACCACCAAAACGCATCGCCCACGACCAACAACCAATACTAAACCCACCAAATCAGCCCAAATCCGCCATTCTTAGACACTATAAAAGCCCTGCTCAGCAAAATTGAATGCAGAAGATTGAAAAAAAAAAAATAGAAAAAGGAATGGGAAAGGGGTTTTTTAGATCCCTGAAAATAACGGATCAACCCAAACCCGCCCGGCTGAAATGGCAGGTTTGGACATGTTGAACCACGGGTTAAGTGGCCTGCCCTTTTTTTAGTTTAGAAAAAATTTATCCCTTTTGTAGACACCTCAATTTCTAGTAAGTGAAAATTCGAGTTTCTCATAAGACCATTGTTCACGGGTAAAATTATCATTTACGTACTAAGCTCAAGACTGTAAATACAATTTGAAAATCAAACAATAGTAATAGTTTCACAAATATAAATTTGTATTAATAAATGATAGAGTACAATTTTCTGTAATTAAATTCTATTACAAAATAATAATCCTTTGATTCAACATTCTTGGAAAAATCTTCAATTCAAGAATTGTCTTGATTCGAATACAAAGTGTTTGCACTTTAATTGGAAAGTAGATTGAAAGATCTTTGGCATGGAATTGTGATGAATCTTTTGCTTTGAGTTTGTTAGAAATTCTTTGTTCTTTCATGTTTTCAATGATCTTCATGCGTTCTTCAAATGTTCTTGACCTTCAAAAATTTGGGAGATTCTGGCCTTTTGCCTCTATTGAGCAAAATATTTGGCAATATGTCCCTGTTTTGAAACTAAATACAAAATCGAGTTTCAATCAAAAGCTCGATTAGCTTCAAATCGAGTTATGTCAAATGAAACTTAAAAAATAAATAATAAAAAAACTTGCATGGAACTCGAGTTCCACACCTATAGTGGTGTTTTTTTAGTGCTATAGTGGCGTTTTTTATGGAACTTGAGCTCCTTGAACTTGAGTTCCATGCAAGTAGTGCAATTTTTTTTTTTTTTTTAAAGTTTGATTGCCCCATACATATAGCTACGTTCAGGGAGTCTATAGCGGCGTTTTTTATGGAACTCAAGCTCCTTGAACTCGAGTTCCACGCAAGTAGTGTAATTTTTTTCTTTTTTTTAAAGTTTGATTGCCCTATACATATAGCTGCTTTCAGGGAGTCTATAGCGGCGTTTTTTATCGAACTCGAGCTTCTTGAACTCGAGTTCCATGCAATTTTTTTTTTTTAAGTATACATATAGCTGCGTTCAGGGAGTCTATAGTGGCGTTTTTTTATGGAACTCGAGCTCCTTGAACTCGAGTTCCATGCAAACTTTTTTTTTTTTTTTAAAGTTTCATTTGGCATAACTCGAGTTCCATGCAATTGAGTTTTTTGATTGAAACTCAATTTTAGTAAAATTGAGTTTCAAAACAGGGGCACGAACCTATATAGTTTGGAAATAGGGGCATAATGCCAAATATTTTGCTCAATAGGGGCAAAAGGCCAGAATCTCCCAAAAATTTGTAATGGAAGTTCTTTGGAACTTTGGAGTTTGAATCTGATGGATCTTTGATGAATTAGAATTCTTCAAGTTTCATAAGGCTTTAGAACTTGATTCTAGGAAAACTCCAAGACTTAGTAAAATGATTTTGATGAATATTTTTTGTATTTGAGGGTTGAAGTTTTTAAAGTTCTTGGAGACTTTGGAACTTGATTCTAGCAGAGTTTCAAGACTTCTCAATGTCCTCCTACAAGACTTAGGGTCTGTTTTGATAAGCTGTTTTAAAAAGTGCCTTTTTAAGAATTAGCATTTTGGGCATTTTAAAAACACAATTTTTAAAACCACATATAAACATTTGGTAAAACTTATGAGAACATTGAGAAGATTTCTTTTCTGTAAATTACCAAAATAGGACAAAACTCTAACACCAAAGTACACTCATAAAATAATATCAATGTATATGTGTGTGTGTGTGTGTGTATGTATAAGTAAATGCCTCATGTGAGAGTGCATGAGCTCCTGTCATATAGCACTCTAATATTGCATTCAACCTTTTTAACCTCTTCTCGTTAAGTTGTTTTTACTATTACCCAAAAAATCACATTATTATTTTTTTATTATTATCTAAAAGATGGGCCGTTGTTAAAAATTAAACCAAATCTTATGAAAAGCCCAAACCCACTTATTCCCTTACATATTATGACCTAAGCATGACCATTTCGCATGTGTAGATGAAAGCCCAAACCCTAACCCACTTACAAACTCTCTTTCCCCTCCCCCATGAGTAGATAAAACTTGAAAGCCAAGACCCTTAACTCACTAGACACTCTCTTCCTCCGTACAAGCTTCCCTTCAAAATACACACTCTCTTCAATTTATTTACAAACAATGGTTTGTAGGCCCTTCTATGTAAACAAATGGAGATGTATGGATAAGGAAGATATACAATCACTCTAAAAAACCTACAATCGCTCTAAAAAAATAAAAATAAAATAGGAAATATACAATCTAACATCAATAGTCCCACCACTCTCTCTCTCTCTCTCTCTCTCTCTCTCTCTCTCTCTCTCTCTCTCTCTCTCTCTCTCTCTCTCTCTCTCTCTCTCTCTCTCTCTCTCATTTTGAGTGTTATATTAGGATTCTCCAAATTGAAGATAATATTCAATCTTACAGATGGACTACACATTGGAAGATTGTCTACTAAGATAATGAGTGCTTCTCTTGTTGTGTTACAAGAGTAATTCTTAAGTACTCTCAGAGCATGGTGAATAGTACTCACTTATCTCACGTTTCTAGTAGGGTCTACTCATTAAATTTATGGTGAAATCTATTATAAATGTGAGAAGATGGAGTACCATTTTACTATACATTGAGAGTATCTAAGAATTTTTCGTGTTAAAGAAAAAGTCAAATGCTATGTGGTATGGCATAGTCACCAATAGTCATATTGCATTCAACTATATTCATATTAAAATTTTGAGTTATCTATGATGCTATGGTACTAGGTATGAAAACCAATTTGTTAACAACTTTTGATTTGCTCCTACAACCAATTAAGAAATTCACAACAAGTTAGATCAAGCTGTTTGTGTGCCTTCTAATTGTAGGTTTTTTATTTTATTTTTCTACAAATGCATGTAAGTAGCAGGTTCATCATAAGCATAAAGATAATTATAAGTTTAGATATTGACAAAAAAATTGAGATACTGCGGTAATAGATTCTAATAGCATTTGTCCCTTTAGTAGATTCTAATAGTGTTTGTCCTTTTTTAAAATCTAAATAATTTATAGGATTCTAGCCTCAAATATTTGGTATAAAATCTACAATGCAAAAATAATTTTGGTATGCCACTCTAGAAACTAGAGAGGACTACAAAAACTTTAAGTTAGATGCACACCATTTTTTTTTTTAAGTCTTCTTGTAGTATTTATTTTTTTAGTTTAAGACCAATATAATTTAATTATATTTTTATGCAAAGTTTAAAACCAACATACTTTTAGGCAAATTTTCCCCATGCATCGCACGGGATTCCGACTAATTTAGTCAAGTTACAGTTCCCCACCACTATAGCGGTTCACCAATACAGTCACCCCGCCACTATAGTTGTTCACCAATCTCAATAGTAATATAACTTTCCCAAATCAGGCCTTGCCATCTATTCTAAACCACAAAAACTAAATGCATTGAAAAGTTGAATCCCAAATCACAAATAACATAGTACAAAACTAACGGAAGAGGAAGAAAGAAAGAGCTTGCAGCAATGGCGTTCTCTAATTGTGGTGATTGAGCTTGCAAATGGTGCAATTGTGGCTCTGCCAGTGCGTCTTCTTTCAATTTCCAATAAATATTGCTACATGCGATTTGAGTACATCAGGTTTAGATGCCTCTACCAAATGTGTCTTAGCCACAATTGGAGCTTTGTTGTGATGTCGTTCTGCAACTTGTATAGAGAACAACAAGAAGTAGCAAGTACAAGTTGTCATTAAGCAATATTTTTGTCATTAAGTAAAATTTTGAGGCTATTTAGGTATTGACACCCTTCAAATTTGGATTGTGGTGAGTTTCTTAAATTGCCGTTTCAAAAAAGTGCACCTGTATTCCATTTCCAAAACACCAAATTTGACGTTTTTGAAAATGCAATTGCTAAAAAATTGCAATGCCAAACGTTGAGAATTTTGTGTTTTGATAAAAACATCCAATTGCATGGTGCAAACACATATCCAAACGGGCTCTTAGTAGAATTTTTATTTATAGGAGTCTTGAAGAAGGTATGATGTTACATGATTGACTCTTACTAGTGACACATGTCATAATTTAAATAGAGGAACTTTATATCTTGTTTTCCAAGGGATACATGAAATTTATTTGATTAGCCAAAATGTCTTAATTTAAAATAATACATGACAATATTTAATTAGACTTTTATGTCATTTTAAATTAAATATCAACATATCAACACGTGTCGACGTGTGATTGGCTCTCAGATATTTTTTGGAATTTCTATTCAGTGACACTTAGAATATTTTCAATAGTCTTTGAATAATAATAGTGGAATCCACTAAGTAGCATGTGGTAAATTGTGATTGTTTGAAAATTTTCCACTTCAACAAAGACCGGAAAAAGAAAAAAGAAAAAAAAAAGTCATTTCATGCAATCACGAGGCTTGGGAATTTTAAATGAACAATAGAATTTTCAAGAGTAAAATAGTCAGTTCTCACATGAAAATCAAAACTATGGTTCAAAGATATTGGAGAGTCAAATTTCATTGGTTAATTTTTTTTTCTTTCTTGAGAAACACATACACACATGCAGTTTTGGTGTTGGCGTATGAGTATATTCCCTTATCTCATCCCCTCTCTCCTATGTGTGTGTGTGTGTGTGTGTGTGTGTGTGTGTGTGGTTAAAATATATTAAATGGACTAAAATGAACATAACAAAATAGTTGATTTTAATTGGTCCTTGAATAGGATAAAATAAATTACCCATAAAAATTTCATTGGTTCAAATTCAAGGAAATGAAATGAAATTTCGAGCATAATTAGGCATTTTAAATTATTAAAGTCATTAATTATTTTTATAAATGAATAATTAATTAATATTGACAACCTAATCTGTTCTAAAGTCAATCTAATAATTAATTATTTCTCTTTCAATAGCCACCTCAACAACACAGTCACCATTGCCAAATTCAATTATATAATCCATTTGTTTCAATATTAGTGTTTTTTTTAAAAGTAATTGTTTTAATTATTTAGTTTCTATGTTGTGGGTTATAGTTAGCTCAACTAGTAAAGTCTCTGATAATTGAATAAAAGATTTGAGGTTCAACCCCCGCCTACACAAAAATCTTATTAGTGTCTTAGTCTGATGATAAAGAGTTATCATCAAGAGCGGATGTTATAGGTTGTGAAAGTCTAAAAAAAAAATTATATGTTTGATAACAACCTTAAAATTGAGCTTAAAAAACTATATCTTGACTTTTCTTTTTAAGCTTGACATAAAATAGAGTTGTTTTTCGAAAAATTTTTATCAAAAAACAATTTCTAATTCATACTTTTAATAGGGTATTCCATTGTTGTACATAGTTTTCATTTGACACATTCCTTTAGTACTACCAAACACAAAAAAGGTGAAAAACTATTATCATATAAGATTTTCTATCGAAACAAATGAAGAAAATTACTATTTTATAAGCTCAAGGGTAAAAAGGTCATTTCAGTCAATCACGAGGCTTGTGAATTTAATTCAATGGACAATTAGATTTTCGAGGATAAGATTGACAAATTGTTATTTCTCACGGTCAAAGATACAAGGGTGTCAAATTTTATTGATTGAAATTTTTTTCATAAAATGGACTTTTTTTTTTTATAGAGAATTTGAATTTATAGCGTCCGCTCCTGATGATAGTTCTTTATCATTAGACCGAGACACCAATTAATTTTTGGTGTAGGCGGGGTTTCAACCCCATATCTCTTAATTGCACACAATAAAGAGTAATTGGTTTTAATTGGTCCTTGAATAAGATTAAAAATAACTAAATGAGCATAAAAAAGTCACAAGTCCAAATTCAAATAAATGATAAACTCACATGTATTGAATGAAAGCTAAGCATAATTGAGGCGACTTCCACTTTTGGTTGGCAAGACACAAAAGTCTTCTTGCCATTTTCTTGGGCGAACACTTTGAGCGTGTGATTGAGGCCATTCGGCCATTTGGTTATAAAATTCCTAGAGAGTAAGAGTGAGGATAGCGCAGTTTTGAAGAACTGCGAGAGAGAGAACAAGCAGAAGACAAAATTACTATTTAGGAAAGTCCATTAGCACTTAGTCCTGACTTGAATTGAATTGTCGATTAGCATGTAGAGGTGAGCTGCATAGATTTCTTGTCAATTGGTGGTGAGCTACATGGTTTTCTTTAGTGTTCTGAAAATTAAGTTAGAGATGCGAGATTTGTTAGGGTTTGTGCCCTAAAATCAAATTTATGAGCCTGTTATAAATAATTAAATTGTTTAATTATATGAAACTATTTATAAATGAACTAATGGGACATTATCATAGTCCTTGAAATGCATTGTATTTGATTTATGTGATTTAATTATAGAAAATACAAATCACAAGTTCCTTGTAAGCTTAAAATATAGTTCGTAGTCGATGATGAAATTGAGCATTTCATCTGCGAAGATTATAATGCATCAACTAAGATGGTTTATCTTGATCATGGAATTAGAGACTTCTAGTTGTGTGTTGATATGTCTTAAGTGTGTAAGACATATTGAACTAGACCACTGTGAAATTAATTAATCAATTAACAACTATCACATAAATAATTAATCTCACAACTTCTAATTTCATAGACTTCTAATTTTGAGAGGATAGTGAACCTGATCATGAAATGTAGATTACTTTGATATATCAGGAGTGAGATCTAGTTTAATGGTCAAAACCTCAATATGTTGGCTAACCACACGTAGTGTTGAGAAAACACATATTCTCAAGATAGAATCTACAATCTATTTCTATAAAGACATGAAATATCTCATTGAGATAAAATGGGAACTGATTATTTAGGGCCAGCTACTTTAGTAAAGGGTTACTAAAGTTCATATCTTATGAAATTAGATTTCATAAATATGAATAACTAAAAGATTAAACCGGTGACTCAAAGAATAAAATAGTTGTTTACAAAATGACAATTTAGTTATAACTAAGGAGATTCTCATGAGAGATAAATCGTTATTGAGTTGCTTCTTCTAAGGTGGTCTTATCCTTGAGTGAACGCCATTCTATATAATGATTTTTCCTTGTGTTGTTTCTTTATAACAACTCAATAATGATTTTTCCTTGTGTTGTTTCTTTATAACTAAGGTGGTCTTATCCTTGTGTTGCTTCTTCTATGGCGTTCACTCAACAGAGATTCTTTTTTATTTCCCTTTTTGGAGATTATAATTTTATTTTTATGTAAATGAAATGAGATTTCTAAACAAATGTTAACTTATATATTTTTATTGATATGTATTATATGTGGGTTTTAGTTAACTTAATTGGTAAACCCTTTATAGATAAATAAGAAATTTAAGGTTTGAACCCTACCTACACCAAAAAATCAATTGATATCTTAAGCTAATAATAAAAAAAAAAATCATTATTGAGCGAATGCCATAGAAAAATCGTTAAAAACACTTGATAGTTATGAAATGTTATGAAAAAGGATACTCCCCTATGCAATATCAGTTTTGATAAGACCACCTTTTGGGTGCAAGTACACGTTATCCTCATTCGATACATGAATAAAGCAGTGGCAGAAAAGACTTGTGAACTACTGGGGGAGATTATTCAAACCACAAAAAACCCTTTGAACGAGGGGGGAACTCATACGAGTTAAAGTTGCTTTGGATGTATTACTACCTCTCTACAGAGGTCGTGTAATATCCCTGGAAGATGGAAAGCAAGTTTGGGTTACATTCAAATATGAGGGCCTCCTAAATATTTGCTACTAGTGTGGCTATTTGGATCATGATGTTAAAGACTATGATATTTAGATTGAAAGGGAGGGAACCCTATTACTAGAGCAAAAAAAATTCGGACCTAGCATATGAGCACCGACCTTCATCTCATCCTAAAAGAATATAGCTATAGTCCCAGGTTTTTATAAAGCCAAGATAAACAAGCTTCCTCAACCCACTAGCCTAGTGGAAGAAAGAGAGGTTACACCAATGGAGCATTAACTAGTGATTGGAACAACCTTGGCTTCATCGGAATTAGTCCAAGAAGTGTCATTAGGGAGTACAAGCCAATTTGGGAAAATCTAATAATTTTCATGAATCTTGGAATGACAAATCACACTATGCAATTACTTCTCCAGAATCTATGGAAGGAATTAATCCCAAAAATAGTGGCCTTGATTTTTCTCTATTCAATTTCGTAACACAACTCAGAGATATTGATTAATATCTCACTCAATACGACCCCCAAAATCCCCCTTGATTTGGTCCCGCTCTGCAAAATAGGTCTGACACTTTTATTCAGCTCCAACCAGCCGAAAAGATGAATGCGCATGCTATTAGTGAGACAGCAAGGGCTTCTGACTTTCCAAGCTAACTACAAGTTATGCCTAATTGGACACGTAAGACTAAGTCCAACATTGCCAAAAACACCCCAAACACTAAAGCTACTCAGGGTAGTTTGAAACGAAGACTGGAACAGGATGTAGATCACTTAGAATTATCATAGAAATGACAACAGATTTTGATGAGTGAAGAAGTAACAACCCTTGTATTGGTGGAGGCTGATCATCAGCCCGCTAACAACAATGAATTGCTTAGCATGGAACTATTGGGAGCTTGGTATTAGGTTCATATTTTGTGTAATTGGCTAATCTTTTGACAAAATGCACTTTACTTGTAATTGGGTAGATCTAAGATTAGTTTAGTACTTCAAGAAACATGTTATCCAAGTCAAGTATTAAAGACATGAAATTTGGTTTAAGAAATAAGTGAAGAAAAGTTGTTCATTAAGTCTTAACAAATAACTCACAGATACCTGCTATCGAGACTTAATGTGAAGCTCAATAGATAGCTCGACAGTGGCTCGATATATCAAGAAATAAGATTTTAGAATTTTCAAATCTGAAATTCGGCCTAGTCTTGCATATTGTTTGGGGTTTCTTTGTTCACAACCCTAGACACATATAAGACTTATTTTAAAGGCCGTCACATACAAATACAAAATCCAAGAGACTTATTTTCTCTATGTGAAGTTACTGCATTTATGTGTCACAAGGTTTTGTAACCAAGTGCTTCCAGACCTTCATTGTTGACAAAGTGAAGAACTTTACAGCCAACAACATCTATTTAAGTTGCTGGAGTTAATCATGTACTTGGGATTCGTGCAAAAGGATTAGTCACAAATTGGAGGTTTGTGCATCAAGAGAAAGAAGACTACTATAAGATCAAGCCCAATTAGGTATTGGAGTAAAGGTTCAACTGTAAATTGATATTTCGAGTTAGGTCAAGGGTAGTTGGTAAGATTCCTTATACTTGTAACCACTTGATTGTTGATTAGTGGATTCTTGAGAGTGATAACCTTAAAATCACCTAATGAGGTTTTTGGCTTACGAGGTTTTCCCCATTTGTCAACAAATCACTATATCTGATTTATTTTCTGCTGCATTTAGTATTTTTGGGTGCCTCCATGATTTGCATGAAATTAAATCTAATTAATCAACTTAGGTAAACAAATTAATCAACCGGAGTCAAACTATCTTAACTCAACACTTGGAAACCCACGTACGGGGAAGGAGCTTGTAGAAAATAATATGGGAGAAAGATCCCTTTATTGTGTTTATAGCTAAAACATGGACAGATGAAGCTAGGCTAGACCTTGTACAATGAAACATTGATTTTGAGCATAGATGGGTGGCTTCCAATGATAATAGAGGGGGTGGATTGATTCTTTTTTGGAAAGCAAAAGTCAATCTTACTATGGAAGATTCATCAAAGTATTCCATAGACACTTGCATTAACAAGAACACTGAACATGCATGGTGTTTTACTGGTTTATATGGCCAACTAGAAGCAGTAAGGAGGTTCAAGGCTTGGAAAAAGCTTCCTAATCTTAATCACCACCTTAATCACCCTTGGATCTATATATGAGATTTTAATGAGATTACAAAACATGGCTAGAAATTAGGGGGAGCCCCGTGGAATAACAAGCAAATGCAGCTATTTTGAGAAGTGATAAATGAATGTGGGTTTATGGACATGGGGTTTGTTGGCCCTCGTTTTACTTGGAGTAGGCACTTTGCAGACGAGTGTTCAATTTGGGAAAGAATTGATAGGGGACTTACTACCACTGAGTTCAATCTGAAATTCCCAGTCCTTAGAATTAATCATCTCCGCTATGATTCCTCGGACCATGCACCTCTTTTACCTAATCTCTCAGGCCTAGAGCCCTCCCTCCATGGATTTTTTTTTTTTTTTTTTTTCATTCTAAAGAGATGTGGTTGTTGATAGTTGATGTGGGGAAACGGTGGAGACATCTTCGAGGTCATTAGGTAGCCATGAACCTGATAACACAATTTTAAAGAAGATTGATAAATGTTGCAAGGACCTTGTGTGGTGTAATCTGAATTGCTTCGGTAGTATCTAAAAGGAGCTGGAAAAAAAGAAAAGGTCCTTGATTCAGGCTAAGGGGGAGGCTATCCATAGTGGGTACAATGATTGGTTATAGAATTGAAGGTCAAAGTGAACGTACTCCTAGATAGGGAAGCTCACATGTGGAATCAACGGTCACGTGTTTTGTGGTTGAGAATGGGTGATAGGAATACTTTGTTTTATCATAGTAGGGCCATGAAAATACAGAGGAAGAATTCAATCAGGGGCATGAAAATTAGGAGGAAATAGCTGCTATTCTAACCAATTATTATCAGGATTTGTTTTCCACCTCCAATTCGATTTCTATTTCTGATGCTCTGACACATATAACTCAGGTTATTACCCAAGATATGAACGATAAGCTTTCTAGGGAATTCCATGAATGTGAGATCACTGAGGCTCTAAAGTAGATCACTTCCCTTAAAGCTCCTAGCCAAGATGGTTTGCTACCAGTCTTCTACCAACATTTTTGGAATATGGTAGATCATGATGTTACTAGCTCAGTCCTGTCCTGGTTGAATACAGGTACTCTTTCTTCTCCAGTTAACCATACTTTTATCACCCTCGTTCCCAAAATAAAAAACCCAAAACATGTCCAAGAATATCACCCCATTAGTTTATGCAATGTATTGTAAAAGATTTTTTTCCAAAGTTTTTGTTAATAGATTGAAAAAATTTCTTCCAATAATATCACTAAACACCAATCAGCTTTTCCCGAGGATTACCTTATTTCTGATAATATTTTGGTGGCTTTTGAGACCTTGCATTGCATGAAGAATAATAAGTCCAGTAAGTCGAATTTTATGGCTCTCAAATTGGACATGAGCAAGGCGTACAATTATGTTGAGTGATTTTTTCTAGAATCATTGATGAGACAAATGGGCTTTATTGAAAGGAGGATTTCTCTTATCATGATCTGTGTTAAATCAGTCACCTACTCAATTCTAGTTAATGGGGATTCTAAGGGTACGATTCAGCCTACCAGAGGCATATGGCAAGGAGATCCTCTATCACCTTTTCTATTCTTATTGTTTATGGAAGGGCTACATGATCTCATTAGACATGCATCCAGTGTGGGGGAGATTACAGTTTTTTCCTTGTGCAAACGAGGACCAAAACTAACTCATTTGTTGTTTGTAGATGACAGCTATCTTTTTTTACAAGGCTACCTTAGATGAATGTACTAAATTGATGAGTTTGTTGGCTATCTATAGATATGCCTCGAGCCAAAAAGTGAACAAAAATAAAATAACCCCCTTCTTTAGCAAATATACTCCAAGAGATACTAGAGACCTCATCAAAAGTATCTTGGGGGTACAAGAGGTTCATCAGTATGAAAAATATTTGGGTCTCCCTTCATTGGTAGGGAGGGGGAAAAGGCTAGTTTCAACTATATCAAGGCAAGAGTATGGCAAAAATTACAGGATTGGAAAAGAAAGCTACTTTCTCAAGTAGGATGTGAGGTTTTGATCAAATTTGTACTTCAAGCTATCCCTACATTTGCTATAGGATATTTTATAATTCCTATAGGGTTATGCCAAGACATTGAGGGCCTAATTGAAAAGTTTTGGTGGGGACAATAGGGAGACGGTCGGAAAATTCATTGGCTTAAATGGGATAAGATGACCAAGTCCAAGATGGTTGGTGGAATAGACTTTCAGGACTTGGCTTTGTTTAACGATTCTCTCCTAGGATTTTGCACAATGATACATCCCTTTACCCTTATTGCACTATAATGGAAGAAAAGAATTCTAGATCTGGATCTTATGCATGGAGGAGTATTTTACATGGCCAAGATGTTATCCAAAGGGGGGCAAGATGGCGTATTGGGGATGAGAGTTCGTCTTTGGCTTCCCATAGTTTACTCATTGAAGAAGCTAAGTTCTATTCTAGGTCCTTTCTCAAATTACTTTACTCTCATACTAGGAGAGAAGGTAATAAGTTAGCCCATAATTTAGCTAGACATACAGTAAATGTCTCTCACTATGCTGTGTGGACAGAGTTTGTTCCTCCACAATTAAACACTGTATTTCAGGTTGATTTAGTTGCTATTTATTAATAAAAGTTCCATGTCTTTTCCCAAAAAAAAAAAAAAAAAAACTTTTAATATTGTGTCAAAATAGTGATAAATGAAATTTTCTAATGTGACTAAAAGCTAAAATAAAATATTATTCCACCCAGAATGCAATGTTAACTGCCATGTGGCCTAAACTAAAATAATAATAATAAAAGTAATATAAAAAATTAAAAAAAAAACATATTCATGTGAAAACACATTCCTTTTATCTCATTTTTCTCTTTGCAGTTTCTCATTTTTCTAGTTTAATTTCCTTCGAAACAAACACATATGTTGACGCCAAAAATTGCCAGTAAGCTACATAATCCTCTCGTGCTCTTAGGCAAAACCTGCACAACAAAGAAGAAGAAGAAGAAGAAGACCCTACAGAGAGTACCGGTGTGATACCGGCCAAATACCCTCTGAAGGTTAAGTTAGAAAACTTTCACAACTCTAGAGTGCCAAAGATGAGGGGGAATTATGTGTACCTTGATTCCTAAGGGTTTTGGGTTTTTATAGTAGTGTAAAACCAACTTTTGTTTCTTGGTGAAGAATATGTTTCCTTGTGGGGAAGATCCTCATAAATGTACGTATTTTGAGGGATTCTTCCCATATTTGGGATTCCATTAACTAGGGTTAATCGTAAGGTGCAAGACATTTCCATTTAGGGTTCCTTGGAGACCACTTAAGCCATATAGATGCCACGTGGCCTTGATATCTATCCCCCTTGTGTCAGTTTAGCTAGAATCCGTCCACTATGGAGGATTAATCCGTCTTATATATTCTCCATCAGGCGCATTAATCCGTCACTTTCTCCTTATGTTTTGATCATCCATTATCCCAGTACCGTCGCCTATGACATGTTTTATTAAACGAGCTCGTCTACCTTAATTTTATCCTCTCCACAACTATGAACTAGGTCTAGGGGAATTGCTTCTTTAGTACTTTTCCAACAGGTGCTTGAAGAATTGGGACTTCATGATATTGTTCTTGAGAGTTCAAACCATTAGTGGTTGCTCTCTTCATCCTTTTTAACTTGGGGGCACCTGATTGAAGATCTAAAAGCTTTACAATGATCCTGACCCACTCAATTCCCAAGATTCCTAACAAACTTTATAGGAAAAAAAAATAAGCATAAAATACAGTTAACATCCCTGAAGTTTTGGCTAATATTAGTTAGGTTTAAAACTTTTCAAAATTGACCAACTTGGTCCCTAATTACCGTGAGAGATAGGAGAAAAATGAGTAATGGTTTAGGGTCCAAGTTGAGTTTACCCATTTTAAGGACTAAGCTGGTCAGTTTTAAAAATCTTGGACCTGGTTAACATTAGCCCAAACCTCATGGATGTAAACTGTATTTTACCCAAAAATAATAATTAAGAGGCCTAATTTTGGGATTCTTTGCAGATTTTTTTAACAAAATTAAAAAAAAAATTTGGGTCATTTTTTCCTTTTTGGCCAAAATTCAATAAATATCTTGGTATGACCAAATTAACCTCGGTACAACTAGTATATAACTGGCACGATATAGCAACATTTCTATATTGGCCTAGCTATTGGCACAACAAATTCCAGCCATATTGGTCAGTGTAGCACTAAATTGATTTTCGTATTTACAACATAAGGAAGAATGAAATATGTTAGAGAAGTGCAAACAAGTACAATGACTTTCAAATCCTTAAACAAGGGAATGGATCCCTATTGCAAATATTTATGTATATGGATTTGGAGTACACCAACGAGCGGTGATTTTCATGTTAGACATATATTAAAGCCAATTTAATATATTTAAGCAAGTATGGTGATTCTTATATCCATGAAATTACCGTTCATATATAATAGCAAAAAATATAAAAGCTAAATATACTTTGCACTTTTTAAATTTGGGTTCATTTTTAAATTGCTCACTTGATCATAAAATCTTGTAACTTTTTTAAGAATAATATTATTTTAAAGAGAAACACGAGAGGCCCCTAACCCGTCTTTAACTTTGGGGCAAGAATCCAAGAAGAAGAGCGGATGGAGATGGCCCTTCCTAATTACAAGAGACAGCCTGATGAGCCACATTATACGACAAAAAAGCAATTATTGTTTCTAGAGAAAAATAAAATCCCAGTAAGGCAAGTAGCCCAAAACCGTTTTTTGATTAGAGAAGACAGGAACTAAAAACCACGGGGGAGAGGAATGCAGTTGCAAAAAAACTTCAATGAATCCTTTTAAATCTCCTTCGAACATTTTGGAATTTGTTGTGGACAGTGAGTTTTATTGCTTGAAAGATAGCTATATAGGCTTCGCCTTAAATCGAATCTATAGGGGGTACCAGTGAAGAGATTTGAGTGGGCAAACACGACATCCCCAAAATTATTCTAGCACCCAGCAGCAGTGAAGGAAGCCCAGTAGCAGTGAAAGAAGCAGGGGGTCGTATGGTAACATCGAAGTTGATTTTCACCCAACCTAAATGTAGAGGACACCGGCATAAGTTTAAGGTTGATACATGATACCACTAAGGATGAAGCTGACAAGTGGTCAGGATAATCCTTTTTTTTTTTAATAATCTTTTTAGCAACTTCTGTAGGATTTGGGATGTGCTCAACAAAGATGGTTTGGATACGGAATCTCCAAATAATGTCAAACCAAAATAGTTGCAAAAATATTGAATTTGTGACTTCCAGTAGTAGGAATCTTCAAATATCATTGTGGAAAGATGACATATTTTACTAGATCACTTGGAGTCACTATAACAAGTGAATTTGTGAGTATTGGCCATGGAGAGAGACCAAATGATGGTTCTATATGGGCATGAGACAAAGATGTAGTTGACTAATTTCATTGCTTGATTACATAGGACACACGACATGTCTGCTTAAGGCTACCTTCTGTTGAGTGTGTCTTTGGTTGGGAGAATGTCCCAAGCAATATAAAAGCTTGTAATTTATACCTTTAGTAGTATGTATTTTTAATAATTTATACTTTTTTGTTTAATTTTTTTTTACAGAAAATGTTAAAAAATAAAAAGATGAGATTAAATTGCATATTATATCCTAAACCTTTGACCATTGTTTCAAAATCGTCCTTATCTTTTAAAAAGTTTCAAAAACATCATTATCATCATCTCATGAATTAAAAATACTGACATAGTAATCAATGAAACCGAGGTTACCATGATGACGTAGAGCTTATGATGTGGTATGAACTCCATTTGACGAGTTAACATTATCTATCCATCAAGTGATGGTAACATCATATGAGGAGGGACATTCTTGCTATAATCCATACTTCTCTCCCAAATGAGGAGGAACATTCTCAGTTTAGTATGGTGTTCCTTTGTTTGAAAACATAAACCTAGTGAAATGAAAAAACAAAGATGGAGTAATTTTTCGGAAGAAGAGTTTTGAGAAAGGTTAGAAATCTAGAACAGAAATTCATAGGATAAAGCTGAGTTTAAAGTCATGGGATAAAGTTGAGTTAGAAATCTCCAACATGGATTGCAATCATGGTTTTAAAAACCGCACTACAAAAAAAGCGTTCTGTCCCAGCGTTTTTTTCCCAGCGCTTTTAAAAAACGCCGTAATAGATAAGTCTGTACCAGCGCTTTTTAAAAGCGCTGGTATAGGAAGCCCTATTACGGCAGCTCAAAACCAGCGCTTTATAAATCGCTGCAATAGGAGACCTATAGCGGCGGTTTTTAAAAACGCTGGTATAGGATGCCCTATTGCAGCGTTTTATAACCGCCGCTATAGGTTAGGGTAATTTTTTTTTTAATTAATTTAATATTTGAAATTATCTTATCCCAGTGCTTGAAAAGCGCTGGAATAGGGTGACCCTATTCCAGCGCTTCAAAAAGCGCTGGGATAGGGTCACCCATAAGGAAATGGAAAAAGGCCTATCCCAGCGCTTTTTGAAGCGCTGGAATAGGGTGACCCTATTCCAGCGCTTCAAAAAGCGTTAGGATAGGGTCCCTCCACAATGGAATGGAGAGAGGCCTATCCCAGCGCTTTTTGAAGCGCTGGGATAAGGTCACTCCATAAGGGAATGGAGATAGGTCTATCCTAGCACTTTTTGAAGCGCTGGAATAGGGTGACCTTATTCCAGCGCTTCAAAAAGCGCTGGGATTGGGTCACTCTATAAGGGAATGGAGAGAGGCCTATCCCAGCGCTTTTTGAAGCGCTGGAATAGGGTGACCTTATTCCAGCGCTTCCAAAAGTGCTGGGATAGGGTCAAAAAATGCTGCAACAGGTCCTTCGTACCACTGAAAAAATTTCAGACTTCCCTCTTATATTTTTTAGCTTGGCACCACTTTGGCCTCTCATTTTTGGTCTCCCACTTCTTTCCTTCAGACCTTTCCCTCTAACCCACCCTTTTCTTCCTCATTTTCATGTTAGTCTCTCTCTCTCTCTCTCTCTCTCTCTCTCTTGTTTTTCTTGTGCTGCAGCCTCTCCCTTCCTCTCACCCAAATCTTACTCCCTCTTCATCTCTCATGAATAGCCACCGTTAGATCATCCCTCTAGCCTTCATATACTCCTTCATTTGTGGCTTTTCCCAACAAGATTTTAAGGTAAAAATCTAAGCTTTTTGCTCAATTTCTTTTATGAAATCCTTTGGGTTTTGCTATTCAATAATTATTATAGTAAATACTTGATGGGTTTTGGTGAATAATGTTAGATTAGAGGGTTAAGATGATTTGGGTACCAATGGGTTTGTTAAAATCCGAAAATTTCATATCATTTGAAGAGTTTTTGCTTTGGGTTTTGCTATTCAATGATTATTATAGTAAATACTTGATGGGTTTTGGTGAATAATGTTAGATTAGAGGGTTAAGATGATTTGGGTACGAATGGGTTTGTTAAAATCCGAAAATCTCATATCATTTGAAGAATTTTTGCTTTGGGTTTTGCTATTCAATGATTATTATAGTAAATACTTGATGGGTTTTGGTGAATAATGTTAGATTAGAGGGTTAAGATGATTTGGGTACCAATGGCTTTGTTAAAATCCGAAAATTTCATATCATTTGAAGAGTTTTTGCTTTGGGTTTTGCTATTCAATGATTATTATAGTAAATACTTGATGGGTTTTGGTGAATAATGTTAGATTAGAGGGTTAAGATGATTTGGGTACCAATGGCTTTGTTAAAATCCGAATATTTCATATCATTTGAAGAGTTTTTGCTTTGATAAAAAGTTTTGGTTGATTAGTTTGCTAATGGGTATTTGAAGGTTGGTTTGCTAGATCAACTATATGGGTCTTGTTGTTGCATATGTTGATATGAGTTGATTTTTGGAAATTATTCTTTGCATTTTAAATGACTTTGGCAAATATGGGTGTGAGTGAAGTGATAATTTTTTATGGGGTTTGCATCTTTGTCGATGGTTTCACGGTTTGTTCCAGTCAAGTTCAATCGCTTTTTATAATAATTTTCTGTTGAACTGTACTTGGTTGTTGAGAAATTAAACAAGAATAGTAAAAAAGAGATATGAAAGTTGGACACTTAGACCTTATACTAAATTTTTCTAGTTCTTGGTCTGAACTCTGAACCTTTTGAATTATTTAAAAAATAGGACAATGACTTTAAAAATTCTTCTTGGGTTAGATTGGGGATTAGTTTGTCTATATTTTTTTGGGATTGGATAAGACTTTCATATGGTTGAATCAAGAGACATGGATTTGAATGTGGGATAAGAATGTGTATGTTCATGCTCAAACTATATACCTTTTTATCTTGTTTAAGTCTAAGCTTTCATAAAATTTATAGCTATATTACACCTCCAACTAAAATGGAGGCCTTTATATGAGAATTCAAAGCCATAGTGGTTCTATTTTTATTTTTATTTTCCTACCAGGAGGGTTTTTGAGAATTATGTGATTATGTGTAGTTGTAAGTTGTAATTGATTAGATGTGCTCAGTTGTAAATTTTATAATGCGCATTGTGATATATATGGTTGCTAATTTCCAATTATTTGGTTTACAGCCTTAGAACTAAAGAAACTTTGTCTTGAAAATGGTTTGGATAGGTGGCCATATAGGAAGTTAGACTTCTAAGGTCCCCTAATTTGTGCTCATGTTTCGAATTGCTTGGCTATACTAAAAATAGCTCTTTCATTCATTTTCTCTGTGTTTTATCATTTGTACATATTTGTATCTCCTTTTTGCAAGTAGTGAGATTCATTTGTGAATCACATAGCAGTATTGCAGGTTGTGTATATTTTATCTCATCAGTGATTGCTATTTGTACTTGTGTGTGTGTGTGTGTGTGTGTGTGTGTGCGTGATTGTGAGGTGAATTACTAATGCATTAGCTTCGCAAGCTCTGCAATTTACTAATTCTGATATTGTATGTCCCTAAATTATTACCCCAAGACCAACTGGTTGGCATGTCCGTAATTTCTGAGTTTAGAGGTGAATCTTGGTTTGCTTAAAATAAAATAATTTTGTAGATGGTTAATGAGATGAAGAAACATGTAGAAACATTGACTGACACTTCTTTTGTTTTTATACTTAAAAGTAGTAAATGACAACAAGAAATGTTAGTTCAAAACTTCAAATGCTTATCTATGAAGTAGCTAAGTTTATCACATGTACTGTTATTGTCTAAGATGTTTACAATTATTGTAAAATAAATCAATTCTTTTGGTTTAGGGTTTCGATTTTGGGTTCAATTGGATTTTGTTTTTAGGGTTTTGCTTCATGGGGTTTTTATATTTTGTTGTTTTCTTTCAGGAACAAAAGGGTCTCTCTCTCAATCTCACGTAGACCTCTCTTCATTACCATTTGATTTTGTTTCAGGTATTGATTCTTGACTTTTTGTTGCTTTTAGCTCAAGTTGTAGCTTTTAGTTGCTTTTACCCTTTTTTTAAGGGTGATGTGTAATGGCAATTAGAGGATTGAACCACATGTATCCAAGGCACTAGTTTTCATACCATAGATAAGTAATGTGTAATTGTCTCACATTACAAGTGGACAAAGTATAATTATCTCTAAAATGTTTATTAGTTTCGATCATCCCCAAATATGATTTATCACTTTTGAACCTTTGATATATAATAAACTACACCTACCATTGTTGATGTTTAATCACCAAAGATTTCATTTTTATGTAATGGTCACCTATCATAGTAGTGAGTAATGGTCAGTTCGCTTTTGCAGGAGTGGTAGCTTATTTGAAGTTTACCTTACTCTTTCCGTGGTCAAACACTAGGATTGCTAAAGGGTGAGTAAGATCTGCTTCTTAATTCCCTTAAATTGTAAAATAATGTGTCTGCATTACTGTCGTGGTGGGTTGTTGTTTTGGAGCAAGCGGGTGGCTTGCATGGAGAGAAAAAGTGGAGTATTTTCTATTAGAAGTGTTGTTTGTTTTGTGACTTACATTTTTGAAACTCAATGTGCAATGGTGAAATCGTAGTGTAGGTGCGCCTCATAACATTCTAGACATTTGGGATGTATTATTTTATGTATAATATTCTAGACATTTAGGATGTAATTCTTGATATGGTGTAATTAAATATATTTAGTTTCTTGGTTTAATGTGGTATGGTATTTTCTATTGAAAAATATGAATTGTGGCTCATTACAGTTACTATAAAATAGGTATTGGAAAATATGTATTTTAAGTACACTACAAGTGCTAAATTTTTTTTATTTTAAAAATGACCTATACCAGCGCTTTTGAAAGCGCTGGCATAAGTCCTTTTAAATTTTGGTCATTCAAGACCTATCCCAGCGCTTTTGTGAACGCTGGAATAGGCACAGCCTATCCCAGCGCTTTCAAAAGCGCTGGTATAGGTCTTTTAAATTATATTCATTCATGACCTATACCAGTGCTTTTGAAAGCGCTGGCATAGGTAGTACCTATTCTAGCGCTCCTAAAAGCGCTGGTATAGGTCTTGAATGCATATAATTTAAAAGGCCTATACCAGCGTTTTCAAAAGCGCTGAAATAGGGCATATGTCTTTCCTGGCGCTTTTGAAAAACGCTGGTATAGGTCTAGTGACCCTATACCGACTATCACTGCGCGGCGGTTTGAAGCGCTGGGAAAAAAAACGCCGGGATAGGAATTTTGACCCTATCCCAGCGCTTTTTGGAGCTATCCCAGCGGTTTTGAAAACGCTGGGATAGCCCCATTTTTTTGTAGTGCCGGTACGGTGAAAAAAAAAAATTTTTAATTAAAAAAAAAAAGGTAATTACCGGTTTTATAGTTGAACCGATGATGTCATAAATAATTTAATTATTATTTATTTAAATTATATAAATAATTAATAATTTTAATATACTAAAACTAACAAACCAATAGTAATAATATGTTTCATTTAATAAAAATACAAGCATATAAGTATATAACATCTTTTTAAACAATTTAACAAAATAACATTACAAAACAATCGTCATTAACATAAACTTTCAACAAAACCAAATAAATGAGTTCATAACTCATTACATTTACGTCCAAAACATTTACATCCAAATGGCAAAACCCCACTAAAATTCAGTCCATAAAAAGCAAAACCCAAAAACAGATCAGCCCCAAAACCAAAATTTTAATAAGAGTCAAACTGTTGGTCTTAGATTGAAGCAGCACTCAACATTTCTAAGCACAATAATAAACCACCACTAAATTTTTATCCATAAAATGTAAAATCCAGAACCAAAATATTAAACCTTTTAATCTTAGATTGAAGCAGCACTCAAAATTACTAAGCACAATACTAAAACACCACCAAAATCCATATATTATCTATACCAGTTAATTGAGGGCATAGAGGTATAAGACTTAATTTTCCACTCTATAAGACAAGTAGCATAGTGTAAGTACTAATTATCTTCATGTTTGTGTAGCAATTAAAACTCCCAACCACCTATCTACCCTAAACTTAGAATCAAGCTTACTCATTTATTTTCCAACCGATATTTATCTATCACAGCAGCCCTATTCTACTTCAATGTTAAAGGTTGTTTCAGACAAGTAGTACAAACTTTGTATATCAAATGGCATGCATGTATGTCAAATGGCTCCTTTTAACCCTATTTCTTCTAATACTAGTTGCCAGAACTGGTGCCAAAGTTCCAGCAATTATAGTGTGTGGGGACTCATCCGTTGACGCTGGAAACAACAACCAGATCCCAACAAAATTCCCAAGCACAATACTAAAACCCCACCAAAATATTTCTAAGCACAAAAATAAATTAAAAAAACAAAGCAAACCCAATATCAAATCAACCACAAGACCATAAAATTTCACATAAAAACCGAACCTTAGGCTTGAGATTGGAAAAAAAAAAATCAGAGGCGTGTGTGAGGTGAGACCGTGAGAGTGAGGCAGAGAGAGTGAGCTTGAGTTGAGTGAGGCAAAGAGCATGAGACCATGAGAGTAAGGCAGAGATCTTGAGATGAGGATTGAGGCGTAAGATGAGAGTGTTTCGTGTTTAGGAGTTAGGGTTAGTTTTTAAGTTCTTGGCCAAAACAACGTAGTTTTAGGCTGGTAAACGACAAAAAATGACCAACCAGTCAGTAACCGGTTCAACCATGCTGGTTTTCGGTTCTCAAGTTGAATCGACTGGTTTTCACTATTTACCTGTTCTTAAGTTTTTTTATTTTTTATTTTTTATCATAGTCAGACCGAATTAAGTTATTTTTATTTACCTATTTTTTATTAAGTTATTAAGGACCGATTCTCGATTGAATTAGTTCGACTTATCAGTCCGATCTTATTTTTAAAACCATAATTCCAACTCACTGTTGCGTGAGGATACAGTCATTGTTAACTTTTAAAAAATGGGCAGAAAGTTCATCCATTTCTTTAAAAATCAGCAACATCCCCGAATTACTTGGGCCAAAGGTCCATTTCTTTTGTGGGCTCTAGAGCCCCCAAAATCCTTTTTTGAAAAAAAAATGTATTTTAAATATTGGGCCCCAAAGCTTTGAAAAGCACATTCTATTCTTGTATAGTTTTTTAGGAGTACCAATTTTTCAAGGATTTTGTTCGTTCTTATTAAAAAATGATCACTTTTGAAGCCTGTAATGATAACTTTCTTTCTATTAAAGCAACAATATAATTTTTAAGAATTCATATATTCTTTTCTTCTTGACTTAGTAATGGAATGCTATCTTTTCATTAAAGAAAATTTTTACTTTGAATAAGTTCCGAGTGGCTTTCTTTAGTGTCGTACTTTTTTTCTACATATTCTATACTTGTTGAGTTAGTAAATTATCAATTAGGAATTATGTAATTGACATTTAATTTGATTCATGCTATTATGTAATTCGAACAAGTTTTGAAATAGCTTTGTTTTGGTACGCCACTTGTTCCATGGTTTCTCTCATTTGTGATTTAGTAATGATCACATTTTGTTAGTGCAAACACAATAATATTAGAAACAACATAAAGAAAAATTAAATAATATTGCTGAATATTATATATTTGAAATTTAGATAAAAAAGATCCAACACAATTTGGACTAAGGCGCGACATTTGCTCTTTTAAAGGAAACTCAAGTCTCTGATTGGCTAAACTTTATAACTGGTGCAAACATTTTCTAACTTGTCTCTCCTATGATACAACAGCTTAACAAATGTCGTATGACTAGAACACCCTTCCTTGGCAAGAATCTCTCTATTTTATAGTGTATAAGAATGCTTGTAATTACTGAATTTTTTGGTGTAGTAATGTTGTTACTCGTGTTGAGTCTGTATGAGTCTATTTATAGGCCCAATGGGCCTCATGAAATCACCCTAATTAATCTGATTAATTAGGTTCATAATTCTAGCCTAGAGTTACGCAATTAATAAATAAAATAAGGAGTTTTTGTAAAAATAAATAGACCTAATAGCTAATTCTTAAAGTGAATGAATGGCTCTTCACCCAAAGGTCCATGTTTTTTTGTGGGCTCTATAGCCACAAAAATCCTTTCTTGAAAAAATGTATTTTAAATATTGGGCCCAAATTTCTAAAAGCACAGTCTATTCTTGTATAGTTTTGTTAGGTGTACCAATTTTTCAAGGATTTTGTTCTTTCTTATTAACAAATGATCACTTTTGAAGCATATAATGATAATCGTCTTTCTATTAAAGCAAAAATATAATTTTTATGAATTCATATATTCTATTCTTCTTGATTCAGTAATGGATTGCTTCTATGTAATGCTATTTTTTCATTAAAGAAAATTTTTTACTTTGAATAAGTTCCAAGTGACTTTCTTTAGTGTGGAACTTTTCTTCTACTTATTCTATACTTGTTGAGTTAGTAAATGATCAATTAGGAACTAAGTAATGGACATTTAATTTCATTCATGCTATTGTGTAATTTGAATAAGTTCCGAAACAACTTTCTTTTCAATACGCCACTTGTTCCATGGATTCTCTCTTTTGTGATTTAGTAATGATCACTTTTTGTTGGTGCAAACACAATAATAATAGAAATAATATAAAGAGAAACTGAATAATACTTCTAAATAATGTTTATTTTAGATTAAAAAATAAAGCCAACACTATTTGGATTGAGACACAACACTTGCTTTCTTTTAGTAGATTCAAGCCCTTTGTTGACTAAACTTCGTAACCGATGTAGATCTTTTCGAACTTGTCTCTGATTAATTAGGTCCATAATTCTGGGTTGGACCTACACAATTAAAGGATGAGAGTTTTGGAAGAAATAAATAAACCCAATATCTAATCCATTAAGTGGATGAATAGCTCTTCATTTTTCATAATAAAAAGTTCATTTACTCATCAATGAATATGGAAATTATTTATAAATGCATTTAGCCCAATATATGTTCCAGTACATTTTAACTCATTAATCACCACAATTAAAAAGAATTAAAGAGTCTCTCTCTTTTTCAAAGTGGTATTAAACATTTTATCAATGCCTTATCTTCCATATTAACTCTCATATAATTATATTTATATTGTCATATTAATCCATTTTAATTAAATAATATTAAAATGCTCAAACACTTTTGAACCTTGTAATGGTCATTTCCTTTTGTTAAAAAAACTCTTGTAATTTGGATAAATTCACTCGTACTTGTTCCACATATTCTATTTGATGAAGCCGGAAAAATCACCAATACGCTGCAAGCACTCCCAATCCAAAACAACACCTACAAGAAGAAAAGAGAAGACCTAATAGAGAGCACCGGTGTGGTGCCGGCCTAAAATCCTTCGAAGGTCAAGTTAGAGTCCTTTTTTTAACCCTAGAATGCCAAAGTCGAGTTAATTATCCATACCTTGACTTATGAAGGTTTTGGAGTATTTATATTAGTGTAGGGTTATCATCCACGCCTTGGCTAGGAAACCCTTTCCTTTTAGGATAATACTTCTTTCGATTCTGCATTCCTTATAGAGTTCTTTTCCATATAGGAGTGTTTTGATTATGGTCAAACGTGTAACGCAAGAATTCCCTTTATTTACGCTTGTGTGGAGATCAAGCAAAGCCAGTATCAAACTTATCACGAGATGCAAGTTGATATTGATTAGGAACCCATGAATCCTAATCAATACCAACAAAGACCAAGTGTTACAACTGTCCACTACGTGTCCTTGTAGTATTGACCCGTCGACCCTAATCATGTCAACATCGTTCCATCGTACTTTACGAAGAGATATCCGTCTCCTATTTTATCCTCTTTAGTTGCCCCCTCACTCCTTAAGTCCGTCGCTACGAATTAGACGGACTCATGGAGTGGCAGTCTTCCCTTTTCATGGCAACCTATTAAGATAGACGGGCTACGCTTATTTATTACTAGGGACACGTGGCCTTTATTGATTAGCTTTTCACCCTAAGCGAAATGTCCTTTCGTATTTTGTGCCCTTCACTCTATAAAAGCTTGCCTTCTTTTCCTTCATTCTTACCTTCTTTATAAAAATTTTGCAATCGGAGGGCCACCGCCGTTTTCATTGCGCATTTGTACCGTCCTGCTAATATATCCATCATCTCGTGTTGCTTGACCTCGATCCGGTATGTACTCTGAACATTTTTTTTTATATGCACTTTCTGTAGATCCGTCAATGTTTTAGGTTTTATCGTCATATATAGGTAATGTCTAGTGCATCGAGTAATCAATCGTTTGTCCACAACGAGGCGGGCTATGATGAGGGATTCCCATCAGGTCAAAGAGACCCTAACACTTTAAGTGAAGAAAGGAATCCATCTGCTACCTCTCCTTCCCTAGATGACGAAGGTTTGGAATCGGATAGTTCAGAGGAGTCTTCAAGTGATGGCTTAGACAGCATTGATCCCCTTGTTCAATCTGTGATCGGTCCTGACCACCTTAGGGAGTTTGTCATGTTACCCCTATGGACGGTCAATGATTTTAGGTCCACAGTTACAGAATCCCATTTCAAAACAATTAGGGCCAAGTACCAAATTCCTAACAACGTCCGTCTCTGTCTTCCCCACAAATCCGAGAAATGTTACTACAGGGGGGTTAACGGTGTTGGGATCTATGAGCAAGTGCTAAAGGTAGGGCTCAGATTTCCTCTAAGCTCTCTCCACCGTCGACTACTTCAGTACCTTGGTCTATTCGTCACACAAATCTCCCCAAATACCTAGAGGGTTTTCATAGGTGTAGAGGTCTTGTACGGGCCATGTCAGACGGTGCGTGAAGGCTAACAGTGGAAGAATTTTTTTACTGTTACCATCCCACTGAGATCATAAAGTCCAAGGGTATGTATAGTTTTATGGCTAGGAGCCCGTTGTTGAGGCTCATCCATGATACACCCGACTCCAATAGGGACTAGAAGAGTAGGTATTTTTTCATGGAAGGGGACGAGTGGATGTGTCGTCCTGGGGATAACACATATATGCCCGTCGACACAACATAGGGCATAATGCCTCTGTCAGGTATGCAATTGCTTTTAGTTTTCGTGTGTTCAAAACCCTTTATTTTCTGTAAGTTACTTTAACCGTCTTCTTTTGCAGCTCGAGACCGTCTGCAAGTTACTTTGGAGCAGTGGAGCTTCTTGGAGAGGATTTTTAATAAGACGAAGCTCGAAGAGAGGACATGGGCACAATTAGTCACCCTCGTCACACTCCACTGGTATTGTGAAAGCCTCGAACCAACTTCTTCCGCCCGTCGTTACGATAGTAGAGTTTGCAAATGTAAACCCGTCATTAAACATCATTTTTTTTTTTACTCATTCTTTTCTAATGCTGCACATTCGTCTTTTCTTTGCAGAAATGGACACTGCCAAAAGAAGAGCCTTCATCAAGCAGCAAATAGCAAAGAAGAAACAAGAGGCCGATCAACAAGCTAAGGGGACGGGTTCATCAGCTCCGTCCAAACAGAAGCAACCGGAGAAGATGGACCGTCAACCAAAGAAGCAGAAGACCACCCCTGAGCTCGTCGTAGCGTTGGAGGCCAAGACCAAGAGAACGGTCACTCCCATAGGGCATGGAAAACGTAAAGGTTTAATGAAGGGTCCAGCTCCTACTAGTGAGAAACCACCCGTCCTCTTGCGAGAAGATTCTAAATATGCCTCTCTCATCTATCATTACCGCTAATGATTATGACGACCTTGGCAACCACGCTACAGAGGCGATGGGAGAGATGGGCCTCTTCACTATTGCTCAAGTATTTTAAACCCATGCTCAAACTTGAAACCGTCCTTTCTTTTTTGTCGTTTACATGATATTTATTTGTACTTTGTTTTTAGGCCATGTTGATGATGAAGGGGCTGATGGGTCGTTGTCTGAATCATGGGACAACTTTGGACCATCTTAGGAAGAAAAACAAGATGATGGAGGATGAGCTTCATGATCTAAAGACCTGGAAGATCAACATGGAGAAAAAACTCAACTGCTCGGAGCAGGTTAGAGTAGAGCTGGAAAGGCAGACAGAGCAGCTAACGCAAATTCTAAAGGATAAAGAAAAGGAGGTGACGAACGCCAGGAATTAGCTTCGTGATGCCAAAGAAGAGGCGATCCGGGAGTATCGTGACTCTGACCTTCTTTTGATAGAGTTTGGGAGCTCCTTTGTTGATGGATTTGATGATGCCCTCTGTTAGGTCAAGGCCTCATATCTTGACTTGGACGTGTCCCATGTCTCTATAGATGCCCAAGGGCAGACACTTGCTCACTCCATCCATTTAGAGAGCACAAAAGATGTGTTTGCCGTCACTGCTCCCCTTGTGGACGAAGGCCAGACTCTTGATCAACCAGACGACAACCAGAAATTTGAAAGCACTCCCCCCAAGCATCATCAGTAGTAGTAGTAGTAGTAGTAGTAGTAGTTTTTTTTTTCAATGTTGAGGACAAAATTTTAACCGTTGTAATTTGTTTTGTTGAACCGTCACAATTTATTTGTGGACATATCTCTTGTAAAATTTAACTAGCCCATTCGCTTGCTTTTATCCGTCGTGCATTTTTAATTTATTGCTCGTACAATAGATAATCTAATCATGTCACAGGGGTCCGTCCACTGTATATTTTATCCTTATTGGATTTATCTGTCCACTATGTGGACTACTTTTATTCTCATTGGATTATCCATCCACAATGTGGACTATTTTTCATCCTTCTAGGATGATCTGTCCACTATGTGGACTTAACATATTTTTATCCTTTTGGATTATCTGTCCACTATGTGGACAACATATTTCCATCCTGTTTAGATGATCCGTCCACTATGCGGACACGTTTTCATCCTTTTTGGATGATCCGTCTACTGTGTGGATTTGACATTTTACATCCTTTTTGGTTGACCCGTCCACTATGTGGACAACATATTTTCATCCTCTTTGGATGACTCGTCCACTGTGTGGACATATTTTCATCCTTTTTGGGTGATCCGTCCATCGTGTGGACTTAATATATTTTCATCCTTTTTGGATGATTCGTCCACTATGTGGACAACATATTTTCATCCTCTTCGGATGATCCGTCCACTGTGTGGACTTGACATATTTTCATCATTTTTGAATGATCCGTCCATCGTGTGGACTTAACATATTTTCATCCTTTTTGGATGATCTGTCCAACATATTTTCATCCTCTTTGGATGATCCGTCCACTGTGTGGACTTAGTAGATTGTGAGCAAAACATGCGTTTCTGAATAAAAACTCCTCTTATTATAATGGATAGGTAGACTATTGTTCATAGAAAATAATATATATAAAAAACTTTGTCTTTAGGAAGTAAAAATCATAACTAAACAAACAGGAAATGAGGAGGTAAATGTTGTTGTTGTCTTTGGCCCTTTGTCTACTGGTAGTATTTTTTCAGATGCTCCGTGTTCCATAGATGACTCAACTTTCTTCCATCTAGTGTCTCTAAGTAGTATGTTCCCTTCCTATGCCATGAGGTGATCTTGTATGGTCCTTCCCAGTTGGGACCCAGTTTTCCTTGGGAGACATCCTTTTTTGCGCCGAGTACCTTTCTTAGGACTAGATCTCCTACCTGGAAATCCCTGTGCCTAACCTTGGAGTTGTAATGCTTTGCCATCAGGTCTTGGTATTGCTCTAATCTCTGTGCAGTTGCAACCCTGACTTCGTCCACAAGGTCGAGCTGTAAACGCAAAGTTTCGTCATTCCTGCTCTTATCGTAGTTCTCCACGTGGTAGCTTGTTAACCCTACTTCTGCCGGTATGAAAGCTTCACTACCATAAGCTAATCTAAATGGTGTTTCCCCTGTCGGTGTTCTCGCCGTTGTCCTGTACGCCCATAAAACACTTGGTAATTCGTCCGGCCATATGCCCTTTGCCCCCTCGAGCTGGGTCTTGCGAATTTTAAGCAAGGACCGGTTCGTGACTTCAACCTATTCGTTGGCCTGCAGGTGGGCGGGTGATGAGTAGTGATTCTTGATCCTGAGCTGGGAACAAAAGTCTCTGAATGCATCGTTATCTCATTGTTTCTCATTGTCCAAAACAAGCACCCTCGGAATTCCATACCTACAAATAATACTTCTCCATACAAAACTACGGATGTTCTTCTCCGTGATAATGGCCAGAGCCTGAGCCTCTGCCTCTATCCATTTGGTGAAGTAGTCAATACCAACCACCAAGAACTTCACCTGCCTTACCGCTGTTAGGAACGGACCCATGATGTCTAAACCCCATTGTGCAAACGGCCATGGGGCCGTCATAGGGGTAAGTTCCTCCGTTGGTTGCCTTATGAAATTGCGAAATCGTTGGCACTTGTCACAAGCTTTAACATTCGTGTGGGCATCCTTCTGCATTGTTGGCCAGTAGTATCCCACTCGGAGTAGCTTATGCACTAAAGATCTTGATCCAGAATGGCTTCCACAAACTCCTTCATGGATCTCTCTCATTACATAGTCTGCTTCTTCACAGTCGAGGCATCTTAGATATGGTCAAGAAAATCCTTTTTGTATAGGATGTCTTTAATCAAGATGAACCGGACAGCTTTAACCTTCAACTTCCTTGCGTCCTCTTTATTGTTAGGTAGCTTGCCTTCCTTGAGATACGCCACTATTGGAGCCGTCCAACAATGCTCATTGCTTACTTCCTGCATGCTAATGTCATCTAGTAATGATGAGAGTTGGACGAAGGACATTACCTATTTGGGGACGATCCTGGGTTCGACCGAAGCTGTCTTTGTGAGTCGATCGACTTCTTGGTTCTCTTCCCTTGGGATTTGAATTATCTTGAATCAGAGGTTATTCGTTCGACCCTTCACTTCCTCAAGATACCTTTTCATCCTTTCATTCTTGCAATCATAGCTCCCATTAACCTGACTGGCCATGATTTGAGAATCGGAGTAGACGACCGCACTCTTAGCTCCTGCCGCTATCGCAAGGTCCAGTCCCGCTACCAAGGCCTCGTACTCCACTTCGTTGTTAGTAGTAGCGAAATCCAGACGGATCATGCATTCGATCTTGTCTCCTTTCGGGGTGTGGAGTACAACTCCAACACCTCCAGCATGATTATTGGAAGATCCGTCTGTATGAACTCTCCATACGAGCGTCTCTTCTGCCCCCTGATCCTTTGCGGTAGTGAATTTAGCGACGAAGTCTGCCAATATCTGTCCTTTCACTGCTGCCCGTAGTTGATATCGGATATCGAACTCACTCAGCTCGATTGCCCATAGCGCTATCCGTCCAGCAGCTTTGTGATTACTCATTGCTCTCTGTAAGGGTTTATCTGTCAGGACATTTATTATATGCGCTTGAAAGTATGGTTTGAGTTTCCGAGCTGCGGTCACGAGAGCAAACGCTAGTTTTTCCATCTGAGGGTACCTTTCTTCTGCTTTTCTCAACGCCCGGCTTATAAAGTACACGGGCTTTTGTACCTTTCCTTCTTCTCTAATGAGTGCGGCACTGACCGCAGCTGAGGAGACGGCAAGGTACAGGAACAATTCTTCCCCCGGCATAGATAAGCTAAGCAACGGCGAAGCAGAGAGATACATCTTTAACTCTTCAAATGCCTTTTGACACTCGTCTGTCCATTCGAATGATCTCTTCAATGTGCGGAAGAATGGGAGGCACTTGTCCGTCGCTCTTGATACGAACCTGTTTAAGGCTACTATCTTACCAGTCAAGTTTTGTACTTCTTTTACCGTCTTTGGAAGAAATAGTTCCATGATCGCCTTTACTTTCTCTGGGTTGACTTCAATGCCTCTTTGGGATACCATAAATCCCAAGAATTTTCCTGCGGTTACTCCGAATGCGCATTTGTTCGGATTCAGCTTCATTTTGTATGACCGAAGAGTATTGAAGGTCTCCTGAAGGTCTCTCATGTAATCAAACACCCACACGCTTTTTACCAACATATCATTTACCTAAGCCTGCACGTTTCTGCCAATTTGGTGCACGAACATCTTGTTCATCAGTCTCTGATATGTGGCTCCTGCATTTTTAAGGCCAAAAGGCATTACCTTGTAGTAGAAAAGCCCTTGACTTGTCACAAACAAGGTTTTCTCCTGATCAGCCTTATCCAATTTGATTTGGTTGTAGCCGGAGAAGGCATCCATGAAGCTCAAAAGTTCATGCCTTGCAGTGGAGTCTACTAGGGTGTCAATACGTGGGAGTGGGTAACTATCCTTAGGGCAAGCCCTATGCAAATTTGTGAAGTCACTCCAGTCTACACAGCTTCGTTTGTAAGAGCATCCACATTCATTTTTCCTAATTCTATCATATTTTACCATCTAAAAAACTATTTTATCAATTATACCATACCATTTTACAATACCCCAACATTAAAACTTTTATTTTTCTATTCTACTCATTCAAATAATATATCTTCACAATAAAATATATTTTTCCCCTTTTTTTTTTCAATTTTATCCTCACTGAATCTCTATTACTTTACTTTTCACCTCTTCTCTTCCAGACTTCTCCTCCACACAACTCCAGATTGGCGAAACTGAAAAAAAAAAAAAAAAAAAAAAAAACCATCACGCCGATCAACGGCACAGCCACCACAACGCCAATCTTCCAGACTCCTCCTCCATCATCCATATCAACCCAACTCCTCCATCATCCATATCAACCCAGATCGGCGAAAAAGAAAAAGAAAAACTATCATGCTGATCAACGGCACAGCCACCACAATGCCGATCTTCTAGACTCCTCCTCCATCATCCAAATCAACCCAACTCCTCCACACAAATCTTCCATTATCCATATCAACCCAGATCGGGAAAAAAAAAAAAAAAAAAAAAAAAAAAAAAAAAAAAAAACCCACCACCTCCAAAGAAACCCACGCCGATCGCACACCCAGACTCCTCCTCCATCATCCATATTAACCCACACGCCGATCGCAACCCACACCTCCAAAGAAACCCATGCCGTTCGCAATCCACAACAAAAAATCCATACCACGCTAATCGGAGCTTCGATTCAAACCATCGAAGCCGTCACACCAACCCATCGGAGCCATTCGATTCCACTGTGGAGCAACCCCACGAGGTCTTGAGTCTAAACAGTGAGAGAGCAGATGAGAAAGAGAGAAGGAAGAGAGAGAAAAGAAGAGAAATAATGAGAGAGGATAGAGAAATTCCCAGGTTAAAAGGGGAGAGAGAGAATTAAAAAATCGTTTTTTTTTATCCCATTAGCTACAACACCATCTTACATTTAAGATGGTACTGTAGCTCAATTGTATTTTTTTTTTTTTTTTTTTTTTTTTACAATAGTTACAAAATACAACATTCAATGGAGTTGGAACTTTGGGCTGAATTGTAAAAAAAATTGCAATAGAGGGCTCCATTTGCCATTTGCCACATTCAAAGTGGATACTCTCATACTATTAAATTTTGGGGTTTAACTTAAAATTCTTTAAATTATAAGGTTTCATTTTAAGCTAACTCTAAAATGTAGCGTTTAAAATTAAAATTATAAAAGAAGTGCCTCACCAAAAAATTATAAACAAGAACTTATCCAGGTTATATATGTACTTTAATGAAAAAAGATGACCATTAGGAGAAAGTATCCTATGATCCACTCTCTCCAGGACAGCACTCTTGTTGGTGGGACTAACCAATGGATGAATGACACGTGTAAAAATAAGCCAACTTACATTACCCTACAAATACAAGCTAAAATACTATCTTACCCCTCAAAATTTCAATTGCCCGCCAACTACTCAACATTTTTCCTCTTCCTCTATAATCTGAAAACACGATATCACTTTTCATCTCTCTCTCTCTCTCTCTCTCTCTCTCTCTCTCTTCCATTTCAGATTTTCAACCATTGTCTTTAGGGTGTTGACAACAAGCTTGCCCAGATTCGCTGGTCTCTGCCACAAATGCCCACATTGGATTTCTTTCCGTCGCTTTTTAGTCGACGACCGTGCCATCAACGTCAGGTTTTACCGTTAAGTCCACCTCCACCCTCATCGTAAACTATAAACAGGTAACTTCCTCCCATTTCTTATTTTGTTTTGCTTCCTTTCATGATTCTTGTTGATTAATTGTGGAACATTTTGAGATTTTGATAATGGGTACAAAACCCAGTGGAGTGTGGGTGTGGGTGTGTCGATGGCTGAGGACTGGCGGGTGGTCGGCGACTCTACTTCCTTTATCTTCGGTAGATATGTGAGGCTGGGTCAGTGGATGCTAATGATGGTGGGTGTTTGGCGTTATTAGGGTTAAGGTATTATTTTTGTGTCTTACTCTGTCACGGGTTTGAAGGGGAGGAAAAAAAGGTGTTATCTTGCTAATGAGTAGTTGGTTGTTTTGAAATCAGACTATGGATAGTCCCTTTGGAGATTTTTAGTGGACAACTTAAAATCTTAATTATGTGAAACAAAGATGTAGTATAAGGAGGTAATTTCAGCGTCTCAATTCTTGACATATTTGGGTTTGTGGTTCGAAGATCTGAGCTTATTCTTAATAGTTCTAGTATAGGAGTTATTATCTATCATGATTTCTTAAGTTCAGCTGTGAGGATTGTTTTCTTAAGGAATTATTGCTATTATAATGCCTATATTGTGGTAGAACATGAAGTTTTAGTAGGTTGGATTGGGAGATAATTTTTATACTACTATTTTCATGTTATCAAATTATGTTGCTTATTTACGGCATAATGATATATGCCTTTGCTTGCTCTAGTTTACTTGAAAGAATTGAAACAGAGGTGTCAATAAGTTCATAGCATGCTTTTGTTTCCTCCATGGGATTTTGTTTCTTCCATTCTTTTGAAGTCAATAGATTGGATTTTCTTGCGGCTATTTTGATTGCGTTTATGATACTTTTCCTTTGCAGGGCCCCATTCAACAACTAAGGTCATGTTTCTCATATGATTTTCTCTTTGAAGTTCCCTTTGTTACAGTATATCTTAAATTTTTGACAGTTGATGAACATGGGAGTGTAATATATTTAACCATGGGCATGCTATTTGCATTTCAGTTTTAGGCCTTATGATCAGTGGTTGTGGGGTTGGACACTGATGAGGAAGCAAGTAATGATAAAAGGTTTGGAGTTGATTCCGCTAATGTTGTTGAGTCAAAACATGGTGTTGTTGCTATTGATGATGACCTATTCTAAAATTGGCGCATCTTTGGAGGGCATGCTGGGATGGCTTCATGATGTCCAATCCTCAACTTCACATACCCAAGCTTTTGACAAGGGAAAAACTGACCCATTATTTGCTTCAAAGGATCACAATCACAATTGTCTCTTTCAGCTAAAGTTTTTGATTTAAGATTTAATAGATTCCTGCCTATAAAATTACATTGGCATGTGCGACACAATCAGATTACTCTCTTCTACTAAGTATTAACAATTTTTTTTTTTTTTGGTTTTTGTACAAAATGTGACATTGCCTTTTAAGTAAGAGTAAATCTTAGCCTACAGTTGTGTACATTGCAATAAAACTCTTGTTATTTAGTCTTATAATAAAAATGTACATTTCAATAGAATTTTGTTCATTCTTGGAGCAAACTCTTTTCTTTTTTACGTCTCCTTTCTTGCATCACATTGTTGTTGTAATACAATATCAGAATTGTTAAACTCGAAGCTTTACAATAAATTAAGAAAAAAAAAATCAAATGATACATCAAAGTATGACTTAAGTAAAAGAAATTTTTATTATGTTAAGAATATATCAATGTTTAACTTGTAGCTATTCAAAACATACACATAAAAACCAAGTTGGAGTAGGTTCATAAGTCATAAGCGAACTACAAAACTATTAGTGTTACAAGATGTACATAAAGCTATCTAAAAAATTGCTATAAGGGGTTCATAAAGCTATTAAAAAGTTTTCCAATATGCTCTGCAAACTATCCAAGATACTTCAAAGTCTTGTATTATCCTCTAATGTGGTAGAATCTTGAAAAAAAAGAAGAAGTCATAATCTTAGAAAAAGCAATAAATAAGAGCATATGATAAAGTTTAAGTTTTAAAAAGTACTTGACTCAATTATGGAAACACTCAAGTGAGTTTCATACCCATTATCAAAATATTATAATCTCCACAACAACTCCATCAGTAACCAAACTATTATTATTATTATTTTTAAATTCAATTAGCAACAAAGTGTTTACAAAATTTTATGATGACCTCTAGTGATTTGTAATTAAGACCAATATTATTCCTGTGTTATGCATGATGCAATGTAATTTTTTTATAATACTATGTCCATGATAAGTATAATTTCTAGTAATTTCCAGTAAAAGCACAAGTACCAACACAACTTCATACATTGGCTTGGAAATTATACGAGTTAATAATTATAAAAATTATAATAGCCCAACCTGGATTTCGGATGGATTTTTGTTTGTGTGCAACAGATGGCACTTTTTTGTCAACAATCTGTGCCATTGACACCCAGGGTCTCAATAATTCAAGCTACTTGCTCCAATTTTAAGTTGCAGGACTAAAGAATTCATGTACTCCTTTTCGCAACAAGCAGAGTTCTCTCAATCCAACCTACTAAAACTTCATGTTATACCACAACATAGGCATTATAACAGCAATATTTCCTTAAGAGAACAGGCCTCACAGCTGAACTTAAGAAATCATGATAGATAATAACTCCTATACTAGAACTATTAAGAATAAGCTCAGATTTCTATCTTTAATCTCCAAAACATATATTTTTTTTAAAAAGCTCAGATCTTCAAACCACAAACCCAAGGATGTCAAGCACGCTGAAATCAACCCCTTATACTACATCTTCGTTTCACATAATTAAGATTTTAAGTCGTCCACTAAAAATCTCCAAAGGGACTATCCATAGTCTAATTTCAGAACAGCTATTTACTAATTAGCAAGACAACACCTTTTTTTCCTTCCCTTTAAACCCATGACAGAGCAAGACACAAAAATAATACCGTGACCCTAATAATGCCAAACACCCACCACCATTAGCATCCACCGGTCCAAACTCACAAATCTAGCGAACATAAAGGAAGTAAGGCCACCGATCACCGCCGATCCTCAGCCATCGACACACCCACACCCAGACTTCACTGGGTTTTGTACCCATTATCAAAATCTCAAAACGTTCCACAATAAATCAATAAGAATCATGAAAGGAAGCAAAACGAAATATAAAAAAGAGAGGAAGTTACTTGTTTATAGTTTACAGTGAGCGGTGGTGGACTTAACGGAAAAACCTAACGTGGATCGCATGGTCGGTGACTCAAAAGCGACAACAAGAAATCCAATGTGGGCATTTGTGGTGGAGACCAACGAATCTGGGCAACCTTGTTGTCAACACCCTAATGGTTGAAAATCTGAAATGGAAGAGTGAAAGTGGAGAAAGAGAGATGAAAAGTGATATTGTGTTTTCAGATTACAGGGGAAGAGAAAAAATGTTATACGCTCCGCTCGTTTATTACGATAAAAAATTTTGTATAAAGATTATTTTTAAAAATTGTTTTCGATTAATTATTTTTAAAAAATAATACAATTTCATATTAAGCTAAATAAGAAAAGGTAAAAAGTTATTTTTCAACTTATTTAAAATTACTACCAAATATTGAAAAATGAGATAAATTTATAGAAAATATTTTTTTGAAAAATGGCTTATTTTTAAAAAATATCATTATTGAAACAAACAGAGTGTTAGTTGGTGGGCAATTGAAATTTTGAGGGGTAAAATAGTAATGTAGCTTGTATTGATAGTGTAATGTTGAGCTGGCTTATTTTACACGTGTCATTCACCCATTGGTTAGTCCCACCAAACAAGAGTGCTGACTTGGAGAGAGTGGCTCATAAAATACTTCCTTGACCATTAGATAGTCAAAAGCGATCGTTACTAAAACAAGGAGAACAGAATCATGGGAGCTCTCTTTAATTTGTTGGTATGCCAAGAGAAGCTATGCGGAACTCATTGACTTTGCACAGTTTGTTTAACGAAAAGACACAAGAGCACTACATGGTTCAAAAGTCATCTTTGAAGCATGTAGCACTCAAAACCAAGGACGGAGAGTATGTGTGGCCCCCCTAGAATTTATATTTGGTTAAATGATGTAATATATATATATATATATATATATATATATATATATATATATATATATATATATATACATAAAGAAGTAAGATAATTTTATTGAACTAAATCTAATTAGAATACACTATCCGAATCACTAGATATGAATTCTATCTTGTTGGAGTGTATGCCCTAAAATTCAATTTATTGGCATGTCATAAATAATTAAATTGTTTAATTATATGAGACTATTTATAAATGAACTAATAGGACATTATCATAGTCTATGAGATGCATTATATGTGAAGTATGTGATTTAGTCACAGAAGATGTAAATCACAAGTTCTTTGTAAACTCAAAATGTAGTTCATAGTAAGTGATGAAAGATTAAACCGAGTATTTAAGGATAAAATAGTTGTTTACAAAGTGACAGTTTATTATGACTTTGTTCACTATGGATATTTCATGGAGGAGTAAATGATATCATTAGAGTCTTTGGCATATAATATATTAATAAGGCCTAAAGTGTAATTATATTTATATAATGGTATTAATTATAATTAATGGTAATTTTGAATTTGTTAAGAGTTGATAGAAAAGCCCAAGACCCATTGGAGGTAGAGTCTTATTTGTTTCTTTTGGTCCTATCTGTTAGGACATATGTGGTTCACTTGATATGAACATATATCATTCTTTTATGTAATTCGTCAATCCTTTGACAAAATATACTTTATTTGTATTTGGGTAAATATAGGATGCTTTTAATACTTCAAGAAATAAGGTTTCAAGATCAAGTGTTAAAATCATGCAAGTCTGTCCAAGAAACAAGTTGAGAAGTGCTTATCATTAAAACTCGACAGCTGCATCTATTGAGCTTTAAGAAGCTATTCAAGTCTCGTGGCTTGACAGCACCTTGACACCTCTAGCTGTCGAGATTTACGGAAAACAGATTTTCAGTGCTGTTTTGATTCCAATCCGTAGATATGTCTTTGGGCCTTCTTTTCTCATAACCCTAGATATATAAAATGATTATTTTAAGGGCTATCAAAGTAAGCACACGTTGCACAAGTATTGAGCAAAGTCTGTTTAAGCAATTGTGACCGGAGAAAAAGTTTGCCCTAGTTCATCTTTTTGTGAAAAAGTTGCTGTGTCTTTGTACCATAGGGTTTTGTAACCAAGCATCTTCTTGTTCTTCATTGTGAAGATGAACTGAAGAACTTTGCAGCCAACATCTTTCTCAAGTTAGTGATTGAAGTCGCGTACTGGGATCCACGCAATTGGTTAGTCACGTATTGAGAGCCGTGCATTGAAAATGAGAGATTGTCATTACAGAACAAGTCCAATTGGGTATTAAGGTAAGAGTTTAACTGTAGGTTGGTATAAGGTACTGAGATTCTTTTACTTGTAACTGCTTGTTGTGATAATAGTGGATTCTCGAGAGTGGGGACCTTAAAATCACCCGGTGGGATTTTTATCTTGGAGGTTTTCTCCATTTGTAAACAAATCATCGTGTCAATTTATTTTCCGCTGCACTTTAATTTATTGATGATTTGTTTATGTTACCACGTGTTTGCATGTTAAATTAATTAATTAATTAAACTTGGCTAATTAATCAATTAATCTATCATAAGGGGTCAATACGTTTTTGGCCTATCACCATTTCAAGCCATAAATTAAAGCCCAATTGGGTAGGCCCAAAAGGTTAATGCAATTAGATAATCAATTATGTATAAGGAGAGAAAATACAGAATTTTCAATATATAAATGATGAAAATGGTGTGTATATGAGTGTAAGCCACTCTCTTATTCTCCCTTGTACACATACATGTAAATTGATTGAGATACCACACTTTTTGGGTACCATGTGGAATTGAGATGAAGATTTAAGGTATTTTCAAGCCTTGGTTTTAAATTTCACTGCATCAAGGTTCGCTTTCTATTCTTTATTCTAAAATTCAAGGTTACATATTATCTCTCGTAAATAAAGTAGATCCGTGTTTATTGTTTCTACTGTGTGTTTTGTATGAGATGTAAAACTAGTTTTTCCAACAATTGGTATTAGAGCAGTCTTCAATATTATGCTTGTATAATATGTGATTGAGTTTTAGAATTAAAGAAAAACCTTTTACTTAGTGTTTGAGAATTTTTATAGTAATTTTTCTGCATAATTTTGTTTTAGATTAATGGTACCATGTCTTTTTTTTTTTTTTTAATATTCATGCTTTAATGGTGTCGTATTCCTAGAGTTTGTATGCATCAAGGATTCAAATACCTTATTTCATATTGAATTGGTATATATATTGATAATGTGGAATCCGTATGCCATAAGGATTGAAGTACCTTATATCTATTGAATCCGTATATTATAAATAAAAGGTTGATAGGATTTATATGTTGATATTTGTTTCCTTGGCCATCTTATAAACATGTTTTAACTTTGATCCGTTTGTGATCAAGCATTGGAATTAATATGCCATGATTTATAGTGACGGTGTCGTGGTATATGTTAGTCTAATGATATATTTTTTTGATCAAATAGTATGCTAATGCTAGAATTAAAGTATTTTGGTCATTGGTTAAAATCCTTTAATAAAATTTATTCCTAATGAGGTTAAGATTATGTTTTCAAGGTTTCTAGCATTATTATGGTTCTTGATCTTGATATTGAAAACCCTTATGTTTGATCTGTAAATCTTCGTTGATAAATCAAAAAGTGTTTTTGATAGAAGAAAGCAATGAAGATGTCAAAAATGGTTGTTGGAAAATTGTAAAAAAATTATGTAATGCGTGTTTTGATCAATCAAGAATTCCTTTTGATCGTTCGAATGTACTTTTTGATTGATCGAAGAGGAATCGAGAACCAATCGAGTCAATTAGAAACTCTATGATGAAATTCTTCATTGTCTCGATCGATCGAGAATTCCTTTCGATCGATCAAATGTTAATTTCAATCGATCCAATAATAATCGAGAATCAATCGAACAAGGTAGAAGCTTTGTGATGAATTTCTTCATTTTTTCGTTCGATTGAGAAAAGGTTCGACCGATTGTAGGCACTGAATTTTGAATTTTCACTTGTTTTTGACTAAGTGTTAAAACTTTGATAAAAGGCAAAACTATGTGATTAATTTTATATTCCTTAAAAGTCAAGGACATTTATTAATCATCTAACTAAAAGACCTAATGAGATAAAAAATGTTAGTTAAATAGAACTCATAGTCCTAAATTTTTTTATGATTAAAAGTCCTTAATTTATTTTAATTATAGGTTTTTAATGAGATTAAAAAATTCTAATTAAAGTTATATAGTTTCTAATGAGATTAGAATAATTTATCTAGTAAATTAAGGATAGAGTTCTATATAACTAATTTTTGATTCACTAGTGTTTAAGGAATCCTAAATAATTTAGGACTTCTATTTTAGTTAGTGATTCTAATGAAATTAGAGTCTTTATCAAATGCAAGGTTATTAGTTGTAATGGGATCACAATTATTTAAGAAAAACCAAAATAATGAGCGGGAATGCTGAAATAACCCTTTTGTTAAGTTTATTGTAATCTGAATAGATACCTTGTCTTGACTTTGAGTCTTGCATTCCCAGTGGAGCGTATTTACTTCATTGATTATATGATTAAACTTCTTTGTGATTGCGTGAATTTTCGTTATGCTATTGTGACGTGACTTAGTAACATCACATTAAATTTAAACAATTAAACACATTTGATGTGTAGGGTTAAAATTGTGATGAGATCACAATGATTTCAAGACAATCCACTTGTTTTAAAATTTCAAGTGGGAGAGAGATACAAGGGTTGGATCTCACGGCTTCCATTATCGGTTCATAGTAGTGTGGGTAAGTACTTCGTCTTGGCGTATATGCCTCGCGATCTCAAAGGAGGGTGTTTACTTCATAGTACAACAAGATTGAACTTACCTATTTAAAGTAGTGTGAATAAGCATCTCGTCTTGGCGTATATGCCTCGTGATCCCAAAGGAGGGTGTTTTGTTTCATGGTACTATAAGTTTAAACACTATAAGGGAGATGAAATGTGACTACACATGATTCTAGATGATAGTGTACACTAGGCTAAGTGTAATGTTAACCTCCCAAAGGGGCTATGTCATTATTACTTAGAACCTGAAGGAAAAGCGGCAAATTATTTTTGTTCGGTAAGAGTTACCATGATAGCATTAATAATCATAATATTTCTCGCCTGATCATAGTGATTAGTATAAACTCGCTACTAAGGAAAACGAATTGCGGGATTGGGTTTTTGTTGCACCTAATATAATATGGTTTTAGGATTCCATATTATATGGTTATGGTTGCAAAATATAATGTCCTTGTAATTAAGTTTGTAGTCTCAAATTGACATTGTCATAATTTTTTGTTCTCTAACTACTATTTTAATCGAATCACATTAACTAAATAATAATTTTAGACATGGTGCTTAAAGGAGCTAAAGTAGATAAATATGTTTCAATTCAGCATTGTCATAATTTCCTATTCATGATGCATTTATAGAAGATAGCTTATGACGTGATCATAGTTTCCATTGAAATGCTAAAATGTTACTTTGACTTCTATCTCAATTGTGCTACAACATGAGATGCAAGAGTTCGTACTAGACTTAGACTTTATATTAAGTCTAAATGAGATGTTTGATATAAATCATATTGAGTGCTAAGAAAGGCTTAAAGAGTTCCAATCTAAATCGTTTTATGAAAATATTTTATTTTTAAATGAATTGGAATTCTTGTATGAAGAGATTAAATGTTAATCTTATATAAATATGATCCACAAGTCCTTGTTAGAATCATTTGATCAATTTAGATTGTTTTGAAAATAAATTCTTTTTATATTATCTGAGTTGATAAGTGAGTTTAAAGCAACGGAAGACATCCTAAAAGCTAAGGCTAGAATCAACATGATTTAATTTAAATTCTTAGCCTGAACTGAAAGGTAAGGGTAGTAAGAAGAGGAATTATAATACCAAACAATTGGACAAGCTAGTTGCCCTAGTAGTTGCCTAAGGAAAATTAGACTTAAAAGTATGACCAAAAAGAAAGTGTTTCCGTTTTTGTAAAGCTAAGCATTATCCATGATTGTCTTCTAGATGAAAATTTACATGTTTTATTTTTAAAGAGAAACTTTCCATCCTTTGTAATTGCATGTTTTGGCACTTATGTCTAGATCTTATTAATCTAAATGATATTCAAGATTGGTGAAAGATGGGCTTTTAGAACCATTATTTTATTATATTCCTAGTCAATGAATTCTATTTAGAGGATAATAAGATCTAGGGTTCCTTTTCATAAAGGAATGAAGTTCCAGTGACTTCTTTAAGTCACTGCATACATAAAGGAGAAATATGGCTCTTTTAAAGGTAGAATGTTCTAGAGGAAAAATGGTAGAATTTATTCTAAGACAACTATAAAATACAATTCGAAATGAGATGGTTGTATTAGATACACTACAAGACATTATTCTGTAGATAACTATTATACCAGTACAATATCGTAGCGGGAGGATCATCAATTACCAAATAAATTCATACTTTTGGGATAAAATTTTGAAGTCATTCTACAAGGATATAAATTTGATCCTCGGTCCTATGTAAAGAGAATAGATGATATAAATATGGATTACTGGATCAAGGTTATGTGAATAAAATTAGATTCTATTTAAAGTCTAGAACTTATAGAGGCGCCTAGTAGCATTAAACCTATTTTTTCAAATAGGTCTACAAAAAAAATAAGATTGATAGATTAGAAGGTGCAAACCTTCAAAGTCAAGACTAGTGGCGAAAAGATTTATTCAGAAAAAAATAGTTCGACTATGAAAAGATTTTTTCACCAATAGTCAAGTTTGGCTCTATCTAGATTCTCTTATTCATTATATTTTATTTGGATAAAATATGACAATGGATATCAAGAAAGCTTCTTTTAGTAGCAATCTTGAGGAAGACATCTATATGATGTAACTAGACTTGTTCATAGCAAAGAACTAGTAGTGTTTAGTATGCAACTTGTTTAAAGTCCATTTATGAACTAAAGCAAGCATCTAAATCATAAAATATAATTTTTGATCAAGTAATCAAATTGTTTGATTTTGATCAAGTATTTAAAAGCCTTATGTGTGTAAAAGCTATATAGAAAAATAAATTTCTTAATATATGTTGATGACATTCTAATAATTTAGAATGATGTAAAGCTATTGTCATTAATGAAGTTTTTTGTTGTCTAGTCCAGTTTGATATAAAGTACTTGGAAAAGACTAGTCACATCCTTAAAATTAAACTTTGTTAAAATTTAGAAATTAGGATGTTGGGTTTATCTCATATTACTTAAATATATTAGATTCTAGCCAAGTATAGCATGTAATACTTCAAGAAATGATTCTTTCCTTTTAAGTTTGAAGTTCCTTTATATAGGACTATAGTCCTAAGAAATATAAAAGGAAGAGCATATTAAGATTGATGATGCAAAGAAAATTAGTAGGTTGGATGCTTCGAACTTGACAGGATTGCTTGCTCCTTCGATGAACTGGAAAAGAAAGAAAAACAATCAAAGGTGATTGGGATTGCCGGCCAAGCCCTCCGATGGCAAAGTTAGTCTTCTCTCTATATTTTTGGAGTTTCAACTTTTTAGGAAATATAAAGCATACATTTTTCTAGTCTGAATGGGTGTTTATATAGTGTCCTAGGAACAGTAATTGGGCTTGTAACCTCCCCTAGATTTGAGGAGGTGCGAGGGTTTAAGGATAACTTCCACAACCGTTTAGGAGTTATATTTTCTCATATAACGGTCACCGGAAGTTATGCATATGTTACGAAGTGGTGATATGTACTCAGGAATTCCGAAGTGTAAAGGGCTCGTTTAAAAGTCCTCTTGTGGACGAACCCCTTCAAAAGGACGGGGTTGATAGCTTTCCTAGGACGAGTGCTGCGGGTGTGTTTTCATCCATGGACGACCATGGACGTTATTCTTATCCTGGTGCTTTCTTTTGGACGACTGCTGGGGTGGATGACCATGGACGGTCTGGAGTAATTTAATTTTTCTTCATTCCTCATCAAAGATGGTTCCTTATACCATATTAATAGGAAGTCTTTATGCTATGCTATATACTAGGCTAAATATCTATTTTCTGGTGGACATGGTAAGAAAATATTAATTGAATCAAAGATCACTTAATTTAGTGGGAGCAAAGCATATACTCAAATATCTCAGGAGAATAAGGGATTATATGTTTGTCCACCAAAGTGAAGATTAGATGGTTACTGGTTGTACAAACACTGACTTGTAATTTGATTGTGATTCATGAAGTTGAACTTCAAGATATATGTTCATCCTAGGTGGTGAAGATACACATTAAGCGTAAGCATTGTCTCATTAGAGAAATATGCGTACGTGATTTGTAGTAGTAGAAAAGACAATTTATGCAATGAATCTGGCTGAAACTTGTTTCCAAACCTTGCCTTAGAGTGATTATGAATTACTCTAAAGGGAAATAAGTGTCAGATTTATGGTAAATTGTTTTTGAGGGCAAGTGGGAGATTGTTGGGGTTTATGCCTTAAAATCGAATTTATTGGCATGTCATAAATAATTAAATTGTTTAATTATATGAGACTATTTATAAATGAACTAATAGAACATTATCATAGTCCATGAGATGTATTGTATGTCATTTATGTGATTTAGTCACAGAAGATATAAATCACAAGTTTCTTTTAAACTCAAAATGTAGTTCGTAGTCAGTGATGAAATTAGGTGTTTCATCTGTGAAAATTATAACACATCAACTAAGATGATTTGTCTTGATCATGGAAGTGGAGACTTTTAGTTGGTGTGTTGGCGTGTTGATGTGTCTTAAGAGTTAAGATATATTGATCTAAACTGCTGTAAGATTAATTATTCAATCAACAACTGTCACCTGAATAATTAATCTCACGACTTCTAATTTCATAGACTTTCAATCCTAAGAGGGTAGTGAACTTGATCATGAAATGTAGGTTACTTTGATATATCAAGAGTGAGATCTAATATTCACGGTCAAAACCTCAGTATGTTGGATAACCAAACGTAGTGTTGAGGGAACACATATTCTCAAGATGAAATTCATAATCTCTTTTTATAGAGACATGAAATATCTCATTGAGATAAGTTTACTATAGTTTATATTTATTGAAATTTGATTTCAATAAATGTGAATAACTAAAAGATTAAAGTGGGTACTCAAGGATAAAATAGTTGTTTACAAAGTAACAATTTATTATGACTTTGCTCACTATGGATATTTCATGAAGGAGTCAAATGATATCATTAAAGTCTTGAGATATACTTTATTAATAAGGCCTAGAGTGCAATTATATTTATATAGTGGTATTAAATATAATTAATGATAACCTGTAAGAATCAATAGATAAAACTTAAATTAATTAGCCCAATATTTGTACATTTTTCATAGGAATTGGTTCTTTTTGAGAACTACTGCTTTCAGCTTCGTCTTCTTGTTTAATGGCATTTCTTGGGATTAAGAAACTCATTCTTGCGAAATTTTCCCACTCATTTTCATGCTAAGGAAAATCTTTTATTCAGTTATGAAAATCTATTATCAATAAAATACAGATTTTTTCCTGAAGCTTGAAGAGATATATGGCCTGGATCTTTGCTTTGATCTTCTGTTAGATCATTTAAAAGCAATTGTTTTGGAACTTCTAGATCCTTCCAATCAATTAATCTAGAACTTATTTTTATTTCAAAAGTCTAGGTCCAAAGATTTCTAAAAAAATATTTTATAGATATTTTGTACTTGTTTGAGGTAATTTGTTAATTAATGGATGGTTTTCCAATGAATTGATAGATCATGAGAATTTGATTACATGTCTATACCTTTTGTTTTTATTCTAATTCTAATGGTGTTTTCTAGATTAGGATCATTAATTGAAATAAAGTAATTTGGCTTGTAAACTAATCCAAAAAAAAATTAACATAAAAGAATCACTTGCTTATTTTTGTTTAGTGTTTTAGTATGCTTGTTTGATATTTGTGACACAAAGTTAAAAATTTGACTTTGGGCTTATTAAATTATTGATTGTTCCAAAAATTTAAGTTATTAGGAAATCATGTAAATATAATTCTAGCACACCCCTTCATGTGTGGGTTTAAACTCTTCTTTAACAAGTCAAGGATCAAACTTAGGATGTCATTCTCTGATAAATTATTAAATTACCGAATCTCTCAAAAACATAATGATGTGTTACATTTCTACCTAAAATATTGTTAGTGCTTTTTTTTTTTTGGTGTGTGTCTTAATTTTTTACATAACAATCCCAATCGGATTTTTTTTCCCAGGAATATTCGTACTTATCACATGGTTAAAACTATTTCCTTTACATAATAATTTTACTTTTGTTTACTTTTTAAATTTTTATTACAAGTATGAAACAAACATTTTTCAGTCATGAATATTGTCAAAGTTAGGTTCATAAAAATTAAAATTAAAAAAAAAAGAGATGATTTTTAACAGATTTGTTTAATTTGTACATTGAAAGGGAAATCACTACAACATTTAGTACAAAATCAATTACAAATGATTTTTGCACTTTAAAATAATTTTGATTTTGATATATTACAATGATTGAGGTGAAATGTAATAAGAAATAATCATCTCATATACTTATTTTGTTTACATATTTTTAATATTGAATATGTGCTAGTTTTAGCTTTCTTATATTACTTTAGTTTTGAATTTTAGTATATTTCTTACTGAATGGCCAATTTTTATTTTCAAGCCTTTTAATTTTATAGGTTCGGCCCTAGTGAGATGACAAGTGTCTATCATCTATATCAACTAATTTGTAACCCCATGCGTATGCATGGATACATTTAAAGATATACTATAAAATGCATAATATAATTCCTATAGATATAATTTAAATTATATTGATAGTCATTTTTATATTTTTTTAACTTTTTAAAAATTTTTGTAAGGATATTATTAGGTATAAAATGTAAATTGTCCATTTCTTTTTTAATTATTGTGAAGCACATTTTTTTTTAACAATTCATTTATTTTAGATTCTTTAGTTTTTGCACTTAATAACTCACTTAGATGAATATTTATGATGTGGTCCCATATTTGATTCTAAAATTAAGAAATAAAACTCTTTAAGAATAAATGATTTAGGATACATGGTGCAAAATTGGAATTCTAATTTGGAATTCTAATTTGAGTTTCTTTCAGCTTTACCTATTATTATTATTATTATTATTATTATTATTATTATTATTATTATTATTATTATGTGGCAAGTTTGAGTTCTAGAATTAGCCTCTAGGGTTTCATGTTATCACCTTTCCCTAACCCAAAAAAAATAAAAATGAGAGTTTCGTACAATAATACAATTTTTGGCTCCCCAAAGCAATAATCCCAGATCCAACGCTGCTCAAAGTAAAAGCTATTGTCCAAGTTACAGAGTTGGCTTCAATGAAAATAAATTGGGCATTGCGTGGTTTAAAAGGATCAATAATCACTAAATCAAGAAGAAAAGAATCCGTGCTACAAGTAGTGTACCAAACAATGTTATGCGGAAATTTATTCAAATTAAACGGATGCTTTAGTGAAATTGAATATAACCATTCACAAAGGTTCAAAAGTGATGACTATTGTCTCATCACGAATAAATTGTGTTCAAAAGTATTATGCCAATACCTTGCTTCCTCCATTTACACTCCTTCTTGGTTAGTGTAGTAGACTCTATTACAGATCATTCAAAATGGGTATTTTCTCTGAATCAAGCAGAAACAATCATCATGAGTTCTAGTTAATTCAATTGCTAAAGTCTTTGATGATTGAATAAAAGATGTCATATATTGAAATTTAATAATAAAAATAAAAATGAAATAACAAACAACAATCAGTGAGCCAAGGCCAGCCCAAATTAATTTGGAGCTAAGGTGAAAGATTTATGTGAGACCTTTTACATACACACACACACACACACAACCGAAAATTTTGAAACTCTCACAATTTTTCACGTCAGCACAATATTACGCACACACACACACACATAACCGAAATTTTTGAAACTCTCACAATTTTTCACGTCAGCACAATATTTAAATAAAATTGTCATTTTATTTAAATAAAATTATTTTTATTTAGTCCAAACTTAATAAGAAGTGAAACTTTATCTCTCTAACAAGTCCAACTTAAACTCAAACTCATCATTTTTTTAAACAAAATTATTTTTGTTTAATCCAAACTTAACAAGTAATAAAACTGTATCTCTCTAACAAGTCCAATTTAAACTGAAACGTTGATAATTTATCTCCAAATTTGGGAGATTAATCATGAACACTATAAAAGTAATGCAAACCCCTTTTCTTTTCTCCATTTTTTTTTTAATTAAATTTTTTGGGTATTATAAATAATTTGGTCTGTTCACTTTTTTTTTTACACTTCAAAATAAAGAAGTAACCCCTTTGTAAAAAAATATAATTATTAATTCCTTTTCCTAAAAAAAAAGGAAATCCATACTTTAGTCCTTAGATCCGACTGAACCAAACCGACCTAGGCCTAATATAAATAAGCGTGCATTAGAATTAGGGAGAATTAGGGGAGAAAGAAACGAAACTTTGGTCATATTGTTTTTTGTTTTGGATTTTGATTTTAGGGGATGGGGTATGACTTGTGAGATTGTTTTGGAAGATCAAGGTGGCACAACTAGGAATAGAAATTATCATCTATATATATATATATATAAAACTCAAATCTCTGGGGCATTAGAAATTATCATTTTATTTAAATAAAATTATTTTGGTTTAGTCTAAACTTAAAAAAAGTGAAACTCTATCTCTCTAATAAGTCAAATTTAAACTCAAACTCATCATTTTTTTAAAACAAAATTATCTTTGTTTAATCCAAACTTAACAAAAAGTAAAACTCTATCTCTCTAACAAATCCAACTTAAACCCAAACTCAAATGTTGATAATTTATCTCCAAATTATTTTTCTTAATTCAAAGGTGATTGCGTTTGAGCAACATAATCATGTCCTCTTGTTTTTCCATTAAAGCAACTTTGTAAATAGAATAAATTCTCGTGTAACTTCGTTTCGTATACCACTTCTTCCATATATTCTATTCTTCCTAATTCAGCAATGTAATTGTAATGAAACCCAAGGTTCTAGAACAAAATTTGAAATTTATTTATTGTATTCATATTTAGACAAAATTACCTCAGGTCTCTTTCAGATTGATTTTTTTTTTTGAAATAAAAAAGCGCGCGCGCGCGCACACACACACACATATATATATATATATATATTGGATAAAAGTACAATTGTATATATAAAATAAATAAAAATAATAACAACAACAACAACAACAATGAAGAAATCTATATATATTAGTGAAGGGAAAAATTATTTGATGATCTTATCTTTAAGTCACAATTGTAACTTTCGAAACTGTCAAAAGTGATATTCTAGACAACACCTAGTTTTTTCCCATGACTATTTGTATCCTCCTTTCCTACTTCTGAAGAGGAAAAATTGTCCCATTACTAATGAATAAGGAAATTGTACATACAAGAACCCAGATTATGCATCATCACCTATGCAGCTATCAATCCTTGTGGTTTCATTTCCATGTCGAGGATATCTCCAAAAAAATTTGGATTTTTCTTCTCATACAAAAACTTGAAGGTTTTTTTAAAAAAAATTAATTTTTTAATGTAAAAAACTTGGAGAATGGTGGCTTTATACATACATAGCATATAGTTGAGTTTCTAAGTTCTAACAAGTATTGAAGAGTATTTGATTATCATTTTTGGGGATAAGTATTGATGATGCAAAGAAGATCAGTAGGCTGGATGCTTCGGACTTGAAAGGACCACTCGCTCTCTCAACGGCCTGAAGAAAGAAAGAAAAGCGATCAAAGGTGACCGGGGCCGCCGGCCGAAAACCCTCCGATGGCAAAGTTAGTTTTTTCTCTCTATATTTTTGGAGTTCCAACTTTTTGGGAGCAAAATCCAAACGTACCTTTGCTTTGTCTGAATCAGTCTTTATATAGTGTTCTCATAGACGGTTATCGAAATTGGAACCTCCCCTGGATTTAAGGAGGCGCAAGGATTACACGTAACTTCCATAACCGTTTAGGAGTTATGCTTCTATTTCACAACAAGTACCTGACAGTTATGCGTAGGATAAGGAATTATCACATTATATTCGGAGATTTTCCTAAGTATGATACCCTCGTCCTGGCATTCCCTCGTCGAGTGTACTTTGGCACATGCGCAGGGGCTGTCTTGTCTAACAGACGAATTCATTCAAGACGAGATTGTCAGCACTCTAGACGAGCGCCTCATTATCTGGTGGCGCTTACCTCGTCCAAGGCTGTTCTTCCTTGGACGAGGTAGTTACAGGTAGGTTTCCGAGGGTGTTTACAATTCTAGCCGGGTTACGGATGACCTGTATGGACGACTTGGAGATAGGCAAAATTAGTACCCCATCAGTTGCCCCCTTTCCAAGGGTTGTCCAAAGCTCTTTGGTTTTTGGACACGTTTCAACATGTCATCCCACGTGTCTCGAGGTAGAAGGTGGGGCTCCAACGGCCCCAAATTGTGCCACGTGTCATCACTATTTGGGTTAACCGTTGTGTCGATTTGAGTTTTTGAGGAAGTTGCCACGTGGTTCTTCTTGATTGAAAATTTTGTTTCGGGTTTCACTTTTCAACGCCTATAAATAGTGGATTTCCTCCCATATCCTCTCCATTTTTCAAATTTCCTCGTTTGACATTTCTCATCCATCGTCTCGTCTAGGAGTATTCCAGCGTCCCTAGTTTCCTTCGTCTAGAGCCAGGTATTTTCTCTACGCTCGTCTTTAGGCTTCCCTTACATTTCCACAATGTCAGAAGTTTTTTCTTCGTCTAGTAATAGTGTTGATAGGGAGATAGACGAATATCGCAACACAACTAGTTATAGTGGTTCTAGTAGTGATAGAAGTAGTAGCGGAGGTAATACCACAGACGAGTATGTTTCTGGGATTCCTGGGGTTCCTCTAGAAGTCTTCCAGGAGGAATTTAGGACGAGAGTGACATCTGGGTCTAGGGCTGGTCCCTTTGGTGCACCGTCGTCCACTCAAAGGGACGAGGTTGAGATTGTATACAGCTGTGCTATAGGGGTTCTAGCCAAGACAGACGAGAGAAAATTAGCGTCCCTTAGAAGCTGGTACCAAATTTCAGACCAGCTAAATCCTAGGTTGGCCGTCCGTGATGAGTGGTGTTGCCAACCTCATTTTGGCATTGGGGTTTATGAAGCCTATCTTCTAGGGGGTCTTAGGATATCTTCATAGGGAATACTGAGTGATGGAATACCAGGAGAAAGAAAATGGGGAAAAACTTCGCCTTGACCTCGATCTTATTGATGAGGTAAGAATGAATGTAGAGCAGAGGATGGCAAGGTACAAAAATCTTATGGCCAGGCAACATGATGCCATGGTAAAACCCAGACGGTTCGGTGTGGGGAACCTTGTCCTTAAAAGAGTCTCCTTGGCGACTAGGATCCCAGCTCATGGAAAATTGGGACCCAATTGAGAAGGACCCTACAGGGTAATCAATTGCAAAAGGCAGGGGTCTTACTACCTGGAAGCTCTGGACGGGCGGAAGTTGGAGCATCCTTGGAACGTAGAACATCTGAGGATGTACTATCAGTGATAAGCAGGGACGAGGGGAGTCAGTGGCAAAGTTGCAGCTATGATTTGCGTGTTCGCTTATATTTACTGTTGTGTTCTTACCACTACTATGGTGTGTTATGAATAAAAGTGCACTAGTTCTTAAACTTTTGCACCGCTTACAGACCAGCTTACGAAAGATGAGTTTATGTATTTAAGTATTCTAACAAGGCACTAGCTTATAAGCATGTGCCACGTTTGTGAACAATGTTCATGTAATAATATGGTTCAGATTTCAGATTTCTTTATGTATTTGAAACATAAATCTAGTTTCCATAATAATACCCACAGACGAGGCAAAAGCCTAAGACGAATAAAATCTTTGGACGCAGGAAAACTCGTCCAGGGCTTTCCTTTAAATAAGGATAAAGCAAAGGGAAATGAGCTAGATCATACTCGTCCAAAGGCTTTCCTTTAAATGAGGATAAAGCAAAGAGAAAAATGTTAAGGCATGCTCGTCCAAGATTTCCTTTAAATGAGTAAAGATAAGGAAAAAGAGCCAAGACCCACTTGTCTAAGAAAGAAAGTAGGCATTAAGGCGTAGCATTCCAAAGACGAGCATATAGTCAAGATGTTGTGAATTTCAAATACGAGTAATAATTACCTAAAGGGCAAGCAAAATGGTCATCATCGTCCTAAGCGAGTCATCCATAAGGGAATCGTGTAAACGATCATTCAACACTTTGGAACATGGCTTAAAAGGCAATTGAATAAAAAATAAAAATGCGTAAACTCGTCCATGGAACAACAATGATAGGTGAAAATAAACATTCATTAGACATTAAAGGGTGGACTACTACCGTCCAAAAATCCTTAAGAAATAAGCCTCGAAAGGCAATTGTTCATAAACTCGTCGAAGGTACTCCAGACGAGGTAAGTGTGCTCTTATACATTCAAAAAAAAAAGAAAAAAGAAAAGGAACAAAGAAGAGAAGAAAACACTTAAACAAAGAAAATGATAAAATCTTCGGATAACAAGAGCATCAGGCATCAGGGTCGTCTTGAGCAGGCTTGGTCGAGGCATCGTCTTCAATATTGACATCTTCAGAGCTAGTCTGAAGAAAAGAACTAGCAGCACCCCCTAATTGAAGGATGATAGGGCTGAAATCAACCTCTGGAAACTTTTCTTTCGCTTCCATGCGAAAATCTTCAAATCCAGCGGCATAGTTGGCGTCCAGAAGGTCAGTTAATTGCTTCAAGGCCTCGAATTCCTCCACAGCATCGTCCTTAGCCTTCACAAGGGAGTTGCTTAGCTCATCGATCTTCCTCTGAAAGTGGTCAAGACGAGAATCTTTTTCCACTATGTCAGCCTTTAGCTCCTCAATGAGGTTCAGCAAACCCTTGGCCTCGTCTTTAGCCTTAGCTGCCGTCTCAGCCCAGCCTTTGCAATCGTCCCTGACTTCCTAGATCCTCCTCTCCAATAACAGCCTCGTCCTATCCGACACTTGAGTGTTCAAAATCTTTCAAGGACATGTTATAGCATGTAGCCACGTCCTCGTCAAACATTGCTTTTTGAAACCTCTCCCAGGCTAAGCCCTCACTCTCAAGAAGGTTAGGCGCAACTTCAACAGGAGGCTGGGACGAGGTAGGAACGCTAGTTTTGGACGGAGGGTGAGTAGGCTCAGATGACTCCACGTCGAGGATCTGGACGAACGACAATTGAGGAGGAGGAACAGGGACAGCGGGAGAGACGACCCCAGGCTTGGATGACCTCCTGTGCTTCGCTCTCCAGTTGGGGAGGTTTTCAAGATTGATGGCCTTCGACAGGCTTCTCTTGTCACCAATAGCAGGACGAGCCCTAGTCTCGGCGTCTTGCCTAGTATGCTCGTCCGCGACTCCCTTGCCTTTGTCCTCCTTCATGGTAGTCATCCCTAAAATAAATAAATAAATATAGATGAATAAATCAACAAATGTGTCTGAGAGGACATGATTAAAAAAAAAATGTAAGACAAGAACTTACATCGACGGACTGTAATCTCGTGGGCTAAGGCTTCTGGAGAAGGTTCTGGGCCAAGTCCCCAAGTCGTAAGATGTTGAAGGATGACCAAAGAATGGAAGTCCCTCTCTGGGAGAAGATGAGCCTTCTGCACGCGTCCCAAATAAAACTTGTTCAATGATGGCCTTCTAACACCTGCAATAAGGACGAGGAGCTTAGCATAGAAAGACATGTAATAAATGTAATGTTATGATAGTGGTAAACATACCTTCAGGACGAAGGTTCCCTAACTCTCCTGTATATGGGGGAAACGAATCCCTGCTCAACTTAACAGGGCACCCTGCCCAAAAACCTGAGACGAAGAAGAACTCCATCTTCCAATTCCTATCCGAGGTAACCAATGATTTTATAATCTTACAATCTTTTCTCCTGGCTGTAAACTGATAGAAGCCACGGGATTGACTAATTTCAGAGGGTTTATAGCAAAAAAGGAACTCGTCTACGATAAGAGGACAATCCCCTTCAAAAACCTCTCTCCATAAAATTTGCATAGAAACAACTAGTCTCCATGCATTGGGATTTAGTTGACACAAACCTAAACCTAATCTAGTGAGCAACTTCCTAGCAAAAGCATTGAGAGGCAGCCTAAGACCCCCTAGAAGATAGGCTTTATAAATCCCAATGCCAAAATGAGGTTGGCAACACCACTTATCACGGACGGCCAACCTAGGATTTAGCTGGTCTGGAATTTGGTACCAGCTTCTAAGGGACACTAATTTTCTCTCGTCTGTCTTGGCTGGAACCCCTACAGCACAGCTGTATACAGTCTCAACCTCGTCCCTTTGGATAGACGAGGGCGCACCAAAGGGACTAGCCCTAGACCCAGATGTCACTCTCGTCCTAAATTCCTCCTGGAAGACTTCTAGAGGAACCCCAGGAACCCCAGAAACATACTCGTCTGTGGTATTACCTCCGCTACTACTGCTATCACTACTAGAACCATTATAACTAGTTGTGTTGCGATATTCGTCTATCTCCCTATCAACACTATTGCTAGACGAAGAAAAAACTTCTGACATTGTGGAAATGTAAGGGAAGCCTAAAGACGAGCGTAGAGAAAATACCTGGCTCTAGACGAAGGAAACTAGGGACGCTGGAATACTCCTAGATGAGGCGATGGACGAGAAATGTCAAACGAGGAAATTTGAAAAATGGAGAGGGTATGGGAGGAAATCCACTATTTATAGGCGTTGAAAAGTGAAACCTGAAACGAAATGTTCAATCAGGAAGAACCACGTGGCAACTTCCTCAAAAACTCAAATCGACACAACGGTTAACCCAAATAGTGATGACACGTGGCACAATTTGGGGCCGTTGGAGCCCCACCTTCTACCTCAAGACACGTGGGATGACATGTTGAAACGTGTCCAAAAACCAAAGAGCTTTGGACGACCCTTGGACAGGGGCAACTAATGGGGTACTGATTTTGCCTATCTCCAAGTCGTCCATACAAGTCGTCCGTAACCTGGCTGGAATTGTAAACACCCTCGGAAACCTACCTGTAACTACCTCGTCCAAGGAAGAAGAGCTTTGGACGAGGTAAGCGTCACCAGAGAATGAGGCACTCGTCTAGAGTGCTGACAACCTTGTCTTGAAGGAATTCGTCTGTTAGACGAGACGGCCCCTGCGCATGTGCCAAAGTACACTCGACGAGGGAATGCCAGGATGAGGGTATCATACTTAGGAAAATCTTCGAATATAATGTAATAATTCCTTATCCTACGCATAACTGCCAGGTACCCGTTGTGAAATAAAAGCATAACTCCTAAACGGTTATGGAAGTTACGTGTAATCCTTGCGCATCCTTGAATCCAGAGGGGGTTCCAATTTCGATAACCGTCTATGAGAACACTATATAAAGACGAATTCAGACAAAGCAAAGGTACGTTTGGATTTTGCTCCCAAAAGTTGGAACTCCAAAAATATAGAGAGAAAAAACTAACTTTGCCATCAGAGGGTTTTCGGCTGGCAGCCCCGGTCACCTTTGATCGCTTTTCTTTCTTTCTTCAGGCCATTGAGAGAGCGAGTGATCCTTTCAAGTCCGAAGCATCCAGCCTACTGATCTTCTTTATATCATCAAGTACCATTAACAATTTATTATTACTAGCCAATGACATGCACAATGACCGGTGTATTTTATAATTGTGGGGTATGAGAATTCCAGGAAGGTCATTGCACCACGTGTCATGCCGATGGCCGAGAAAGACTATTATCTTGTCGATGATGACTATTAACTTGCCGAGGAGGCCACGCCCTCGGACTATAGGATCATGTCAGTAGCACATCACCAAAGAATGTCATAATGTACAGAAAGAGCTTTCAGAAAGAACTTTGGGGAAGGGGCTAACATTGACATGACCAAAAAGTTGATGGCTGCAACCACATTTAATGCATCCCACCAAACCTTCTGGTTGCATTTATGTGGAGAAGACCCCTCAACAGTGCTACTTTGGCTACCATAACTCACAAGGGGGTTGAGAAGGTGTCTTATGGGATAGACATTCAAGTCTTGGCCTGGATGGTCAACAAATGGAGGGCCAAGATCATTTAAGGGGAGCTATATAATTTAAGGAACCCTTGAGGGAGTAAGGGGAGGGGAGAGAGAAAAAGACTGTAACATCAGGAACATGACTTATAACCAAAACCAAAAGAAGCATATATATATATATATATATATATATATATATATATATATATATATATATATATATATATATATATATATATATATATATAAGATTTAGTCTTCTCAGACTATGCTAAGGATGATTGACTTTGTTCAATATGATTGTATTCTTGTTTTCTTTTCATCTGAGCTTACTATAATTATATTCTGATTCATTAAAACCTAGTTTTCCAGTCCACTTTCTACAAATTCATTGTGTTGGGCTCTTTGGGCCGCAATCTTTTTCCTTTTACGTTGGTTCCAAAGCCAGTCCTTACAATAATATTTTGCAAGAAATTATAATATCATATATATATATATATATATATATATATATGTATGTATGTATGTATGTATGTATGTATGTATGTATAAAGTGTTATAATATTTGAGAAATTGACTTCAATTATATTTCATATTTATTAAAAGGAGATCATAATCAAGTGTATAAACCAATCACTTGAGAGAATTCATAAATATTTATTTTCATTAATTTAAGTGTAGAATTAATTTTTAATTACTTTTATCTTTTGATGTACGTTGTTTCAATTTCTACCACAGCGACTAAATTTGATCAAGAATGTTATATTTTGAATTAATTGTTTGTTATGATCTTATAAAAATAATCACAAAATTTTATTTTAGATAAATAATTAGTGCATCACATAATTAATACGTGAAAATAAATTCATTTACCCTATTACTACTCTATCTAATTACATAGTTCAAATTTAGACTACCATTGTATATGTCATTACAATCTAGGAAATGTAACATCAAATATTAATATAATTAAAAATACAAAATTTATTTTATTGAATTAAAATCTATATATATATATATAATAGACAAAGCTGAGAGAAAGTTGGTTCCTGCATTTAAGGACGTGTTGACAAATATGATAACTGTCTATTTAAAATTCAGACATTTATACAGTTTTTTAAAAATACAGCCGCATGTTACAACGCTTGGCTTTTTAAACTCTGCCACCTCTGTAACTAAAAAAAAGGTGTAAATTAAATAACTAATTTTGTTTTTATCGCACAGTGCATTGTTTGGAAACGCTTCCTATCACAGCTTTAAAATAGTCAGACGGTCTAAAAATCAGACATGTGGCAGTTAAAAGCAATAAGATATATTCTTTCACAATTTTGACCCCATTTGATAGTTTGTCAGTATATAAACAAAAGAATAACCGGTTAAAAAGAAAGGCTTGCGATATAGAGATAGAGAAGGGTAAAAAAGAAAAAGAAAAGAAGCTTGCGATACGAAGATGAGAAGGAGACAGAGTTCGTACGGCTGGCCGACTATCACCATCATTTTCCCACCACCGTCGGTCCTTTGCTAGACTTAGACCACCGGCATCGGCACCGGTAACCTAAAGGTGCACAGAGGATATAGAGAGAACTACCATTGGTAAGTTTTTTCCTCCATTCTTTCTTAGATCTGGGTATGAAATATGAATTAGTTTTGAGAAATTTGGTTGGATTGATTTGTATTTAGGTATTTGGGTTACATTAGGTTTTGATTTGATTTAGTTTCTTAGTATACTAAAAAATTTTGGGACTATTTGGATTCAATTAATTTTGTGTTTGATTTTGGTTTAGTTTTAGAGGCCAAAAGTCCGAGAATGGTAGAGAGAGAGTCAGTTAGACGCAGAATGCAGAGAGATCGACCGATTGGAGTTTTTTTTTTTTTTTTTTGAAGAGGAAGAATAGTCATTAGACTATTAAGTCAATGTGCCATGGATTGAGAGAGGGGCACCATCACAAATTATGTCATCACTGTAAGCCTCCACCCACTATCAGACTACCAAAATTGCTATCGATAAAATTCTATTTTAAACTAAAAAATTAAGGGTTTTTGGTTTTTATTTGGAGAATCAATTGGGGGTTAATTATGATTTAGATTAGTATTTTGGGCAAGGTTTGGTTTTGATTAAGGGCTTTTGGTTAGAAGAAGTTTTGTTTTTAGGGTATTTGGCTTGGCTCAATGTTTTGGGTATTTAGAATCGATTTTGAATATTTGGGTTTCTTTGATTTTGAGTTCACATAAAATGAAGATTTGATTTTTTACTCAAAGCGCAAACCTTTGAGTAATCAAAACTACACTAAAGTTTTATTTTAAATTTTAAAGTTTTTGCATTTGTTGTTTTTGAATGGTCCCTTTTTTAAAGCCATTGGCAGATTAATCTTGAACCATTGTGAGTACTGTTAAGAATGTACCTTCATTTGAAATTGAAATTGAAAAGAGAGAAATAAATTAGAGAAGAAGATAACTATTTGAAGTGGTAATTCTGGAAACATTGTCTAGGACATTAGGTGAACTGCCCTGTTTCTTAAATTCTTCTCCTACTGCTTTCTTTCTCGACCACATATCTCTGCTTTGTTCATTATATGCATGTTTAAATTTATTTAGTTTTACTGATCTGTTAATGTTGATAATTGCTTTAGTATGAGTGTTGTTGGTTTCTAAATTCAATTTGGATTACGCGAGTCTAAACTGTTCCTAAGTAAGAATTTATAAATTTGATTGGGTTTGTTTCCACCTCATTATTTCTTTATGTAATTTATTAGCCCATCAAGGCGCTTAAATATAATTGCAATCTCATGATTTTTTTTTCCTAAAGGTGGGACAATAAAGATTGAGGAAGCAGAGAGCACATACTCCTAAGGAAATGTAAGTAAATTCTTTTTCTTTTCTTTTAGTGAATTTTTTGTTCTTGAATAATTTTTATATTATTTTTATATGATTAATGTTTCATGTTTGTTTTCTGTTTGATACAAGATAGCATCTTTTTTTTTTAAAAATCTTTTTTGGCTTGAGAACAAGTTAGTATCTTTATTCGAAATTTCATTTCGGGTTCTTTTTTTTCTCCATTTTTTGAGGGTTGCATGTGAAACGATTTTTGGGTTTGTGAGGATTTGTGAAATTAAAGGGTTTTAATTTTATTTTTTCCCTCAACAAAAGATATATAGTGGTACTTCATGTTGGTGCTTTTGCTCCTAAGATTGACCTTTTGATATAATTGAAAGGCACTCTTTAGGAACTTTGTTCTTCTCCTAATAATTTTTCTGTTGTGTGACATTCATGCTGAGAAAATGGTCCTATTATATTCCTTTCATACTTGGGATGTTTTTTGTGTCACCAATATGTTAATGTTCCTATTAAGAAGTTGGCTCAGTTTGCATTTCATCTGAGTTGAACTTCTCCTAAAGGAAAGTAAGTGTTGCTGTCTCCAAGTTTCCAATTGTAACTCACACCAAAGTCCTTTTTCTCTTTTTTTTTTTCTTTTTTTTTTCGGGTTTTGTTTGCAAATGGGAATTGGGGGTTCCTTTTGGTGTTGGGATAATTTTAGAATTTAGAGATTTTAAAGATTGGTTCATTTAGGAAATTTTTGGGACTTCCTTTTTTTGTTTTGTTTTTATCACTATTAAATTTGTAGAAGTTTTTATGTTGAAATCAATTTCCAATCATTAGATTCGATCCGTATGTTGAACCCTAAGCATGTAATAATTCTAATAAATTTATTGTGAAAATAGGTAGGAGGGTGATTACTAATTTACTGTCAACACTTTGGTTCATTTACACTTCTAATACATGTTGCATTGAGTGATTTATTTTGAAAAATTACTGATTTTCTCAAATTTTTTTATAACCTCAGTGATTTTTCCCCTAGGGGATATTAAAAATAAGCAAATATGGGGTTTTTGGATGTCACCCTTGAAGTACTCATAAAACATGATACTGATTAATAAGTTCTTTTTTATAGAGTTTTGATCAAAGTAAATCCTTAAATTACCTATTTGTGTCTTTCTTTTTGGTGTTTTGTCAAAGTTACATTGACACTTATGGTTTTTGTAAACTCAACAGAATGACTAGGATTCAAAGTTTTGAAGTATGACTTTTTCTGACATGCATGTCAATATTTGATAGGCATAAGAGCATTGATAGGCTTAATCAATGAAGCAGGAACCTATGTTGCAATAATGTAGAAATTAAAAAAACTATTAATGTTGCAATCAATATTAAAAAAAAAACTATGAAATTAATGTAGAAATAATAGTCTATCTGAAGTGAAGGAAATGTCTATACTTAGTGAAAAGAAGGAATTTTAGCATCAATTCTGTTCTCTAATGTATAACTCTAACTAATTGATGTGGTCAAATTTGTTCAAAACGAGATTTTAGATGCAATTCCTCTAGCATGTGTGCACTTCAACTTTGGACATCAATTTAGTAAAAATTTCCAAAAAACTATTTGATTTACAACTAGTCAAAAAATAAAACTGCTTGAATTGCAAGAATTATGTGCTTTTAATTATTAATAAAAATTTTCTTGACACTATAGTGCTTATGACCATTACACATTTGAAACTTCCATAGTGGAAATTTGGTGGCTGGGATTGTAAGATGCATTCTTAGAATTTGAACTACAAAACTGGGATTATTAATAAAACTGCTTGAATTGCAAGAATTATGTGCTTTTAATTATTAATAAAAATTTTCTTGACACTATAGCGCTTATGACCATTACACATTTGAAACTTCCATAGTGGAAATTTGGTGGCTGGGATTGTAAGATGCATTCTTAGAATTTGGTGGCTGGGATTGTAAGATACATTCTTAGAAGTGGGATTGTAATATGTATTTATTTTTCTTTTCCAATTTTGTTTAGGTTCTTTTGTTCTTTTATGGCTTTTAGGTATTTAATTTAGATGCTGTTTGTGTGTTAAAAATTGCAACTGTTAACTATGTTCGATGCATTTTTTTTTATCTATTTAAGAATAAAACATCAATCTTGGGCATCTACATTACAATTTGGATTTCCCTAGCAGAGGTGTAAGTGATTCTCTTCGTTAGTGCTAAGTGTTAGCTATAAATGATCTTATAATATTTTTCAGTACATCCGAATTCCTTTGAGCTATCAGCTATGCTTTCTCTTATCAATTAGTTACTCTATCAGAGTCATTTAGATTCAAACCACCAAATTTAGATAATTTAAGGTGGTGTTTTTCCATAAAGATTTGGTTTTGGTTTTTCCACATTTAAATTTTGCTTCTTAAAGTGTTTCTACTGACAGAAATCAAAAGATTGATTGGCATTTTTGTTTTTTGAAGTGATTGGCATTAACAAGCCTTTATTGAAAATATTAATTGTTGTACATCATGCTGAGTGCCTTAAATATTATTAGAAGCTCAAAAACAGTTTTGTTCTTCAAAAAACACATAGAATTCCATGAAAAGCGATAATCATGATGTATGTATGTATGCTTTCTTAAATTTATGAGTTCTTACGTTCTCTTCTTTCCTATTACTAACAAATCATAAAAAGCTGGTGTTTGGGGGCTCTCTAATTTGGAGATCAGATAGGTAGCCCTTGCATTGGGATTTTGCTGAGTGTTGAGTGGGTTCATTATGGATATGCATACAAGTATTGATCGATCCCTGTAGAGCTGAGTTGTGCTGTAAGCCTGTAAGGTTGGCCATTGAGTTTTGTTTTCAAGAACATTCTTTGCATTGCTTGAAATATGAGGATCTAGGGTGATTCCTTGAGAACATATCTCAAAATTAGTTTGATGTGTGACATTGTATTAGAAAGAAAAAACAAGCTCATACACTAAGATTGTTTCTATTGGAGTGATCATTTCAAAAGTTGAAGTGAACATTAAAATAGAGGGCAGAAACTTGAAGATATAAAATACAATTTCCTGATAATTAATGTTACCCTTTGAATTTGTCATAATATTATGTAGTCTGATGCATATTAGTTACTATGCACATCTGCTTGGTACATAAAAAATTCTCTTGAAATTAAAAAAAAAAAAAAATTAGACCTTCTTATGATACCTTGGAAGCCAATGTAATACAAAAAAGCAATATTAACTTCGTTTATAAGAGAACTGTAACATATTGTTTAAGGATTTATTAGATGTTTGTGAATTTTTAAGGCACATTTTACTTAAGTGAATTATTACAAGACACAAAAGACGAATTTGTAAGAAAAACAACAGAGGACAACAATTCTCTATTTGCAGCTTCCATTCCTGCTAAACATGGAAAATGAAATGATGATAGCATGCCTATTCAAATGCTTCACAAACGAAACAATGCTACTAAACAAAATGCATCAAAGAAGAAGAAAAATTGAGGAAGGAAAAATAGCAACTACAAAATTCAATTTAATTTTCAGTTTTTGTTTTCCCTCCTACCTGTTCTACTCTTTTTAAAGATGGATTGAAATTGTAGAACTATGAAATCTGAAAGTGTAATGTTCTTTATACAAAGTTGATTATTTCATAGATTTTAGTCAATATTTCACCCTATCTGCATAATTACCAGGATTAGCTACTTTGAAATTTTATTTTAATGGTAGACAATTGCAAAAAATGTATTTTGTTATTGTAACTTTATGGTTGCTGGTGTGTGAATTTTCATTAATAAAACAATTAATGCGATTGCTATCAAGTTGACAGGAATTGCATATAATTCATTTAGTAGGTAATGTTTGGTTGGAGGACACCTCTTATTCTTTGAGTTTCACACTATAGAATACATTCAAAGATTGTATGTGCAGCAACCAATGTGGCATGACCATAAAGTTGAAGCTACAAAGGAGTATCAAACATTTGCAGTGCGAATTACTCTTTAATTAGCATTTGGCTGCTATAACATTCACATGCAAATAAATCATTGTAAGATACTGAATTCCAAAAGAAAATAAACAATTTTAAATACATCAAGTTATGATGAAGCCTTAAATGAAATCTAATTAATAAGGAACATAAATGTCATGCCAATTGAAACCAAATGAACCCCAAAGCACTATTCACGGTAATTTGACAAAAACACAAAAACATTAAAATTGAATATTGTAGTAGCTCTATTACTAAAGTTCTACAGTGTTTCTAAGTCCTACAATATGTCAAATGGGCAAATAATGCTGTCATAAAATAAATAAAAAAATAATTCAAGTTTTTATCAAGACTTATATTAGTTGGCAAGACAAATTTTTATCTAGCTTGATAACCATTTGGATTAACTTTTAGCTTTTAACTTTAAGCTTTTTAACTTATTTGCTTACGTACCTTCTCATAAAGTCCCAAGATTTTCTAGATACAAATATATTACTGTCTTTTTTCAATAAAATAAAATAAATAAATAATAATAATAGTAAATTAAAAAAAAATGCAAAGATACTCGATTCATGTACTTCCTCTCTACTAAAAAGGTAAAATATTATTCTAATAATTTGTCAGGCTCCTCTGTAAATACCACCAAAGTTTGGGTTGTGATGACTGAGAATGAAGCTATTGGAAAATATTGGACCAGTTCTAGGAATAATGAATGCTAGCTAACTTAAGAATTTTTAATCCTATGTGATAGAGATATCAAGGGACAACTTTTAATACAAGAGGAAAATATTTATTGATCATGCAAATCTTTGTGTTTGTAACCAAATTTCAACATGCATGCTTCAAAATGTACAGTAATTGTAAGTGCACAATTGTACCCGGACCCAAAAACGAATGTTGGGCTCAGGCTTAATGAGCCTTATACAATAAAATTTGTAGAGTGTGGGTTAGAAATCTAAGTTTGGGATGTTGGAAGTTCGATTAACAGGTTAGAATGTTACAATTTGTGCAAATGATGAACAAATATGACAAATAGATCTCCTCGGACGTAAGCCGAGGACGATTCGTATAAATATTCTCTCTCTAGGCCAAAGATTACAATCCTTAGTTCCTATATTTTTCTTAGCAGAAAGTGCCGATCCCCCTCTCTTTCCTCTCTTCTCTCCTTATATACTTCTTCTTATCTGGTTCCTTCACGTGTCATACAAATCTCCCCTTTAGATACTTGTCCCATCCGCCACTTTCTTGAAGTCTTCAAACAATAGCAGAAAGGCTGAATTCTACTGTTCAGAGGTCATTTCCCCGTTAATGCGGCCAGTGAAGTAGATGCAAGGTCTTTAATGTAAAAGTAGCAGCCTTTTCCTTAGATATTTCTCTCACATCCTTGGGTCTAGAGGGTGCTGAGATCGCCCTCTTACCCATTAGTTATTTCCAGAATCTTGCCTTTAACCCGTTTAGTAAATCCCAGGATCTTTGCCGAGCCTGTCCGAGGAGACATTCATCCTCGGACAACTCCTCGGACCTTTGTAGTGTAAGCTGACTCGTGGGCTTAGAGGTCCCCTGACAAAAACAAACTGATAATGGCCAATTAGGCCCAAAGCCCAAACATTTATTCGATAGCTTTTATCCCCCACAGTAATAATAATTTGTTTGTAAATAGAATTATGGAATTTTTTGGGTTAATTATTGCATTTTAAAATAATAAACAAACAGATTGATAACTAACATATCTTATACACTTTGCAACAAATTTTTTCTTTAGAGATTGATTTTATTAGCCAAATTTCTCTTCTACTTATTTCATACTTCAATAACTATATTCTCTCGAACCCACAACTTTTAAAAAAACCTTGAACCAATTAGTTATAACTTATGAAATTTCAATTAACATTTTTTCTAGATTATGTGTTGATGTCAGGTTATGTTTGTCTTTTAGAAGAACACCTGCACATTAACATCATTATCTAAACAACTAACCATCCATCACCTTACATATTTTACCATCACATTAACTATAATATATTAAGTTGATTTTTTTTCTAACTCATAAAATGATCTCGCGTATTGTGCGGGTTAAACGCTAGTAATAACTAATAGTCGAAATGTTTAACTTTTTGTTGACTATTCTTCATTGTGCCATGTGGTTACATAAATTACTGACACGTCTACATTATAGAAAATCTTAAACATTGTATCTTCTCATTTGACCACTTAAGCAAACCGGTTCAGTGAAATTTTTACCACCTATTGGTGTTGGTGTTGCCTGTAGTAAATTAAATACACAACGTTTTCTCTTGGGTAGCAGTTACAAAAGATCAAATAACGTTAACACTTCTTTTCTTACATCTATACTCCTCTCTCCTTCTCTCTGACTTTTATTTCTAGTGGGTAACTGTGAAAGAATTTCTCCAAATCCTCTAAAGCGAAAGTTTTCGTATCTATTCATTGTATGTCATCGAGAAGAAAATTGCATAGGGAGAGAAAGAAAGAGAGAAATCCGTGGCCGCATCCCACCACCCTCATATTGTCGGAACCAAACCACAACTGGTAAAGGTATTTAAAATAGACAAAAACTTAGGTGTTAAAATAAGATTTATATTTGGTTATTTAGGTTTGAGACTGCCCTACAGTTTGATTAATCATGGGTGAGATGGCTCCTAAGGTTTGATTAAGAGGCAGTTGAACGACATGAGGATATAGGCGTCAAGCCTCCTAAGGTATGCGTTTCCTTCTTGTTATCTCTAATTTACAATATAAAAGGCTTCAAAAACAGTTACGCTTTTGGAATCTGGATATTAGTTATAGATTTATGTGTTTATGCTTTTGAGATTTTGAGATTTTTATGATTGTTTACATAGTTGGCCTTTTTACACTTCTTTCATGTCCCGTTTAAAGTTAATCACATTGAAGCAGTGTCTTTGTTGTTGTCTAGGCTCTTTAAAAGCATACTCTTTTTTAAGTAGTTGTCCTTTTTTGTTGGTATCTGCATTAGTTTATTGGCTTTGGTTGTTTTGAATAACATATGATGATTTGTTCACTATGTGTTCCATGTTTTGTTACAGATGGACACCATCACAGAAAAATGTACCTATTTATTTGGCCGCTTAAGCAAACTGTTTCAGTGCTATTTTTACTAGTATTGTTGTACAGTTTTATCATTCCAATAAGTAGTTATGAATTTTACACCGTTACATATAAATTTCACTTTATATTTCTTTAGACAAAAAACCTAAAAATTTAGTTCATTCTTCATACTCTCTCTCTTTATAGTGAGTTTTTTGTTTCTACAATTTTTTTTTTTTTAGTTTTTTGATTCAAGTTATTGAGTCATATTTAAATATTGTTAAGTTGATAATAATAATGATTATATATATAGTTTAATAAATGTCTGAAAAATATAGCTATTAACTAATGTTTTAGCTATATGGTTTTATATTACAAATTCAATTTCATTGTTGTAGTAAAATAAACCAAGATTAAATAATATATTGTACTCAATACCTTTCTCGTGTATCGTACGGGTTAGCGATTAGTATATTTAATTACTTAAACTCGTTTAAGCATGCAATCTTATATATATATATATATAAAATTTTCTTTTGCCTTTTGATGATTTTTGTTTCAGTTGTTAACAAAACAACTAAATACAAGGAAGAATTTTATATTCAAAATCAAATGTTTTTTTTTTTTTTTTTGATAATGAATATTTTTATATGAGTTTATAAAAATAACAATATAATTTATTTTATATAAATAATTGGTGCCTCATCTATAGACAATTTATACACAAGTTAGCTTCTTGAAATCATAGGTTCCCAATTTGTAAACGACCCCTTCTTTACAGGTTAGTTTGAATGTCATATTTACATTCTGATGTGGGATATGAACAATGGTTTAATTGTTGCAAGGATTTGGTGCAAATCCATTAGTTTACTCCCTCTAATAAGGGCATGCCACATCATCATATTATTAAAACTTAAATATTCTTGGTTACACCTGATAACATCTAATAAATACTATAACTATTGCACACCCTTAGTGCGATAGTCACTCCACAAGTATAGTGCTTGTGAGGTGTGAGGACAAAGACCAAGGTTCAAGTATCTAAGAGGGAGTTTCATACACATATACACTTAGATTAAATTAGAGTAGAATGTCTATCTTGTATTAAAAAAAAAAAACACCATATTTTAGGTTTAAGTAAAAAAAAAAAAAAAATGTGGTACTATTAGGTGCGGTAAGATGTATTGAGTTTTAAGTAAAAAGCTAATGATATAATTTCTTATTAAATAGTGTAAAACATCGCACGGTTTACACCCTATTCTTACCAAATTTGAACTAAGAAAAAGGTGGATGCTCAAAATTTCTTATTTAAATTTAAATACTAAGAAAATAAATTTATTTGCTTAGGTGGAAGGCTGGATACTTCAAGGGCACTTGAAGGTTTGCGATATAGAGTCAATGATATCTAACACCAAGCACTTAATCCAAAACACATGAGGTAACCTAGGGTGATTAGTTGGAATCTCCTCTCAATGGGTATGACAATTTGGAGAGGGTGAAGCTTTGCTACTGTCGTTTTTCTTCTATCTGTTTTTCCTTCGTTTTGTAAATTCTGCAGTTAACAATTTCTGCAATATGTGGTGGTTACTCTTCTTGCTTTTGTTCAATCACTAATTGATCTGCTTGCTTTACGACTGATCTCTGATTATCGTGATGTTGATACACTATCAATGGAAAAACAAAATAAGATGTAAATAATATCACTAATGAACTCAAGATTGTACAGGTTATTTGATTAAAAAAATCATAGGCTATAATTACTTCTTTAATTTTATATATATATATATATATATATATATATTTAATTGGCTTGAAGCTTTCCACATCCCCTCTCCCACCTCATAGCCAAAAACAAATACAATCACACCTTATCGCATCACTAGTTTTTCGTCAGTAAACTCTATTCTAGTCAATCTCATGGAATTAGAACCTTCAATTTTGCTTCTTGAATCAGGTGAGCCTTGGTCTCGACTAGACAGCTACCCTACTTAATTAGTTCACTCCCAAAGCAAGACATTGTCATTATATTGTCGGAATCCCATAGAAAGCCGCCGATTTCACCAAAATTGGCCCACTTTATATTTATTATTTTTTAAATAAATGAATCATGACGACTTTGTCGAGTAATTCTAGAACCACATTTTTTACTACACCTATTCCATGTGATAAACTGCGATTAGTTGTCATTTTCATCTAAATACACTGTTTTTTCTTTACTATTCATAATTTGCCACATTAGAATTGTGGCATAAAAGGGTGTGGCTTATATTTTTTTTATTATTAAAATTTTAGTTTAGCTCTATCTTTATTTTTCACTGATATGGATTGAAGGAATTTTGGAGTTATTAGAGTTATTTTATTTCAGTGTGCTGACATAAAACTAATGCTTTGAATGAGGTGTATTGAACTATAATTTGGTCAATTATAATCAAACCTTGAAGAGCTGAATAAATTAAGCTTATTAGGGTTTGTTTTATTTGGGTGGAAAAATGTAGGGGGCTTCATGAACCAGGCAGCTATTATCTGAAATAGCTTATTCTAACCAATCATTAAGGCCCTATTTTATAACTCTTAACTTCAATGGGTTTAGTATACAATCAATTTTGGAATAATTCAATTAGTAAGTCTCTCATTGTTGAATAAGATATATAAGGTTTAAATCATGTCTACGTCAAGAATCAATTAATGTCTTAATTGTTAGGTCTAAAAAAATATTATCACCAAAAGTATCAATTCAAAATAGCAATTACATGCAAAAACACAAATATGAATGTGGGAAACTTTTTCTCCTTAAAGAGAAAAATTATTTGACAAACTCCAAATAATTTTATTATTATTAAATCAATGACAACAATTAAGTTTAGGACAAACTTAAGATTTATACCAAATACAATAATCAATCTAGATCCAACTAATAATAAGTAAAGTTGAGAACAAACAAATATCTGTGAATCAAATATATATATATAATAATAAGTAAAGCTGAGAGAAAATCTAATTAGGTTAGAAATTTGAATTCAATTAGAGTCTAATTTTGCACCACGTGTTCCATTTAATTTAAGTTTTTAAATTTTTGTGTCAAGTGAGTTAATTCAATGTAAAAATTGGATTTCAATTAGAGTTTAATTTTGCGATATGTGTCCCATCTAATCTAAATTTTTTAATTTTTGTACCAAATGAGTTAATTTAGTGTAAAAAATGACGAGTCCAAAATAAGTAAACTATAAAAAAACATAATTTTGAATGATTTTATATTTATGAGTCTTTTTTTTTTTTGTAGAACTAAAAACAATTCAACTTTATAAGTCATTCATTATATTCCTAAAAAAGTTGTGATTTATTACATGTAGCCCAATAAGACACCACGCGATGCGGAAATCCAAATATAAAATAGCATTAGTATTGGGTGTAAAATCTCTCAAGTTGCTATTTTAACTACTCATATGTCCAAAACTACCAACATCCAAGTTGGTATATCCAAAACTTTTTCCACCCAGCTACAGTAAGGTTGTAAATTTACAACCTACTGTAGCTGAGATGTAAACCAAAATATACTTTTTTAATTTTGTGTCTTCCTAGCTGGCATTGAAGATCTGATGGAGAGAGAAGAAGGGAGGAAAAAATGGAAGAAAAATATGGGAAAGAAGAGAGAGAAATGAGTTATTTATATTATTGGATGTGATAGTTTATATTATTCTAATGAGTTGTATGTAAAAATAAAAACTAGGATATATTGTGAGTTGTAAAGTGAGTTGGTAAAATAGATAAAATAAATTTTGAGGATGTAAAATTGACACTTTTTTGCATCCTCGAATGCTAGTGCTCTAAGAAAGGATTTTCGTAATGTATATCCTAAGGACCAAGGACATACATTAGTAAATCAATTTAAATCATTTTTATGACGAAATGTTAATGGGTAATAGCTCTTTAAGGCCAATTTATTATAGGATCTATTTAATAAAAAAAATAGTATAAATTGGTGACTGGACTAAAAATATTATTGAATTGACAAGTAAAATTCAAAAAGTGAACTCTATTAGCTCGACATCCTAAAAAGCTCCATTGGCTCTACATCCTAAAAAGCTTGTAAAAAATCTAACATAAAGCAAAATAATTTGACATAAAACTATTTCTAAATGAGTGTTCGTCAACACTATCCAAACTAAATAAATAAATAGATAAGTACTTATTTTATTATTTTCTCTACTTCTTTTTTTCTATTTTCTTTGTAAAAAAAAAAATCAAAATTTAAGAGGTTAAGGATGAAAATGAGACGTAATCTAATAAAAGGGTCGCAATGATAATTTTATAATATTCAAAGATGTAAATGGAAAGATTTCATAGGAGATGTAGCAATTAAAAGACGTCCCATGTTTACCTTTATATATGTATAGTTTCCACTTACCACCATCTGCACTAGAGCAGCATTTTGTGTACAGAATAAGGGCAATAATTAATGCACACGACTTTAGCACAACATTATGAATGTATATACTTTATGTGCAATAATGTTTATGAAATAATATTATCCTAAATATTGGGTTTTCTATTAAGAGTTTTCACATTGGTTCGTGCAATTTTCTTTTATTTTTGTTCTATTGTAGTAAAAGAACTTAGTTTTTCTATTTTAAATATTTATTCTTCAAAACACCTCACATCAGATTATTTATTTTACATCATATTTCATTAAAATATCAAATTTTCTTAATTTTTTAAAATTGCTTTTATTTCTTTACACACAGTAACCATTATCTATTCTCTTTTTCATCTTTAAGATACATGAAAGAAAAAACAATTAAATGTACAATGAATAGTGTTAGTGTAAATTTACATGGTGACTATAAAAAACTTGTAAATTTACACAATTATACACAAACTAATGTGATTTACTTTTAAGCAATATTATTTAAATTACACATTTTAACACTGACTATGTCAATGTTCTTATGCATTATGCTTTTCTTTTTCCATTCTTTAAAACAAATATTATAAAATAAAAGGACAGTAAACATTGAACTAAATCATGGAATAATTACTTCTAGCAAAAAAAAAGAAAAAAAATATTTATCATCGAATAATTACTTAATTAAAAAAAAAAACTAAACTCAATCTTGTGAAGTACACCCCTGCAAAAGTTTTTTCTTTTTGGCTGAATACAGCAAAAGTGATTACTTTACGTGTCACTGACTCCAGAATCACATATATTTATCACCGAATAATTACTTAATTAAAAAAAAAAAAAAAACTAAACTCAATCTTGTGAAGTACACCCCTGCAAAAGTTTTTTTTTTTTTTTTTTTTGGGGTGAATACAGCAAAAGTTATTACTTTACGTGTCACTGACTCCAGAATCACTGTAATTGCTTATATAATATAAATAAGCTAGCTATAGACTGGCTTTATTAAAAGCTCTATATGACAATCACCACGATTGAAAACCAAATCTGATAAGTGAGCTTACTCGAGTAATCAATAACTCGTGTGTTTTATTTTGTTTTTTCCTTTTTTCTTTTTTAATTTTTTTTTTCTCATTGTTTGTTTGCTTATTTTTTGGTACACCCTTCAGTGGCTAGTTTCATTTTGACAATGAAGTTGAAGAAGGGCTTAGTGTTTTTCTTACCAAAATTGAGAAAAGTTATTAGTGAACGGGAGATACAAACTATGGTTGTATTTAGCCTTGCCATACAAATCATCCTCATCGTGATGGGCTACAAGAGAAAGGTTTGTTAAAATTCAATCATTTTCTCTCTTTCTATAAATTCTTTTCTAGAATTTTGTCTCTCCACAAACTTGATTCTCTATGTTAAATTCTCATAGTTGTCAAAACGTAATTTGATTTGTGAATCGATTTTTTACCTTTCTAATAGTATCGTTTTGTATCATATCGTATATCGTAAAATACACAAACACCTAATAAAAGTATAAAAATTATAGATATACATATATAAAATGTATATTTGTTATAAATTTAGAAAATATTCAACTAATGACCAATTTACTTATGTAATAATTTTTAACGAAGCTAACTAAAAAAATAAATTAATATATATTTATAACATACGTATTCAAATTGATTAAACTTAGAAGTGATAATATGTGTTTAATGGCATCTAAGTTAATGTTACCATCATATTCATAATCTTGCAAAATTATTTTTCCATTGATATTTTTTTTCATTATTATCAACATTGACATAGACATTAACATCATGTTCATTGACATAAACATCAATAATAATACATAGACAGATAGACTAATGTGGGTGTATTTTAGAGTTGATTGGAAAAATTTGAGACCTTGCACTATTTTACAATTGATATAAATGCTATTATGATGAAATCAATGTAAAATTGTCAAAAAAGAGGTCCAAATTTTTGGAAAGAGGAGGTCAAATATAAAATTGTATAAAATATACCCCCCCCCTCTCTCTCTCTCTCTCTCTCTCTCTCTCTCTCTCTCTCTCTCTCTCTCTCTCTCTCTCTCTATATATATATATATATACCTATTTCTTAAGACTAGAAGGGCCCGGCCCCTTTGGGCCCCACCTAGTTCTGTCCTTAATTTTAGTATCTATAGTGGCCGGGATCTTTTTTTTGTAAATACTAACACTAATTTTTACATCTCTCCTCATTTAGCTAAAAATCTTTGCATAGTACACATAAAGCTTATAAACTCTAATTTTTACAATATTTGGCCAAAAAGACTTGGAGTAGTGGAGGATTTTTTATTTTTGAGGAAGATGATGTAGCCAGTACTCTGTACTTGGTAAATTAGCAAAGCAAGTCACGACCCACGTGACTTTAAATTTAGGTTTTTTTTTTTTCCCTTTTTTTTTCTAAGATGATTAATTTTAGTTAATCAAATAATAAAAAAAGAGTTAAAATCTACTTGATTTTTCTTCAAAACGAATTCATAAATAAGCAACTACTGTTCACTTATATTTATAATTTCATAGTATATATTTGTTGTGAGACCAAATGACTAGACATTGCAAAACGGGTCAAAATTTTATGACCCAACCCGAACCCGATTTTTTTGAACCGAAACAAAAACAGGTTGACCCGTGACTTGAGCTTTTCAAGTTTTTTGCGGGTCAACCCAATCCGACTTGACCCGAACCCGAATCACTTTTTTAAAACTTTTTTTTTTGGTAAAAAAAGAGAGTAAAATTAAGACAATAGTAGTTTAATTGTTTATTGCGAGCTTTAAGAAAACAGTTGATACATTTACATATGCAAATTAATTAAAAGATAAAAGGTTGAGCATTCTGTAATGAGTAAAGATTTTTAGATATCAAATAACAAAGTTCATGTCAAGATAATATAGTTTTAGTAGAGTTAAAAATATAAATTTAAAATTGTAGACATGTGTGAAAAACATTTACAAGTGTAAAAATAGTGAAGCCAAAGTTTCAAATTAGCATAAATTATGAATTCTTAAACTTATTTTTTAACAATTTATGTCCAAAATAAATGGCTTTTCAAAATAAATTATGATATTTCCTAGAGTGTGTGTTGCTTAACAATGATATGATATTCATAAAAGAGACCATGTATAAATAAGTAAGCAATCAAATTTTAATGTATATCTCAAATTTAAATAGAGTGCCAACCACAATTGATAATAGATTATAAAATCAATTTTCAAGATTGTAAATTTCTTATATGTTTTTATTATTTATCAAATGAGTTATCCAATAAGTCATTTGCAATTTTGTTTTATATTTTGGAATGTTGATGTTATGTAGAAATAAAACATGTGTATTTGTTTTACTTATGTTTGTGTTATTTTGTTTCAGATAGCAATGTTGGGATTTGTATAATTTTAAAATTATTGAATAAGTGTTAATAAGTTTAATTGAATTCATTCTTGATATAAGTGGTGAAGTCAAAATAATGCATTTTACATCAAATAATTTGTTGCATAACTTTCCAAATGACAAATACATGTTGTTTTATTTATTTATTTTAAAAAATTATGTGAAAAATTTGGGTTAACCCGACCCAACCCAAACTGACCCGCAACTCGATTGATCCGAGCCTGTTTTTAACCCACTTAAGATGACCTGTTTTTGACCTGTGACCCGTTTGACCTGCAACCTGATTGACTTGACCCGAACTCGACCCCACCTGCCTGTTTTGCCATGTCTATAAATGACCAACAACTATAGTCTTTTGGGAGTTTCTCTGACCTAGGGCAAAGCCTGCCAACCCTAGCAGTTAGGAGAACGGCGTAGTGCCTATTTTTGAGTGAGGCTTTTAGAGTCCTTTTTCTCGCGCCTTTGCTGAACCGAGGGAGAGAGATGTTTGGGTTTTTTAGTTATGGAGAAGATGATGGGATCATGAAAGAGATTCGCTTTTAGAATCCAAAGGCAATAAGTTTGCAGTCCAGGATGAGGTCATGGTGGAGGAGGTCATGGTGGAGGAGCATTTGTTGGCAGCCAAGTTCCACACCAAAAGGGCTTTGAACATGGAGGCCATAGCCAAGACTTTCAAGCTCTTGTGGAAGACTAGAAAAGGATTTGAGATAAGGGATATGGGTGATCACAGGGTTCTCTTTGCGTTCCCTAAGGCATCGGATATTGATAGCATTTTGTAGGGTGAACCCTAGACTTTCGATAGACATCTCATGGCATTACAAAGAATGGATAGAAGTGACGCAATCCGATCCTTTGACTTTCCTTGTGTGTCAAGTTTAGACGATGAAGATGGCTGGGAAGAATTTAGAATGCATGAGAACAGGGTCAGGGAGGAGTATGAATTGGGGTTAGGTGGAGGAAACGACCCGGTGGGTTGATTGGAGGCAGATCAGAATCGTGAGGTCATCGGAGATGAATCAGACCTGGTGGTTGACCGAGATATGGGATTGGTAAGTCCAAGAAATCAAGGTACCATTATGGAAAGTCCAAATAACATGGAAATTATGCCATCCAGCTGGTGCATGTTGAATTTGGCCAAAGATACCCAGAATGCTTTTTTTAAAGATTAGTTAAAGGAGATTGACAATGAGCTTACCAAATTTGATAACGTGGAGGTCATAGGGGGCGAAAATGGTGCTAGTGAGTTCAACATCCATCTAGGGCCGTCAGAGGAGAGGAAGCTTACTAGGCCAGATACTTTAGGCCTAACCTCTAGCTCGGTTGCAGTAAAAGAAAAAGGAAAAAAAAAAGGAAAAGAGTTGGGTACGCAGAAAAAAGAACAGAGGTGAGCCCATTGGACAACATTTACTCTTATTCTACACTTAATTAAGTAAAATAAAAGCAATTTAGTCGTAAGTTTAAAATTGAGGGTCTAAACAAGCAATAGTGTTTTGCACCATTTGAGTTTCCAATTTACGACTTTAGCTGCTACCATGTATTTGAGCTTCAATAGTAGTCATGGCTACTAACAATTGTTTTTGTGAATCTCCAACAAATTGGCCCTCCTAACATTGTAAACATATAACCTATAGTAGAACTCTAGTCATCCACTGGATTAGTCTTATAGTCTCGCAAACAAGATTCCATGTTCTTGGGTTTGCCATGTTTGCGGGTTAATACTCCACAGCACTATAATATGGGATATGTGGTAATGATCCAAGGAATATATTTGCGCTTATTCCCGAAATGGACTAATCTAGTTATAATTAAGGCTCTTTTTAGTTGTTAATAATGTTCAGATCAACCCAGTACTCAAGACACACCCACGAAACACCCACTTAATTAAATAAAAAAAATATGGGGTATCACAACTTTGACAGTGATTAAAAGATAATCTAAGGTGATTCGGCAGTGGTACAACCTTGCATGTTAATATTTTTAAGCACCTTTTTGATGTAATTCTTGTGATACAACAATGGCTTTCTTGCTTCTCTACCCTACGAATGTCCATACCTAAAAAATGTTTTAGCAGTACGCAAGTCTTTCTTGACAAACTTCTCGCACATCAAAGACTTTAGCTTGTCAGCCTCAAACTTGCTATTAACAATAGTTAATATATCATCCATATGCATTATCAGGAAAATATAGAAATCAATCCTCTTATACCACTTTCTCGGAGACTGCTTAAGCCCATAAACTGACTTCTTTAATTTGCATACAAGATTCCCTATAATTGGTTGCGTGAACTTGTTTGGTGGCTCCATGAAGATCTCTTCTTTCAAATTCCCATGAAGGAATGTTGGTTTTACATCCATGTTAATTTGTCAACTTATATGTTGGGTATACATGTTTAAGTGAAATCTCATATTAAGTTATAATAAAAAGAGTAACTTATTAATATAAATAGTTGAACAAAAACTTATAGATTTAAAGCTTTTTGGTTAATTTGAGGTCAAATATATTATATTAATTATACAATCGGATTACCACACACTTTTGGTGTGATGGTCACTCTACAAGTATAAGTGTTTGTGGGATGTAGGGGGTAAGAGCCGGAGTTCAAGTCTTCAAAAAGGAGTTTTTATACACACACATATACTTAAATTAGACTAAAGTAAAATTTCTACTTGGTAAAAAAAAATTAAAAAAAAAAAAACTATACAACTGGAACCTGACCCATATGTTCTCTTTCCAATAGTATTAAAAAAAAAAAAAGCATTACTCTTTACTTTTAAAGATTGTTTTGCTCTTAAAAAATGAAATAAAAAAATAAAAAATAAAAATAAAAATAAAAATAAAAGAAGATGAAGAAAAAGAAAGCATTACTCTTTACTTTAGACGTTTGTTTTGTTCTTTCAATAAAAGTATCTTTGCTCTTATCAAGTTTTTCTGTTCAACAAGGTTTCCAACAGCAACAAAATTGTCCTCCTGTGGGTTGCCTACCAATTAGCAGGATGGTTCGCAACTGTATCGCTGAGTATAATCTCCAATCACTTCGCACCTGACACCAAAGACCCGAAGTTTTCCATAGCAGCATTCTGGGCTCCATTTTTTCTCTTGCACCTTGCTGGTCCAGACACCATTACAGCGTACTCCTTGGAAGACAATGCATTGTGGCGGAGGCAGGCTCTAATTCTAGTTGGCCAAGTAGGAGTGACTATCTTTATCATCTTTAGAGCCTGGGAAAATGAGTTGCTGAATTTTCTGGCAGTTGTGATGTTGATTCCTGGGTTAATCAAGATTGGGGAGAGAATCTGGGTTCTGAGGTCTGGAAGCAGTGAAAACTTTAAAGCAACCACACTTCGTCGTCCTGATCCGGGTCCCAATTATGCTAGATTCATGGAAGAATACCAATTAAAGAAAGACGAGGGGTTAGACGTCACATTAGATACGTTGATTGAAGATCGTTTTGTATCAGATATTTCCCTTCCTGTGCTAAAAAATTGTAACATCCCAGATGCAGCCATTCTTCAACGGGCATATGTAATGTTCCAGACTTTCAAGCAGATATTTTCCGATCTCATACTGAGCATCCAAGATATAAAGAATAGCCAATCCTACTTTCAGAAAGTCTCGTTTGAAGAAGCCTTTAATGTGATTGAGGTTGAGCTAGGATTCATGTACGATGTGTTTTATACAAAGGCTTTCTTGGTTTATTCTCTAAAGCTCGGTTGTTTTCTACGTCTTACTAGTTTCTCTTCTACCTTGGTTGTACTTCTGGTTTTCTCGACTATAGGTGACAACAAGCACTTGTACACACTAGACGACAGAGTCATCACTTATGTATTGCTGTGTGGAGCCATCTTGCTAGAGATATATTCAGTGTTGATAATACTTACCTCGGACTGGTCACTGCATTGGCTGAGTAAGCGTGGCAATGTAATGCTGGATCTCTTGTATAGAGCAATCTCAGTGATTTCATCAATTCCATTTTTGGCTTGGAAAAAGAGGTGGCGAAATAAAATGGGACAATACAATCTAATAAAATATTGCGTTAAATGCAAGCCAGTCAGGTGTGGTCTTATCCAGAGGTTCTTATTCCATCTTGAAATGTTAGAGAAGCATCGGTACCAAGAGTTTAAGGACGTTTCTCAGGATTTGAAGAAATTGATATTTGATCATCTTCTAGAGAAATCAAAGAGTACCAAAGATCTCAAGCCTTGCACGACATTATGTGCCTGTAGGAGTGACCGGGTTCTTAAAAATTCAAAATGCTCTGATTGCATCAGAAAAGAAGAACGTAAAAAACACCATGAGAGCGTGGCGGAAGAAATTGACCATGTAGATAAAGATGCAAAATCAAAATCATGACACCCACCAAAACAATGCTAGATGTCAAAATCATCGTGAAGCTAGCAAGTTGTTATCAAACTATATGTTATATCTTCAAGTCATGCGTCCTATCATGCTACCCAATGGGATTGAAGAAATCAGGTTCCAAGATACGTTGGCCGAGGCTAAATTATTTTTTGAGGAAAGAAATTCTGTATCTGAAGAAATCCCAGCATCCATACAGATTCTCGAAGTGAACACTGATATTCCTCCATCTGTAGTGAAAGGAGAAAGGAGCAAGTCAGTGCTGTTTGATGGATGTCGACTTGCTAAATCTTTGCAATGTCTGGAGATTGAAAAGAAGTGGGAATTGGTATGTAATGTATGGATAGAAATGTTGTGTTATGCTGCGGTTAAGTGTATGGAGAGCTATTCACTCGTGTGGTTTCTTATGGCGCATCTTGGTATAATAAACCGAGCAGTATCAAATTTCAAAGGGCCATGCAAGGGCTATATTGATTGTGCAGTGAAAGAGTTTTTACGGTATGCGATAGTGATTTATTTCCAAAATAATGCATTAACAGTTCTCTCTTTTTTTTTTTTTTTTTAAAGTTGAATATGATGTCTCTTTGACCATATATTATCCTCTAATGTTATTCCTTGAGAATCTATTATAATTTCTCTATCGCTAAAAATTTATTGTTACAAGGATTTTCTATGTATTTTCTTTATGGATTGAATTATGAGCCCTATTAATTACTTTAAGGTTTCCGTCCCACTGAAATAAGCTCTGACCAATATAATTCTCATCTTGTCTCATCTAACATTCAATAATGTTAAGGAATGAATGTCTATTGTAGTGAACCATGTGAAACACATTATTGAATGAATGTCCATTGTAATGAACCATGTGAAACACTGTATAAGGAGCCACCAGTTACAGAGCTCTGAGTGTTGTTCAAACAATAGGAGTGCAGTACAAACTAGCTTTCTGCGATGGAGCATGGAGGTACGGACCAAAAGCCCAACGGGCTTGTATTCTAACAACCTCATAAAACTCATGGGCTATTGTGAGATAAAGATTGAGATACAATTGTGGAACCTGATAGTAATAAATGTGAGACATAAAATTTGGATGCGAAGATGAAAGAGGAAAAACTACTGGTTGGATTAATTCGCATTAAAGAAATAAATAAAATAATTTGATAATTAACAATTATGTAACAAATAAAATGAAATTTCACTTATTATTTCAACGCATTCATGTCACTCTCCAAATTCAAAAGGGTCCAAAGTATGAGAAATACAACCCAAAGGTTACCGGTAGATTTTTCCATTTTTGATAATTCAATCCAAATAATTCATTACAAGTATCAACATCAAAATTTTTCATAATAATCTAATCTAATATTTAATCCTATATATAATAGCAGAAGTCTTTTCCTACAATTAAGGTTTTGTTGCCAAGCAGGAGAAAAGACCAACTTAAAATTTTGCCACGTTATTAGTTAAATTAGGAAAAGTTGTATGAACTTTGAATGCTTCTCAAAACTCTAAAAAGAAGAACCGCTTTAACTTTCAACCACAATTAGCCTGATTAAAAAGAAAAACAAAAGTCCGTTGAAGTATTTCTATAGTTTGCAATTAAGAAAGAAAAGATCTACCTATCAAAAAAAAAAAAAAAAAGAAAGAAAGAAAAGATGTCTCTCACTCCCTCTCACATTTCTTCATCTAACTGTTTGATAATTTTTTTTCCCCAGAATAAGATGTAGGGTAGACGAGGCATCAAGAATGAAGAGGAGTCAACCCCGCCCATTATGACACACTTCCGATGGGTACCCATTCTTTCTCTTTCAATTTTTTTTTCCCAAATTTAAAAGGAAAATTTGACATGTTATCTATTTTCAAAGTTACGTTTTGGTTCTTGATTAAAACTTAAAAAAGTGGACTAATATATATATATATATATATAGAGAGAGAGAGAGAGAGAGAGAGAGAGAGAGAGAGAGAGAGAGAGAGAGAGAGAGAGAGAGAGAGAGAGAGAGTGATGGATTCAAGTTATACTTGGTATAACTCTTTAGAATTACACCTTTTTTTAAACCGTTGGATCTAAGAGTTACACATTTTTTAAACTATTAGATTTAAGCAGATCCAACGGTCAAAAGAAAACCTCATTAATGCTAATATTTTGATTAGGATCTCATTAATTATTCCTCATTTATTATATTTTATATCTATCTCTAAACCCAAAAAAAGTGCTATATCTAACGCTCTCCCTCTACATCCTTCTGGTAGTATCCATGAATTAAAGTGGAGAAGTTTACCACATTAGCAGCACACCCCCTGTTCAGACACTCATGCATGAACTTTTTAGCCTCATCCATTCTTTCGTCTCGGCAGAGAGACTGAATCAGTGAGTTAAATTCAATTGGGGTTGGAAAAAGAATAAAGTCATACAAGAATAACAGTCACAAGCCTTATGGAGGCACAACTCCGGTTTATCTAGAATTTAAGTTAATTTTTTTTCTCACTTGTTATAATATATATAAATTGATTACAATTTCTTGTCACGACCATGAAATTAAATGATATGGTTTGCGAGATTTTCCTTTCATCGGAATAAGAATCTACTTAAGTTGATTCCTAAACATAAATTTGTCCAAAGTTTGCAACATGCATATGAAACTAAAGACGGTTTGATACTTTGCCATTGATGATGGTTGTTTTTGGGTATGATTTTTTATTATTTATTTTAAATTTAATAGGTTATGGCAGTGTGACCTTTAATCAAGCAAAAAACAATAAATAAGGAGAGGGAGAAAATATTAGTATTAATCATGAATGAGATGAAAAGTACTAGTATTTAATGATATTGTTTTAGCCGTTAGATCACTTACAAATCTACGGTGTAAAAAAGGTGTAACTTGAACCCATCTCATATTTGTGTATATATATGTGTGTGTGTGTGTGTGTGTGTGTGTGTGTGTGGATAGAATGGGTTCAAGTTACACTGGTGAAACTCTTTAGAGTTACAACTTTTTAAACCATTGGATTTAAGTACATCCAACGATTAAAAAAAGATCATCATTATTACAAATATTCTTATTAAGATCCCATTAAATACTCTCATTTATTGCATTCTAAACTTATCTTTAAACTCAAAAACGTTTTTCTCTCTCCACTCTCTCTCCCTCTACGTTTCTCTCTCTCTAGTTGACCCCAACAAAACTAAAGCAAAGTCGACCCCACCTCTACAGTCCTTATCTTAGTTTAATTTGCGTTTGTTTAGATTGTAATTAACTATCAATTAATTGCTCATCCTTGGCACCTCATGTTTTAGTTTACTGGAATTTTAACCCGTACCCAAACAAAAAAAAAGCAAAGATGAAAGACAAAGAAACTTGGTACGTACCACTATCTGCTATCACTGGCACTTGTGGAATTGGAAGTATGATCTTCCTCCATAAAGGTATAAATGTTACCACCGCCGTTTTTATAATTGAAATTACATACACAAATTAATCATAATGTTGAATTGCTTACTTCAATTCCATAATTTCATCTAAAAATCAATTTCTTGATTTATTTCAATCCCATGATTTTATCTAGTAATCAATGTCTTAATCAATGGCAAAGCAAAAGTTGTTTCTTAGAAGAACCAAGCTAAATATATCCAAACATTTTAAAGCCAAAGAATACACAGAAAGCTTGTGACTACTCCATTCTAGTTAACGACCTTTCCACCAGTGGCTTCAATTCTCTTTAACTTATTTGGTCTGTCAGGCTATTAACACAAACAATGTACCAAGAATGATAAAGAAAAGAAACATAGAGAGAGAGAGACCAGAAAAGGAACAAAAACAGAGCACTCACAAACCTCTATTGTTAGTGCTTTTTTCTTTTTTTTTCTTTTTTTTCTTTCTCCTGTGGAGGTGGAGCAATGGTGGAGGAGACAGAGAGAGAGTTAGACGTCAAACGTTTTTGGGTTTAGAAATAGGTTTAGAATGTAATAAATGAGGGCAATTAATGAAATCCTAATAAGAATATTTGTAATAATATCGGGTTTTTTTTTTTTAAATGTTGGATCTACTTAGGTGTAATTTGAACCCATTTCATATATATATATATATATATATATATATATATATATATATATATATATATATAGATTTCTATGTCAGCACAATATTTAAATAAAATTATTTTTATTTAGTCCAAACTTAATAAGGAGTGAAACTCTATCTCTTTAATAAGCTCAACTTAAACTCAAACTCAAATGTTGATAATTTACATAAAAACAAAAGTTCTGATAGGACTAAAACAAAGAAAAAAAAGAGACTCATGTTGAAAATAGGACTCAAAGAAAAAAAAAGAAAAGAAAAAAAGAAGACTCACGTTAGATTAAGAAAAAGAGAGAAAGTGAGAGAGGCTCCTGTTAGGACTCTCTCCCCTCCTCAAAGTCCTAACAATTACCACCTCAAAACTCTAAATTTTGAAAGCTCAGATTTGTGTTAAAAACACAAGAGTTGTTCAAACCCCAAATCAAAATATTACGACTCAGTTGATTTTACTCTAACTTAATCTAAGTGAGGAATAGAGTAAATTTGAGCGAACAAACAATAAAACTACTCTAAGCCATATTCATCATATAAAAATAGTAAAATGAAAGTTAAATGAGTAGGGAAGAAAGATGCAAATACAAGATAACATGCTGATGTGTTATCGAGAAGGAAATCAAAGAACTCGGCGAAAAACCTCTCTGCTACCTTCCAAGTAGTAAATTGATTCACTAGACAATAAGTTGAGATACACGAATAGCAAGAGACCTTCCAAGCCTAATCTACCTAATGCACCTAAACCCTCCAAGCTTCTACTCTAACAAGGCTTCTCAAAATCGTGTCTTCTCTAGCTTTTCGGATACCGCAATATGCTCGATTGCATCCACCAAAACTTGGCTACTTCCAATGCTTCCCAGCAACACCAAAACCCCACTTGACACTCAGATTGAGTGTGGTATGTGTTTGAGTTATTAATCTCTCAAGGATATGAATATGGAGAGATAAGTGTATTAGGAAAACCACAAAGGATGGTGGAGATGACTGTGGGTATAATAATCTTTAACTCTCAAGTGTGTATATTAGGGTTTTCTCTTCGAAAAGCACTCAATTCAATATGTGGATAATGTGAGTATATATAGTGTGAGTGAAGACATAGTGGAGTAGATAAACCAAAATAGCAAAACAGAATATGTCACAAGATTGTTATTTCGCGGGAAGGCCTTACTCGCAAGATACTCTCGAAAATTAGCTGTCACAAGATTGTTATGACTTTTTAGATTCCACTTATGTGTTCTTCACGTGGCTTACTTTGCGCGAAGTTTACTTGCAAGATACCCGCGAAAACCACTCCTTCAACAATGCAAGCTTGAGTCTTCACACACTCTCTCACACACAACCCATACAATGAAATCCCATATAAAATACAGGGTAAACATGATTAAACAAAATTACAATAAAATTTGGCATGGAATTAAAGCCAACACAAAATAGTTGTAAATAACAACTTTACAAACTTAATTTCACTTTTGGATGAGAGAGAGAGAGAGAGAGAGAGAGAGACTCACGTAACAAAAAAAAAGTTAATGTTTGTTTGTTTAGACCTCTTAAACAATATTGTTTAACCTAATTTATTAATCAAGTGATTACTTAGAGTAATTTGTAGATCTAGGTTAAACACAAATAAATCATTTCATGCAAATACGCAGAAAAGTAATTAACACCATAACATGATAACCTAGGAAAACTGAAGAAACTAACCGTTTTAAGGTTAAAACCCGGGAATGATTTGACCTAACTATCCTTAAGGTAAAAAATTCACAATAAGAGAATTGAAATTTTTACAAAAGATTTAACCCTAAATCTAATGCTACCTCCAATAGTAACTTACTGACACGACCACGTGCAAGGTTTGAATTCACAGACTTCTTCTCTTCTTCGATTTACAGCAACATAAGCCGCCTTGCTTGTGACTTTGAGATCTCACTCAAAGGTTTCAAATCACCCTCAGTATTGATCTTGATGCAGTAACTATGTTCTACCAATGCTTGATTGTAGTTTTGGCTTTGGTAGATTCTTGTGTAGTTAGAAGGTACAAAACCTCTCAAATCTCACAAAGAATAACACACAAGTCTTCTCAAGCACCTTCAAAATGTGGCTAGGGTTTCCTATTTATATGTGGAGAAGTTTAGATGAAACCCTAAATGTTTTCGCTAGCTAGGGCCTGTTTAAAATTTTATAGAAAAAACTGTGCCTGCGATTTTCGATCGGTCGAGCCTAATTCTTAATCGGTCGAGCAAGGTAGAGCCACACTTCTTTTTCTGAACTCCACTGGACTTGAATCTTGAAACACACACATTAAAGCATTCCCAAAACACTTAGACTAGACATGTTATGTTCTCAGTTTGCCAACACAATACAACAATGATTCTAAATATTTAAATCTAAATCTTTAGAACTTAACAGCTAGGATTAGGAAAAAAAGAAAAAGAAAAGAAAAGAAAAGAAAAGAGGACTCCCATTAGGAGTCTCTTTTCCCTCCTTAAAACCTTGGCAATTACCACCTTAAAACCCTAAACTTAACTTCACTTTCGGATTAAAAAAGAAGAAGAAGAGACTAACGTAAAAAATAAAAATGCAAGAAATCTGATTTAACTTTCTTCTTTGATTAATGAATTTTATGTTGAATTTGTTTATATTGTTATTATGAATAAAATTTCAATTCAGCATATGTCGATATTTTTTTATACTGTTATTAATGAATTTTATCTTTTATGTTGAATTTTTTATTTGCTTTCATATGTGCCTGAGATTTTCTACCAATTTTTTTTTTTATTGTATATGGCAGATAAAACATCTCCATTTTTTTGGAGAAAAATAGTCTTCCAACCTAAGGAATGATAAATTTTTATCTGGTATGTTATATATAAATTTGTTGAATTTGGTTTGGTTTTGAAGTAGAATTTAGGAATTCTATAAATTTTGAAGTTTTTAGTCTTGGGATTTTTGTTATTTGCGTCTTAGTAGGTTGATCTTAATTCTCCATCTTAAATGCTTTTTATTTGGGTTCATGTGTTTTTTTTGTTTTCTAATTAAAAGCTATGATTTTTGATTGATTAATTATTTGTTTGGATTAATTTCAATTAATTATTTGTTTAGATTCAACATAGAAAATAATGGAATTATGTATTATAATTTTGACATTGTTTTATATTTTGAATTGTCTATATTGTTATTACTACGAGAATGTCATATTCCTACTCAAATTTTAAACTCGTGTGTCTTCCTCATATCATGGTCTTTATTTATATATTTGCAATTTATATTAGTTTTGTGTGTGTGTGTGTGTATAGCTATTGAGAGTTTTGCTTTATTAATTTAAGAATTGTAAATTACTTTGTAGGTTTTGGTAACTATGCACTTGCAATTTAATAACGTTTAATGTTAGAAAACACTTCTAAATTATGGTAAAGTATAGAAGTTAAATATTTCTTCATTTTTTTCTCAAAGTCAATAATTTTTTCGTGCATCGCACGGGTTAGCAACTAGTTAAATTGGAATTTCAAACTGTGACTATTTTTTATTTATCATTTTCTGGTAATTCGTATTTTTTTGGTTTCATGTATTTTGGATTTGTTTTTGTCAATTCCTTTTTTTACAAAGATGAGGTGGGTTCTTTCTAAAATTCTTGAGAGCTCTTTCTCTATCTGTCAATGGCAGACAAGAAATTAGGGTTTCTTAACTATAAAAGAAGAGGATTATGGAGACATAAAGAAAGGGGAGGCACCAACACGTATTACTACGGAAAGAAGGAGCACTAAACGGTAAAACCTTTCTTTTATTCTGCACTTTTATATAACTGCCTTTCTGAAATTTAATAATTTTTTTTATTATTATACAAAGACGTGAATATGAATTTGAAATCCAATTAATTTATATTGATATTATTCTTAAATTACAAAGTTTGAGATTGTCGGTTTTATATTGGAATCCTAAATTGTATTGGTAAAATTACCCATCAAAGTTTGGGAATTTGACTTTCCATTGTATTGTGGCTCATCCGTTTGATTTTTAAATGATATTTTTGTTTGTGTTTGTGACTAATATGAGTCTAGATACTACAATGGGTCATGAGCCGCAGCCATAACCTATCCAAGCATCAACAGTTGCAATAATGGCAACGACACCAAGGTATTTTAAAGTCTTAGTCCAAAACTTGGCTATGCTTTTAAAATACTACTTTTGCAATTACTTTGGTCCTGAACATCTGCTTGGCTATGTTGATTAAGAAATTTCAGTTTTATTTGTTATTTGTATATATTGGTCTATATTACATCTTGATGTTGTTTAGTCATTTAATAGATTGCCTACAATATATTTGATTATAGTTGTCTTCAAGTTTGCTCTGATTCCTAATAGAATCAAAGTTGTTAATCTTAAGGTTTTTGTCTTGGTTTGTTTAAGATTGTAATATTGGCAACAACTATGGCAATGAATTATTCTTTTCAATGTAACACCTCTTTTCTGTTATATTTCTTTGTTTTTACATTGGTGGTGGTTACATTTGAAGAACTGTTTGAAATTTAGCAGGAAGCAGTTTCGTTATATTATTAGTAGGTTATTCTACTAGAGTTCAAAACCAAAGTGTCTTTACTTTTTAAATGACGACAAATTCTTTTTTGAATTTATTTTTGAATGTGGTGGAACAACTAAAACTCTAAAAGAGATTGCCAATGGTGGTTATATAACGCCAAATGCTGAGAGGAGGAAGTTTGGAGCTATTGTTTTTGTTGGGGTCAATCTGCCTATAACTGATTTCCAAGCCTCCATGACATTGTATTTAAAAAATCTGTCTTCTCTTATGTTATTTTCAGTCTATTTATTTAGTTAAGTTAATTTACCAAGAATTTTATTTCATATAATTTAATCTTTTATACCTAATTTCTAAAACTAATTTATCATCTTTGCCTTTTGTTTTGATGACATTGGGAGTGTCACTCTTGATTTTAATAGTTAAATCTGAAAGGTTGATTCTGATTTGTTGAGTTCTTTGCCAATCTCCAAGAAGTGTTATTGGAACAAATTGATAGGTTAGGATAGTCTGATTTCCCGTTTATTTATCTCATACTTCGTATTAGATTTTGTCCATTTAGTGTATTTGTGTTTGAATTGGCTTTGATTTGCATGTTTTAGCCAACTTTTTTCTTTATAGGCTAATTTTAATAGCCAAATTTGAAGTTTAGAGTGAAGATTTTGTTAAACACTATGTTACTGCATATTAAGGGATTATTTACTTAATATAGTTGTTTGGTTTACACAATAATTTGTGGTTCTAAATTTTGTTGAATTGTTCTCGCAAAAAAAATTTGTTGAATTGCTGGATCTAACGTTAAAAAAGAGTTGCTAGAACAAACTAATAGGTTAGGATAGCTTGATTTCCCTCCTATTTATCTCGTAATTCGTATTAGTCTTTGTCCATTTGGTGTTTTTGTGTTTGAATTGGCTCTAATTTGCATTTTTTAGCTAGATTTTTTTCTTTTTGAAAAAAGAAAAAAGAAAAAACTAATCCGTCTAATACAAGCAAGAATGAATGCAACAATAATTTAAAATATCAAAAATAAACATTTGGCTAAATTACCTATCAGAGGCATTAGATTGATTAGTTTTTTTTTTTTTTTTTTTTTTCCTTTTAAAATTGAGACTGCTAAGTTTTTGAAATTAAAAGCATTGATCAACTTTGCAATGCCTAAGATAGTAATCAATATATAGCCTATGTTGTCTACGGTGCTACGCATTTTACTGATTTTAGAAATTATTTGTTAGAAAGTTTGTTTTAGATGGGGGAAAATCGAGCTAAGTTTGAATGAATTTAAATTGGAAGTCTTTTCTGTATTTGTTATTGACTTCTCACAAGTTGTTTGATAGAATTCATAAATATGTGCTACTATGGCATGATTTTTTTTCCCCACATAAATTAGTTCCTAAATCCATGCTAGAGCTCTATATCTACGGTCCCTAGACTTTTAAATTTTAAATTTGGAAAGAATCTCCCCTTTACTAAAATTTTTAGGTTATTTATAGTGTACAATACCAGTTTTACTATAACTAGTTGTAGTCCTGTGTGTTGCGTGTGATAATCCTTTTAGGGTGGTCTCATTAAGTTTGTTTTTGTTTTTTTTTTTAAAATTTAAAAATTGGACTAATTTACTTAAGAATAATGTATTTTATAATCATATTTTCATTTGATATTGGAAACATCACAAATGTAATATATAATTTTTGTTGTATCACATGAAGACAATACAATTTTTCCCAAAAATTCAAAAGGAAAGTTAGTGAAATATATATATATATATATATATATATATATATATATATATATATATATATATTTTATAAAACTTATTTATAATAGCTCTTTGAAAATGAAAAAATAGTGATTATAATTATTTTTTTCTCTAAGAAGAAATGATGTGTCATAGTAGACGTGATTATAGTTGTATTTCCTTTTCTTAAAAAAAAAAAAAGAAAGAAAAAGAAATTTTTGTAAACTTATGGTGGTAATGCAAAAGATAACCTTGTATCCCATGCTATTTACATTAAAACTAACACTCAATGTTGAAAGGAGCTTTGAATATAGACAATAGAGTTTATGGTAAAGTGTAGTGCATCACGTTGGCCACAAAAAATTAATTTTGCAATAGAAAATTAATAGAGTTGGTAAACCAAAAAAAAAAAAAAAATTGTGACATAACCGATGATGTGGCTCAACAAGAGTAAAACAACAATAATTGTTACGCTTCAGCTTTTAGATATATATAGATATAGATATAGATATGATTTTAAATTTCAAATGTCTTATATACACGTGATTTCAAAAGACCACCTTGTATCCCATGCTATTTACATTAACACTAACACTCAATGTTCAAAGGAGCTTTGAATATAGATAATAGAGTTTATGGTAAAGTGTAGTGCATCATGTTGGCCACAAAAAATTAATTTTGCAATAGAAAATTAATAGAGTTGGTAAACCAAAAAAAGAATAGTGACGTAATCGATGATGTGGCTCAACGAGCAAAACAGCAATAATTATTACGCTTTAGCTTTTAGATATATGTAGATATAGATATGGATATAGATATGATTTTAAATTTCAAATGTCTTATATATATGTGATTTCAAAAGACCACCTTGTATCCCATGCTATTTACATTAAAACTAACATTCAATGTTCAAAGGAGCTTTGAATATAGATAATAGAGTTTATGGTAAAGTGTAGTGCATTATGTTGGCCATAAAGAATTAATTTTGCAAAAAAAAATTATTAGAGTTGGTAAACCAAATAAAAAAAAAGTCACGTGATCGATGATGTGACTCAACAAAAGCATAACAATAATAATTTCTACGCTTAAGCTTTTAGATATATATATAGATATAGATATGGTTTTAAATTTCAAATGTCTTACATATATGTGATTTCAAAAAACACATAATAAAACTCGAAAAGATGTGCCTTTCGCGTCTTTAGACTTAAAAAAAAAAAAACAAATGTTGCACTTCTTTGCTCAAACGCAACACTTGAGCCACCATTATACATTTAGTTTTAGAAGTCCTACTACTCCTACACTCCTATGTACAAATCCCAAACCAACGTGATAACTATATATAAAGATTGGCTCTCTCTAGACTTTCTCTATCGCTAAGAAAGTTTTGGCTTTGACCATCTTCTCTTAAGCGGTAGAATAGTTTGTCCCTTCCTTGCAAAGGTGTTTTAGTTCTCTTGAGGTAACAGGTTTACCTTTTGAGCTTGTCGGTTTTTTTCTTCATGGGTTTTAGGGAAACACTTTTTTCTCTTTACTTATGGAAGATCTTAGTAGAACTTGGAACAATCTCTCTCAATGAGAGGGAGGGTTCAGGTTTCACACTGCAGAACAAGCTTAGATCTCTTGAATACATTTTAGCTGCCAAGTTCTTAACTAGACGTGTGTTGAATAGGAAGCAGTGGGATGAACCTTTAGGCAACTGTGGAGATCTACTAACGGTTTTAAAATCCGAAAACATGAGGATCATGTAGTCCTCTTTGTTTTTAGCAACTTAGGTGATGTTTCTCGGATAATTCAAAGTGAACCATTGTGCTTTGACAAGCATCTTGTTGTCTTGGAAAAATATGAGAATGATGTACCACTACAAGAACTTCAGTTTCAACAGGCTACGTTTTGGGTCCAAGTGCATGATATTCCAATCCGATTCATGATGAAAGTGGTAGCAGAAGAGATTTACGATATTATTGGTGAGGTTTTTCATCAATTGGTGGTGTGGATGAAGATGGTGGAAGTTTTATACGGGTAAAGGTCAGGCTGGATATTTCCCTGCGCTTGTGTCGTGGTAGGTTGTTGTCTTCTGAGAATGGTACGAAGTTTTGGGTCAGGTTCAAATACGAAAGGTTGCCGAACATTTGTTATTGGTGTGGCCGCTTGGATCATCCTGATAAGGAGCGTAAGCTTTGGTTGGATAGTAAAGGTACACTCTCCCCGAATCAGAAACAATTTGATCAGAGCTTGAGAGCCTCCCCATACAGGTCCCACAATAAACCTGTGGTTTTTGTACCGGGGTTTTATGATGGAGCACGTCCTTCAGTTAAAAGTAACTCAGAAGATGGCGAGGGGTGCCACCAATACACGGTGGAATAGTCAGACCTTAGTTTTCCATTCGAGGTGAATCCCGTTATGGAAACAGATTCTAGTGAGATTTTCATAAATGTTGAGTTACACTCCAATCTGTCAATTCTACATGTTGATAAGGAAAATCCAAAGGGTGGCACATCATACTTGCGAAAGTCAACTCTTCGGGTTGAGGTGAGTAAGGAGCAAGGTAAGGAAAGTGTTACCATTTATGATAAGCTTAGTAATGATGATGATTTAATTACGGAGGCAAGAAATTTGGGACAGGGTTAGGGTGAAGATCCTTTCATGGCAGCACTTCAGGAAATTGATGAAGATCTTAGGAAGTTTGATGGCATAAATCATGGAGGCAAACCAGGGGTGAGTGAGCTATCAAAACATGATTCTTTATTTGGTTGTGATCATAATAATGAGGGTGAGGAGGGGGTGAAAGAGATGGACCTGATGCTAAGAAGCTCATTGTGCCAAAATCTGTTGGGTCGAAATTTAGCACTAACAAACTCTCCAGTGAGTGCTTCGAAGTGGATAGAACCAGACCACCTATGCAAGACTTGACCAACGAAGCTGGGCCTTTGCTTACTCAACAGGTTAGCCAAGGGGGCAAGTGGACTAGGCTGACTCGTTTGGCCTAAGAGGTTAAGGTTAAGGACTCTGTGGTTGATAAGTCAAGGGACCGCCCAGTAGTTGAACCCTCAGATTCTCAAGCTAAGAAACGTAGAGTTGTGTGTCACCACGGAGTTGATCAATTTTCATCATGAATTGTCTAAGCTAGAACTGCTAGGGGCTTGGCTGAAGGAAAAATGTATGTGTGCAGGGGAAAAACAACGGATCTACTTCAATCATAAAAGTTAACATGTACTATATAAGTTTCAGAATTTAAGAACAAGAGAGTGTACTTTGGAACGGTGAATTTCAAAACCGAAGATCAAAATTGCTTGGGAATACTTTCAATCTTCACTTCAATTCTATTAACGCCCAAGATGTGTGGTCTCTCAATCAGTTCCAAAGGAAGAATGTCAAAGTATCTAATAATTTCATACACCACTTCACAATAGTATTCATATAAAAGTCTCTATAGAAAATTCTATGTGTATCTCCCTTTGCGTCTAACCGATTATCTAATTGGGCTAGCCTTTTGGGCCTTTCCAATTGGGTTTAAGTGTGTGGCTTGGAGTGGGACCAAAAGGGACTAATAAGACACTAGCTCCAATGGGCCTTGGACTCTTCTATCAACTCTTGACAAGTCTAAAGTAACCATTAACTATATTTAATACCACTATATAAATATAGTTGCACTCTAGGCCTTATTTATAAATTATATCCCAAGACTTTATTGTACATGCAACCCCTTCATAAAATATTCGTAGTAACACAAAGTCATGGATGTAGACTGCCACTTTGTAGATTACTACATCTTAATTTCTTGAGTACCCAGTTTAATCATTTAAAGTTATTCATTATATATATTTATGAAATCCAATTCCATAAATATATATATATATATATAGACTTTAGTAACTCCTTATTAAAGTGGTTAGGTCTAACTCTCTGAATAACAATCCTATTAAACTTATCTCAAGAGAATATTTTATATCTCCATTAAGAGATTATGGATTTCATCTTGAGAATATATGTTCCATTAACACTAAATGTAGTTACTCAACATACTGAGATTTTGACCGTTACTTTAGATCTCACTCTTGATATATCAAAGCAACCTACACCTAATGATCAAGTCTATTATTCTCTCAGAATTAAGAGTTCATGCAAATATAAGTTGTGAGTTTATTATTTATATGACAGTCGTTGGAAGAATAATAAATCTCACACGGTCCAGTTTGATATGTCTTAACTCATAACACATATCAACATACCAACTATAAATCTCCATTTCCATGATCAAGACAAATCATCTTAGTTGATATGTTATAGTTTTCGTAGATGAAATGCTCAATTTTCATCATCGACTACGAACTATATTTTGAGTTTACAAGGAACTTGTGATTTACATCTTCTGTAACTAAATCACATACAATGCATATCATGGACTATATGATAATGTTCTAATATTCATGCTACCATTATTTTTAGATGATAATAAAATAACTCTATTAAAGACAATATTAAGTCATACATAATGTTATAAATAATAACATACATAGCATTATATAATAGGATTTAAGGACACTAATCCTAACATTGAGAACCACCGGCGAGTTCGTGAGCTTTCCGAATTAGTGATGGCAAAAGGTTCCAGGGTGATTTTCTTGATGGAAACTAGGAAGAAAAAGTCATATTTGGAGAGATTGCAATGTCACTTGAAGTATGACAGTCTGTTTATCATCCTAAGGAAGAATTTAGGGGCTGGTTTGGCACTACTATGGAACAATGATCTTAATTTGCATATTTGGACGTTTTCATCTTGGCATATCGATGTGGTGGTAAATCCATGAATTGATGACGCCTGATGTTTTATAGGGTTCTACGGAGCTCCTGAAGCAGCCAACCAGAAAGATTCTTTGCCAATGCTTTGACATCTCGGATCTCAATTTGTTTTGTCATGGGTGTGTATTGGGGACTTTAATGAAATCACAAGAGTGGATAAGAAATCAGGTGGGGCTGTTCAGTCTAAGAAATAGATGCAAGATTTCAGAGATTGCTTGGATTTTTGTGGTCTCAATGACCTGGGTTATTCGGGTTTGCCTTTTACCTGGGGTAATAGAAGAAATAATGAAGATTTAGTATAGGTTCGCCTGGACAAAGCAGTGGCAATAGCTGATCGGATTCTTAAATTCCCCACAACACGTCTCCATCATTTGCCAAGATTGTCCTCTAATCGCAAACCTTTATGGCAAGCTTCTGATGATCTCCAAACCCATTCTTATCAAGCTCAGAAACCATTCAGGTTCGAGGCCATGTGGCTTAACAACGAGCAATGTGAAGGAGTGGTCCACTCGGCATGGGATATGAGCTCAGGTGGTGACCCAGTATGCAAGGTAATGAGGAAGGTTAGTGACTTTCAAACTCAACTTAAACAATGGGATAAGAATATTTTTGGGAATGTCTGTATAGCTTTGGTACGAAGAAGGAAGCCATTGGTACAAGCAGAAGGTGAATCCATGTCTGGAAGGAGTCATGCCTGTGTTAAATTGCTTGCTGAGGAAATATCTAAGTTTATGGAGATAGGGGAACGAATGTGGAATCAAAGGTTAAAAATAGAAAGGCTAAGGTATAGTGACCAAAATACTAAGTACTTTCATTGTCGAGCAACGGACAGAAATAAGAAGAATTTTATCTCGGGTCTTGAAAATGAGCAAGGGGATTGGATAGAGGGGGGGGGGGGGGGGAATAGATTGGGGAGATGCTTATTAGATATTACTCTAACCTCTTTTCTACTGCCAAGCCCACTAAGTTGGAGTTGGTACTAAATGGGCTGAAATCAAGAGTGGGGGATGCAATGAATATTGAGCTACTCAAGCCTTTTGTGGTGGAAGAGGTGCAATTAGCTCTTAAACAAATGAAGCCAAACACAACCCTAGGACTAAATGGCCTACCTCCCTTATTATATAAGAAATTCTGGGAGAAAATTGGCATGGAGGTGTCGGAAGCAGTCCTTTCAATGCTTAATTTAGGTATGATCCTTGCAAACCTCAACCACACTTTCATTTCATTGATTCCAAAAATCAAAAGCCCCAGGAAAGTCTTTGATTTTTAGCCTATCAGTCTAAGTAATGTTTTATATAAATTGATAGCCAAGGTCTTGGCAAATCGACTAAAACCCTTGTTGCCTAATCTAATTTGGGAGACTCAAAGTGCCTTTATGTTAGAAAGACTTATTATTGACAATATTCTCATTGCACACGAAACACTGCATTATTTGAAGTCCAAGAGAACTAATAAGATGGGATACATGTCCCTAAAGCTTGATATGTCCAAAGCTTATGACCGTTTTGAGTGGGTCAATTTGGAAAAGATCACGGAAAAAATGGGCTTCAACCGTAGATGGATCAACCTGATTGTTGCATGCATTTGATTAGTTACGTACTTAATTATGATCAATGGTAAACCTCACGGCCTTATTACTCCAACTAGAGGTCTTTGTCAAGGCAATCCACTATCGCCTTATCTATTCCTATTAGTGAAGGAAGGTTTACATGCCCGGTTTGAAGTGGCTACGGAGAATGGAGACGTAAGGGGAGTTTCATAATGCCTGGCTAGTCCACGAGTTTCTCATTTATTATTCGTAAATGATACCTTAGTTTTTTGTAGAGCCACAATTTCGAAAAGTGTGAAGATACAATCAATCCTCTATAAATATGAGAAAGCTTCGGGGTAGAGCTTTAATAGAGGTAAGACAAACCATTTTTTCAGCTCTAATAGTCCTCCTGAGGTTCAAGAAGCCATTAAAACCTTCTTGGGCATCCCTACAATTTAGAGATATGAATAGTATTTAGGATTGCCTTCCCTGGTTAGCCGAGTGAAGAAGAAGTCTTTTAGTCTCATCAAGGAAAGGATATTGAAGAAACTTAAGGGGTGGAAAGAGAAACTCTTGTCGCAAGTTGGGCGTGAAATTCTTTTTAAGGTTGTAATTCAAGCGATCCCTACATATACCATGTCTTGTTTCAGGTTGCCAGAAGGGCTTATTAGAGATATTGAGACTTTTATAAGAAAGTTTTGGTAAAGAGTTAAGTAAGTCTTTGATTCATTAGATTAGTTGGAAAAATTGTGTCAACCTAAAAATGAAGGAGGGATGGGGTTTAAAGAGTTAAGTAAGTTCAACGACTCACTACTGGCTAAGCAAATATGGAGACTTGAGAAAATGAAGAGTGCCTTTTCCATAGAGTTTTTAAGGCAAAGTTTTTTTCACACAGTTCTGCCCTGGATTGTGAGGTCTCAAATAAGGGTTCATATGCTTGTAAAAGCATTATCCAGGATAAACATGTAATTGACTTGGGCTCGGTGGGGAGGATAGGGAATGGTCAATTAGTGAAGATTAGGGGAGATAGGTGGCTTCCACAAATTTTAGCTTTAAAAATTTTCTCCATAGTTTCGAGTGATAGGCCAAGAATATATTGACCCCTTGTGATGAATTAACCAATTAATTAGCCTAGTTAATTAATTAATCCAATTAACATGCAAAACGCGGGGTAGCACAAAAAAATCACCAACTAAGTTAAATGCAGCGAAAATAAAGTTGACACAGTGATTTTAAGATCACCACTCCTAGGAATCCACTATTATCACAACAAGCGGTTACAAGTAAAGAAATCTTAGTACCTTATACCAACCTACAATTGAACCCTTACCCCAATACACAATTGAACTTGTTCTATAATGACAATCTCTCCTTTTCAATGCATGACTCCCAGTACGTGACTAACCAATCGATGCGTGGATCCCAATATGCGACTTACTCACCAACTTGAGAAAGATGTTGGTTGCAAAGTTCTTCAGTTCATTAGCATGATGAAGATCATGAATCTCCTTGGTCACAAAACCCAACAGCATACAAACGCAACAACTTCTTTAAGAGAAAGATGAACTAGGGCAAATTTTGTCTCTGGTCACAATTGCATGAACAACACTTTGCCTCACACTTGTGCAACCTTTGACGACCCTTAAAATAATCCTTATATATATTTAGGGTTGTGAGAAAAGAAAGCCTAAACATGTATACAAGGATTGGTGTGAAATCAGATCTGAAAAAATGATTTTCATAAATCTCAATAGATAGGTTATCTATCGAGCAGTTATCGAGCATCGAGCTAAACAAGGCTTTTAAATCTCGATAGATACTATCTATCGAGCTAGCTATCGAACTTTAAAATTCAGTACTTCTTCACTTGTTTCTTGGACAGATTTACATGGTTTCAATACTTGAACTTGAATCTTGTTTCTTGAAGTATTAAACATATCCTAGATCTACCTAATTACAAGTAAAGTGAGTTTTTTCAAAGAATTAGCCAATTCTAAATGAAATATGTTCCTAATATCATTCACATATGTCCTAACATCGGGCTTGCCACCTGAATCCAAGGTATGTGACCTTATTGATCAAAAGGAGCATCAGTGGAAATCAGACTTGATTGAGCAAGAGTTTTTAGCCCATGAAGCAGACATAATTAAATTTATTCCTCTAAGCATCCAAGAGATTCCTGATAACTAGGTATGGCTAGCCTTAACTCATGGTGGTTATAAAACTCGGACTGCATATAAGTTGCTAGCACTGTCTGAGAAGAATAAAAAACCAAACTGCTCAACAAATAGAAGCATTATCCATCTATGGAAGGGCATATGGAATTTGCAGGTACCATACAAGGTCAAGCATTTAATTTGGAGAGCAGCAAATGAAGCTTTACCTACTCTGTACAATTTGCTGTGTAGGAAGGTTGTCCAAACAGCTTACTATCCAAATTGCAAAGCTGTCTAGGAGGATACAGTACATGCTTTATGGTGCTGTCATAGGTTGTATGTTATATGGGAGGCCGATGTTGAATTAAAGAAGTGCACGAAACAAAAGTTCATTGCATTTGCTAATTTGTTGGAAGTGTTGTTTTCATATAGGGACCAAGTTGATGTGAATCTTATAGCTATAATTATTTGGCTAATTTGGAATAAAAGGAACTCTGCTAGATTGGGGGAACCTATCATCGAGTACCATCACATACGGGTGAAAGCAGAGGTTTTCTTGCTAGTTTTTCAGTCAGCTCAAGTGCAGGAGCAACGGGTTTCAACAGTTTGTTCAAGAGCTGTTAGGTGGATGCCCCCCCCCCCCCCCCCCCTCTCCCATTTCTCCACTATACAAATAACCTTTGATGGGGCCCTTTTTAGCGATCTAGGTGCTGTAGGACTAGGAGAGGTGATCCGTGATTCTAGTGGTCAAGTTGTGGACGCCTTGGCAGAACACATCCCAATCCCCAAGTCTGCTGCAACTGTTGAAGCGCTAGCTTGTCGCCGAGCTCTAACCTTTGCAAAAGAGTTAAGCATCTTTGAGGTAGTGTGTGAAGGTGATGCAGAAGTAATTGTTAGAGCTTTACTATCTAGGGAGGTGAAACATCCAGAATATGGTCATGTGTTGTAGGATACTCTTGTGTTGTCCATTTTCTTGCCAGACATTCAAAGTCAGGTAACGAGCTGCAGGTTTGGATTAGTCCATTCTTGACAATACAGCTCCTCTTGTAACGAGGGATTCATTGTAACTCTTTTTTTCTAATTGAATAAAGTTTGGCTCCCAGGTATGGATTCTCAAAAAAAAAAAAAAAAAAAAAAACTGTATATAAAGACTCCTTAAACCGCTCCCTACCCAATTTTTTTTCTTTCATTCTTTCTCCATCTCTTTATCTCTCTCTTTCTCATTTTCCCAACGAAAACTGCTACTCTCGTTGAAGGCTATGCTACAATCCGAACGTATATCACACAAATAGAGGTGGATGTTCTTCTAGGAAAAAAAAGGTGATAGTATTGCATTTCGTTTGCCTATTTTATAAAGTACAAGCTCTTATAGTATATTACATTTTGTTGAAACATGCTGCTTCTATTATAGTTATCTTTGTTTGAGTTTTACATAGGATAGTCCAAGGTTATTACATGGTTGATTACAAAACGGAATTTATTGCTTCATATAATAGAAATTGAGTTATTTATTTGTGTAAAAACAAAAGTCAAAGAACTGTTTTTTCCGGAGCTTATCAGGCATGTGTAGATCTGTTAGTTTTTTCTAAGATTGATGGATGAATGATATTTGCCTAGATGTATTTTTCTAGATAATTTTGATACTTGGTTTAAGTCCAAATAGTGCAACTGATAGAGTAAAGGCCAGGCATTAAAAAATTGCAAACAACATCTCTCATGGTATCTCACACATAATGAACATTGGTGGTAACATGGAGTCTAGATTGGAAGTTTATTTTCAATTTCAAAAATTTATTTATTTTTTGGTTTGGTTTTCTGGTGTGAAATAATTCGTGTACTGAAGTATGATTGTGATTATATAAGGTGCTTATGGTTACAACCTAGCATTGAACTTTGTCATAAATTGAAGGAAAAAAAAAATAGTCTAGAACTTTAAAGTTTCATTTGAGTTAGATGAGTTGATTATTCCAAAATGTGGTTTATTATGTCACAACAGTGCAAGTGATGCCTTTAGACAAGTTGTCGTTTCTCAATGTTGATGAGCTTGAGCTTTTACAAGAGTACGTTGATCTTGATATTCATAGTCAAGCTAATAAGGACAATGAAATCATTACTATCATGTAAGCTTCTTGAGCATCAATAACTATATTCTCTCAAACCCACAACTTTCAGAAAAACCTTGAACCAATTATAAGATTTCAATTATCTTTTTTTTCTAAATCATGTGTTGATGCCGGGTTGGTCATTTTCTGAGAGAGAGAGAGAGAGGGAGAGAGAGAGAGAGTGTGTTTTCTTTTTTTCTTTTCATTCATGCCCTAGGTTTAATCCCTTAATCAGAGAAGTGTATACATAGAATTTTGAGTTTTTTGAATTGTGTCAATGTCCTAATTAAAAATACTTTAGTTCACAAGTATTTTCCTTGAGATTATTTATACCCATGTTGATTTTGAGTTTATGATGTTTACAGACTAAGTTTAATTTTTTAATGCATGTATGAATTTAGTTAGTTTTAAAGTAACTGGCTGATATTAGTTGATTGTGGCAATACTAAAAATAATTTCGAAGAAATCCAGATTGGGTTCCCCCTTGAAACAATTGTTGTTGGTGGCAAATTAGTTGAAGATGCTTATGATCTCCTTAAATTAGATTCAATACACACAAAGAGCGGGGAAGTGTGGGGATGTCTATTCTTTTATTGTTTTAATTTTTTGGTTTCCCCCTTTTTGTTTTATGTGTGTGTGTGTGTTTTTTACGTAGCTATGGGACTTCGCAAATTGTTGTATGAAAATATGTGATTTTATTTAAATTGTGTTTTTATTTGCTGGAATAGAGAGTTGAATGCAAGAAAATTCCTAACAAATTTCTTTGTAATATATGCCCACCACAATGGTTTCTTGCATCGATTATTTGATTTTGTGTATTTTTGCTAGATTTGTTTTATATATTTTCATTGGAAATTAAAGAGTGAAAAAAATAGAATGTTTTCAAAGTATGTGCTGTAAGTTAAGGCTATGTTTTTTCTTTATAAACCCAAAGCTTATTAAAAAAAAAAAAAAAAAAAACCCAACATAAAAGGGATTTAGTTTGTGGTTAATTTGCTTTGGGTTGGTGCCTTCGTGCATTTACGATGAAATATGATGATCTGCTCACTATGTGCTTGATAGTTTGTTTCTAGATGGGCACCATTGTAAAATATGATATATATATATATATATATATATATATATATATATATATTTATAAAAAAATAGTTGGAGTTGATTTTAAATGACAGGAGTGATGTTATATTTTATAGATAGCATTCCTACAAGTAGGACAAATGAGGGTCTATACAATATGCCCTTGATGAATTTTAATGTATTGTTAAGTTGATTGTTTTTTAATACATAAAATAGCCCCATGCATTGCGTGGATTAAATGCTAGTTTTATTTAAGATACTCCCAAAATAAGTTAGAGATCTATGCAACAATTACAAAGACCATTGGCCAATAATGTAGAACACAAAGCACATGCCTTCTTGGAATAGCAGAAGATGATGACGAAGGAGAATGGGTTGTTGAAGCATCTCTTGCTATGACAGAACCTATTAAAGAAGAAGAGAAATTATTACTCTCCATCATGAAAGAAGACAATGAGATAGCACTTGCAGTGACCAATCGAAATCAAGCAAATTACAAAAATCATTAGGTTGTTGACTCAGGATACACAACCCATATGACTGGCGACAAAGAAAAATCACAAAACATGTCCAAGTATAAAGGAGGAAGGTAGTAATAACAGCTGGTAATACAAGACTGCCAATAGCACACATTGGTAAGACGGTAATCACCCCTTGCAACAACAATGATAAGCAAGTACCTTTGAACAAGGTATATCATGTGCCTACAGGGAAGAAAAATCTGCTTTGAGTCACACAACTAGCAAGTGAAGATAATTGGCTTTTGTTTGGTCCTGAAGATGTTGAGGGGTACTAGGAGTTAACAGTTATTGGTACATCAACCATGGAGGCCAAACGAATGGACTCTGAAAATGTGATGTCAGTCGAATTAGCCTATATGGATAAAACTTGGAAGAATGAAACTGTAGATCAAGATTAGGGCACGTCAGCTACCATAAATTGAAGGTGATAATGAGCAAGTGTATGCTCAAGGGTCTACCTCAATTGGAGTGCCGAGAAGACACTGTTTGTGTTGGGTGCCAATACAGGAATGCACATCAACTACCATATCAGGAGTCCAAGTTTAGAGCAAATGAGCCGCTGGTGTTGATCCATTCAGATGCCTCCAGGCCTATATAGCAGACGTCTATTAGTGGGATGCACTACATGGTGACGTTCATCGATGATTGTTCAAGGTACATGTGGGTTTTCTTTATGAAAAAAAATCTTAGACTTTACCAAAATTTAAGGAGTTCCAATTAAAGTTGGAAAAGAAGTTGGAAGAAAGATTAAATGTCTACACACGGAAAATGGGGGAGAGTATACTTCAAATGCATTCTGCAAGTATCTATTGGAGTGCAACATACGACAACAATTTACTTGTCCAGGAACTCCAAAACAGAATGATGTAGCTGAAAGGAAGAATAAACATCTTGTAGAGACTTATCAAAGCATGTTGCATGTGAGAAACATGACTGGTAGATTTTTGGCAGTGTATGAAGACAACGGCCCATGTAATTAACATAATTCTACAAGCAAGACTTAAGTCTGTCTTGCCTTTCCAAAAGTTGTGGAACACCAAACCAACTTTAAGTCATTTTTCGAGTTTTTGGTTGTTTTTGCCATGTATTTGTGTTTGATCATCTATGTAGTAAGTTCAATAAGAAGGCAGTTCGTTGCATCTTTGCAGGCTATGATAGCCAAAGGAAAGGTTGGAGGTGCTATAATCCAACGATTGGTATTTGTTACGACTTAAGCAATGTGATGTTTGATGAAACATCTTTGTGGTGGTGGGGAGAAAAAGCAACATTGCCAAAGGAAATAAAAGATAAAAATCTTGAGAGCACAGGGGAGCATTCAGGGAAAGACCAACTCACAACAATTGCTGAAGTACAACTTTCTCAAGATATAAGTGAGCCAAAGTCTAGAGAAATAACTCAAAGTCCTTGGTAAACTAGTGTGCACCATAGAACACCATAGGAGGATTGACCAAGAATTGTAGAAGTTGAGGAAGAAGACAAAAGTCCATAGCAATAACCCAGAAGGTCATCGAGGCAGTGGAAATCCAATCCCAAGTATGCAAATGTAGCATGTACAGAATATGACAACCAAGGCGAAATTGAGAGAGAGTCAATTGTGAGGGGGAGTGTTAAAAATCAAGCACTGCCACTCTCTAGAAGTTTCTAGTGTTCCTCTCTTAGTCTCTCCATCCGAAATTCTCTAGAGTTTACCTGCATAATTTAATTTCAACCACAAATTTCTTAGATGTCTAGAAGGTTGGTGAAATGCATTATTTTATTACCCATAAAAAAGATGAAGCTGGAAGCTTCAAAGTCGGTTTCTCAACTGACATACATCTAGTATAAATAGATGGGATGATGCCCATGCCATGTGGCATGTAGAGTGAGGTAAAGTGTGTAGAGTGAAGCAAAGTCAAAAGTGTCAGTAGGCATCTTAAGAAGTGTGTGCATGTGTATTTGGTGATTGAGTGTATCTTATAAAAGATCAAGTGGTTGCGATGTGTCTCTAAGCAAGTGAGACTTGTATCTTTGTAAAAGTGTACCGTCAACTTGTTTATATTTTAAAATAAAAGTTTGTTCTCTTCCCCTCTAATAGGGACATATTTACGTAATTGGCTAATCATTTGTCAAAATGCACTTTACTTGTAATTGGATAGATTTAGGATGGTTTAAGACTTCAAGAAACATGTTGTTCAAGTCAAGTGTTAAAGCCATGCAAATTTGTCCAAGAAACAAGTGAAGAAGTGATATTCATTAAAGCTTGACAAATGTCTTAACAGAAGCCTATCTACTAAGGATTAATGTTGAAGCTCGACAGAAGTTGTAGCTGTCGAGAATTACGAAATCAGAATTTCTAGATCTGATTACACGCATATCATTGAGTATTTGTGTAGGGTTTCTTTTCTCACAACCCTAGACATATACAAGGCTTATTTTAAAGGCCGTCATGTTACGCATAGGATTATGCAAACAAAATTCAAGCATATTATGATCTAGATCATCATTCTCTCTAGAGAAGCTACTATGTCATTGCGCTAAAGGTTTTGTGACTAAGGAGCTTCTTGAACTTCATGTTGATGAACTGAAGAACTTTACAGCCAACAGCTTCCTCAAGTTGGTGTGTTAGTCACGTACTAGGATCCGTACATCATTGGTTAGTCACGTACTAGGATTTGTGCATTGAAAGGAGAGATTGCCGCTACAATACAAGTCCAATTGGGCATTGGGGTAAGAGTTCAACTGTAGGTTGGTATTAGGTACTGTAATTCCTTTTACTTGTAACTGCTTGTGATTGATAATAGTGGATTCTTGGGAGAGGTGACCTTAAATTCACCTGGTGTGCCTCTGAGGTTTTCCCCATTTGTAAACAAATCACCGTGTCAAATTTATTTTCCGCTACATTTAACTTAGTTGGTGATTTGTTTGTGAAACCACGGTATTGCAAATTAACTTGGACAATTAATTAATTAATTTTTCAAAGGGTCAATATATTTTTGGCCTATCAAGTGGTATCAGAGAGGGTACACTCTGATTAGGGTTAATTTTTGTTGTGTGATCCATTGACCCCTGTTTGTCATGGATAGAGGACAATTTCTTATTATACCTCCTTTATTTGATGGTACTAACTATGCATACTAAAAAGTATGCATGAGAGTTTTCTTGCAGTCTTTAGATGAAAATGTGTGGCAAGTTGTGGAGATTTGTTGGACTAAGCTAAAGAAAGCGTCGACTAATTGGGATGATGCCAAGATCAAAGCAGCAAATTTCAACAGCAGAGTATTGAATGCACTATTCACTGTGGTGACCAATGAGGAGTTCAAGAAGAAATCCTCAACTAAAACTGCTAAGGAAGCATGGACTATCCTCCAGATAACCTATGAAGGGACTAAGGCTGTTAACGATTCAAAGCTCCAAAGGCTCACTACTAGCTTTGAGGAGATAAATATGGAGGAGGATGAGTCATTTGATGAGTTCTATGCCATGCTAAAGCTAAAGGACCTAGTCAACTCAGCCTTTAATTTTAGGGAAACCATTTCTGAACCTAAGGTTGTAATAAATGTGCTAAGGTCTTTGCTTGAGAGATTTCTCATGCCAAGATCACTACCATTGAAGAATCAAAGGATATTGATTCTATTCCTTCAACAAAGTTGGTTGGCAACTTGCAAACCTATGAATTGGGTTTTACTAGAATCAAGAAGGAAGCAAAAGCAAGAGCATTGCACTGAAAGCCAACAGTAATGAGACAGATGAGTTTTCAAATGACGAAGATTCTAAGATGAAATCCTACATTAATAGGTAATTCAAGAGTTTCTGAAGAATGCTAATGTGAAAGGATTTGATAAGGATCGCAAGCAATCCAGGTTTTCTCAATTTAAGAGTCAAGATAGAGGAAAGAAGGATGCTAAGGAATGCGGTTAGTACAACATTCCCTTTGGACCAAAGTGGTTCAGATGTCAAGATTTTGGACACGTGAAACAAGAATGTCCAACATATCTCAAGTCAGTTGGGATAAGCAGGGCTTTTGCTGCTACCTTGAGTGACACTGAACCTAATACTGAGTCAGATGACTGTGATGACGAGGGAAGTTTAAATGTCTTCACTGCTACAGTTGGTCCTACTGAGGAGATCATAGAAGAAGTGGACAAAGAAGAAGACTTGGTAGAATCTAAGTTTGAAAAGATGGATGATTAGGATGACATCCATACAACCTATGCAAAGTTATATAAGATTTCTGAAAAGCATGAGAAATTGTATAGGTTGTCCACTAAGAAGCTTAGTGAAGTGGAGTTGGAATGAGAGGAGCTCTCTACCAAGGTTGATGAAGCCAACCAAGTCATTGGAGCATTACGTTTTGTGAACAATTTCTTGTCTGAAAAAACCAAGAAGCTTAAAGTAGATTTGTTCCAAGTTCGAGCTCAATTGAAGAGGACTTCTAGTGCAAAGCTGGATGAAATACTGAACCTCCAGAAATCAGCTTTGGACAAAACCGACTTGGGGTATAAGCTTTATAACTCTTCTCATATCGCCTCTTCTAGTGGGACTGTTTTTGTCTCACCTATTAATAATGTTAATTCTAAGAACAATAAATTTAAAAACTGATATAGCTATTGAGAACATAGACAAGGGCAAATCTATTCTAGGAGCACCCTCTAAGATCGAGAAGAAAGAGACTAGAAACCCTTGGGCTAAGAAAGACAATAAGTCTAAAAATATAAAGATTCAACAAAAGAAGCCGCATTTTTTTCATCACTGTGGAGCTTCAGAGCATATTCGTCCAAATTACTACAAGTGGTTAGTCACTCAACAAAGCAATAGTATGCTCTCGTCTAGAAACCAGAATCAGTTTCCATCCTCTCCGGCCCCTCTTGGAGATCTTCTCAAGGTGCTTATGTTTCTTTCGAACTTGAACAACTTCAATTCTTCTCCTCACCATCAGATCAAAAGTTCGCTCAAAGGAAAGGTTCTTCCAAGGTGTGGAAGGAAAAAGTCTCAAAGTGATATAGTCTCTCTCTCTCTCTCTCTCTCTCTCTCTCTCTCTCTCTCTCTCTCTCTCTCTCTCTCTCTCTCTCCATATGTTGTTGTATTAGTTGTTTGTTTTACTTTATTGTTTTGAGTCAATCTAGTTTTATGCTTTGTGTGTTTTAACATATTTTTGTTTGTATGTTTTTAGTTTTGTTTTATTTCTTTTTCATTAAAAAAAATTTGAAAAAGATCAGAAAAATACAAAAAACAATGTGTGTTTGTGTATATTGGTACTTGTGTACCTTGGATGGCCTTTAAAACAAAGTTTTCTAAATTTTGTATCTCTTGTAGCTTAGATGAGCACTTTAATGCACAACTAAGCAAGTGAGCTTTGTGGCTCGTGTTTGTGATGAGTATGATTAAGTAATCTCTTATACTTAACACACATATCACTCTTTTTTACGGGAAGGATTAAAAAAATCCTAAGAGAAAAGCATAAATAACCATCTCACCACTAAAGTTCGTCAATCATGTATAACATCTGTATACTTTGACATAACAAAATTGTGATGTTTAAGCTTACATATTTGGGTATTTATTTTCTCTCCCTTATATGCCCATGCATGCGATGCTCAAAAAGAAAAAGAAAAATATGCAAAGAAAATCAAAAGTAAAAAGAATAAAAATACTTTTAAATATGGTTGCAAGCGTGTTTCTAGGAGATGTAAGAGTTATAGGATGTACCTCGAAGGTGAGAGTCCCCATCAAGCAGTTATGATTGTGTGTGAGTGTTTTTGATTTTTTTCATATCTCAGATTGTCATAATATGAGACTTGTACAAACTTGTTATGTTTTTACACACAACATGCAAAAATTCTTTGCTACTTTTAATACATGTACAGGTAGAATGTAATTTGACCATCACAAAGAATACATATGTTAATATATGCTCACTAAACTTTCTTAACTTGTTTTTTAAATATAAAATTGGTTAGACTTGCTTAGTTTGTGTGTGTGTTTGTGTGTGCGTTTTTGGATCTCTGAATGCTTTGCATATATGTTGAGAGATGTTTTGAGAGCTTAATATGTTGATTGGATCTCTATTTGAGTTGCTTACTTGTTTCATTCATCTTCATGTGTTTTTCCTTTCTTTAAAAAACTCCTTTTCTTCAAGCTTGACAGCTTCTTGACAAATCCTCAACAGATTCTCTTCTATTGAGCCCTTTTTCCTTCTTATCTCAACAGATCTTAACGCAGTCTCAATCCATTGAGGTTTCTAGGTTTTTGGAAGAAAATGATTAGAAGGGCAATAAGGAGTCTTTGTTGGCTTGGAATTCTCCATGTGAAATCGATGAAGTATATCAGAGGTATACTTCGATTGTGTAAGTGTAAGTCCAAACTGAGATCTTGAAATCTTGACTCCCAAAAAATAATTGAGATCACCAAGGTCCTTAAGCTCAAACACAGACTTAAGAGCAGAAACAAGAGAAGAAACATGCTTGGAATTGTTCCTTGTGAGAATAATATCATCCACATAGAGAAGAAGATAGATGATAGTACTTTGAGACTGAAATATGAACAAGGAACTGTAAACAAATTAGGCAAGATGAATCAAATGAAAGTTGAATTTTTCAAACCAAGCCCGAGGTGCTTGTTTGAGACCATAGAGTGATTTATGCAATTTGCATACATAGGTTGGGTGAGCTGCATCAACATAACCTGGAGGTTGTTGCATGTAGACCTCTTCCTTGAGATGGCCATGAAGAAAAGCATTGGACGCATCAAGTTGTTTCAAGGGCCAATTACAACTGACAACAATGGCAAGAACTAATCTGACTGTAGCTGGCTTAATCACAGGATTGAAGGTTTCTGAGTAATCAATCCCAGCCTATTGATGAAAACCCTTAGCAACAAGTCTGGCCTTATAACGAGCAATGGTTCCATTACTGTGAAATTTGATCTTAAAGACCCATTTACACCCAACCAGATTTGCAAGAGGTGGAGCAAGAACTAAGGACCAAGTTTGTTGTCTTTGTAATGCTTGAAATTCAGCATCCATAGCCTCACACCACACAAGATACTTGGAAGCAACATTGTAGGAAGGAGGCTCAGTATGTGTGTAATCCAACATAGCCTTATAACACAACTTAGGATTGGGCTTAACAATGCCACTCTTGGACCTAGTCTGCATTGGATGTTGGATAGGAATAGTGGGAGCAGCAAGTAAAGGAGGTACAAGAGATGGAATAAGAGAGGTGGATGTTATAGGAGAGCAAGTATTTGGAGCAGAGGATGAAGAAATGGAAGAGATAGGGTGTTGAAGAATAGAATCAGGTGGAGAAGTGAGTATAGGAGCAGAAGAGTTGGTAAGAAGAACATTAGTTGGAGTAGAATTAGCAGGGACATGGGGTAAAGGAGTAGTGTGACAAGAATAAGGTCCTAATATAGAAGGTTGATTAGAAGCATGAAGGTAAAGGAGATTTGACAGCCAGATGGCATTTGAAAGGTTAGTGTCTGAGGAAGAAGGCTGACTAACAGATGAAACAGATTTGGAGGAAGTAAACTTTGACTCATTAAACAGGACATGCCTAGAGGTATAGAGATGATGAGAAGAAGTATCAAGGCATACATACCCTTTAGAATTAGGAGAATAGCCTAAGAAAATACACTCCTTGGTTCTGTGATCAAGCTTATGAAGGGAATAAGGCCTAAGAAGGGGATAGCATGCACAACCAAAGACTTTAAGCTAGGATAGGTCTGGAGAGGCAGAATATAACTTGGACCAGGGAGAAAAAAAAATAAGAACTGAAGTGGGAAGTAGGTTGACCAAGAAAACTGCAGTAAGGAGTGCATAAGACCAAAAAACAGTAGACATAGAAGCATGAGACAAAAGGGTAATTGTCGTTTCAACAAGATGCCTTTGTTTCCTTTCAACAAGGCCATATTGTTGAGGAGTATATGGCAAGAAATCTGATGGATAATTCCATTTTGTGTCAAATATGACTTAAAAATAGAAGAGGTATATTCTCCACCTCCATCAGATTTTAGTGTTTTTATTTTAGTAGAGAACTGAGTTTCAACCATGGCCTTAAACAAAAGAAATTTGGAAAAGACTTCAAATTTGGACTTAAGAAGATAAACCCAAGTGAACCTTGTGAAATGATCAACAAATAGAACATAATATCTAAAACCAATAATAGATGTAACAGGAGTAGGACCCCATACATTTGAGTGCACAAGTTCAAAAGGAGATGATGCAACAAATTGAGATTTGGGAAAAGGTAAACTGTGCATTTTGCCAAACAAACAATGAGTACAAGATTGAACTAGATTTGTACACTTACTAATGACAGACCTATCATTAGGAAACACATGTTTGAGAACTTGATCATGTGGTTGACCTAGTCTCATGTGCCACAAAGTCTTATTAAAATCGATAGACCTAGAAACATTATTACAAACTTCAGAAACATGATTATAGTGTGTGGAAGACAAATGAAGCTGTGAAGCTCTATGAGGATAGATGGGGTATACTCCATCCTTACTCTTGCCTTGGTATAAAACCTTCCCCGTGGCCAATGCTTGAATGGACAACATGTTTTATCAAAATAACACGAACAATTGTTATCTTGATAGATTTTATGGACATAAGCTAGATTGGAGGAGATTGAAGGAACTTGAAGGACATTATTTAATTGAAGAGTGGAAGAAGTGGAAGGAATAAGAGAATTACCTATGTGAGTAATAGGTAGATTTTGGTCATTTCCCACTGTAAGATGATCTTGACCTCCATAGGGTTGAGGAAAGCTGAGTTGACTGAGATTAGCAGTCACATGGTCAGTGGCTGCACTATTTGCCAGCCAAGGCTACTCCTATGCAAGATAAGCATTGGATACAGTGGCCATAGTAGCAAGTTTGGTGGGTGGATGCTTGCCTTGGTAGGCATAATCCATTCTGTGATAACAATCTATTACTATGTGGCCAAGTTTGTTGTGGATTTGACACATAGGTTGATCTGTTCTTGGAGCTGATGAACTTGGATTTAACTGCTGTGATTGCAAGGGAGTGAAAGGATTGTACTGAGTTGAGTAATTACCTACACCCCTACCTCCTCTTCCACCTCTATAATTATAGCTTCCTCTTCCTTTTCTTCTATTATTTTGATTGAAATTATGACTGAAATTACCTCCTGGCCTTGGAGTAGAAGTGGCAGCCAATGCAAAGATTGAGTCTTTAGATTCAAGTCCTTCATTCAAGGATTCTTCTTCACCATTGAGCATGGTGGATAGTTCATCAAAACTTAATGGTGTGCTTTTGGTCCTTATTGCAGACCTGAAAGCATTGTATTCCTTTGGTAATCCTTTGAGTGTAATATGGAGTAACTCCTCATCATCTAAAATCACTCCAACAACTAGAAGCTTATCTCTCACAACTTTGATTTTCCTTAGATAAGCATCTACATTATTTGCACCTTTCTTCAAGTTATGAAGCTCTCCCTTCAGGTTCATCACATGAGACCTAGAGATTGAAGAGAGCCTATTTTCCAAGACCTTCCATACTTCTAAGGCAGAAGTACACCCAACTGTGAGAGACAATATTGATGGTGAGAGAGTAGAACTGATGAAGGTTAGTAAAGCCTTCTCCTTAGCCCTCCAGAGTGTATATTCTGGATTCACAATTGCAGTGTAAACTCCATTGAAATCCTTAAGGAACTTCTCTAGAACCAATTGTGGTTCTTCAAGCAATTCATAAAAAGAATAAGTGTCTAGAATCATAGAAATCTGATGTTTCCACACAATATTGTTGGAATTGTCTAGCTTGACTGTCATCATATTTGACATGTTCGAAAGAAGAAGTGGTTGATTCATCATGTTCATTGAAGAAGTAGCACATGTTGATGAGCTTGCGCCTGTGGAAGAAGATGAAGCTGCTGTTGAGTTTGTGGCAGCCATTGATGAATTCTGTAAAGGAATCTCTGGCTCTGATACCATGAAGATTTTCTTAAAGGATTGTGTAGTACAATCTTTGTGATAAACTATACTTGATTCAAGACTAAGTTTTGTTTGTGTGAAGAGAAAATTTAGAAAACAAGAAAGAAAGAGTAACAGAGAAAGGGGAGAGAGAGAGAGAGAGAGTGAGATTTACTGAAGAAAAACTAGAATTTCTTACTTAATGAAAAATCTGTGAGTACAATCATATATATATCCCAAACTGACCCAGAAGCTTCATAACTAATTAACCCAAACTATACGGATCAATCCCGTGAAATTAGGGAAGGAAACTAACTACCCAACTAACTGTTCTTCGCGCCAGAACTGAGGGAAGACTCTGTACAGTGAAAACGACATCGTTCTGTCCTCTGTAGCTTAAATACCAAATACATAAAACGGTGTGTTTCAGCTTTAGTGAAATGGTGCGTTGCGCCTATATTTTAAAATCCAACGGTCATCACCAAATGTAGTCATCTTCAACCTCACGCCTCTGTGTGAAATCAATTCTTTAACCTCTTTAACTTCTCTAAATTAGAACCATCACAATCACGAGCACTAACATGAACACTTGTTCAAGATCAAGCACCTTCAACTTTAAGAATTGGCCTCTTGCAATGCCCTTCTTAAGGAAGTTACCAATATCTTCTCCCGGTTTATCTCCTTCTCGACTATCAAAACAGACCATGGAATGGGGATTTCTGTAGCTTCGCAATATATTTGGTGAATAATTGCTGCCACCAAAGCCATGATGAGAAATGGCATCATATTCAACAACATAATAAATTACTTGCTCATCTAAGAAAGAACTTGGATGCTGTTGCAACCAGAGTTCTCTTAGAGTACTTGGGAAGACACATGTCCTGGCCTCCCCGATCATCTTCCTCTCCGCAATCTGTACCAAGTTGCGGCTTATCAACTCTGATAAATAATCCTCTGCAACAGATTTAAGTGGCTTATCACCGCTTTCTTTTACAAGCCCTTCTGCAACCCACAAAACTGCTAATCTTCTTTTAGAATTTTCTGAGTCTCTCAGAAACTTTCCGAAGTAAGAAAGACATTGACTTAGATGCCAAGGCAAGTCTTTTTCATTTGTTCCCAAGTTTTCTGACCATGGTCTTTGGTAAGGATTGACATGCTCAAGCACCCTTGACAAGTCCTTGGTCGTCACTTCTTTCCCCAACAATAGATAAGCATGATTTAAGATGGAAAGTGGCAAGCCCCCACATCTTCCTACAACCTTTTTTTGAGATGTTTCAATTCTGAAGAAAGTTCATGATCAGGCAGAGAAGGTTCAGACTGAATGCGCACCATCTGTGCAAACAAACTCTGGCTCTCATCATTACTTCGTAGTCTAAGACAGTATGGGGGGCAACTTGGGCCAGCATGTGAAGCTATACTCATTTCTTGTGTGGTGAGCAAAATTCTGCTTCCATTTGTGCAGTCTCCGAATGCGTCTTTTGGAGTATCCCAGGTTTCCTTGTTGGGAATTTTGTCCACAACTAGAAGGTATTTCCTAGTCTTCAAGAGGTCATTCACCTCTTTGAAAGAGGAATCAATTTCCTTCCCATCCTCACGAGTTGGCAGGACCTCTTTTCCTAATGTTTTCAGGAGTACAGTTATACAAGGTAGAGTCACCCAGTATCTGTTATCAAAATGGTTCTTAATAGCTCCATGGTTAAAAACTATCTTTGCTAGAGTTGTCTTACCAATGCCCTCCATCCCCTCAATGGAAAGAGTGCACAAATTCTCAGTACTGTTGGTGGTTAGATGTGAGACTATTTCATGTATGTCTTCTTCCAAGCCGACCACCAAGTTTGTCTCCTCCCTCAGTTCAATGCGAAATATCTGTATGCTTATGGCAAGCCAAATGAGAGCTTTATTCAATAGCTTAGTTTCTCCAGAGAGCTTTAGCAAAGGATCTGTCTCCTTTTGACTTTTGCTGCAGTGGGATTGGGAGGGTGGCAAAGAACTAATTGCATCTTTAAAAATGATGTTCCTTTGTTCCTTCCAAGCCATTTTTGAATTGTCCGTGCCTTCAAATGGTCTTGCATCTTTGAGAAGATTGTGTACTTTATTGAAATATTCTGATAGATCGATGAGTTGAAAAGCTACCTTGGGTTGTTCCTGACTGAGCAGATTCTGAAACTTGTCTAGAATTTGTACAATTTCCTTGTCAACGATTTTGGCCTTAGTTTTCTGTTGTGGGGTCCGATCAAAAGATTTTGATGGAACTGTTCTGATAAAGGTTGCGGTCAATCTGATGTTGTAGTTGGCAAATGATCTCCTCCGCTTCCTTCACCCAGGTCCTTTCTGTTTCACTTTCCAATGTATGCCGTTCTACATCTCGCAAGAAAGCATTCAGTAGCAGCAGTGGCAACTGGATTGAGTACTGTATTTCCTTTTGTTCTTCAGGCACTAGCATTGGATTAATCTGAGCGATCAGGCGTTTGAATTTCTTTTCAATAAAGATGGTTGGTTTGCCTCGTTCATAAGAAGAAGATTTATCTTCCTCTATTGGTCTGTCTTTCAGGCTTCTAACAATTGAACTTGACCGTTCTATTGATTTGCAGATTTTTATTGGTGCGTTCCAGAGTTTGTCATTTATTTGAGAATTACACGAACCCAATTCAGCCTTGAGGCTAAAAATTTCCATGAAAGCACTAAAACCAGAGTAAAACAATTCCAGAAAATAATTATTTTCATGTAGTATCCGGTAGATTTTCTGGCATTTCTCTACTGCACAAATCACGGTTTTGGTTGTCTCCAACCAGCCTCTCTCAGGATGAGTTAGTTGAACAGTGGCTCCTGGTTTTAGTTGAGTATCCCGAAGTTGATTGAGTTTCTCATCTAGTTTTCTCCCTGATTCTGCAACCTCTTCTACATCTTTTACGATAGCTTTCAAGAGTTTGGAATCCGTTGAACCTGCTTCTAAATTTCCTCCACTAGTCCAAACCATCTGATAATGACGCACACGGACATGATGACTATGAGGAATATGGACCAACAAAGAACATAAGGAGGAAAAATCCTTGAAATTATAATCAAATGGCTGCTCTCTTTCATTGGTATGCCAGGAAAAGCTATGCCGAACTCATTGAAGTTGCACAGTTTGTTCAATGAAAAGAGAAAAGACCACTACTGGTTCAAAAGTGATCTGTGAAGCATGTACTTCTCAAAACAAAGCTATTATCCAAGTTACAGAATTGGCTTCAATAAAAGGAATGTGGTCATTGCGTGGTTTAAAAGGATCATTAATTACTAAATCAAAAAGAAGAGAATCCGTGCAACAAGTGTGTACCAAACAATGAATTCCGTGGAAGCATTATCCGAATGCTTTAGTGAAATTGAATATAAATATTACAGGGTTCAAAAGTAATCACAATTGACTCATGACGAATGAATTCTGTGAAAAAAGTATTATTCCAAACAAAGCAATTGGAAGCAATACCTTTCTATATTTTATTTTTTCTTCCATTTACACTCTTTCTTGGTTAGTGTAGTAGACTCTGTTAGATTTTACACCCCTCGAAAACTCAGTTTTTTTAACCTAATTTAAAGCCAAGTTATTACTTAGTTCAATTAAACAGATCTAGGTTAAAAAAAAAAATCAATCATATCACAAATAGAGGAAAAGTAAAGAACACAAGCGATATGATGACCTAGGAAAACCAAAGAAACCGTCCAGTTTCAAGATAAAAAACCTAAGGAGAATTTAACCAAAACAATCCACAAGGCAACGATGCACTAAAAGAATGGAAGTTATTACAATAGACATAACCCTAAATCTATAGGTACCTCTTGTAGTACTTACTCACGTGACCATATACAACTTTGAATCCACAAATTCTTCTATTATGAATCTATTGCCCACAAGCATTCCTGTTTGTGACTTTGAGAACCCCACTCAAAGGTTTAGATGATCAACTGTAGTTGATCTTCTTGCAACAACTTAATTCCACCAATACATACAATATCACTCTAATCTCCGGTAGATGCTTGTTAGGTTAGAAGGTTACAGAACCTCACAGGATTAACTCACAAGACTTGAAAAACGTGTATTTGGATTTTGCTTTTATACTTTGCAGTGTTGGACTCAAACCCTAAAAGTTTTGTGAACTTTTGGACCTTTCTTTAAAATTTGCAAAATTCATGTCTCAATCGGTCGAAGAACACACCCGATCTGTTGAGCTTAGTTGTTTCTAAATTCTTCTTTCTACAACTTGTATGTTCTTGAATCTTGACTTGTATCAACTAGAGCAATGTCTAAAACTTTTCAAAAACTCTAAGATCTTATATTAGACTATTTTTTGTACTCAATTTGCTAACATACAACAAATTTAGTTCCTAAACATTTAATGCTAAATATTTAGAACCTAAAAAACTCCATTACATGTCATTCAAAATGCTATTTTCGGGAAATCAGGATGAAACAGTGAGTGTCCCTACCCTCTCTGCATATCTTAGTTTGTAAAAGCATTGGTACTTTCCCTATTTTAGCTAACCACTCTTCAAAATACCTTATATCAGATTTTTTTATTCTAAACCTATATTATTTATATACTATTAAACAACTTATATCAGATTTTTTATTCTAAACCTATATTATTTATATACTATTAAACAAATCCTCTCATTATCTCTCTCACCCTATTTTAGATAACTTGTTGACAATGCTCTAATAGTGTCAAATTTAGGGTTTAACATGAAAATCTTTAAATTCTAAGATTTCATTTTAAACTAACCCTAAAATGTAGTGTTTAAAATGATATTTATTAAACAAGTGCATTACCAAACAAATCTAAGCAAGAACTTATCCAAGAGAATCATGGGTGCTCTCTTTTGTTGGCATGCGAAGAGAAGCTATGAGGAACTCCTTTAAGTTGCATAGTTTGTCAAATCGAAAAGAAAAAGACCACTACATGGTTCAAAAGTGATCTTTGAAGCATGTAGTACTCAAACCAAAGCTATTATCCAAATTACTGAGTTGGATTTAATAAAACGAACATGGCTACTGTGTGTTTTAAAAGGATCATTAATTACTAAAATCAAGAAGAAAAGAATCTGTGCAACAAGTAGTGTACCAAACAATGTAAAGTGGGAATTTATTCAAACAAGTAGTGTACCAAACAATGAAATTGAATTTAACTATTACACGATTCAAAAGTGATCAATACTGACTAACAAAAAATGAATTGTGTAACAAAAGTATTATACCCAACAAAGCTTATAAGCAATATCTTTCCATATTTTGATTCTTCCTCCATTTACTATCTTTCTTGTTTACTGTAGCAAACTCCATTACAGGTCATTCAAAATGGCTCTTTTGCCGGAATCATGAAGAAAAGGATGACAATCGTTAGTGAGGAGAAAAAGCGAGTCTCTTCTCTCCCTCCAAGGAAGGAAATTTTTGTAATCACCCTTCTGATACTTTGTTACAGGTTTTGGCTGATGCATGGGGTACTTTGTATCCTAGACTTTGTAAGATTTCCCCTTTTCGCAAAAAAATAAAAATATATATATAAAAGGAAAAATAAAAAGCAAGTGTCTCTGCTCTAAAAATGACATTTATAAAAAGTGCTTCTTCTTTTTGGGAGAAAAAGGTAAGCGAAATATTATTTAAGAAGATTAAAATCAGATTGGAATACATCATCTAGATCACTAGATAGTTCTTCTACCCAAACAGCAGTATTTGCAAATGAAGCTACTATTCTAGCTAAGGCATGAGCCAACCTGTGGCCATCTCGTCTAACGTGCATTAACTGGCACAGGCGAAGTGACTCCTCAAGCCTCTTGGTTTCCTCAATCACCTAACCAAACAACGATTTGCACCGACCTGAGTCAACCAAAGCATGTATCACCCTAAGGCAGCCCCCTTCAATAATCACATTTGTCAAGCTAAGCTCCTGAGCAAAGACCACTGCTTGCCTCACTGCTAATGCTTCAGCCATCTCAACAAACTATGACAAGGGAATACACGGCTCAGTGCAGCAATGACGTAGCCCTCACGGTCCCGAAACACCACTCTAATGCCTGTACAATCCAAGTCAACAAACATAGTAGCATCCACATTCGCCTTATAACTTCCAAGCTGAGGAGGACACCAGCGAGCACAAGGACGAGGAATTGGCACTAGCAAGTCACGGTTATGCACCTTAAAAAACTCCCTAACCAACTCCTTTGCATGACCACCAATCTCTAAAAGCTGCCAACAATGCTGATTTTCCCTTAATCAATTACGCCTCTACTATAAACCCCATGACGATCATAGCAAACAAAGCAACCCTATAGCTTGACCCCTCATTGAGCAATACCTCCACCAGATCATAAAAGGAATGAAATTTCTTCCGGAGTAGAAACTGGAAGCCTAGATCAGAACACCAAACTGAGCGTGCCTCATCATGTAACTAAAGGCAGTGCAAGATAATCTCAAGGTGATCGTCGCAGCGATCACAGGTAACAGTCACCGGTACATGCCATACATTCAAGTTCTATTTTGTGGGCAACGAATCTTTAACAAAAATGCTGAATTCGATTGGGAACCTAAATTTTCCAAAGTTTCTTCCAAAACTTTTTAGAATCACCCAAAGAGGATGAACTTGGCAAGCCCTAACCATCCTCCTCAACTAACAAATGATAGGCACTACATACACTATAAAAAGTGCTTTACCAAACAAGGTTTCATTTTAAATTTACAGTAAAATAAAGTGTTTAAAATGATATATATATATATATATAAAGTGCATTACCAAACAAATCTAAGCAAGAACATGTAGAATTGTACATGTACTTTCAAAAAGTGCACCATTTATAGTTGCTACGTTTCTATTGAGTACCTCATCCAAACATCATTGGTCATATCATTATTATTTTTCTTATTTAATTATTACCTTTAATTTTCTTATTTACTTTTGTGATATATCCCCTTTTTGAAAAAAAATAAATAAATAAATAAAAGGAAAAATAAAAAGTAGGCTTCTCTACTCTAAAAATGACATTTATAAAAAGTGCATTACCAAACAAGGTTTCATTTTAAATTTACACTAAAATAAGGTGTTTAAAATGACATATATAAAAAGTGCATTACCAATCAAATCTAAGCAAGAACGTGTACAATTATACATGTACTTTAAAAAAGTGTACCATTTATAGTTGATACGCTTTTGTTAAGCACCTCATTCACTACATCATTGGTCACATCATTATTCTTTTTCTTATTTATTTTTTGAAAATATTAAATATATAAATATATTAGCTTTACAAATTCATCTTCGATGGTTTTAATTTTACATATACATCTACTTTAATTTTCATTTTATAACTAAATAATAAATCAATGAAAAATTAAAACAAAATATATTATCTATACATATTCATCACATGTGTCCAAGTCCATGTCCTTGATGATCAAATTGACCATCTCAATGACATAGTTCATGTGGGTGACCGGCCTCTAGGTGGGGCTGGGAACGACAAGGCCTTTCCCCGTCATCAAACCCTTTCCAGCCCCATGACGAGGGGGCGGGGGGGATTTCTACTGTTGATCCCCAACTAATGGGTCTGTCACCTTCTTGGATGGATGGTCGTTCTTAGCGTTGCCTTTTCTTTTTGGGGCAATTTTATAGGCCACTTTGGGGGTCAACATTGATACCTCCCTCTACTGCTTGCGTGCTGCAATAGACTTCCTTACCATCACCTTCTGCTTGCTTGAATCAATCTCTAAAAGAGGTGATAGAAAGAGTTAGAAAGGAGACGGACAAACTAAAAAGAGTAGACCCAAAAGTTAAACAGAAAAAAAAAAAAAAAAAAAAAAAAAAAAAAAAAAAAAAAAAAAAACTTACACTAATGAGAAAAGGCATGTAACCGTCGGACTATTGGCGTCGACTCTAGACCACCACAAAACTTGTAGAAAGTATCGAGGGTGACCAAATCATTCACTGCCTCTGCTCAAAGGGGATCACCCAAACTTGCCTAAGGAAGCTCTCTTGTTTGTTGCTAATCTACGAACAAATTTGAGCTGAAGACAAAAAAGAAATGCGTTAGATATATAACTAAAACTGACGAGGCAATAAGAAATGAATACTAACGACTCACCTAACTTCTTGACAACATCCCAGGTATTGTCAAATCCATTGGGCATACTATCCCACTCCTCGAGTTTACACATCCAATCTGTCCCTTGAATAAAGAAGTATCTGTTCTTCCAATTCCTATTAGAGTTAAGCATATCTGACCAACCTAAGTGACGACTTCCTTGCTAAGAAGTGATAAATTCCCTTCGATGAGGAAATCTACTAAGGCTTGTAATAGTAGAAGAACTCTTCGATAGTGAGATGATAGTTACCGCTACTTAATTGACCCCATATCACCTCAACCCTAATAAATATCCTCCACGCATTAGGGGCAAGTTGGTCGACGAACAAACCAAGATAGTTAGCAAGTTGACAGTGCAACTCTATCAATGGTAGTCTCAGCCCTGCAGTGAACATGGCATCATACATGCCGACGTCCGCTGTCTTTCCCAAGTAACACCTCTCAAACTTCCATGGCAGACAGAAAGGAATGTTCTCAAGGATTTGGTAATGGTCACGAAGGGTGTTGAAGACCTTTTAGTTGGTCGGGTAAAAATCATTCACCGTCCATATCTTAGGTAGAATGAAGGGCCTATAGCCGCTACCGTCTACCTGGCCTACTGCCCCGTAACCCTTCATTTGACCTTCCCTATCACCCCTTCTTTTTTGCTTATCACTTTCTCCCTTTTCTTTTTCTTCCTCTTCCTCTTCTTCCTCCCCCTCGTCACCCTCTTCCTCTCCTTCCGCATCCCTTTCATACTCCTCATCTTCCTCCTCAGTAGGGGAGTGAGTAAACAGTTCCCTTTCTGGGGACCAAGTTAAATCCTCCATGAGCTTGTGCCCTAATAGATAGACCTTAGAATAGGTCACACCCTCACGGACTAACGACGATTGTTCACTCGTCCCTTCTCTATCACCTGACATCTATTCACCCACAAGCGATAGAGGTATTCTAAGAACCTATTCAAAGGGTCTCTAAATAAATGACAACCAACTAGAAAATTAAGGAAACAAGGTAAGGAGAAAAGACTTACAAAGATAGTAGACGATGGCTCAAGGAGACGGAGTGCTTGGAAATGAAAGAGCAACATAGTGACAGAGTAGCTTTGAACTGGACTCTTAAGAAGTGAAAACAAAGTAAAGAAAATAACTATAAGAGGAGGAAATATTTATAGAGTGAAGCGGCACGGTATACAAAACGACGCTTCTTATTAGAAATGAGGCTGACCAATAAGTGCCACTTGTTGCTCAGCATTTAACCCAAAAGATACCCTTACCATTAATGACACTCCTCCAATAAAACATTCAATTAATGCTCATGAAAACCCTTATTAATCTAAGGCCCATCAGCCATAGCTAACGGAATTGAGGAGTAGGGGGCAGTTGATAAGGGCATTTTTTAGAAGGAAATCAATAACTAAAGTCAAATAGTCTATGAAGGCCGATGGCACCAATAGAATCATCAGTGTCATAGAAACTAACAGAATGGTGAGACCCTAAAGTTAACAGACACGTTCCCCCACAAATTGACAGAGGATTTATCACGCATACTTATTTATGGAAACATCTTGCGTGCCAAGAACAAAGACCCCACTACGTGCCCATATTTTTCTCATATTAAAGGACACCCTAAAATCTCGGAAACCCTAATGTCAAATCTTTCCTACAAGGAAAGATCCCTACTTCTAAGGGGTGTTGGTTCATTACTCACCACTATATAAGCACCAACCCTCCTCTTTTCTTAGGTACGCAGAAAATCCATAGCTCTCTCACTATAGAATTCTTAGAAATTTCTCATTCGCTAACTTGACCTTTAGAGGGTTTTTGACCAGTACCATGTCGGTGCCTTCTAGTTGGTCCTTGTGTTCTTACTCTGCAGGTACCTATTAGCGTGATTTGGAGCCAACAACTCACTGACAATTTTTGCACATCATCAAGAGTTATTTCATTGTAGTGTGTTGACATAAAGCTAATTCTTTGAATGGGGTTTATTAAACTTTAATTTGGTCAATTATTATCAAACCTTGAAGAACTGAATAAATTAAGCTTATTGGGGTATGTTTCATGTGAAAAAATGTAAGGTCTTTTGTCAACTAGGTAGCTATTTTCTGAAATATGTTTAATAGGCCAAGAATATGTTGACCCCTTGTGATAGATTAACCAATTGATTTAGCCAAGTTAATTAATTAATTCAATTAACATGCAAAATGCATGGTAGCACAAACAAATCACCAAGGCAAAAACCTCTAAGGCAAAAACCCCACCGGGTGATTTTAAGGTCACACCTCCCAAGAATTCACTATTATCACAACCAGCGGTTACAAGTAAAGAAATCCTAGTACCTTATACCAACCTACAGTTGAACCCTTACCCCAATACCCAATTGGACTTGTTTTATAGTGACAATCTCTCTTTTTCAATGCACGGCTCACAATACATGACTAACCAATAGATGTGCAAATGGCAATACGTGACTTAATCACCAACATGAGAAAGATGCTGACTGCAAAGTTCTTTAGTTCATCAACACAATGAAGATCATGATGCTCCTTGGTCACAAAACCCAACGGCATATAAACACAATAACCTCTTATGGAGAAAGAAGAACTAGGGCAAATTCTGACTCCAGTCATAATTTGCATGAATAAAACTTTGTTTCACACTTACGCAACTGTGCAACCTTAAAATAATCTTTATATATGTTTAGGGTTGTGAAAAAAGAAAACCTAAACATGAACACATGGATTGGAGTGATATTAGATCTGAAAAACTGATTTTCATAAATCTTGATAGATAGCTTATCTATCGAGTAGTCGTAGAGCATCGGGATAAAACAGTTTTTTAAACCTCGATAGATACCAGCTGTCGAGATTTATAATCCAGCACTTCTTCACTTGATTCTTGGACTGACTTGCATGGCTTTAACACTTGAACTTGAAAATTTGTTCCTTGAAAAAGCTGTGAGAAAAGAAAACCTAAACATGCACACATGGATTGGAGTGATATTAGATCTGAAAAACTAATTTTCATAAATCTTGATAGATAGCTTATCTATCGAGCAGCCGTCGAGCATCGGGCTAAAACAGTTTTTTAAACCTCGATAGATACCAGCTGTCGAGCTAGTTGTCGAGATTTATAATCCAGCACTTCTTCACTTGATTCTTGGATTGAACTGCATGGCTTTAACACTTGAACTTGAAAATTTGTTCCTTGAAGTATTAAACACATCCTATATCTACCCAATTACAAGTAAAGTGTATTTTATTAAAGGATTAGCCAATTCTTAATGACATATGTTCCTAACATGAATCACATATGCCCTAACAATCTTTGCCTTTGGCAATCCGTGATAAAACCACAACAAACAAATGAACATATGAGAGGAGTCATAAATCACTCAACTCATACTTACTTGTTGAATACAATAAAATCTATCATAACACAAACTCTTGAGAAACTTTGCAAGGAGACAGTTCATGTGAAGAAGACTTTGACTACCGATATCTCTGAACCACTTCAAACAAAACTCATCACAAAATCTTAGTGTGAAACAAAAATAAAAAATTGCATATAAGTAATAAGAAGCATGTGCATAAAGAGAGAAAAGAAGCAACACATGAAGAGATAGGTGAAAGAAAGTAATAACAACCTCAATATGTATATATCAATAATGGGTACAAGGTTTGCTATCACAAAGTACGAAAAATGTATTTATAAAAGATAGAAAAGAAAAAAAATACGTAAGTCTTCACTACATCTCTCAAAGTATAAACACTCCCCCTAACAAAAATCTTTTATGCTAACTCTCCCCCTATGTACATGACTACTCTCGTACCCAAAACTACTCATCCTTTTTGTCACAATTGACAAAGGGAAAGTGACTTAAGTAGTCATCTCATTGCCGCTGGAAGAGCTAGCATCATCGTCCTTATCAGCATCGCCATCAAAGCCACCATCATCCTCCTCATCCTCAGAAGCCACTGGAGAAGGAGAGGAAGACTCTACGAAGCCACTAAGGCAAGCCTATCGTCGTTTAATATGATCAACATAGGTGTTCACCTAACATAACTCATCACTGAGAGTGTCAAGGCAAGCATCCATGCGCTAAAGCTACACCATAATTGCGTCTAAAGTCACAGCATCCGCAGAAAAAGGAGGAGCTAATATGGATGGAGCTAAAGAAGTTGGAGGGATTGCTATCTTGATCCATGGCAGTTTCGGTCGAAGCTAGGCCTCACTCCATCTAATAGTAGCCACATCAATGGCACACATGACAAGGAAATGATCCGATGCGGGAAAGGAGACAAAAAAAGGGCGAAGGGTCCTGGTGATAGTTGAAGGAAAGATAAGCTTATCACGGGTCGTCGTATCCTTATGTACATCTATGAGGGAGAGGATGAAGTGAGAAAGGAAGTCTACAGTAAGATGCTCTAGGAGAGATAACAAAAATTGAGCACGAGGCTCTGTGATAGAGTTATACTAAGACAAAGGATGGAGAACAAATGTCATCAACTTGTTAAGAAACCTCGGACATTTAGTAAAGGATGAGCAATGGGTGTATTGACGATCACCCTAAAAAAGAAGGAGTCTCACAAAGCAGACACATGAGCTTATCTTTTGACACAGTCCCAAGACGATCACAATCGGGGTACTTAGGATGCGCTACCCTTGGGACATGAAGCACCTCGGATACAATATCATAAGTGATCACTATGCGCGTACCTCGAACGCGAGTGACAAAAAGTGGTACAAAAGTATCAAATTCATGAATGTTGGAGTAAAACTCTTGAATGATCATGGAAGGACAAGTGACCAGGATGTCACATAGTGACTCCCATCCCATACTGTGGTTGATAGTGGAAAGGTCAGTATAAAAAAAAATCCGATAAGATGACTTGGCGTTTCAAATAAATGCCTCGTCGAGAAAAGTTCTCCGAGAAGTCCTTATAGGCTTTCTCATCACAGAACTGAATATGAGGAGTAGAATCAGAGGAAGATGCCTCAGAATGAAGAGGATTTCGGGACAGAGTGGATTTACACTTTGGTGCAATGATGCAAACTGAGAGAAAGAGATAGAAGGAGATAAGCAGAAAAGTACCAAACAATTCAATATCAATATGATAGAAAATGCAAGGTATGTATGCATGAAAAATGCATAAGCATGTGACATACAACAATAAAAGCATCATGGGCTCAACCTAATCCAAACCTACCAACACATAAGCTTGCAACAAAGTAAACACACATCTAAAATGCATGAATCATTGTTAAAATGAAAATGTGATGCAATCCATGATCATTTCAGATCAATTACACAAAACCCATTCCAAAATTTTACAAAAACCTCTTTACTTTTGAAAAGCCGAAATTTTTTCAACAAACCACAAAAGTTAGGTCACAAAAGATGAAATGCATGATAAATGAAAGAATAAGAGACATACCAGAGGAAGAGAATGCTCTAGAGATAGAAGAACACTTAGGGAAAAGGTCTGGAGTGAGATAGAAGAGTTTAGGAAGGTGAGAAGATAGAAAGGATCGAGAGCAATCAAGAAAAATGAAGGAGAAATCACGCTGACCCTTTATATAAAAATCCATAATTCTCGACAGATCGGGAGGTGTCGAGAGGTGTCAAGATTTAAAGTTTGATAGATACATCTATCAAGAAGCTATCCAGAGGTGTCCACAGCAAAAAAGGATCGATGGATCGAGAAGCTATTGAGAATCTATCGAGGAGATAGAAACTTTCTCGTTGGATCGAGAACCTATCGAGACAAATTCTCAAACACTTTGATGGATCAAAATTGCGATAGCAACTGTCGAGAAAGAAAGATCAAGAGGCTCGATAGATAGCCTAGCTGTCGAGAGGTATCAAGAAGCTGTCAAGATTATTTAAAAACGATTTTTCAAAGAAGATAAAAACACACACATGAATGCAATCAAGCATGCTACTCAATCAAAGATCCAAAGAACATTTTAAGCTCTTAAAAACATCTCTCAACAAGAAAAATGTCATGCATTTCGATCCAAACCACACACACAAACTAAACAAGTTTAACTAATTTTATATTTCAAAAACAAGTGAAGACAATTTAGTGAGCATATATTAACACAAGTATTACTTGTGATGGCCAAATCACATTGTACCTGCACATGTATCAAAAGTAGCAAAAATATTGCGTGTTGTGTTTGAAAAATATTACTTGCTATGATGATTGGAGATATGAGCAAATCCATTTAACTCACACACGATCATAACTGCTTGGTGGGACTATCACCATCAAGGTACATCCCATAACTCCCACATCTCCTAGAATACATGCTTGCAATCATATACAAAATGCATTTTGATTCTTTTTGCCTTTAATTTTTTTTGCATATTTTCTTTTAAGCATATCATGCATGGACATATATGAGAGAGAAAAGAAATACCCAATTATGTTTAGCTTTTGACATTGCACTTTTGCTATGCCAAAACATACAAATGTCATTTCATGATTGGCGGGCAACAGTAGTGAGATGATTATTTATGCCTTTCTTTTAGGATTTTCTAGTCCTTCTAGTAAAAAAGAGTGATACTAGTGTTAAATACAATAGATTACTTAGTCTTACTCATCACAAACACGAGCCACAAAGCTTACTTGCTTAGTTGTATATAGAGATGCTCATCTAAGCTATAAGAGATACAAAGTTTCGAAAACTTTGTTTCAATGGCCATTCAAGATACAGAAGTACCAATGTACACAAATACACATTGTTTTTGTATTTTTCTGATTTTTCAATTTTTTTTATGAAAAACAAAATAAAGCAAAATTGAAAACAAAAAAACAAAAACATGTTAAATTAAGCAATGCATAAACTAGACTAACTCAAAACAAGAAAGCAAAACACACAAGTAATGCAAGCAAAAATAAAGGGGGAGAGAGAGAAGTGACAAATTCATTTTGAGCCTTTTTCCTTCCACACCTTAGAAAAATCTTTACTTTTAGCGAACCTTTGAACGGGCAAAGTGGGGGAAGAGTTGCAACCGTTCAAGTTCGAAAGAAGCATGAGGTCTTTGAGTAAATCTCCAGGAGGAGCAAGAGAGGATGGAAACCGATTCTAGTTTCCCGATGACATTATATTGTTGCTCTGTTGAGTAGCTAGCCACTTATAGCAATTAGGTCAAGTATGTGTAGATGCTCCATAGTGATGGTAGAGATGCTGCTTCTTCTATTTAGGTTTTTGGGTATTGCCCTTCTTAGCCTGGGTTTTTGGTTTCTTTGTTAGCAAGATTAGGGGGTGCTCCTAAAATAGATTTACCCTTATCTATATTCTCACTAGCTAACACAGCTTTGACATCATTATTCTCAAATTCAACATTATTAGCAGGAGAAACAAAAATCGTAGCACTAGAGGAAGCAGTATTAAGAGAAGAGAAATCATACCCTAAACCAGTTCGATTAGAAGTGGATTTCTGAAGGCTGAGCATCTCATCAGGCTTTGCACTTGAAGTCCTCTCCAGTTGAACACTGACTTGGAACAACTCTGCCTTAACTTATTAGTCTTTTCAGCCAAGAAATTATTCTCAAATCTCAATGCTCTAATAGTCTGATTGGCTTCATCAAACTTTGTGGAGATTTCTTCTCGTTCAAGCTCCACCTCACTAAGCTTCTTGGTGGCCAACCTATACAACTTCTCATGCTTTCCAGAGACCTCGTATAATTTTGCGTAGGCTGTGTGGATGTCATCTTATTCTTCCATCTTTTCAAATTTAGTTTCCACCATGTCCTCTTCTTCATCCATATCTTCTACGATCCATTCAGTAGGATTGACAGTGGCGGTGGAGGCATTCAGGATTCCATCATCCTCATTTTCGGAATCATCCGCAGCTTTGATGTCACTCAGTGTAGCAGCAAGTGCTTTGCTCTTCCCAACGGTCTTAAGATATGTAGGGCACTCTTCTTTCATGTGACCGAAATCTTGACACCCGAAACACTTGGGTCTTGAGGAAACAGTGTACTGACCGCCATTCTTAGCATCCTTCTTCCCTTTGTCTTGGCTCTTTAATTGAGACAAACTAGACTGCTTGCGCTCTATGTCAAATCCTTTGGCATTGACATTCTTCATAAACTTTTTGAACTACTTTGTAATGTAGGAATTCATTTTAGAATCTTCAAGGTCTAAAGACTCATTCATGTCACTACTCTTGGCCTTTAAACGGATGCTAGCATTCAATGGTCTATGGTAAATATCAAAATTGTGGATTTCCCTAGTTGTAATTTTTGGAGATTACTTAGGCCTTGGAAGTTTGTTGAAATTAATAATTGATGGAAAATTAGTTATTGTGGTTAATCTAAATGAATGGACCTTGGAACTTTTATTCATATTGAAAGGAACTTAAAGAGCTATTTAGACTAGAGATATATATATCTTTAAAGAATCATATATTCTTCATAATATGGTCGTTCTTAAACTATGGGTAATTGAGTAAGAGATTTTATAGTGGTATTGTATTATGCAGCGGAAGCATCATGGCTCCATTTGCTTTGGAAATTTTTATTTTACAATTTTTGAAGAAGGAAAGGTCTATGCATATGTTGTGAAATAGTTTTGAACTTATATTTAAGTGGAAGTAATATACAACTCAATGGGATGTCAAAGCATAATGATTTACGGTAGACTTTGATTGTGGTTTTCTTTTACCACAAGCTTGGAGGCTCCTTCACCATTTATAATTATTGGAGATTACTTATTGAGGAAACTATCGTTTTTACTGGGTTTACTTGAACATGTGGGTTTTGAAATATATATTCACTAGTGTTTAACCCGCGCAATGCGCAGGAACATTTTACATTTTAATTATGAGCTTTGCAGCCTACATAAACTTAGCTATGATACTTCCATGGCATACATTCAAACTTAAATAATGTAGTATATTTAAGCATATAGTGTCTGAAAAAGGAATTTGACTTTAAGCAACAACAACACCAACAATTATGCAGCTACTTAAACCTCCAGAAGCACCACCAACATGAGTTATGCAGCAACTTATGTTGAGCATTATTGCCACCAATCATGAGCATTGGTTTAGCCATCATAAATTCTGAAAATCAGTCTCATTCTGGTAAAAACCCAAACATAGAAAATCATTGCATCAAATCAAATCATTGCCAAACTCAAGGAAAATATTATGCAATAATAAATCATGACAGATCATATTTAACCGATGCATCAAAACTTTCCTTGTAACTTGTATAAAATTATAGTAAACTATTTTATTACTTAACAATATAGTATATGTTTAGAGTCATCAAGCAACACCTGTGATGTTGCTGCTACAGTTGACTTGCTGTGATAGCTATTATTGTTGATGTTGCCTAACGTACACTTGTCCTAAGCCGCTGCATTAGAGCTAGGGAGTTGTTAGTCTTTTACCATAAAAGCTGATAACATTTATTAGTTGCTGTCAGTTAGTTAGATATATAGGTTGTTAGAATGCAACATATATGGCTTTACTTGGAATAGCTTTGAATACTCAAGAAAATTGGATATTAGTGGTTTGCTTGAGTGGTGATTGTAAGGACCATTGAATGAAATAAGCAACGGTTCTCTCCTAATCTTCTCTATTCTCTCTAAATCTTATTTCTCATTCTTGGAGGCCAGTTGCCTCGAATTAGGTATTTCTCATAGATATGAATTACATATTATGTTAAAGCTCTAAGCATATAACTTTGTGGAAAGTAAAAGAGACAATAATAATGAATTACTATAAAGTTGGTCTAAATGGTTTGGCAATGTGTTGTAGCTAACATTTATTTGCACATAGGCTATTAGATTTTCTATCACTCATTTATCACTCATTTCAACAAACTTTTGGCATTCAAATATGCTATAAAACACAGTTCTTATACATAGATAAGAGATGTTAGTTAAGAACTCAACCATCGATACCTTTATTTTATTTTTTGTGAACACGTGGAAGAAGAACAATTGAATGTATGAGGAGATGACACTATTTTTTGTGATACTGATTTACAATAATGCTTTATGCTCACTGTGAAGCAGGTTATTCAGTAAATATCTGATAAGCCAGGAGAGGGGTACCAATCTCCAAAGGATTTGTAAAAAGCAAAGAAAGGAAAAAAGTAGATAAATTGGATGTCTGACAGGGGCATGACTTTTTATCTCTTTTTCTTCCTGCCATGTAAAGAACTAACTTCTATCAGTCACTAAATTTAAATTTAGCTATTTTGAGTACTAATTTATGGTCAACTGCAGGTTTCTTCTTCACATTCTCTATTTTTTAAAAAGAGTTTTGAGAGAGGGCTTGATTTTGTTCTTTTGAATCAAAGTAGTGTAAATCCCATTCACAACTCTAATTTGAGTCCGATTGACAACTATAAGCCCAAACAGGTCCAGGAAATTAAAGGGTTGATAATAACAAAAATGTTTACATCAATGTATGCATCATAAAATTTAATTTTCCACTTTAACTTGCTTCTACTTGGCAAGAAAACACAGGATTAATCTTCATAGGTCACTGAAGATTGGGTATGCTTGGTTTCTTTTCCAGGATATGACAAAAATAGCACATGGTTTAATGCCACAATTCATATACTTAAATTATTAAGGTTTTTAGTTGGTCAATGAGTACTCAAATTGATAAAATCAAGAAAAAGGAAATGTGTGGATATTTGAGCTTCAAGAGAGTCAGGGTGTTCTTGATCCTTATTGAGACTATAAAGCTATTTCAATTAAAATTTAATATAGGAAGTAAAAGTTTGATTTATATCCACAATTCACTACACATGATTACATGAACAAATTACACTGGAGTCTCCCCCATCTCAGCAAGTTATTGATCAATTTTTGGGAAATCAAAAAAGGAAAGAAAAAAAAACATCAATTGTAGGTATCTATGCCCAATTGCTCATTCCTAGTACATATAACACTAAAGTTAAACTCCATATGTTCTCAACTTTGGTTACCTATAATTATCAGATTTTAATAAATTTAGAGGGAAAACGGGGAAGGGGGGGGGGGGGGGGGAATTGATTTAAACTGTTATAAATTATTAAAAAATAAATAAATAAAAACTCTAGTTCTTCATAAATGGGTTCAAAAACTGAACTTCGTTTTTAATATACTCAAAATTTTCAAGTAATGCTATAATATTGACAATTATCATACACCAAGGTTTCTCTTCCAGATCATGCCCAATACCAAGCAGTGATGTAAGCCAAGCTTACTGTGATTTTAAATGCATGTATGTATGATGATGATGATCGATATATCCATACCACATTAGCAAAGACAATCTCCAGGCTCATTGAAAAAGTTCTCTCTCCAATGTTCGTACTTTACAGCAGTCTAGAAAATAATATATATATATATATATATATATATAAAGGATTATCTACATAAATCAAAAGAAGAAGAATTAAAGGTTTATTACTAAGAACTGAGTATGGGGATAGATCCCCATGTGCAGACAGAGAGGGGGGAAAGAGTTCATTTACAAACTTAATGGGAAAACAGGCATGCATTCTACAAATATAAAAATTTCCTCCTTTAGCATGCCATAATTAGGCATCCAGTAAAACAAACAACACATTCACTAACCAAAAAGCAGACTCCATTGGAACATTGACCCCAAAAAACTCCCATTTTCAACTAACAACATCCCAATGATAACACATTTATAAACCACAACCCAAGTAAACAATTAACAAAAACCAAACTTTAAATAACAAATGTGTTTTCTTATCAAAACTTTGAATAACCAAAAAAAAAACTTATTGTTGAGTTACACAAACACCCAATGGGTTTTAAAATCCATGATCTCACCCTACAACTTGGGGGAAGGAAGTGCCATTTGTGCCAAAGCTCATTCCTACCAAAACTTCACAAAAATTGAGAATGACACACGCATTGTCAAATACACACTGAATTTGAACCAAGTATAACATCTATATATACCCAGAAGTTCCAAAAGTACAAAGAATTCCCCCACCACCAAAAATAAAAATCCAAAGACAATTCATATAAAATTACCTGAAGCTTCTTGGCAAGGGACACTGCTTTATCCATGTTTGCGTCACTTTCCTGGTACAAAGATAACAATGCCAAATGACTGGTTTTGTGGGAGATTCTTAAATTCTATTAAAAAAAAAGTTGAATACTATTAAAAAAATTAGAAACAACAAAAAATCAAAATTTTCACATCTGTTTTTGATTCCATTGATTAAATTAAGCAATAGGAAATTCACCTTCTATTAGCACAATGACCTAAAAGTTGACTCACCTCTAGGGAAGATGACTCACCGCTAGGGTTTGCCATCAAGGGCTATATCCTTGTCATGGAAGCACCACCAATCAACTCCAAGCTTGTTTATGAATCCAAAATTGGCTTTCACTGTTATATGCATTAAGAATTTTGAGGGGAAAAAAAAGTTGATATCATTTCCACTGGTAAATTATCAGTGCCAAGTATACAAAATTGGACAATAAAGATCAATCTTACTTCTTCTCTTGGCCATAGCCACTGAATTTGTACCATCCCTTTAGCATTTTCTGTTGAAAATCCACTTTGTTCTTCAAAAATTTCTTCTAATGCAATGTAATCCTATCAAACAAAGTATTTCAAAGATTTTAAAAATTAAAAACAGAACTTTATAGGTAACAATTTCGGCAATTTGACTGTGTGAAGACTCTAATTTTTCTCTCTACTTTATAATCTCAAATCTCTATGTGGTTATTCTAAAATCCCCAAATTTTTCCTATTTGATACTGAAACAGTTTTTAATAGCAATTGCGGTTCAACATTTCAACAAAAGCTGCCATAGAACGGTTGCAGAGAAAAAAGAAAAAGTAAGAGGAAAGTAAAGGAAAACCAAATATAATTCAGAGAATAAGAAGAAAGCAAGAAGAGAACAATAGCATTAACAAAATATATATATATATACAAATCTGAAAAATAAGAATCAAAATTGATTTTTTTTTCCTTAGAACTTTGAGTCTCTCTCATTTCATTGTGCGCCTTACAAATTGTTTCTATTTGTGATTGTGGTTCCGGTGGTCTAAGATTGGCAAGGGAACGGATGGTAGAGGAAAAACTAATGGTTTTGGCCGGCCTTATATATTTATCTCTTGGCGCCTTATGAACTCTGTCTCTCCTATCTCTATATCTCAAGCCTTTCGAGTTCCAATTGCATTTTAAGTTTCTAACTCAAATAACTAAATCTAAAGCAATCCAACCAAAAAATCCAAACCTAATTCATATTCAAACCCCTAATTTGAAAAAGAAAAGGAAAAAAACAAAAACTTTACTGATTATGGGTATACGGCAAAAAAAACCTTTAAAAAAAATATCAAATGCAACATTCAATCCTATACTTATTTAATCCCAATGATTTGGTTAAGATTAGAAACAGACGTACCCAAACTAAAACCAATATTTTTTAGTGATTTTTGTAATCTAAAAATAAAAAAAGAAATCCTACTTCTTTACAGTGAAAACCCAAAAAAAAAAAATCAAAACCTAGTGTAATCCAAATACCTAAATAAATTCAATCCAACCAATCTGATACCCAGATCTAAGAAAGAAAGAGAAAAAAAACCTTTACCGATGGTAGTTCGAACGATCTGATGGTAACGTGTTAATGGCAATTAGTTTTCTCTTCCATCAGTAGCTGTATTTTCTAAATTTCTCATAGTTCTATCTTCTCCTAGGCCTTTCCTAAACACATCTATTTTCAATAGGGCGATACTCTCAGTGCTTTAAAAAAAATATAGTAATGATGATATTTTGAAACCAAAGAATTCAAAGAAAAATACTAAACCCATCTTTTTTAAACTGTTTTTGTTTAAAGTTTTTTTTAATCAAATATTAACAAATGATAAAGGGATACAAATTTAAATGAAAGCAATGAAGGAAAATTAGGCTGGCCTGACCTTTCTATTTAATCAAGTAGCTCTTCTTGAATAGCTACCAACTGTCTTATAAGCCAGAGACGAGATGATAGATCTACATTAGCATGTGAGGAAAAAAATGTCATTGAATATACAAAATTACTGATAAGTGAAAATGTAATTAAGGCCCCCGAAAATTTGGCATATTAATGAATTATTAGTACTTGACAGGAAAAACTCAGCGAATCTGAATTGCAACAAAAAATGAAAGGGTAAGAAGGTTTTTTAAAATGATAGAAGAGAGATGAAAGATAGACACACGCCAAACAAACTATCAAAAAGTAAATAATCGCACAACCATATTAAGTAAATAATCCCTTACTATGCAATAACACATTTATATAACAAACTATTTGCTATTTATTTGTTTGTTTCTACTCAAAATTTCACTCTGGAAAAATTCTCAAAACAAAAAAGTAGAGACGTTAATTTGAGACCAAAGCATCCCAATAAAAACCAACCTTGCATCTTTTAGGCATTTTATCGAACACTTCAAGTGCATAATTAAACCTGCTACTGTAAAAAACAACAACATATTTTGATTCTGTCAAATTTTTACACCCAAATGCAATGGGTAGGAGAAACTTCCCTTTCACAATCCTAACATTCATATGAAAATCTGCTAACCCAAGTTTTCGACTAATGCTAAATTAATCATTATGCATGAGCATCGAAATACCTTACTTTGATGCATGAAATGCATAGGAAGCCAATGAAATTTAGAGAAGATATAGGGCTTACCAATTGATAGAGAGCAACAACAATTAATAAGGAATAAATATGCATAAGGAATTTGATGGAGAAAAGGGTTTATCCATGTGTGTCTGATCAAATTGGAGAATTTGACAGTTACAAAATGGGTCAGATTGTAAGAGATGCTATTGTTCCTTGATAAAAGAAAAGGGTTCTTTTCAATTTTTGAAGAGGCAAAATTGGTTTGTGATTTCGGATTTTCTATTCCCTATGTCTGTTGTTTTGAAACGGAAAATACAAATGGAACGAAAGTGGACCAAATTTGTTAAACTACACAGATTTAGTATCCGAAACAGTAAAATTAACAAAGCTATATTGACCTTGTGTGTATGGAGTTGCAGAAACGAAAGGGCCAGAGAACGAACAGGGGAAGAGTTTCAGTAATCTCAATGAAACAAAAAACAAAAAACAAAACAAAAGCAAATATCTAAAATTGAGGAAACAAACATTTTGATAGAAAACCCAAAATCCCAAAACAAAAACAAATCAAATCTAAATCCATTCAACAACAACAACAAAAAAAATCAATTAAAGTAACATTTCATACCCAAATCTAAAAAATGGAAAGAAAAAGACCGGAGCCGGTTTCGACAATCTGGGTGGCGGATGTATGGCTCAACGATTTCTTTCTATGTGCTTGCAGTTTTGGCGGTCTAAGTCTGGTGAGCGACCCAAATTGCAATAAACATAAATTATAGTTATCGCAGATTTAGGGAAGCAAAAAAAGAAAACTCACTTTGTAACAGTGCATCGCCAGTTGAGGGAAGCAATAATTTTGGTGGTCAAAGTCCGACGGTGGTACTAGCCTGAGAGGTCTCTAACTCTGCCTCTTTCTCTATTTCTTTCTCCAGGTCTCATCGCCTCTCTATTTCTATCACCGTGGAGCAAGTTTTTTATTTTATTTTTTAAGCGGTTAGTTTCCTTTTATACCGGGCTCCCAAAAAGTGTTTTAACGCAGTGAAAAATTATAATCTGTAGCTTTTAAACGGTGCTATAGCATTACCAAAAAATGTAATATATTGCTTTTTAAAGTAAGACGTGTCTAAATTTTAGATAGACACTTTTCCTATTTGCAAACATGGCAGGGTCTAAAAAGTCAAGCATTGTAATGTACGACTATTTTTTTAAAAACTAAACACATGTCTGAATTTTAAATAGGCAGTTATACTATTTGTCAACACGTCCTTAAATGTAGGAACCAACTTTCTCTCAGCTTTGTCTATTATATATATATAGACTATGGAGGTGAATTATATTGTAATTTGGGTCGAGTGATAGGCATCAAAAAGGAATTCTTCATAGTTTAATTGCTCTTATTGTGGTGATGAATGATAAATTTGGATAGACCAATATGATTGTGGCTTTAGAATAGTGTAGTGGAAGCATGATAAATTGGTTCCTCTTGTGATGAGTTCAGAGGACTGAATTCTTATAAGTGGGAGAGATTGTAATACCCGGTTGCAAAATAAATAAATAAAAAGGAGATTTTTTTTTGAGGGGTAACTTAGTAATATTGATATTGAAGTTAGCAATATTTATACCCTAATTGTATCATGTAAACCCTAGCCACCCTAAGGATTTTGCTTTTTCTTTTTCGCCTAAAGATTTCTAAGAGGAGTTGCCGTCCACCCCCCCCCCCCCCCCCCTCCTCATCTTTTCTCCTTTCTAAGAAGCCAACCAGCATATGTCCGGTTAAGCAAAATTTCACCACTAAAAGCACATCACTTTTATTCCATGATTCTTATTGGCCACTATAGGCATTACTGACTTGTCATTAAGGTTCCGTATTGATAGATACAACATGAAGCCAATACCAATTATTTGAAGATTTCTAAGGACTTAGTCTTTTCACGTGTAAAGCATCTTTGCTTTGTTGTCTCCGTGGTGTTGGATGGCATTGAGATTTGAGGTCCACGGATCTAAGTGACAAACTTGTTTGGAGTAAATTCTTTATTTGGTTTTCTAAAAGGTTTACATTGGATTGGTCTTGGGAAATTGCAAGGATTATGAATAGGCTTTGGATTAAGGTAAGTAACCTTATCCTAATTTGTTTTATTTTGCGTATTTTAACTATTGAAAATTGTTTATAGTTGTTACAATTTTATTTCTATTGTATTACTGATTTCAAGTAAAGAATTATCACAAATATATCCGATTACTGAATATATGATGTATTTTATTTGATTTTTTTTAGCTATACTAATTTAAAGTAAAGAATAAAGAATTTTCACAAATATATATGAGCATTGAATATAAGATTTATTTTATTTAATTGTTTTTTTTAGCTATATTGATTTAAAGTAAAGAATATAGAAATATCACACATATATTTGAATATTTTATATATGATTATATATATGTATTTGAATAAGATATATTTTTGTTAGAAACTATGATTTCATATATATGATTATGGACAATCTGACTATGAATTGATTCTGATACCTAAACTAATAGGGGTTATTCATTGGTACTCTGATACCCAGCCAATGGGGGTTATTTATTGGTATTCTGATGCCTAGTCACGAGGACCATAGTCATAAGATTGGTAAGGATATGAATTACGTTTGAATATTGAATTGTTTTGAGTCCTTAAAACTACATATGTGATTTTGAAAATGTTGAGTATTTAAACTATTTTGAGTCATTAAAACTGCTTATGTGTTTTTGGAACTTATTGTAAGTTATAGTTTTTGATATATGAAAAACTAACTATTTTCTAAACCATCTATAATATATGATTAAAGTATGTGACCTATGTGCAACTTATTATTTTAGGACTATGAAACTTTTTTAGTTATTTTGAAAACACATAGTATATTATAACTTTTGAAAACACATATTACATCCTATACTTTATAGATCTATTGCTTGATGGAATTTATTAGGATTTTGGTTACTTATTGAGTTGTCAGCTCACCCCATTTTCCCCCTCCAGTTTCAGATTGTGAAGAATAGCAAGTTTTGGGAGTTTTGATGTTGTGTTGTGAGCAGGAAAAAAAAGCTCAATGATTTTGGGATTGGATGGTCTTCTAATAGTTTTATATTTATTGGTCAATTGGTATTATGTACATTAGGTTTGGATTTTGTTTCTATTAAATTATTGGAGAACTACTCATAAAGAAATTGTTGAGGTATTTTGGATTTATTTGATTTAATTTTTGAGGATAAATTTTAGTTACTAAGAAGGCCTTGCACACTTGTAGGGTGCTTAGTTTATAAGTGTGCGGCAGTTGTCACGTGCCTATCTTTATAGTTGGGTTTAGGGCTTGACAGTACCCAAGAAACCAGTGAAAGCCCTCGCCCTTTCATCAACCAGCTGATGCATAATATTTGGCGGCAACTCAATTACTTGGTCGTAGGGAAGATCCCAAACATCCAAGTACTTGTTTGGCCCGCGAGTGGCACGTATAGGTGGCTGCACATCTGAAATTTATGGGAGACAATATCATTAAAGTAAGTAAATATATATATATATATATATATATATATATATATATATATATATATATATATATATGAAATTGAATATATAACGCAAATCAATTTTTTTTTTTTTTTTGAGAAAAAACGCAAATCAATATTTGAAGTAATTAAATAGTAAGTAAAAGTGAATGAAATGTTGCTCTAGGTTCTAGTGACAGAAACTAGAACAGATACTTTTTGGGAGAAGCTTTCAGGCTTTCCAATTAGGTAAGCTACTACAAAAACTCCAAAAAATACAAAAAGATTATAAGGAACCAATAGCATAATTTATTCTCTATGACATCTCACATTTAACCCACTCAATCCTAACTAAAGTAAACCTAGCAATTCTCTGTGACATTTCTTTTCAAATAGTTCAATTCTCTAATACATGTTTTAGCCCATGTTTCCCATAGATCCCATCTCTCATCTTCTGGTGTTGTAAGTTAGCTTAGCTTTACCAAAATAATGGATCATAAATAAGTATTGGAACATAGAAATTTAATAAAGGCATGTAGCCAGCAAGTAAAAAAATACCTTCAATGTTCATAGTCATGCAAAAGCAAATATTAACTCTTCAAAATAAAATTTGGGGAAAAAAATATGATTCATTCTACTCTTGCAACATTCCACATTTAAAAATAATACTAATAATGTAGATGTATTATGAGGAGTAAGGAATTTTCATAGGTTTGCATGATTGCAATTCCTGTGGACGTTTTCATTGTAAACAAGCCCTAGTTTATCTACAAAACATAACATACTCCTCCATTGTAGCCCTCAGGAAAAGCAAGAGTTAAATACATACAAATCTCCAGAATGGAAAAACCAAGCAATGATTGAGCTAAGGTCAGAGAATCAGTGAGCACAAGAGATCAAATTGAAAAGATCAAATTGAACCAAGACCTAGACAGATTCCATGGCTTAGAGAGATCTCAGCCTTATCCCTTGGCCAATACCCAATTCATCATGTAAACCCAATTCTTATCACTTTTATGCTTATTTCTAAAAGAAGTCACAAGTAGAATTCCAATTTGAACAAGTATATTCAACACATATTCCTAAAAGAATTTTTAAGTTACCAAACTAATAGCAAAATCTTCATGTAAGGCCATACCTTGCGTAGAAGCTTTGTGCATTTCTTAGTTCGTTTTTTGATTTGCATGTTGTGTAGAAGCTCTCTTGGAATGCGTACGTAAATTTTCTTTTCACCTTGCCATTTCAACTGTCAAAGTCTAAAATAAAAACAAGTATATAAGCACAACAACAAGTAAAAAATAAGTTGATATCAAGTCAAGAGTGTAGCTAAGCTTGCACATTTTCACTTAAGCCAATGCAACTCAAAAGACCAAAAGATTCCACATGACCAAAAGATGCAACAAATGAGCACTAAACAAATTAAGAATCTGCCAAACACATTATATACACAGTACCAGTTGGTTCTTAATACAAATCACAATAACGGAAATGATACAAATCAGAATAAAAGCTTCCTAGGCGGATAAACTACATTGAATAAAGGAATTGAATTTCCTTGCTGTACATTATAAACTACATTGACTTAGTTTGTTTTATGCTTCCTCTCTAGCCAAACAACGTAGCCCAAAGAAAATGGCTGTATGACTAGGCATCTTGGCTCAAGGAGAGAGAATAGGGCAAATCTTAAGGAGGGAAAAGGGCTTACAAGAAGAGGCCTAGAGCACTATACAAACACAGATTGGAGTCTTCCCTCAGCATGTTAAATCACCTATGGATAATCACATCAAATGAAGAGATATGCTTTAAATCCAATGTAGAGTTTTACAATATGGAAAATAAGCAAAAGAAGGTAAGAGTCCAATTCCAGACTTCTGATTACAACTCAATATCACTGTAAACATGCTAAAAAAAGCCTATTTCAACTCCCAATTAGTAAATTTCTTAGACATGCAAGCACATAAGTCTAATCTGCATCATTGACTGAAAGTCTGGTAGAGAAGCACAATTTAAACAACTAACATTAAGTATTCTAATTAAATATAAGAATCAATAAACAACGTTTTCAAGTAAATTTTTTTTGTATTTTCTTTTTGCATACAATAAGTGGGGGAAGGGGATTTGAGCCCTAAGTTCTATTCATTGTGAGAATCGGGCAACGCCTTAGAGCTAGAAGGACAACAATTCAACATCTGAAACCCCATGAACATCCTAATGAACCCAGTAAATTTTCTTTACCAAAAATCAAAAAAGAGAAAAGTAAACATCAATCAATACAATGACAAACACCTTTTGGATACATAATACAAAAAAGAGTAGTAAAATACCAACACACATTGAACTTTGTTTCTCATCTTCAGATATTAAAAAAAAAAAAAAAGTAAAAAAATCCCTTTTTTAAAAAAAAAATTCGAAACATCACAGGGTTCGAGAGAACTTATTGTATTAGGGTTGCTAGGTGGTGGTGGTGAGGTGGATTGGGCCATTGAAGAGTCAGAGAAAGAGAGAGAGTGAATACAGAGAGAGTGTTTGGTTTTTGGGAGTGAAATGAGAAGGTGCTAAAAATGAAAAGCAAAAAAAAAAAAAAAAAAACAAAGGGTAAATTTGGGGAGGCAGGGAATTAGAAGGTCTATTGCAGCGGTCTCAACAGCCGCTATAACAAGAAGACGCACCACAAAATAGGTACCTATTGCGGCGGTTTTTTTTTACCCTTGCTATAGTATCTCCACAAAATGCTATATCTATTGTGGCAGGTTTTTGAAGCGCCGCTATATCTAAGTTAACGCCGCTAAAACATATATATTGCGGCAGTTCTGCGTACTGCCACCGTAGGACACCGTAAAAACTAGAGCTACTATGGTGGTCCAATGAAACGTTGCAATAAACCTCATGTACAACAGCGGTTTGAAAAAACGCCGCAATATGTGACATATAGTGGCAGTTTTTGCACCCACTGCAATAGTACGGATTTCTCGTAGTGCAACACAGTAGTTTACATAGTTGGCATTTACACGTCAACAAGCTATTTATGATGTACAATACCATTATATATTAGAGTTTTTCTTTTCCTACAACACACACACACACACACACTCTACTGCTTTTTATAAGGATATGCCACATGATCGTATTACTAAAATATAATTATTTCTTGTCACAAATGATAACATTTAATAAACACTGTATTTTAGGTTTTAAGTAAAAAAAAAATGATGTGGCATTATTAGGTGTGGTAGGAGGTATTGAGTTTTAAGTAAAAGACTGATATGACAATCTCTTATTGGATGATATAAAAAAAGAGTTTACACCCCATCCTTACCAAATTCAGACTATTAAAAAAAAAAGGAGGATGCTTAAAATTTCTTATTTAAATTTAAATACTAAGAAAATAAATTTATTTATTGTTGAATACAAATAAATAATAACTATTATGTAAATCATTAAAACATTTGCTTAAGTAGAAGGATGAATACTTCAAGGCCACTTGAAGGTTTGGGATAGACTCTATGATATCTAGCAACAAGCACTTAATCCAAGAGTCATGAGGTAATCTTGATTGTTTGGTTGGAACCTCCTCACAATGTATATGGCAATTTGGAGAGTGTGAAGGTTTGGAGTCTACGAGGATTCTCTCTCTAATTGATTTGGGTAGTTTGAGCCTTCTCTCTTTTGTTTTAAGATAGAATTTCAAAGATATATGAAGTCATTAAAGAGACTTGATTGGATAAAATTTCAGCTTAGAAAAATGGGAATTTTTTCTCTCTAGTGAGAACTTTCTCTAGACAAGGTTTATGTTATAATTAAATTTCAAAGTCTGGAGCACTTGTTTGATATCTCACTAGACAAGGGAAGTTCGCTAAAGCAAAATTCCTGCTGTTGTAGCTCGTACATTTTCTTCTAGCTTGATCCTCTTTGACTTGATGCAATTATAATTGAAAGGTGTTAGGTTCTAAGAAATTATGAACTAATGTATTAGAACTTCAATATGTATATGTTGGCAAACCATGATCAAAATGTTTAGTCTAGATTTAGGCCGCACAAAGGATATGTTTATGTAAAGTTAGAATCAAGTAATTGCAGGAAATTACTATTCAATTTTTGCAAGGCTCGATCGATCGAAAATTAAACTCGATCGATCGAAGCTCGTACAGATTGTTTTTCTGCAAAGTTTTCCAACTCAACCCAAGCCCAATTTGACGTGTAGGGATTTATGTTTTATGTCTCATATAAATAGAAAAACCCTAGCCACGTTTTAGATGTTGTTGATATGCTGTATGTGTGAATCACTTGTGAGATCTAGAGGTGTTTACTTTCATACATACTTAGGGTTATCAAGATCAATATTGATGTCAAAAGCTTGGTGATCGCTCCAGTTGTTGCATAAAGAGGTTAAAGAAAAACAAGTGGTATACTTGTGGATGTTGTGGATTTGAGAAAGAAGTAGTTTGTGAACTCGAAGCTGTCACGTGGTTGTGGTAGTAAGTTTTCTACTCGAGGTAGCAATAGGATGTTAGTGGTCTAAGTCACTATTGTAAAACTTCAATTATTTCATAGTGGATCTTGCTTTACCTTGAGGATAGCTAGGTTAAATCCTCCCCAGGTTTTTTACCGATTTGGTTTTCCTGGGTTATCATATCATTGTATTCTTTAATTTCCGTTGTTTACTTAATATAATTTACTTGTGTGAACCTAGATCTGAATAATTTACCTAAGTAATCACTTGGCTAAATAACTAGGTTAAATAACTTGTTTTTAAGTGGTCTAAAAATGTACAAGTAGTATCAGAGCAGGATAGTTCTAGTGTTTAGATCCTTTGATCTAAGAGTTGATCCTTGACCCTTGTTGTCATGGAACACGGTCACTCTCTTGTGTTCCCACCTCACTTTGATGGGAACAACTATGCCTACTAAAAAGTAAGAATGAAAGCATTCCTGAAATCCATTGATAAGAGAGTTTGGAATTCTGTTGAATATGGATGGGAGAAGCTAACTAATCCTGTAAGCAAATGGCAAACTTCTCAGAAAGAAGTAGCCACTTTTAATAGCAAAGCCATGAATGTTATTTTTTATGTTGTTTCTGTGAAGGAATTCAAGAGGATCTCAAATGTTGAGGTTGCTCATACTGCATGGAATATTATCCAAAATGTACATGAAGGCACAAAGGTAGTTAAGATCAATAAGTTGCAGCAGTTGACAACTAGATTTGAAAGCATTAGGATGTCTGATGATGAAAGTTTTGATGAATTCTATGCTAATCTTAATGACATTGTTAATTCTGCTTATAATTTGGGTGAAATCTATGATCAACCTAAAATTGTTAGGAAGATTCTTAGATCTTTGACTAAGGATTTTAGATCCAAAGTTACTGCCATTCCTGAGAGCAAGGATGTGGACTCCATCCCTATTGATAAGCTTGTAGGATCTCTCCAGTCCTATGAGCTAGACCTACCCAAGATAAACAAAATCCAAATCAATGGCTGTTAAGTCAGTTAATGATGTTGATGGAAATGGATTTGATAATGAACTATCTTCTACAAAGATTGCTTATCTTGCCAAGAAATTTAGAAACTTTCTTAGGAACAATAACAGAAGGGCAAAAGGTAAAAACAATGGTGAACCTAGGAGTTTTAAGAGGAACGAACCCACTAAAGTGAACAATATTGATAAATCTAAAGAGAAAGTAGGTCAAACCTCTAATAATTCTTTGGGTCAACAATGTTTTGGTTGTCAAAGGTCTGGTCATGTGAAATCAGAATATCCTACATTCTTAAGATCAAAGGGTAACAACCTTGTCTCTTGGATGAGCAAGAAACAAAACTTTGTGTCTCTTTCTATGGTTAAAGCTGAATACATAGCCGTTGGAAGTTGCTACACACATCTCCTTTGGATGAAGAAGCTACTTCATGACTATAGGATTCCTCAAGATATAATGTGTGTTTTCTGTGATAACACCAGTGCCATAAATCTCTCTAAGAACCCAGTTCAGCATTCAAAGTCAAAACACATAGAGATACGCTACCACTTCATCCAAGATTTGGTGGAAGATAAAGTTGTGTGTCTTGAGTTCATACACGCTGACAATCAAAAGGCGGACATCTTCACCGAACCTCTTGATGGTCCACGGTTTGAATCACTTTGTAAGACTATTGGTGTTGGTACAATTCCTTGAAACTCTTGTGTGTTTTGTGTTCTTCCTCTCTATTTTTTTTATAGAACACACATTCCTTTGTTGGCTATTTGTATAGCATGCTCTGTTTGTTTGCTACTTTCTTTACGTGTTTTACATTGTCCTTGATAAATTTTTTTCTTGTTTTTGTGTCAAAAATCCAAAAACATATAAAAAGTAGAAAATCCTAAAAGTTTGATCATCTTTGTTAAGTTTTGTCTCAAAACACATTTTGCCTTGTACATTTGTACTAATGGCCTTGTGCATCTTCGAGCATAGTTTGTTTCCTATGCATTCATATCATTATGGGAAAAATCTTGACATCTATGTAACTGTTGTAAATAGATCTTCAAACTTGTCATGAATGATTAGTGAATGGTTTTGTCGATCTCGAGACATGCATAAACTTGTGCCTATATATCTTCCCACTCTTTTATTTATTGTTTTTAGCTTTCAAGAGCTCACCAAATGTAAATCTCCAAATGAAAAGAGATATTGAGCTGCAAAAGCCTGTTGTACATACTAGTATTTGACTAGGAAAAAGGGAAAGGGACCTTTATGAAAAATTGTATGATGCCCAAAAAGCCAAAGGCTATCTCATCAAATTGAAATAACAAAATTTCTGGCATCAATCTCACAATGAGATGTATTGTTTCAAAAAGATCAAATGATGTGATGTACATGGAGCCAAATGAGAAGGTTCAATCTTATGCTATCAAGTTTTATGGGAGGTCATATATGCATTCTTCTGTAATTGAGATGGGTCACATTATCTAGCGCTAATTGTGTATGCCTTGGTTGAATTGATCATTGAAGCTTCACATTAGAATAAGGACTATCTCATCTTTGATACCCACACACATCACAGAAGCCTATAATCAATGAATGCCATATTCATTTGTGTGATTGTACTTGATTAAATGTGTTTTCACATGCTCAATCTATGTTGATCAAACACAAAAAGATTTATGAGCATTTTAAGTTGTTTTTGGTAAGTATTTTGTTCTTTTAAAGATGTCAAAATTTCTAAAACAGTGTTGCCCTGTTTTGGCGACTCAGTCGCGGGTTGGTCCAGTCGCATGCCCAGTCACGAGCCCATACAGAGATTTCTTATGACTCATTGGCAGGCAAATGTCTCAATCGTGAAAAATACTTAGAATATTTTTCAAATTTTGGGTCTTTATGTTTTTCACGGCTTAAAGTGGCAACTTGTTCATGGGTGGAAGGTCTAGTCGCGAGGGGTACACAGATATTTTCGCGACTTACTTTGCAACTTCCTCACGGGTAGTACTTCCATTCACAAAAAACACTTAAACAAATTCTTCAAAATGCTAGTTTTTAAGTGTTCTGGTGACTGGTATTGGCAACTCGCACGCGACTTGACTCAATCGCGAAAAATGCATGTTTTGCACAATGAAGTTCTTTTTCCAGAAATGGTTTCAACTGCTTTTCATCTTCCACTGTACTTCTCAAGTTTTCGTCTTCCCTTCTTTCAAAGCCACTGTGTTCCCACACAAAATCTCCATATTCTTCCTCACTTGTTAACCTATCTTTAAGAAAAGGTATGGTTTCCATTTCTATCCCATTGTATTTCACTTTTCTTGACCAACTTTTCTTGGATTGGGTTTTTTTGTGGATATTTGTGTCTTTAATGCGTGCATATGGAGATTTGTTGATTTGAATAGATTGTCATATGGGTTGTGTTGGATATGTGTTGTTTCTCTCTATCTTTGGCTGTACATTTTATTGTTGTTCTCACACATTTTGTGACATGCTTGTGACCCTAATCACATGTTTTTAGGGTTTTTCCACAATATTCCTGTATTTGGAACTAACTCTGAGCTAATAGAGTTTGTCATCTTGTGTGGTCTATGTTACTCTTTGTTGTAACATGATGCAGTGTGAAAATGTCTCCTTTCAAAAGAGCAGTTGTGAAAGGAGGCAGCAGTAAAGGAAAAGAGCCTGTGGTTGATGTTGATGATTTATCTCGAAAGCCAATAAGGACTCGATTCCCTACAGGAGTGTATGATTCACACAAATTTAGATCTTATGCTGCTTTTTAGACCTATGAGAACTGCTTCAAAGATGTCACTCCATTGATTGAAAGAGTTGTTGACCAACTGTCTCTTCAGGACACCAAAATCCTTGAATGGTTTGCCACCAAAGATTGGAATTTTCTTCTCTCTGACCTTGATGATGCATACGAGAATTTGGTGAAAGAGTTCTATGCTAATGCCATTATTGAGAGAGAGAAACTCAAATGTTGGGTTAGAGGAAAGATTTTCTCAGTAACTACCACTTATCTAGCAGAAATTCTACACATCAACCGGCCAATATTCACCAACCCACCGGTGTATGATGAGTTGAATCCAGAGTAAGATTTACTTCGGGATGCTCTTGGAAGAAACTTGGAAATCTCACACTCTGGGAACTCAATCAATGTTTTCTCCCTATCCCCAGAACTAAAGGTACCTATAATAATTATATTCAACAATTTGTATCCTCTATCCAGCACCAGCTACATGAATCTAGGGAAGGCCTTGTTCTTACATGATCTGATTACTGATGAAGAGATCAAAATTTGCGTTCATATCTTTCATATTCTGCGTAAAACTGTTGCAAGACCTGACTTAAGGACATGCATTCCTTTTTATTGCCTCTTTTCAAGGATATTGAAACTCAAAGGCATTTATCCATCAACTAATGAGTCTCCCTACACAAAGCCTAGTCCAATCAACATTCGTACACTCAATGCTAGCATTGGACACAGTCGGAAGGGAATCAAGACAGAGGCTTCAACACCTTATAATGGTTCTCACACCAGCTCCTCCTCCTATAATGAGAAGTTAGACAACATTTTGACATCCGTCCATGACATAAGCACTAAGATGTCAGGACTAGTCTCTCTTTTTTGCACTATCACACTCTTCGTTGTGATATGAAGTTCACTTTTCTCCAAACCCAATTAGATCAAATTCAAAGGAAGCTAGAGGACGATGAGGACTAGCTATTCCATGACAAAAATGGGGAGATGATGCTAATAGGGGGAGATAGTGCTTGATCAAAGGGGAAGCTTTGATGTTTGACGTGTTGCTTAAATTTATCATACATCAGGACTTACTTTGTGTATTTTAACTTTCTGCTTTATGTTTTGAGTTTTGTACCCATGTGATTTTGTAAGCTTTTAGGGTTTGTTTTCTATATTTTGTGGGCTTTTATGGTTTGTACCATGCTTATGTCGCCTTTATGTTTTTGTACCTATGCTTTGTAGCCTATGTACTTGATGTTTTGCTACACACCGCTTTAAGTACATCACTCTTATGCCATAGTAGGATCTTGTTCCAAGATGCATATACTTCATGTATTGTGCATTGGTTGAGTGTTGGACATGCAAATGATTCTTTGCATTTAAGCTTAATAGCTTGCATGTCCGGATGTTCATTCCAAGTGTAAATGAGCATTGTGGTCACTATTTTATAGTGATTGCTTGTATGGTCAAGCTTTGGTTTAGTACTTTACTCCATTGTGCTTGATCGCATTGTGCTTGTCTTATACACATTTCAAGTTTTTCTGCATGCAATGATCACATTATGTTGTTGTGTTTCAGGAGACACTTGTTCTTATGTTTCAAGAGTTACACAGATTCTAGAGTTAGGTGTGAGTGAGTTTCGTTCAACTGTTCCCAACTCACATGTTAAATCTAGAGTTTGTTTTAGGGTTTTGTCATGGAATAGCCAAAGGGAGAGATTGTAAAGTTGAAATTTATCAACCATTTTGTTGGCTTTATTTCATGCCAATTTCCTTGTAATTTAGCACTTAGAAACCTTGTATTTAGGTGGAATTCATGTAAGGGTAGTGTGTGAGAGAGAGTGTGAAGAAATGCTCAAGACTATACAATGAAGCAGGGACTTGCGGCTAGATCTCGCGGGTGGTTCACGACTTGCAAGCTGCTAGATGATACGCACGAGTGAAGCATGTAGAAAAGATGAACAATCACGTCAGCTGGAGCACTACAGGACAAAAAGTCCAGTCTGGCCATTCTATTTGCTAACGGCTTGAACTCGTGACTCAGTCAAGTCACAAGACCAAGTCGCCAACCCGCTTTGTTTGGAAAAACCTAACTCTTCGCATTTCATTCTCACTCTAGTATAAATACGCCTTATACCCACGAAATGTAGATAGCTTCTTAAGAGAATTTTAAGAGAGAAACCCTAGAGAAAAACAAGATTGACTCATCCACAATCTTCACATAGAGACTCTTCAAATTCCTCTACTCTCTTCCTCTCCATTGTTACATCCTTAAGAGGTACATTACCAAATCATTTTCTTACCATATCCATATCTATGAGAAGACTATTTGGTGCTTTGGGAAGCAATTAAGAAAGGACCAATTTCACATTGGTTGATGCTATGGGTTGTAGTGGAATCCGGTAAGCTAAAGAAGAAATAGGTTCGGTGCAACCTCGTTGGAGTAGGAGCTTGGAGGGCTTAGGTACACTGGGTAGATTAGTCTTGGAGGGTCTACTGTTCTCCATGTATCCCAACTATATTATTTAGTGGATTATTGACCGTTTGGAGGGCGGCGGAGAGGTTTTACGCCGAGAGCTTCAGTTTCCTCTTCGATAACACATCGTTGTGCTGTCCTTGTGTTTGCATCTCTCTTCTCTTAATCTTTGCCATTTAATTTCTGCTGTGGATGTGATTTTATTTGGTTTAGATTATGTTATCAATTTTGGTTAAGCTTATTTACTTTTTCCGCACGTACATTGTTTGTTAATAAGCTTGAATTGGTTATTTGTAATTTGGGGGTCCAAATGTTCAAAGGTGTTTTACACACTTTTTGAACTTTCAGTATACATTCCTCAGCATCCTTTCTAGTGAAATTTTTATTTATTGCTAATCCATTATTGTAGTATGCAGCATTGCTTTTTAAGCCAAAAATCTTATTAGCCATTGTAACGTAGATATAAAGACATCATATACTATCTAAGTTCACTACCAATTTGTCATCCACGCACATATCATTGTTCAAATACTTAGTCCAGCTTTATCATTTATGTTTTGAGACATCAAGGGAGTAATAGGCTATTGGATTGATCAATTTAGAATATAATATGTGTGATGTCGCAAAAGTCTAAAGAAATCACACACATACTCTCTTGATGGAATAGAAGCTAAACTATTAGCTTCTGGTAGTAAACCTCGAATTCACGAGGAGTTTCCCTAAATCCACAAGAAGAAAAACTGGAATCCACCAGAGAAAAATTTTGACAAAATGTCTATTTTTATTGATAATAATCCGATCTGCCTCTGACGGCTACAAAACATATAAATACTGAAGAAAAAAATGTCTAAAACCCTAACTCCTACTAATTATGCGATTAAGTGACAAAATACCAAAATTTACCAAAAATGGAAAAGTGGAGTTAAATGTAGAATCATAAACTACTGACCTTAAGGGTCATCTCAAAATAAAAAAGACCTTATTCTGACTTTTAAACTAAAAGTTATTAAGGAAAAACAAATATTACTACAAATAGCAAAGACAATATTTTTGGGGCCTTAATGAAGGAATTTGCCTAAATTTAGATAACACTCATAATTTATGAGTCTGAATCAGAATGTCATTTCCTTTCAACCTGCCAAATTTCATACAATTCTAATAGTGTCGCCCTAATGGCCTTTACTAATACCCCCCCTTTGATCTTGCATTGTGACTTCCTGCGCCCCTGCTGCTCCAAGAAGGCATGTGCTATTTGTTTTACATCAATGTGGCTTCTAAAGAATAGTGGTAGGCTATATGATGGCTAGACACATGATGACATACTAGAGTTCTATAGAACTGCAATACAATCATGAAATTTGATAGATAGTGAAAATATGTGAAATAGAACAATCAGATCAAAGTTGAAAGTAAACTGGATAGTCATGTGAATAAATGGAAAATTTTTGGAAATCTTGGTGTTGTCCAAAATTATATTTTTTAAGTATGAAAACTAATTTTTAAGTGGGAAATTTGTGTAGATTGATGGACCTATATATTTTGGTCTTGCTAGGTTCTAATTCTTTAGATTTATTGTGACTCAAGGGTGGTTGATTTCTTTTTCTTTCTTTTTTTGCAAATAAGAGGTAAGTGGTATTTACTAATTTGGAGGTTTTCCCAAAAACACTCTTGATTATCAAACTATGCTTATAACAGAGAAATATGTTGATATTCTATAAATATGATAATATTCTATAAAAGTTTGATGTGGATGTTGTATAAAAAACATTAACTATTTGTTATATGAAAAACTTGTGGGATGACCTAAACTTATTTAAACTTTTATGTATTGATTAATCTTTGTATCTTTTAGTATTATGACTGGATCATTTTTTGTGAGCATCTTGAATTTGTTTTGAACCCTTATGGCAAGTTGTGATTAAAAGCTCAGTATTGTATTTAGTTCTCAACAATGGACAATCATACTATAACTAGTCCTTAGTAAGAGATAGTCCTAGAAAAAGGAGGGTGCACATTTGGTAGCTCCCTTAGTAAGGGACTATACAATTGAGTATTCAAAAAGGGAGCTCCTTAGCAGGAGAGTGCATCTTTAGGTTCCAAAGGAACCACCTTTAACAAAGGGGATAAAAATGGGACAGCACAACCCTGTCAACGAGGTGTAAACGTTGAGCACGAAAAAAAGCCTAGGGAATTGTTTATATGATTGTTTGGTATATCATGATGATCACAATATAATGATATTTTTAAATGAAATTTTTGATACTAAAGTACAGATGGTTTGCAAGTTATAACTTTGTTGTATGGATTATTCATTTAAAAGGTTCATTTCCACACTCTAATGTTAGTGAATTCCACTTATTGAGTTTTTCTATCCCCTTTTATTCTCCCTTATAGGTACATTGAAGGAATCATTGGAGTAGAAATTCTTAGAAGACAACGGTTACAAATTATTTTGTAGAACTAATGATTTTATTACTATTTTTATGGTATTAAATATTGTACTGGAGAATTATTCTGAGGGCCTTTTATCTTTGGTGGAATTAGAGCTTTGACAATTGTGTTGAGATTTTAGAGTGCTGGTTGCATTTGTTTAATATTTTTTATGGGTTATTTATAATGAGTAGAATTTAATTATTAATTTATGATTTTGGGGCATTACAATGTACCATGCAATGTCTAACTCTCATCAGACTTTTGACCCAAATTGGTGTGGTATTGTCCATCAAATATCACTGGGCTTGGGTTAAATAAAGCTCACACAAAACAACCCCTAAACACCTCCAACCAACTACCAATTCTTCGTATCATGAATTTCAAAGTTTATTTTGATTTTTTTTTGGGAAAAGGTTTACTTTAGTCTAATTACAAACTACACCCTTTAGATTTAAAATAATTTTGATTTCATCTTCTATATTTGAGATTGTCACACCCCAAACCCAAAAGTTTCGAAAGCATGAGAGAAGAACCATTAAGAGCGAGGAAGTAGGAGGTTTTTTTTTTTTTTTTTTTTTTTTTTTCTTTTTCTTCTTCTCCTCAACTCATGATAAGGATAAATAACCATACTAAAATCTCCATATTATAGGTCAGAGCTCTATAACACATTTACAAATAATACAAATTACAAATAATGTCTCCAAATATACACGAGATTCCAAAACTCCAAATGGATCAACATCAAATCACAATCCTTCCTAGGATAGGCAACTTCAATGATAGAACCTATGCCTACCATGCCCAAAGCTAACAAACCTCAAGCGACCTCAATATATTTAGAAAGTTGAGTCACCAACCAATCATAGCATAAATCTCTCAATTAGCATAATGCTCCAATCACCACCAATAAAACAAGCTCCATGCCTAAGGTATAGCAAATTTATTTGATAAATTGTTGAGAATGGGATGAGCTAAAGCCAGTAAGTAGCATAATTGATGGGGGTGGGGGAAATGCAAGTTTCATGATTATAAACAGTTTGTAAAACATGTTTTAGTTTGGGAATTTGCTAATTGAATACTGCAATGTCTTTTTCAATAATAATGTAACAATAATGATTAAATGATGAAACACAAAGTTTCTCAAAATAATACCATGAAAGTATATAGTATAATTTGCGAGCACTAATAATATAATTTCCAAAGCCATAAAATCTAATATATGATAATTTTATCACAAATATACCATACTGCCACATAGATCAGTCAAGGGATCCACCCATCCACAACTGGCATGATATTGTCCTCTTTGGTATGCAGACTCTTGGCCCCATGGATAGTAGCTTCACCCATACCCTCAAGGTTTCTCTCTCCCCCCATGGGTAGCAGAGAGAGCGCGTCAAATAGGACCCCTCTTGTATGTGGTCTCTTGGCCCCATGGGCAGCAACCTCACCCAAACACAATCAAGAAACCCCTTCCCCCTATGGGCAGTAGGGAAGAACGTGTCATCCAAAGTGAAAGGAAAATGACCTGAATTTGATTCTGTTATCACAAAGACTATGGAAACCAAATCGGATGATCACCGGGAAATCACACATGGCATGGTGTTAAAACCACATTAAACTCATAGGTTACGTATACTTTGAAACACATAGTTTATATCCCAGTAGTTTCAGAAAAACCTTAAATAATCTAACTTCCACAAAGTTTGTAAGGTTTTCAACTTCATTCTTGTCAAAAAGATTTTCTATCAAATTCCCATATAACAAGACAAGATAAGCATCTTTAATTTTCTAATATACCATAAAATACATGATTTCCTTATCAAAGATTAAATAAAAGATGCTCATTTTTTCATGTCAACAATTCATGCATTTCCCCAAAGGCAATACCAAATATGATGCATTTTCATATATAATAATATATAATAGGGTCACAACACAACACTTTTAAGAAAACATATATCCATATATAATTTTTCAAAATGTGTTTTGACCCAAAAATATCATTTATGAAGCATGGCTATTTTCCAAAAATATCCCATTAAGAAGCTACTTACCTTAGAAGTCCATTCCAAATTTACTTCAACCGGGCACCGCATTCAACCAATCAAGTTATTAGTTCCATCACCAAGTACCTTGGAACCTAGAAACACAAGTATCAAGCCTATTAACATCAAGGCTGACTACAAAAATTACGCTATCAAATTTGTCTCCATAAATCGGAAAGATTCCTTAAAAAATCAAACCTAAGGCCCTAAAGCCTAGCTTGACCAGCCCAAGACAAGTACTCCTACCCAAAATGGAACCAAAAAAGCATACAAGAAACTCATAGGATTACAACACAACCAACACCTTTAATTTCCCTTTTGCAAACAATGTGCATTTACCAACTTGATACAACGAATGTCACTACCAACCCATGATAAAATTAGCCGAAGTAAGTACTTGATAAAGAAAGCACATATGAACTTACAAGATAAACCACACAACAAAAGCTTGGAGAAAATTCCTTAAAGTCTCAGCATCCTATCACACTTTCAGATTACTTCCAACAGGTCAGCCCTTATTATAAAACTCGTTTGGTCTACTTAGTGCTATCCAAAAAGCTTGAAATTAAATAGGGAGAAGCCTTTATATGTCTAGTATTTACCACTAAAAATTAGGCTCCAAATGATTTTTTTATAATTTATTAAAAATCATGTAATGCAGCTTACTCAAATCTGTCAGGGACAGATTTACAATTCCAAAATAAAATTACTATAATCTTAATACTATGCCAAAAACTTTCAAATTTGATTAACCTCAAAGCTACATGTTTTAGCACATGGTAACAACTATGAATGAAACCAATAACCTCATATAATATTCATCACAACACGAGTCAAGAAATTTGATCCTCTAACTCATACAGGTAATTCACCAAACACTTGACATGCAACAAGCACATGCCCACATTCACATATGTCAAAGCCATCCAAATGCAAATGAAACACTTTGGAATCAACTCATGCAACAACAAAACCCATATAGCTGCTCTAGGAAACCAAACCTCAAATACCCATTAGTAAAATAGACAACCAAAATATTTTAAATTCATTACCGCAATAATGTGCATCATACGATAATATAGCATACTCCTGAATCTCTTTGGGTACTAAATAATATATTTAAGCCACGATAAGATCAACCGAGGTTTGGGATTAATTCCACAATTTCTCAATGTTTTAGTCTTGCTTTCAGATTCAGTACATTGCAGGGCAGCCATTTTGTAAAAAACTTTTGGTCAATGAAAATTTATCCAATTAATTCAAAAATTTAAGGGAACATTCCCCTATATGTATACAATGTACCATGGAAATTCAGCCCAAAACAATTTTTATGTAATTTATTAAAAATCATGTGTTGCGGCTTACTCAAATCTGTCATGACAGCTTTAGAAAATTGCTATAGTTGTAAGACTTGCCCAAATTACTTGAGAATTTACTCACATTAAAACCACCAGATTTAAAGCATATTAAAAACAAGGAATCGAAGCCAAAATCTCATATAAACAATTTATCAAACACTAGGTATGCAAAAATCACATGCTCACACTCCACTTTCAAAAATTCAAAGTTAACACTTCACTCACAATCACATTTGCCAAAGTCATTTATATGCAAAGAAACACACTTCCAAAAATCAACCCCAAACTTTCACAAAATCAACTCATACGATTTTCTCAAGGAACCCAAGTTTTTAACCATTAAGAAACCCCAAATGATCATCGTTTGTAAAAGCTCCTAACCACTTAACAAATAAATCCACCAAATCAAAAACCCATTTACTCAATCACATGTATACCACTCAGTAGCTTAGATTAGAAAGAAATCTTACAAAAACTTGAAAAGCTACCAAACAATTAAGAGTTTTACCTTTAAAGTTTGAGAGAATGGAGCGTATGGGGTTTCTTATGGGATTCTCCGATGAAATCCGCCAAAAGTGGTGGTGGATGGTTGGTTTGCTGGTGAGGGAGTGAGAGAAATAGAGGGAGCAGAGTGTGCATGTGTGTGGGCTTCGGTGGGTAAGTGAGATAGGAAAATAGAGAAACGGAGAGAAGAGGTAGCCGGTCAAGCGGGAGAGAGATACCAACGTGAAATGAGAATGAAAGGGGTAGGGGGTGACTTAAGTTGAAAGGCTTAGTTACTAATTTGCCCCAAAAATATCTTGTGAGTAAATTACCAATTTGCCCCTCAAGCTTCCTCCAAATTACACTTAATAACTGGGGTGTTATAGAGATAGTTCAATTTTTTTTCTCTCCCCCCTCCCTACTCCCTCTTATCTTTAAAAAACCAACCAATTTTTCCCTTAATGTTTTAAATTACTTACTTTTTGGGTCAAAATTAATGGAATCTTTCGATTATTGAAATATTTTTTTTGCTAAGTCAAAAATACTCTCAATTAATCACGAAATACCAAAAATGCCTTCATAACCCAACCGATTAAACTTAACCATGGTAAATTAAACCCTAGCCAAATTAAATCTCATGTAGTGAACACAATTACACAAACCACGGTTACGAGTGTGCAGAAAACCCACCAACCCGCCAAACCCGACCCGACCCGACCCAACCCAACTCGCCGGGTTGGGTTGGGTTGGTTTTTAGGGCTTGGTGGGTTGGGTTATAATTTTTTTTTTTTTTTTTGGTAGCGGGTCAGGTTGGGTTTAAGTCATAAAATTACAAACTCACGAAACCCGACCCGACCCACCCATATTTTAATATATATTTAAAAAATATTATATATTTAATAAATATTTTTTTTAAGTTAAAACCCAGCTGTAGAGCACTTCATCAATTCCTACAAACATATATAATATAAAATCCTATTACTTTCTTTAATATATATTTAAATATATTATATAGTTAATAAAAAAATATGCGTTCAATTTAATAATAATAATAAAAAAAGTCCAACCCATGGTTTCGACCCAACTCAACTCAACCCATGTGGGTTGGGTTGGACATATGTGATGGGTTGGGTTAGGTCGAATTTTTTTTTATCCACCATGGTGGGGTCGGTCAAAAAATTCCTTCAATCTGACCCAATCCGACCCAACCCGACCCATGGACAACCCTACCCATGGTAAACAATAAACTAAACCTACACTACCTACTGTATACATTGTTCAATCTGACCCAATAACTATCTGACTAATAAGCCGTCAATTGCTACAACGACGTCACCTATAGGCAGGGGCAGAACTACCCTTGGACTAGGGGGGCAATGGCCCCGCTAAATTTTTTTTAAAAAAATATTATTATATATGTATATTAATTTTATCAATTTCGTTCTATAAAATTACATTTTATTTCCCTTTAACACTATTATTGATTCTTTTAAGAGTAATGCTATACTCACAAACTTTTTTATAATATTTTTACAAACTTTTTTTGAAGCAAATTCTTATTAGTTCACATATGGGCACACCATTTACATCATTTTTCTTACTTACCAGTAACCACTTATTATGTAAGTAATTTATAAAAAAAACTTGCAACTCGAGTATTTTTCTTATTTTAGTGATCATAAAAAAATTTATAGATATAAAATCTATAACAAAATATACAAGCCTAAAAAAAATAAAAATAAAAAATAGCCCAACAATAAAAATTACCAATAAAACTAAAAACAAAATTGAGCTCACATAGCCAACAGTAAAACCGCCCCCCCCCCCCCCCTAACTCAGAGTTCTGGCTTCATCCCTACCTATAGGCTTAGGCTATAGCCACCAGCGTGAGTCACCGGTAACCTACCAAACAGCCACCGTTAAAAAAACACAACACAAGGAATGGTCCATATATAGCTGTCCTAGTCCTACAAACTATATTGTTGATTTCAGTTTTAGATTCAAGCGTCCATAGCTGTACTAGTCCTACTAACTATATTGTTGATTTCAGTGTTAGATTCAAGCGTATGAACAAGATCAAATAGATTTCTTCTTCTTTTTTCGGCCAAAAAAATCAAATAGGATTGTTTTCTTTGACCAAGCTCCAAAGTATCTTCTTCTCAAAAAAAAAAAAAAAAAAAAACACTCCAAAGTATCTGTTTGGTTCAGGTTCTTACATTTTCGCGGAAATTTTAGTCTTTATTTTTATGTTTCTCACTTACAAGAAATTTTGTATCCTAGTATCTTACCATGGTTCACAAGGTTCAAATAATTACAAGAAGAATGACACATTTCAAAAAATTTCCTTCTATCCTCTAGTACATTGATGGACAAGAAGAACAAGAATTATTGCAGTTTCACTTCAAGTTTGTTAATCAAACGCAGTTTGTGAATGGAAACAACTGGTGAAAATGATTACAACTTGGTGTGCTAAGGGGAAAGGACAACTAGCACTACAAACCGAAGAAATATGCAATAAGAGCCATTAGAGTACATCAGTCACAAATATATATATATATATATATATATGTATGTATGTATGTATGTATAGAAAGAAAGAAAATTTACCCGCACGGAATAAGAAAACACAGATAGTTTCACATTGTCTTAGAAAGAGTACTATTTTATTCCGTCATTTGCTTGGTAAGCATATGACTATTACATTTTGTTGATACAATACCATAGAACCAAGCGAGTCAAAGGGGATAAAAACATACACAAACAGAGACAGTAGCACTTTGTAACAAAGCACATAACATTATTCCACTCATATGCATGTCAAGCATACGACTATTACTGAACAATCACCTTAGAACCAAGCAACAGATTAAAAGGGAAAAAAAGAAAAGAAAAGAACCCTCTGGTGAGCCAAACACCTCTGCTGGTTTTTGTCCAACACCCACATTGTTCTTCATCCTCAAACAAGTAATGAAAGGTAGCAGAAATCTGTTACAAAGTTGCAGTGTCAAAATGATAATGATCTGTTTGAACTTTGAACGACAGAAAAATAAAATGGAACAGAAATAAAATGAAACACTGCTTACGTATGTAAAATCTGAAGCTCCATTTGGCGTTGATTACGGCTCATCAATAATTATGGCCGGAGAGATAGCAATGTCGGCCCAAATTTTCTCCTTGGCTTCCTCAATTTCTGATGTGAATTTTACTGACATACCCCTTAATTTCAATTCACCAAGACTCTTGAGATGCCTCAACCCATTTGGTACCTTCAATCTGTAGCAGGAACGAATCTCCAACTTCTTGAGGTTCGGCATTGCTTCTTCCACCACATTCCATTCTTCCAGATGCTCAAGCTTCAAGTAGTTCAGAACTTGAAGCTGGGGAAAGCCTCCCTTTGAGCATGACATGCTTTTCCCAATATAAGAATTAGAGTACAAACTGAGACATTTTAGTTTGGGAAGTTTTTCTAACTCTGGCATTGGATCATCTGAAAGCCTAGAGGCAGATAAGGTAAGGTCAGACAAGCTTTGTGGGAGTCGATTAATGGAATTTTTCTCTAATTTTCCAAACAAATATAGGTTGGAAAGATTTTCAAGGCCTGACAAGAACGTCGCCTTTAAATCTTGAGGTCGGCTCATTTCATCAATTGATTTCAACTTCAAAGCCTGAAGGTTTTTCAGTTCCAAAAGATTCTTTGCTAATGTAGTTTGCTCTGACCGGTTCAACTGGAATGCTAGTGCTAACTTTCTAAGGTTGGTCAACTTGCAAAGACCATCCATCAGAGGACTTTCATTATCTATAAATGCACCTCTCAGTGTGTGGAGATTTTGCAGAGAATTCCCATGTTGATATTTAATATGGCTTCGATAAATCTGATTCATGCATAGATGCCGAAGTTTCTTCAATTTCCATATTGATTTAGGAAGACTACGAATATAAGTATGCCTCACATCTAGAGTTTCAAGTTTGAGTAAGTTACCAATTGATGATGGAATGTCCTCCAGGTAAGTCCACCTTAACCCAAGATATATTAATTGAGTTAAATTTCCTATATTGGCTGGCAAATTAGGTCGGAATACATGTTCGAGATCAAGGACTTGTAATTGTAAGAGATGCCCACTTGCAATGCCCATAGAAAGGAAGTTACTTATCTCTTCTCCAGGTTTATTTCCTTCTCGAGTATCAAAGAAGAGAATGGAGTGGGGATTTCTGCAACTTCGCAATAAATTTTGTAAGTTTTTGCTGCTACAACGACTAGAGTTAAAACTGGCATCATTTTCATCAGTATTATAAGCAAGACGCCCATCTAAGCTTGAAATTGGAAATTTTCGCAACCATAAATCTCGCAGAGCGCTAGGGAAGCCACATGTCTTGACCTTCCCGTTAGGCTTTCTTTCCACTTCTTGTATCAAGTTGCGGCTTATCAATTCATCCAAATACTTCTTTGCAACTGATTCAAGAGGCTCTTGCTCAGCAGCTGTTTGTTGTACCAATCCTTCTGCCACCCACAAAGCAACTAATCTCCTTGTTGAAGTTTCAGAGTCCCTGGGGAAGAGTCCAAAGTAGGAAAGGCATTTCTTTAGATGCGGAGCCAAATCTTTTTCATTAAAACCCACTATTTCCGACCATGGTGTTTGGTTATGATCGATATGCTCAAGCACCATTAACAACTGCTCGTAAGTCACATTCTTCATCCCAGACAATAGATACCCAAGACGTAAGATTGAAAGTGGCAGGCCCCCACATCTTCCTACTACTTTACGTGCGAGAGTATTCACTTTTTGTGCTTCTGCTTCTGAGAGTTCAGGCTGGTCAGAAGTATCCGACGGAAGGTTGACCATCTGTTGAAATAAACTTAAGCTTTCATCTTTGGTTCGTAGTCGAAGTTGCTTGGAGTTCTCCGCATTTGAAGCTACACTCTTGTGTCGTGTGGTGATCACAATTCTGCTCCCATTTGTGCTTTCCTGAAATGCTGCTTTTAGACTCTCCCAGGTTTCTACCGACGATATGTTGTCCAGAACAATAAGGTACTTCTTAGCCTTCAAGAAACCGTTTATCTCCTTGAACGAGTAATCCTTTTCCTTTGCTTCCTTATTAGTCTCTTCCTCTATATCATTCTCTTCCTTGTAAGTCCCTTCCTCCTTTTCCTTATTAGTCACTGGTGGATGCATGAGTTCTTGTCCTAATTTCTTCCGGAGTGCATTCTTTTCCTCATCCCCTCGATCAGTTAGAGACACCCAGTATCTGAATTTAAAATGGTTCTGAATAGCTGTATGGTCATAAACCAACCGTGCCAGTGTTGTCTTACCGATGCCCCTCAGCCCCACAATAAAATACGTGGAGCAATTCTCACTGTTGGTGATCAGCCTTGAGACTACTTCATGTACGTCTTCATGCATGCCAACTACCGAGTTTCTCTCTTCCCCTGGTTCAGTGCGAAGCACCCTTATGCATCTCTCAAGAAGTCTGAGACCCATGTTGAATCGATCAATTTCTTTGGGCTTTGACTGAGGCTCTGTCTTGTTTTGATTTTCACCCCATTCTGAGCGTGAACTTTCTCCATATGATTTCAGAGATTTTTCCGCATCTTTAATAATTATCTTCAGTTGATCTGTCCAAGCCTTTCTTGAATGCTTTATGCCTTCAACTGCTTTTGCATCCTTGAGAAGTTTGTTTAGTCTTTCGAAAGTCTTGTATAGTTGTGTGAACTCATCCATGGCTGACCCCTGCCTGAGCTGATTGTTAAAGTTGTTTAGAAGAGAAGAAATATCGTCGTCATCAGTTGCTGTGGTCTGAAACTGAGAAGGAAACTTTTGTTGTTTTGGGGACCGACGGACAGATTTTAATACATCTCTTCTAATAAATTTGAAATCACATACGCTCTTATGGATAATGAGGACCCATAGCATTCTGTCATACAACCGATACTTCTTCTTGAGCTTACGCCTTGCTATCCAATTACCGATGTAGAAAATCCAGTTCATTCGATTAGCTATTTTGAGTATGCCATCCATGTCTTGTTGTAGTTCGAGTATGGTCTCCTCCACAAGCTCCACCCAGGCCTTCTCCGTTTTAGTTTCCATTCTAAGCCCATCTAAATCTTCCAGGAAAGCAAGCAGTAGCTTCACCGGAAACTCGATGTTGTACCGTATGTCCTCTTTACTGTCACGCACTACATCTGGCTTACCATTGATTAGGTCCTTCAATTTCTCTTCAATAGAGTGAGTTGGTTGCACAGCTCGATTATAAGGATAAGGGTTTTTTTCCACAATGGGTCTGTCCTGTAGGCTTCTGACGTTAGACCTTGACCTCTCTAGTGCTCTATAGATCTTACTACATTTCGAGAAAAGATGATCATACATGTCATCGATGATGGCCTCTATTTCAGTTCCAAGGGGACGAAATTTTCTGAAATCCATTAAAACGGAGTAAACCCACCTCAGAAATTGTCTTCTTCGACTCAGACTCTCATAGGTGTCACAGCGTCTCTTTGCCTTGCCGACCGAGGTTTCGATTGAATGTACCCAATCTTTCTCAACATCACTTAGTTGTACTGTCGCTCCCGGTCTCAGTTGTGAATCCCAAAGTTGATGGGCTTTCTCATCTACTACCTTCCCCAAATCCGAAACGTATTTCACATCTTTTATGAGAGCATTAAAAAACTTCCATTCCAATCTTAGCCACTTGTACTGGTCCTTCAACGCTTGAAACCTTCTATAACTAAAGAAGATCATAACCAAGTACGCAAACCCAAGGACTATGGACAAATATAGAATGGAAAAAGCACGGAGACGAGGAAGAACATGAGCATGAAACAATTGGCTGACACCAGGTACAACATGGGAACAGAAGTGCTTCGAAATTAGAAACAAAGTAGCCATGGTTGCTCACAAAGCTACGCTGAACTTCGTGAAAGTACACAGCGGACAATATGACCATTACATTGATCAAAAGGGGATTATTACTGAATCCTGAAGAATAAGTTGAAAGGTGGAACAAGTGGATTGACTATTAACTAAAAATGGAATCGAAGCCCAGACGATAAAGTTGAGTGGAATCCATGGCAGAGCCAATGAGACTGGACAAGTGTGGGGATGGATGTGTTTGGTTTCTTTCTTCTCAGTTGAAAATTTATTTTGTACCTATTTTTTATTTAAACAAAAAAAGCTATTTTTATAAAAGAATGAATAAATAAATAAATTCAATAGTTCCAACAAAATTTAGGCAGATTTGAACCATGAATACGCTTCTATTAGAAACACAAAAAAATGTATATTAAGCCTTAATGATCTTAGTAACAATAGGAATTATTGTTAAATCGAGTGTTGTAAATACTGTTTGTAACCCATTCTGGTTTGTCTATTAAAATGAAATATTTTGGTGTGGGCCTATTTTATAGTATTGTTCAAGTTTACCATTAATATATTGTTGTTGTTGTTGGTGTTGTTGTTGTTATCATATAACATAATGATATTAATATAATTGTTGATTAAAAAAAAGGCTAAAGTGAAAACTACACTCCTAAAATTTGGAGATCATTGAATTTTACTACTTGAAGTTTCAGAATTTAATTTTACCCTTATATTTCATTTGCATTAGCAACTTCTTCATTCATATTTTCTGTTAAAACCATATAAGCTTGCTACACATATTTAGTTCGTCCAATAAAATAATATCATGTCATTTTTATTATTCCATGTAGCATTATTTTATTTAAAAAACTAAACACGTGTGGCAAACGTATATGACACTTAACGGAAAATATAAAAGAATAACTGTCAATACAAACAAAAATAATTATAGGAGGGTAAAATTAAAATTCCAAAACTTCAATGTATAAAATCAAAAGACCCATAAACTTTAGGGGTGTAGTATGCACTTTAATCTTTAAAAATTTTCAAATAAACTTGAAAAAATGCCAAGAGACCCCTTGAACTTTGGTACAATGACCAATACACCCGTAAACTTTTATTTTTAACTAATTTACTCTATAAATTTCACACATGTTGAAGAAAATACTACTCTTGAAGATTATATAGAAGTCAAAGAAGAAAATATGGACATTTTTGAAGAAATTAATGAAGACCGTGTTATGAAAGAAAGTCTTGAAATCAAGATTATTGTGGAGAAGATTAATGAAGATTCTATGATAGAGAAAGATTTTGAAGTCGAGATAATAGAGACCATTGAGGAAAAAATTGATGAGGAGATTTTCAAGGATCTCAATGAAATCAAGTCATGATTTTCAATCACAAGATTCTTTTATTTTGGCGGTAAGCAATACACCGAAATTTATTGATTTTATTGAGGTTGATAGATTGGATTCAATTGTCAGTTCTTATTTGATAAATCTCTACAATTACATGGAGACCCTAGAAAAAGAAATTCAAGTTGATTTGTTTATTCTATTGATGAGTTGCAAATATGGAAAGAAGATCAAGGGGATTAAGTATTCCAAATATTTATTTGCTTGACATGGAAGATTTCATATCTCAAAGATGAACTCGAGAACAAGTTTGTTTCAGGTAGAGGGGTCTAATGTGGGATAGACTCTACTATTTAATGTGAAACTCGAGCACAAGATTTCAGATCTTAAAGATAAACTCAAGCACAAGTTTCGTTATTTTAAGTTTAGGAAATTTATTTCTTTGTTTTTTTGGTGCTTTTAATGCTTTTTTTTTTTTTTTGGAGTCAAAATTGGTACCTATTATGGTTAGGTGTTATATTTAAGATTTATTTTAGAATATAATTTCCTATCCTTCAAGTTTTATGAAGCCTATAAATAGGCTTCCAAGCTTATAAACGTTCTTCTAGTATTATTGATATTAATAAATAAATAAAAATTCTCTATTGTTTCTCTTTTGGGGGAATCCAAAACCATTTCTCCTTGTAGATTTATGGAATTCTCATAAATTCAAGGATATTTTTTAGAAGAAAACGTGTTTTTTTTTTCTATTTTTTTGAAATAGACGTGTTTTGCTTCCACATCTCATATCACAATCAACATCCCCAAAAAGATTTGCAATAAGAGTATGGATGTTAGTTTTTTTTTTTTTTTTTGGTGGAGAGGAGGACAGGGAGGGGGAGCGGGTGTGGAATGTGGTAAGAGCCACTATTTGGTTAATTCAGGCTTGAGATGATAATTGCAAACAATGGCAAGACAGCTTGGTAATTGGACCATATCAAAGGAATCGTAGAATAAAGATGGGGTGGTATCATGTGTAATTGTGATATGTAACACATTTCTCTTACTTGGTGGTAGATGACAGAGTTAAATTTGGCAAACCAAACTCATAGAACTTGCTGGTTGATAGATTACCTGTCTTGGCAAACCAAACTCATAGAACTTACCTGTCGATAGATTACCTGTCATAGTCAACACGCTAGTGAAAAAAATCGTAAAGGTAGTTGCATATAGACAACATCTATAAGCTCTCTATTAAAGAATGCATTTTTCACATTTATCAATACATCTTTCACCTCTATTTAAGGTTGGCTAGTTATGAGAGGCAAAGACCCCAATGAGTCTATAGATATAGAAAGGCAAGCAAACAAGGTAAATGTCTTCAATCCCATACTTTTAAGTGAATCCCATGGCAACCGACGAGCCTTGTAGCAATCAATAGTGCCATCCAACTCTTCTTTTGTACTTGGTCAATTGGTTGTCACAAGGTGTTAGAGGACGGCCCACAGATGGTGTGAGGTTCATGCTCGATGGTAAGTATAGAAAAGTAATGAAAATCATGAATATGACATGGAAGAGCTCTTACCGATGGGAGCAACGGGTCAGTACCAATAGTGAATAGTGTATGTAGGATCCACACTATCCACAGCTTGGACAGAGGAAGAAGACTTTTCAACGTGGGAGCAACCCATTTAGTGCCCATTTGGTTCAACGTTTGGGGGAAAAAAAGCACTTTGTGATTTCAAAACGAGATATTTTTCAATTTTGGGCATTGATAAGATTTCCAAATCGCACTTTCTCAAAACGAAGACCACCAAAAAGCGCAATACGGTATTGAACCATCTAAGGTGCAATTCCAAAACACACAGTTGCTTTCCATGTTACCGTTGAATACCTTGTATATTGTTCCTATTTTACCCTTAGCCTTTCTTTTTAATCCCAATTTTACCCAAATCTCTAACAAAAAATATAGTAAAAAAAGATACTCACTAGCGGAGTGGGGAATTCGAAGTGGCGTTGTAGTGAATGAGATCATTGAAGATAGAAGGTCAGAATGGAGTTCTAAAAGGATGAGGCTTGATTTGTGGGTTTGGTTTATGATGTCATATGGTGGGGTTTATGCGTGAGAGTTAAAGCTAATTAAGGTCTGTAACTATGGCATGGTGGAGCTTATGTGTTGGTGGCCTGGTGCTGCAGTGATGCTTTCCATCCTAGGGCGTAGAGAGAGCGCAAGGGAGACCAGTGGGGTTGTTTGTTAAGGAAGGATAGAATGAGTGAATGAGTGAAGAAAAGGAAAAATAAGAAGATAAGGAAGAAGAGAACGAGTGGGTAAGAAAAAAAGAAGGAAAAAGAAAAAAAGAGATACGTGGAAGATATGCATTCAGGTGAAAAAAAATGTGGAAGACATGCACGGAAGGAAATAAAATTTTAAAGATAAAATTTTATATTATAAAAAAAAATTAAAAATATAGCACTACAAATTATTTTACAACTTTTTTGCTACAATTATAATATGACGTTGTGTGAGTAATAGAGAAAAAAATTTGTGTGAGTAGCAGAGGAAAAACTGTGAGTTTATGTGTAAGTGGTACTCAACTACCCACTATCTGCTACTAAATAATTAGTGCAAAAACAAAATTGTGAAATAGTTTATGATACTTAAACTACTCATTTAAAACATAAATGTTAATAAAGTAATATAAGTAATGCTACATATACAAATTATTATACAACATTTTTACAAATTGTTAATATAGTTTTAGCATTTTCCGAATTATTATTGGTAAGTAATAATGTAATATTAGTAGTGGGCCTGAACTAAAACTAATAAAAATTTGTCATATCAACCATAATAAAAAAATAATTATGAAAAAAACAAAACTAACACAAACATTATTCAAATAATAATTAATGATGCCAAACTCGTCAGTTGAGTCACTCGTCCAATCCGGAGTTCTTGGCAATCTTGTAGAACCTGCAAAATAAATGAGGAGCTGATTGAAGAGACCACCAGGTTATGCCCTGTGGGGGAGCCTCCGATGCTCAAGTTAGTATCAGCTCATATCTTTTGTATGCAGATAACATTTTGTAATAGTTTTTTGACGTGCCTTAGCAAATGGACAGATTGTCCCTTTTCTAGGTGACTTAGGTAGCTGTTGGACATAAATGAGGGTGATTATTACCTTAATTGCAATGTTCTTTGTCTTGATAAGAGAGTTTAAGGGGTCGTTATTGAATGTGTTGGGTAGTTACTCATCTATTTATGATGGCCTACTAATGACACAATGACCATCCATTAAGATGGACAACCTTAATAATTTTTATGGACCCATCAGTTGCCCCCCATTCCCAAGTTTGATTTTGCTTTGTGCTAATCAGGCTTTAGAAATATTCTTGACTTGTTTAGATTTAGACGTCTTTATCTTCAACTCCTTTCTTCTTCAAGAATGGTAGTATTTTTGTGACGACTTCTTAGTATCTGCCTTTTGAAAGTCTTTCCGAACGTTCGAGGGATCATAGCTTGATCTTGAAAGTGAGCTAATTTCTTTGGATAATCATTTTTTATCACTACTACAGAGCAAGCTAATTTCTTTGGACGACCATTTTTTATCACTGCTAAAGAGCAAGCTAATTTCTTTGGACGACCATTTTTTATCACTACTGAAGGGTAAGGTGATTTCTTTGGACGAACATTTTTGATCAAGTCAATGCTTCTTCTTTTATTCATTTTCTGGTTGTCACGTTTGATATTCTTGATTTGCTTGTGACTTGTGTTCGAGTGAGAGTTCTTATCTGCTTACACTCGTCTAAGGGTATTTAGTCACTTAGCCACTTTTGGGTGACTTACATCCAGTTACAGAGCTTCATCATTTAGACTTCATCAGCGATTTACATCTGTCTAGCGGAATCTTCTCCTTTTTTTTTTTGGGTAACTTACATCAATTTAAGGAATCTTGTCACTTAGGTTTCTTCAGTGATTTACATCCGTTTTGGCAGAATCTTATCACTTAGCTATTTTTTGGTGACTTACATCTATTTAAGGAATCTTGTCACTTAGGCTTCGTCAGTGATTTACATCCCTCTTGGCGAAATCTTATCACTTAGCCATTTTTTGGTGACTTACATCCATTTAAAAAATCTTGTCACTTAGGCTTTGTTAGTGATTTATATCTATCTTGGCAGAATCTTATCACTTAGCCATTTTTTGGTGACTTACATCCATTTAAGGAATCTTATAACCTAGGCTTCGTCAATGATTTACATCCGTCTTTGCGGAATCTTATCACTTATCCATTTTTTGGTGACTTGCATCCCTTTACGGAATCTTGTCACTTAGGCTTAGTAAGTGATTTACATCCATCATGGCAAAATCTTATCACTTAGCCATTTTTTGGTTACTTACATCCATTTAAGGAATCTTGTCACTTAGGTTTAGTAAGTGATTTACATCCGTTTTCGCGGAATCTTATCACTTAGCCATTTTTTGGTGACTTACATCCCTTTAAGGAATCTTGTCACTTGTTGCTAGAAAGATTCCTTGGTGCTATGTCATTTTGGACCTTCTTGAGGCCATGTTGATATCTGCATTAAGTAGCATATGCACTTACCAGACTTGGTTAAACAAGAATTTTAGAACAATTCATATATAACTAATAAGTTACCATTAGCCTTGGTGGACCTTTTTCTTATTTCCTTATAATCCTAGAGTTTTACCTCTTTTGTGATCTATCTAGTAATGCATACATTTTTGCATTACACCTTACTAGGTGTAAATTTTTATAGACGAATATAAAAGAGACAGAGATAAATGTGTTACCTTAAATGACGATATTATTTTCTCACATACCTCAATTTTTTTATTGTTGGAATCTTCTTGACAAGCTCTTCCCTTTTTAAGATGACGAGCTCTTCTCTTTTCAAGATTTTTTTTTTTTTAAGCTCAACATGATACTTCATGTCTAAGGCCTAGATCTCTTTGCTTCAATTTTTTGAAGGTGTAGAAACTAGGTCAAGTTTTTGCTCCCGTTCAAATGTGAAAAGTACAATTCTCGTTTGTTGACGACTAGAGGAATGGTCTATCACGATTGAAACTTTTTTTTTTTTTGGCGTGCTTTGATGACTATGGTCATTGCCATTTGTAATATCAATTTCCTCTTCCTTTTTCTTTAATTGTATGCTTAAGTCACTTCAATAGTGCTAGCTGCATTACAATGTACAAATGTGCAATTGCATGCTATACAAGATGAAGTGCATTCTACATGAATCATAGAGAAGTATAAAACTTGAAGCTATTTGACTATATGCTTCTTTAAACTGGTATTTGTTAGGTGCTTGCACCGTATATGATTTTTAAAGCAATTTAAGAAGGTTTTGGTGAGTAGATGGAGATAGTAGAAATTAATTGAGACTTAAATTCATGAGCATATTGTGAACACGATCATCTAACATTTTAAGTGTAGGAAACTTAATAAAACTTATCAGATTCATGACGATGAAACGTATGCTACTAATAATATAGTCATATTGATTGTGATAATTGTAACACTTTTATAGCAATATTTTCAACATGTTCTACATACACATTTGTAATAATCATGCAAGCTTGATATTTATTTAGTTTCAATAAAATGATCTCATGGATAAAAAAGAAAGAAAGAAATGAGTTACCTCAATAGAAGACCTTAAATCTCGATACTATTTTGTACATACCTCGGTCTTTTCATTGTTGTAGTCTTCTTGATGAACTCTTCGTCATTGAACTCTTACTTATAGAGCTCTTCTTTGTTGGATTTGTATAACCCATAATTTACAGCAGTTAAACTCGGCATTTGTGATGTAGATGGAATTTGTGATGTATGAAGCACATGCTCTATAGGTAATTCAACCATTTCCACTTTTTTCTTTGTTTTGGTGATAGTAGAATAGCAAAAGAAATGGCAAACTTAAGATCATTTGATTGGCTAGAGATCAAAAAGTCTAAAATAGGACACACTAGCTAGAGCAGATATTACTAGTCAAGCCTTTTAACTTTAGCAAGAAATTATCTAGCCTTTTGTGTCAATTGTGCATGTTTGTACTAATCTTGTAATTTAGCAATTTTCCTTTCCAAAAATCGTTTTCATAACCGATACCCTATTCTCTTTCAACTGAATAACACTTGGTAAAGTGTTTCAAGAGTGTTGGAATTCGGTGTGTTTAATGATATTTGCCATTATGAAAACCAGTCATTATATTTATCATGGTAAACAATTATAAATTTCTTAAACAAATAGGTTTTTTATTTCGCAATAATGATATTTGTCATTATGCCTAACACTTGACTTCAATCTTTGTTGCAAATACTTGGAGAATTAAAAGGGAAAAGAAATGTTTAAATCTGACCTTAAGGACCAAGAACTAGGTTGCATCGTTGCTATTTATTTTTATTTTTTTTCTGCTATTTGAAGATGTATTTTTATCCAAAGGGTTTGCCCCCGTTTAAACATGAAAGGTACATTTGTTGTTGGATGATGACCAAAAGAATGGCTTGTCATGGTTTGTACCTGTATTTTTCTTCCTTTGGGCTTAATCTTCGTCCCAAATGGAAATCTTCATAAAATTTCATATCTAATTTATTAGAACAAAATTTAGAAACTTATATACCAATGTATGGATAGCGATGAGGTAAATTGTTCATGATAGAAAATTATGTATGAAATTATAGAGTGGTCCCAAAAAGACACTGCTACTCTTTAAAATAAATGAGTAGAATGAAAGAAATAAGTGCATATCAAGCTATTCTAGTTACACTAGTGAATAGTTTAGTACGTTTACTATGCAAAGTGTTAGACTTGGAGCAACATTTTTCAAGTAAGAAATTCACAAATAATATTAATCACAAATGCATAAAATTTGTTGAGGCTTAATATTTATTTTTATATAAACGAAGTGTAATTTAGTTTAGATCGAGCATTGAAGTGTAGTGGCTTGATGAAAGCATGATGCTCTAACATACAAAGACCACTAAAGATTTCATGAAACCATGTGGTGGGATTTATGCATCAATTGTAAAAGTATGTTGGACTAGTATACGGGAGGAAAAATCAAAACCCCAACGCATAACATTGCCAAACCATTTTGGTATAACATGCTATGTCTTTGTTGTTTAAAGAACTCATATGCACATACCTTGATACTATTATGAGAGTAGATTGTATGATAATATGTAACAATTCAAAAACGTATTCTTTCTCAAAGTAGCATGTATGATTGGGAAAATTTAAAATAGTGGGTCATGTAGATTATATGTAAATTTATATGCTTATAAGATTTCTCCTTAAATTCAGAGAAATAATTAGACATCTCTTGTTGAATGGAATTCAAGCCTATTAAAATATGGTTCCATGCTTTTAAATGTCCAAATCAAGATTTTGATATTTGGCAAAGTAATTAAAGTTGACTTTGCTTTCATTAATAACAAAAATTAAAATATTTAAATTTGATAAAAATAATAGAGGTTGAGAGCCTTTACCTTAAATGGTCCTTAATTGCAATACTTAAGCACCATAAATTCATAACCTTAGTTGACCATATAACTGGCGAGTTTCGGGCAATATACCGGTTTGAAGAGAATGTTTCCATCTTTGATCTCCTCTTTGGTAGGTTCTTCTTGACAAGTTCTCTTTAACAACTGTTCATCATCTCTAGACCGCACATCATCACCATATGTGGTTTTGTAGTCAACTTTATTTTTCATACATCTCTTTTGTGAATGTTTTCAATCTTATGGATGACCGCTACAAGATTAGTTTTCTTGGACATGTATATATAACGATTTTGCCAAACATTCATAAATCATGACAGTTTTCACAATGTGCAGTTGTAGTAGAAAAAATAGAATATTCATTATCTTTGGCTTCCACCTACCTAATACTGATTAGGTTGGCCCAGCCAGGCTTATTGGACTTTCTCTTATTTCCAAATTTAGTGTTTCTAAATTTGGTAAGATAGTAGAATCTGACTTTAGCCTCTTTAGTGTCTAAACTCTAAAATTATGATATAATTTCAGTAAGACAAAATTTTGGCTTCAACTTTCTCTAACATCGAAAATTAAGATTTATTATCGTTGGCAGTGCAATAATATTTCACTTTTATATATATATATATATATATATATACATACATATATATATATATATATATATATATCTTAGCAAGATGCATTAGGAAAAAGTAGTGAAATAAAAAGCCATAATTAATGGTATAATATATGAATATCAACCAAGATGCTATCAGCATACCAATTGTTTAATGCTATAAAGAGACAAAATGATCTCCTCGTGTTATAATAGGAAATGTAGTAAAGGTGTAAAACCCTTTTTGGCTATAATTAGGATATCAACTAGGCCATAATATATAATTATATTTGGCGTTAATGGTGAGGATCTTAAAGAGACCAGTTTGACTGATGCAATTTATAACAACCAAGGTATTCATTACCCTTTTTTTTTAATGCCTATATTTAAGATCACAATTTTGATAAGGTAATTATGTTTTATTGATGTCTGGTTCCACCTTTCATGCAAACTAAAAACAATGGGGAACCGGTGAAACTAAGAAAGGAAAGTTCTCCTATGGTAATTCCATCATATTTGACTTGGGTGGCTGAAAATTATATGACCACCTTTGATCACTTCTTTTTTTTCTTTTAACAAAAGGATACTTAATAAAGTAAACTCCTTCGTTATGTTTCTAAAGTTTTAGAAGAGTTTATTATGTTTTTAGACTTCTAGTCTTCTAGATCTTTTAACAAGGTATGGTAATTAAAATCATTTAACAAGATGAGAAGAAACTCATCTTACCTTAAGACCAAGGAGTTGGACCATTCCTTTGAGGTCTGCCCAAGTTGAAGGTCTCGTGTTGTGAAGTTCTTACATCATTGACAACCAATCCAATCATGTGTTGCCGCTGGGAGTCGTACTTTCATTGTTGACGGCATCTTAGTGATCTTTCTATTTATTTATTATCTAGATAATTGGAGGCATCTTGCAACCAAATCCTCAAATTAGAGGACAACATATTTGAGACCTTGGATCTAGGTTCTCTCATTATCGTCCATTTGAATAGTTGACAAGTTGCGCTTTGATGACGATGGTGTCTTGGTAATACCTCTATCTTTCTCATCATGGCTCCAATTTAAATTTAGATAACTTCCTCGAAGAAATGGATTTGTGTAGAGTAAAGAGATGATCATTGGGTATCATCCATGGGGTACTCTAGATCTGCTATTTTTGGTATTGATGATTCTCCATTGAACTGAGTAAACCGTTTGTTGTAGGAAGAGCTAGATGGCTAATCACCCTCCCCACAGATGTCGCCAAACTGATGATGCCAAAATCGTCAGTTAGGTCACTTGTCCAATCTGGAACTCTTGACGATCTTGTAGAACCTGCAAAATAAAGGAGGGGCTAATTGAAGAGACCACCAAGTTGTGCCCGGTGGGGGAGCCTCCAATACTCAAGTAAGTATCAGCCCATATCTTTTGTATGTAGATAGCATTTTGTAATAGTTTTTTGATGTAGCTTAGCAAATGGACAGATTGTCCCTTTTATAGGTGACTTAGGTAGCTGTTGGACATAAATGAGGGTGATTATTACTCTAATTGTAACATTTTTTGTCTTGATGAGAGAGTTTAAGGCCTATGATGGTCATTATTGAATGTGTTAGACGGTTACTCATCTATCTTTGATGGCCTACTAATGACGCAATGACCGTCCATTAAGATGGACGACCTTAATAATTTTTATGGACCCATCGATAATAATAAAAATAAAAATAAAAATATTATTATTATTATTATTGTTATTGTTATATATATATATATATATATATATATAACCGAATCCTCTAAAACTCTCACAATTTTCAACATCAGTAAAATATTTAAATAAAATTATTTTTGTTTAGTCTAAACTTAACAATGAGTGAAACTCTATCTCTTTAATAAGTCTAACTTAAACTCAAACTCATCATTATTAATTTTTTTAAACAAATTTTACACATCAGCATTACTTAAAGAAATTTAATAATTAATTAGTGAAAAAGAAACCCCTAACCCAAGTTAGACTTCTAGCCAAATACAATAACACTCTCCCACCATCTCTACTCTCTCCTATTTAAGAATTGCTATACCTTAGCATATCATCACTCTAGAACGATTTTTAGTCTGAGGAACTGACTTAGGATTGACAACAAAAGACAGCGATGTGGGTGTCTACTGAAACTAATCAAATTTCAAGGGGACCGTCTTCTTGTCATTTCTTTTACTGGGTCGAATTTTTTGTGTTTGCATTTTTTTTTTCTAGGTTGAAATTGGTTGGAATCTTCAAGTAGTAAAGGGCTTGATGCATCTTTTCTTTATAATATCATGATAACGTGACGGACAATACATGCAGCAAACAATTTGACCAAGTTAAATATTTCTAAGCTTTCAAAACTTGGGTTTATTTTGTAAAAAAAATGTAAATCTTCCTGTAAGGTTTAATGTATGTTAAAAGCTAAAGTAAAGATTTTTGGAATTGTTTATATTCATGTGTATGAATGTATTGGGTTTAATTGAATTGGAATTATTTTTGAAACTTTGGTTTCGATTGAATCGGAAAAAGTATGTTCCAATATTTGGAGTCTTTTGTATACATTTTGTTGTAGCTAAAACTTAATATTGGTATGTTTTTGTGACTATTTCGAATACTTTCCTTTAGAGTTTAGATAAAGTCTATTTATGATTTTAAAAAAATTACAATCAGAAGACTTTTGAACTTAATATTTTTATAAAAAGAAAACCCTTATAGATAGGTATTAGGATATTATTTGGAAGTGTCATAATAGACTACTAATAGGTGTGAAGGTATTACATATGGTACGTAGCTAAATGTAACATCAATTTAGTTAAAACTCTATTAGCTAAGTTTTAAAAAAACTAAAATTCTATTTCAAAAATTTTCAAAAACTTTGAGTTTATTTTAATTTTTTTGATCATCTATCATAAAAATTTTATATGGTAATATTATAAAATTTATACATTACATACAATTATTACTCCAGTTACCTTCCAGGTGATGGAAGATATGAAAATGTAATTTATAGATTTATTATCAATATAACATAGATAATTATATTGGTTGTAGATAGTAGATTTAATTGCAATTGAGCATTGGGTGAACTGCGAAGTCATCACCATAGATTAGCTATGATATGAAAGAAAAAGAACTTTCTAAACCTTTATTTTGAACAAAATTACTTATTTTCATTCTTTTTTAATCATTTTCAAGTCATACCTTTTTTTTAAGCCAATCATATACCTTTAAACAAAATAAATTATTTAATTTTTGTTCAATTTTTTTAAAACTTTTATGTAATTATCCAGTGCATTGCACAGGTTAGCGACTCGTTATTATAAAACTGAAACCTCTAAAATTCTCACAATTTTTCACGTCAGCACAATATTTAAAAAATAAAAAATAAAATTAAAAACACTATTAATATCTAAAACCCAATAAACGCAAAATCCAGCTCTCTACCTTCTCTTTCCTCCAAAACGTAGACCCACACTCTGCAATTCCTCCACACAAAAAATACAGCTCAACGGCTCCACCTTTCGTCCAAAATGCAGACCACCATCAGTCCTTCTCTCTCACAACTCAACAGCTCCACCTTCTCTAGCACCACCCTTTTCCAACTCTACCATTGTCGGCGCTACCCATCTCTCACACATAATAGTTTCTCCCCCTCTCTCACCCTCAGTTCTTCTCTCCTACAACAACACCTAGGTTTCTACCTCTGGGTTTGTTGTTGGGTTCTACCCTTATGGAATTTTTATTTTTATTTTTGGTAGCTAATTTGAGTTTGTATAGAAATTCAAGTTTGGGTTTGAGAATATCTGCTTATTCATGGCTGTATTTGTTGGAAAAACTAGTTTTGCATCTCATACAAAACATACAGCGGAAGCAACACAATGATCTTCTTTATTCATGAGAGATAACATATAACCTTGAATTCCAGAACAAAGAAGAGAAAGCGTACCTTGAATACCTTCAATCTTCCTCCCAATTCCACATAGTTCCTAAGATAAGTGGTCTCTCAATCAGTTCGTAAGTACGTTGATTCTCCATAAGGAAGGTGTATTCAAAAGATACTTTAGAGAAAAACTATATTTTTTCTTCTTTTAATCACACGTACATACTTTAATTGCTTGGGAAGCTACTTTCTTTAATAACTCTTATTAAATAAATAACCGATTATTTAATTAGGTTAGCCTTTTGGGCCAGCCCAATTGGGCTTAAGTGTGTGCCTTTTAAAGCATTTTTGTTTCTTTTGCTTTAATTTTTCTTTGCATACTTTTCTTTTATTAGGCATATCATGCATGGGTATATAAGTGAGAGAAAAAAAAAACTCAATTGTGTTAAGCTTTTGACATTGCACTTTTGCTATGCTGAAGCATACCGATATCATTTCATGATTGGCAGGCAACAATGGTGAGATGGTTATTTATGCCTTTCTCTTAGGATTTTTTAGTCTTTCTTGTCAAAAAGAGTGATATGAGTGTTAAGTACAAGATATTACTTAATCTTACTCATCAAAAGCAGGAGCCACAAAGCTAACTTGCTTAGTTGTGCATGGGATGCTCATAAGCTACAAGAGATACAAAGTTTAGAAAACTTTGTTTCATTGGCCATTCAAGGTAAACAAGTACCAATGTACATAAACACACACTGTTTTTGTATTTTTCTGATTTTTAAATTTTTTGTTATTTTTATGAATGAAAACAAAATAAAACAAAACTGAAAAACAAAAAAACAAAAACATGTCAAACAAAGCAATGCATAAAAACTAGACTAACTCAAAATAAGAAAGAAAAACACATAAGTAATGCAAAAAAAAACAAGAAGGGGAGAAAGAGAGAGAGAAAAAAAAAATGGTTAAATCACTTGGAGCCCTTTTCCTTCCACAACTTGGAAGTACCTTTCCTTTTAGCGCATCGTTGAACCGGCGGTGGGGGGGAAGAATTGCAACCGTTAAAGTTCAAAAGGAACATAAGAGCCTTGAGGAGATCTCTTAGAGGAACAAGAGAGGATTAAAACTGACTTAGGTTTCCAGACGAGACCATGATGTTGCTCTGTTGTGTGGCTTGCCACTTATAGCAATTAGGTCGAGTGTGTCCAGTGTTAGGATGTGTGCCCTTAAATCCTACTGTATGATGCTATGTATGACATTATGAATGACTTAATGTTGTATTAACAAAGTTGTTTTATTATTATCTAAAATAACGATAACATGAATATTCAGACATTATTATATAGTCCATGAAATGCATAGTATGTGATTTATGTGAAAAGTCACAGAAGATATAAATCACAAGTTCTTTGTAAATTCAGAATTATAGTTTATAGTCGGTGATGAAATTGAGAATTTTGTTTGCGAAGACTATAACATATCAACTAAGATGATTTGTCTTGATCATGGAAATGGAGATTTCTAGTTGGTATGTTGATATGTTTTAAGAGTTAAGACATATTGAACTAGACCGCTGTGAGATTTATTATTCTCCTAACGACTGTTAAATGAATAATAAACTCACGACTTATATTTACTTGAACTCTTAATCTTGAGAGAATAATGGACCTGATCATGAAGTGTAGGTTACTTTGATATATTAGGAGTGAGATCTAAAGTTACGGTCAAAACCTCAGTATGTTGGGTAACCACATTTAGTGTTTATGGACTATATATTCTCAAGATAGAATTCATAGTCTGTTAACAGAGATACAAAATATTCCCTTGAGATAAGTTTAATGGGTTTGGTTATTCAGAGAGTTAGGCCTAACCATTTTAGTAAGGAGTTACTAAAGTATATATTTATGGAATTGAATTTCATAAATATATGATGAATAACTTAAAGGTTTAAACCAGATACCCAAAGAATTAAGATATAGTAATCTACAAAGTGTCAGTCTTTTTTCATGACTTGGTATTACTATGAATATTTTATGAAGGGGTTGCATATATAATAAAGTCTTGGGATATAATTTATAAATAAGGCTTAGAGTGCAATTATATTTATATAGTGGTATTAAATATAATTAATAATAACTTGGACTTGTCAAGAGTTGACAGAGAAGCCTAAAGCCCATTGGAGCTAATGTCTTATTGGTCCCACTCCAACCCACACACTTAAGTCCAATTGGAAAGGCCCAAAAGGTCAGCCCAATTAGATAATCAATTAGATACAAAGAGAGAAACATACAAAATTTTTAAAAGATGAAGGAATAACACTGTTGTGAAATGGTGTGTAAGGAGTGTTAGACACTTTGACATTCTCCCTTAAAAACTGATTGAGAGATCACACATTTTGGGCGTTAGTGGAATTGGAGTGAAGATTGAAAATATTTTCAAGTGCTACTGATCTTTGGTTTTAAAATTCACTGCTCCAAGGTACCCTCTCTTGTTCTTAAATTCTGAAACTTACATAGTGCATGTTAACATTTATGAATAAGTAGATCTATTATTTTCCTGCTGCGTATGTTTTGTATGCAATACAAACATGTATTTTTTCATCAAATGGTATCAGAGCGGTCTTCACTTTCATATCTTTGTTGGAAAAACTGGTTTTGTATCTCATACAAAATACACAGCAAAAGTAACAAACATGGATCTATTTCATTCATGATTGATAACATGCACTATGCAAGTTTCAGAATTTAAGAATAAGATAGCGTACCTTAGTGTGGAGAAATTCAAAACAAAGATTAGAAGCACTTGGGAATACTTTTAATCTTCACTCCAATTTCACTTTATGCTCAAGAAGTGTAGTCTCTCAATCAGTTTCCAAGGGAGAATAATCGAGTGGTTTCACTCACACATACATACCATTTCACAATGATGTCTCTTTCTTATTATTTTCTTTCTTATAAAAAATTATGTATGTTTCTCCCTTTATAACTAACTAATTATCTAATTAGGTTGGCCTATTGGGCCTTTCTAATTGGGTTTTAGTGTATGGCTTGGAGTGGGACCAATAAGACACTAGCTCCAATGGGTTTTGGGTTTATCTGTCAACTCTTGACAAGTCCAAAGTTACCATTAATTACACTCTAGGCCTTATTAATAAATTATATCCCAAGATTTTATTATATGTGCAACCCCTTTATAAAATATTCGTAGTAATACAAAATCATGAATATAGACTGCCACTTTGAAAATTAGTACATCTTAATCCTTTAGTACCCAGTTTAATCCTTTAAGTTATTCATCATATATTTATGAAATCTAATTTCATACATATATATTTTAGTAACTCTTTACTAAAGTGGTTAGGCCTAACACACTGAATAACTAAACCCATTAAATTTATCTCAAGGGAATATTTTATATCTTCGTTAAGAGATTATCAATTCCATCTTGAGAATATATGTTCCATTAACACTAAATGTGGCTGCCCAACATATTGAGATTTTGACTGTTACTTTAGATCTCACTTTTGATATATTAAAGCAATCTACACCTCATGATCATTTCCATTATTCTCTCAAGATTAAGAGTTCATGCAAATAGAAGTCGTGAGATTTATTATTCACTTGACAATTGTTAGGAGAATAATAAATCTCACAGCTGTTCAGTTCAATATGTTTTAACTCTTAAAACATATCAACTAAAAGTCTCCACTTCCATGATCAAGACAAATCATCTTAGTTGATATGATATAATCTTTGCAGATGAAATACCCAATTTCATCACCGACTATGAACTATAAATTCTAAGTTTACAAAGAACTTGTGACTTATATCTTCAGTGACTAAATCACATACTATGCATCTCATGGACTATATGATAATGTCCCAATATTCATGTTACCATTATTTTAGATAATAATAAAACAACTTTATTAAACACAACATTAAGTCATATATAATGTTATACGTAGCATCATACAATAGGGTTTAAGGGCACACATCCTAACAATCTTGTTAACATATTTTGAGTTTTGGAACTGTTGACAATAGTTTTATGTTGTTAGAAATTAGTTTTCTATATGGTTGTTGAAATTGTTGTTTAATAAAAACTGATATTAATGTTATGATGTTGTTTAATTTTGAGTTTAAGTATGTTAAACTGAACTTTAAGGTTATAGCATCAATGAAATTTAGTTTTGATATCAATTTCTGTCCATTATATTCATATGATGGTTGTTTTGTTCATGAAAACATTAAAAAACTGTCTTAGAAAAATTATGGAAAATTTGAAATTTGCATCTCTCGATCGATCGAAGATTTATCGAACATCAATCGAGCTGGCAGGAGTTTTCTCGATTGATTGAGGATCTATCGAGCATCAATTGAGCTTTGCAGAATTTTTCTCAATCGATCAAGGTACATTCTCGATCGATCGAGGATTGAGGATCTAGAATTTTATCCAAGTGGTTTTTACCTATATAAAGTGCAAGGCTATGTGTAGATTATGCATGTTTTAAATTAAAAACCTTTATTTTAAAAAATATCTAGTGGGAGAGAGATATAAATGTTGGATCTCACGGCCTCCATTGTCGGTTTATAGTAGTGTGATTAAGCACTTCGCCTTGGCGTAGATGCCTTGCTCCCTTCGGAGGGTGTTTAATTTATGGTACTACATATTAAACTTCTTAATGATGGATAATATGTGTTTTTACATTAAGAACGACTACGCTACTGTGGAGTTACTTAATGACTCACATAGAATTCAGTCAATGGTATACAGTAGACTAAGTTTAATTTTAACCTCCTTTTGGAACTATGTCATTATTACTTAGAGGCTAAAGGAAAAATGGCATATTATTAGTGTTTGATAAGAGTTATCATGATAGCACTAATAATGAGAATAGTTCTCAATCAATCATAGTGTTTATAATTTACTTGCTTCTAAAGAATTTTAAACATGGAGTTGGGTTGTCGTTGCATATATTATTTTATGGTTTTATTAAGGTTTCATATTATATGTTTATATGCTAAATTGATAATGTCTAGTTTACATATTATATTCATGTTTATTATTTTCAGATTTGAACATGGCATCATTTAGCCCACTTGTTTCTATTCTTAATCAAAACAAACTGACTGGATCCAACTATGTTGACTGGAAAAGAAATTTGGACATTGTTTTAATTTCTAAAGAGCACAAATATGTGCTTACTCAACCATAGCCTAGCTTTCCTTCATTAGATGCTCCTCCTGAGGAAAAATAGTGATATGATCGTTGGCAAAAATTTAATGAGATGGCCAAGTGTTATATCCTAGCATTTATCTCAAATGTTCTACAGCATCAAATGCAGGATGTAGAACTAGTTTCAGACATTATGCTAAGTCTGAAGGAGATGTTTGGTGAGCAAGGTTGTTCTGCAATGCAAGAAACCATGAGGCAAATTTATAATACCAAAATGGCTGAAGGTACTTCAGTGAAGGAGCATTGTCTTACAATGATCTCTAATTTGAATACATTGGAGGTTTTAGGTGCCGATATTGATGGAGAATCCCAAGTGGATATGATACTTTAGTCACTACCGAAATCATTCAAGGAATTCAAACTGAATTATAATATGAACAAAAATGTTTATTCTTTGTTTGAATTGATGAATGAATTGGTAGCGACAAAAGGCATCCTTGGTACTTTTAGTGTTGAAGCCAATGTGGGTGAAGCTTCTACTTCTCAACCTAAGTCAAAAGGCAAGGGTAAGAAGAAGAAGAAGAAGAAGAAGAAGAAGGACTTCACTAAGCAAGAGGGTAAGCAAATTGCCTAAGGGGATGCCGACAAAGGAAAGAAGATCAAAGGAAAATGTTTCCATTGTGGTGGGAAAGGACATTGGAAGAGGAATATTCCTAAGTTCAAAGCTGCCAAGAATAAGGGTATGAAAAGTTCATTTCTTCTTGAAATATGTTTGGTACAGAATTCCACGGATTCTTGGTGTGTGGATTTAGGTTGTACTAATCATATCTGCAATTCTTTGCAGGGGTTTTAGGAGACTAGAAAGCTGAGTGAAGGGCAATTATTTCTTACTTTGGCTGATGGGAGTACAATTCCGATTGTAGCTGTTGGTGTTGTTAATTTATGTTTCGAGTCTAGGGTTTTAATATTGGAAGACTGTCTATTTGTACATAATGTTCGTAGGAATTTAATTTCTACAACTTATTTAGGTAAACATGGGTAATGTATTATCCTGAAAGACAATGTTGTAATAAAGAAAGATAAAATGTTTATCTATTCTAGCAATATTGTGGATGGTCTATATATTTTAACTCCTGATAAGCATGAATTATACAATTCTGAATTAGATAATAACTCTCATGTAAAATCATTAAAGAGAAAGTTTCCTTCTAATGATGCATATCTTTGGCATTTCCGTTTGGGTCATATTAATTCAAATAGGATTCAAAGACTAATCAAAGATGGAATTTGATGAGTTTCCAGTTTGTGAATCTTGTTTGATAGGTAAAATGACCAAACGACCTTTTAATGTAAAAGGTAGAAGAGCCCAAGAGTTGCTTGAATTAGTTCATACAGATGTATGTGGTCCTATGTCAACCTAAGTGTTCGCGTAAAATAATCTGCAAGCATACAGAATTGTAACAAGTAGTAAAGTGTTTTTAGAAAATAAATTTCGAACCCATAGGGATTAACTATGTTGTTTAATACCGAAATTCACTAAATTAATTACTATTCGGAAAATCGAAAATAAATGGAACGTTCTACTATCATAATTAAATTAAACTATTTAATAAAAATAAATCTGCAAATAAAAGATTAACAAAATGCAAAAATCTAAAAGTGTAAAAATATGATAAGAATGGATCTAGAGCGGTTGATTTCACCTAAAAAATCCCACACATTTTATTCTTCCTAATTATTAAATTCTAATAATCTCCCATTGATAATTAAAAATTCTTTAAGTATTCAATATCTTCTCTCGAATAATATCAAAAATATCTTCAACTAGCAATTTCATATCTCTATGTGAATTTAATTAATTGGAAACTCATTACGTACTTTGAATTTTCTAAAAAATCACACTAATCACGGTAAAGCATCTCTACTTTCACTCAACTAATGAAGTTTAATTCTAGAACTGAAATAACAAATCACCTCTCTGTCTCATTGTAATTCAATTGATCAAACAATAATTCGTAAAAAAAATAGTAAGCATTAAGAATAAGAATTAAACACCCAATCATGGAAATATTAAAAATAAAATAACTCAGAATATAAATTGTGTGTTCATTGCGACTACATCAACGCTCTAGAAAATAAATTTAGTTCATAATAAAATTGAAAAGAAAACTAATAAAACTTATGTTTTTCATCTGAATTAGTTGATCAACATGAAGCTCTCGCCTTTGTCCTCAAATCCTCCTCTTCATAATGACTCCCAAAACAAGTTCTTCTATGCAGGTCCCCCTTTTCCCCTCAGTCTTTTTTTCTTTTTTTCCCTAAAGAGCCTTTAAATAGGTCAAGGAATCCTATTCCCATTTGGAGAAAATCCCAGATTTTTAAGCTTCACTTAACCGACGATTTTGGCCCATTTAACGTTAGAATTTGGACTTTTAGTAAACTACAAAGTTGTAATACTTTAAGTTATCTTTCTAGCCCAACTTGAATAATCTCGATTGGATATCTGAGCCGAAAGTTATGGCAAAAATACTACAAATACGCAGGCTGGAATCCTAATACGAATTGGACTTGGATTTAATTGGGTTGGTCTTCTCTTGAATTCATGCCTGGCTGGATGAAAGTTGGCTTGATTCAATTGGCTTAGCCCCACTTTTCATGTAAAGCTCTTGTTACCTGCAACACAAAGATATTATATAATCAGTAACAAAATAACATTAAAGTAAGGCTAAATATGTAGATTTGTGAGTACTTTATTGTATATATTTCATGCACATCAAATACCCCCAAACTTACATTTTGCTAGTCCTCGAGCAAAACAGATAAAGAGCAAAAAAAAAAAAAAAAAACAAAGAAAATATCCTAACTAATCCACTTTCGCTGGAAATTTCGATTGCATTTAGCGTATGCAACAAGCCTTTAAACCCCTAGCTTACACTAGTGGACGAGTTGTAGTCTCGTGAGGGTTTGCAGGGAATATACCCACAAAATTCTGAGAATGAATACTAAAATAAACAAAGCAAAGAAAATCAATATATATATATATATATATTTAAAAAAAATTCAATTGCCTTTTGCAAAAAGAATTAGTTCAAGTTCAAAAACACTACAAATGCTAATGAAATTTCTCATGCCATCAAAACTCAATGTGAGTGAAGAGTTGTAGCCAACCCAAACATACTCTTAGTTTTAGAATAAACTTGACTCAAATTTCTATTTGAAAGTATGCTTCAACTCAAACCTTTCCAGTGTTATCACTCAACAAATGAAATCACTCTGAAATGGGGTGTAACACTCTCAACAATATATGTGAGTGGAATAACGTAAGAAAAATAAAAATCTCGCATATAAATCACATGAAAAATGCTTAATCAAGAAAGAACAAGTAGTCTCATGAAAAGATGCCAAAAAGAATTTATACCACACTTTTTATTTAGTCATATCAATATCTGAACTACACAATCTTCAAGATCAAATAAGGACTTTATTAGGATGTAATGTAGGGTAAAAGTAAAGGGAATGAAATAAAAATGGGTAAAGGTAAATATAAGAAGTGTTTTCAAGATTTGTCAAAATGTCAACTCTTTTTGGAATTTCCATTAAACATTTTTTTTCAACTCTTCTTCTTCAAAGCAATACTCCTTTACATTTCACTTCTCAAAATTTGATGAGAACCCTTTTTATTTACTTCTTTTTTTCCTTTCTTCTCTTTTTTTTTTTTTTGACTTACTTCAAGTTGTCACACTTATCTTTTGACGTGAATGCAAGCATTTGTGATGGATACACCCAGTTACTCAACAAGTCATAAACTTGAAGTGCTTTTGCATACTCATATCTCAAGTTATAGTTTGACGTAAGAGTAAACATTGGTAATGAATACCCCTAGTTACCAAGCAACTCAAAACATTGGAGTAAATGGAACTCTGTACAATTTTTTCTTCTTTTTTCCTTTCTTCTTTGAATTCTCGCACAAACCACCACATTGAAACAAACTGATCAAATTCCATCTTGAAACACTATGGACAAGGGCTTTAAGAAAGAAAGGCTAATTAAAAGGCTTAATGGGGTGACTAGCGATAATGTATCAAAAAAAAGAAAAACACATATATGGCTCAAAGTAGACAAAAATGGCATAATCTCATCTCTCAAAGACTAGTATAGTTCATTCAACATCAATGACTTTGAAAGGTTCAAGTGTGGCATAAAATCATTTTTTATTGGCCAAAAGAAAGAACAATGAGACTACAACAAGGGAAATATGTTACGCACTTCCAAATGAACTTTAAGATTAGAAAAGAAAAAAAAAAAAAAACCCTCCAAAAATAATGATTGGTTCGAAACTCACAAGGGTTACAGTCTCCACATTGGTATCATCAAGATTTTCTAATCATTTTTATCCTTCAACAACAAGTTGTGTCTGAGTGGCTACGTGCATGTGCAATGAATTGAGCATGAAAGCAATGAAATTCTTTAAGCAAGAGTAGTATAATGAACTTAAAACACAAACCTCAAGCTAGGAAAAAGAAAGTTTTTTTTTTGAATAATATAAAATAAATTCCCTTCCCCCAAACCTAAATTTCACATTGTCCTCAATGGGAAAAAGGAATAAAAACTAAATAAAAGAATGAGAAAGGAGAAGAGATACTCCCCTGATTTCTAATTGAATATTTTTCCTTGAAGTCCAGCCATGTACCCAGTGAAGATTTCTATGGTCTCTTTATTCCTACAAAATGGAAGAAAAAAACAATAAGATAAAGAGAAAAAAAAATCAAAACAGAAACAAAAAATGAAAAACTTGGGTTGCCTCCTAGATGCGCTTTATTTAACGTTTGTAGCAAGACGTTATCCTTTCATCCTTTTTTACAGATGAGATCAATGGAGCATTTTTCTGAGTTAAAGTCTCCATCCATATAGGGTTTTAATCTTTGTCCATTTACTTTAAATGTCCCTTTTTATTCATGATGGACTTCAACCACCCCATAGGGAAAAACTTGGGTTACCACAAACGGTCCTGACCACCGAGAGCGCAGCTTTCCTTGAAAGAGTTGAAGTCTTGAGTTAAATATAGAACTTTTTTCCCGACTACGAATTCCCTACTTAGAATATGCTTATCATGCCATCTCTTAGTTTTATCTTTATAAATTCGAGCATTCTCATAAGCATCATTGCGGAACTCATTCATCTCATTGATTTGCAATATTCTCTTCTCGCCAGCTACTTGTAGATCAAAGTTCAGTATCCTTATCGTCCAATAGGCCCTGTGTTCTAGTTCCACCGGTAGATGGCATGCTTTTCCATAAATGAGCCAGTATGGTGACATCCCGATCGGTGTTTTGAATGTTGTTTTATAGGCCCATAAAGCATCATCTAACTTTCTCGCCCAGTCTCTACGAGAGATATTCACGGTCTTTTCCAATATACGCTTCAACTCTTGATTAGATACCTCAACTTGTCCGCTCGTTTGAGGATGGTATGGTGTCGCCACGTGATGTGTAACTCCATACTTAGTCAGTAGTGCTTCAAATTGGCGATTACAAAAATGCTTTCCGCCATCACTGATTATTGCCCTTGGAGTGCTGAATTGGGAGAAGATATTCTTTCGTAGAAAATTCACTACGACTCTCGCATCATTAGTCGGCAAAGCAACTGCTTCCACCCATTTGGAGACATAATCTACAACCACCAAAATAAATTTGTTAGAATATGAGGATGGAAAAGGACCCATGAAATCTATACCCCAAACATCAAATAATTCAATAACTAAAATGTTGTTTAAAGGCATCTCATGTTTCCTAGAAATATTTCCAACTCTTTGACAATGATCACACAAATTAACAAATTTAAATGCATCTTTAAAAATAGATGGCCAATAAAACCCTGATTGTAGAATTTTTGCCCCTGTTTTTGCACCACTAAAGTGGCCACCAACTTCCAATGAATGACAATGTCTGAGTATGTTCTCCATCTCCTCCTTGGGCACACATCTTCTGATTATTTGGTCCACACAGTGCCTGTATAAAAAAGGTTCTTCCCAAAAATAATATTTCAAGTCGGAGAAGAACTTATTCTTTTATTGATATGTCATCCTGGGAGGTAGAATTTGCAACACCAAGTAGTTGACTATGTCGGCGTACCATGGAACAATTTGTATAGCCATCAAATGCTCATCCGGGAATGCTTCTTTTATTTGAACTTGCTGCTCATCATCTGTACCTTGAAGCTCCATCCAAGACAAGTGATCTGCCACCAAATTTTCAATACCCTTCTTGTCCTTAATCTCCAAATCGAATTCTTGTAGAAGCAAAATCCATCGAAGCAATCTTGGTTTAGCATCCTCCTTTGCAAGCAAGTACTTCGGAGCAGAGTGATCGGTGTAGACAATCACCTTCGAACCTATGAAGTAAGAGCGAAATTCTTCAAAAGCAAAAACAACTGCTAATAATTCTTTTTCAGTAGTGGCATAATTCAGTTGAGCTTTTGTTAAGGTCCTACTTGCATAATAAATAACATGAAATTTTTTATCTTTTCTCTGCCCTAAAACAGCCCCTATAGCATAATCACTGGCATCACACATTAATTCAAACGGTAAATTCCAATCTGGTGACACAATTATAGGTGTTGAAATTAATTTCTTTTTCAGTGTTTCAAAAGCATGCAAGCATTCATCAGAAAATTTAAATCGAGTGTCTTTAATCAACAAATTGCAAAGAGGTTTAGTAATTTGGGAAAAATCCTTAATAAACCGTCGGTAGAATCCGGCGCGTCCCAAGAAACTTCTCACGCCCTTCACATTGGCTGGTGGTGGGAGTTTTTCGATCACTTCTATTTTTGCTCTGTCAACTTCAATTCCCTTAGAGGAAATGTAGTGGCCCAACACTATCCCCTCCTCTACCATGAAGTGGCATTTTTCCCAGTTCAATACTAAATTTGTCTCCTTGCATCTCTGCAAAACTGAAGATAAGTTAGACAAAAAATTATCAAAGGAATATCCAAAGACAGAGAAGTCATCCATGAAGACTTCTAAAAAAATTTCCACCATGTCCGAGAAGATGGACATCATGCATCTTTGAAATGTGGCTGGAGCATTGCAAAGGCCAAAAGGCATCCGCCTATATGCAAATGTTCCATATGGACAAGTAAAAGTGGTATTCTCTTGATCTTCAGGCACGATGTCTATTTGATTATAACCAGAGTATCCATCCAGAAAACAGTAGTAAGCATGCCCTGTAAGTCTTTCTAGCATTTGATCAATAAAAGGTAAAGGAAAATGATCTTTTCGAGTTGCATCATTAAGCCTTCTGTAATCTATGCATATTCGTCATCCCGTGACTGTCCTTGTTGGTATAAGATCATCATTATCATTTTTTATCACGGTTATTCCACCTTTCTTTGGGATGACTTGTATTGGACTTACCCATGCACTGTCCGAGATAGGATAAATAATTCTGGCATCTAATAGCTTCAACACTTCTTTATGCACCACTTCTTGCATTGATGGATTCAATCTTCTCTAGGTTGGATAATCGGTTTATATTTTTCCTCCATTAAAATCTTGTGTGTGCAAATTGAAGGACTAATTCCTTTGATGTCAAAGATGGTCCAACCCAAAGCCAGCTTGTGTTCCCGCAAGATTCTCGGCAACTTTTCCTCCTCTACATCACTCAAAGAACTGTTAATAATAACTGGAAGAGTAGAGTCTTGACCTAAGAAAGCGTATCTTAACTTTGATGGAAGCGGTTTGAGCTCAAGTTTAGGTGGTTCTTCTGGTGGAGATGTTGGCTGACACGATTTCAAGTCTTCCACTTTTGGTTGCATTGAAAGAGGAAAGAGTGGTGTAGCCTCCAAATATCTTTCACATTCCTTAACCTCTTCATCATTGAATTTAACAGGTGTAGAGTGAGTAAGACATACCTCAAGTGGTAACTTTAGAAAATCAATTGCATAAGTCTCATCGACCATGATCACGTCTCGGTCACTTATTTGAAAACAAGAATGTGTCTCGGAAAGAAATTCCATAGACTTAAATACATCAAAAGTGACCTCATCCTCTCCGAACCTCAAAACAAGTTTTCCTTGCTGGACATCAATTAAGGTCCTCCCTATCGCAAGGAAAGGTCGACCCAATATCAAAGGGATCTCCTCGTCCTCATCCATATCAAGGACAATGAAGTCAGCCGGGAAGATGAACTTGTCAACATTTACTAATACATCCTCCATGACTCCTCTTGGATATTTAATGGATCTATCCACCAATTGTAAAGAGATAGTGGTCGGCTTTACTTCTCCAAGACCCAATTTCCTGAAAACAGAGAAAGGCATTAGATTAATACTTGCCCTTAAATCACATAAAGCTCTATCAAAATAAGATTTTCCTATGGTGTAAGGGATAGTGAAACTCCCCAGATCTTTCAGCTTAGGCAGCAGCTTCTTTTGTAAGATTGCACTACTCTCCTCTGTCAACATTACTGTTTCATGCTCCTCCAATTTCCGCTTCTTTGATATAATATCCTTCAAAAATTTAGCATATTTAGGCATTTGTTCCAAAGCTTCAATGAGAGGAATATTAATATGCAATTGCTTAAATATACTTAGAAATTTAGAAAACTGATCATCCACATTGTTTTTCTTAATCTTTACGGAAAAGGAATTGGTGGATCATAAATTGAAGGAGAATAAGTCTCAAAAGTAACTTCCTTGGATTTTTTTTTATTTTAAAGCTCTTTCATTCTCCTTAGTCTTCTCAGCTTGCTCCATTTCTTTCATCTCTGACTCGGCCTCCTTCATCTTTGACTCCTCATTATCTACAGCTTCATCTTGTTTTTCATTTGTTACTTTTGGCTCCTCAAATGTTCGTCCACTTCTCAATGATATTTCCTTTACATGTTCTTTCGGATTGGTGACAATGTTGCTTGGTAAAGTTCCTGCAGTCCTCTCTGTGAGCATGCTTGAGAGCTAACCAATCTGCACCTCAAGATTACGGATTGAAGCTGAGTTGTTTTGGATCGCCACATCTGTCTTCTGTAAGTACTGCATGAACATGTCCTCAAGTGTCGGCTTCTTCTCTTGCTGTGGAAATTTCTGAGGTGGTTTAGCCTGCCCTTGGTTATTGCTCCATGAAAAGTTGAGGTGATTCCTCCATCTAGGATTGTACGTGTTCGAGTATGGATTATTTTGACGTTGAAAATTTGACACGTAATTTGCTTGTCCGTAACTTGATTGGGCAAAAGGATTTCCCACTTGGCAGTCAACACTTGAATGATTTCCTGAACAATGATCGCAAACAACATTAGTTTGAATAGCATTAATATTCATTTTACCTAGTTGTTGAGACAAAGATGCCATTTGTGCCGCCAATGAGGTAATAGAATCAAGTTCTAAAACTCCAGCTATCTTTCTTGGAATTGCTCTTTCTGTAGGCCATTGATAGTTGTTGGATGCCAATTCTTCCAGAAGTTCATAGGCTTCCTTATGAGTTTTACTCATTAAAGCTCCACCAGCTACTGCATCAACCATAGACCTGTTTGTAGCTCCTGGACCATTGTAGAATGTTTGCACTTGAAGCCATGTCGGAAGGTCATGATGAGGACACCTTCACAATAAATCTTTGTACCTCTCCCATGCTTCATATAATGATTCACCCTCAAAATGGATGAACATGATGATATCATTCCTTAGCTTTGTTGTGTTTGCGGGAGGGAAATATTTTGCTAATAATTTTTTAGCCAACTCCTCCCATGTAGTAATGATGCCAGGTGGCAAAGAATTCAACCAAAATTTTGCTTTATCGCTAAGTGAGAAGGGAAAAAGTCTTAGTCGAATTGCATCATCTATCACTCTATTATGTTTAAAAGTATCACAAATTTCCAAGAAATTTGCAATATGGACACTAGGATCCTCTTGTGACAACCCCCCGAACTGGACAGTCTGCTATATCATTTGAATGATGGCTAGCTTGATCTCAAAATTATTGGCTTGTATGGTTGGCCTCCTTATGCTCGATGTAGCTCCATTTACCAAGGGCGTAGCATAATCTCTTAACGCCTTTTGCTCTTAATCGGCCATATTAGATAGAGATGTGTTGGCCTCTTTCTTCTTTTCTTTCTTGAGTTGATGTAAGGTTCTTTCAATTTCAGGATCAAAAAGTGTATGCTCTAATAGTATAGATCTGGTCATGCACTTCTAATGCCTGAAAAGAAAGAAAACAAACTCAGATGCACCTAATTTAAACTTTTTTTTTTGAATAAATAAAATAAAATCGAAACAAAAACTTGTTCGCGTAAAATAATCTGCAAGTGCACAGAATCGTAACAAGTAGTAAATATCTAGCTCGTATCAATATCAATAATAAATAGTTAATCCCCGGCAACAGCGCCAAAAACTTGTTCGCGTAAAATAATCTGTAAACGCACAGAATCGTAACAAGTAGTAAAGTGTTTTTAGAAAACGAATGTCGATTTTCAAAATAGTTAACTATGTTATTGAATACCGAAATTCACTAAATTAATTACTATTTTGAAAATCGAAAATAAATAGAACATTCTACTATCTGAATTAAATTACACTATTTAATAAAAATAAATCTACGAATAAAAGATTAACAAAATGCAAAAATCTAAAAGTGTAAAAATATGATAAGAATGGATCTAGGTTATTAAATTCTAACAAATCCCACACAATTTATTCTTCCTAATTATTAAATTCTAATAATCTCCCGTTGATGATTAAAAATTCCTTAAGTATTCAATATCTTCTCTCGAATAATATCAAAAATATCTTCAACTAACAATTCCATATCTCTATGTGAATTTAATTAATTGGAGACTCATTACGTACTTTGAATTTTCTAAAAAATCACACTAATCATGGTAAAGCATCTCTACTTTTGCTCAACTAATGATGTTTAATTCTAGAATTGAAATAACAAATCACCTCTCGGTCTCATTGTAATTCAATTGATCAAACAATAATTAATAAAAAAATAGTAAGCATTAAGAATAAGAATTAAACACTCAATCATGGAAATATTAAAAATAAAATAACTCAGAATATAAATTGTCTGTTCATTGCTAGACTACATCAACGCTCTAGAAAAACAATTTAGTTCATAATAAAATTGAAAAGAAAACAAATAAAACTTATGTTTTTCATCTAAATTAGTTGATCAACATGAAGCTCTCGCCTTTGTCCTCAGATCCTCCTCTTCATAATGACTCCCAAAACAAGTTCTTCTATGCGGGTCCCCCTTTTCCTCTCAGTCTTTTTTTCTTTTTTTCCCTAAAGAGCCTTTAAATAGGTCAAGGAATCCTATTCCCATTTGGAGAAAATCCCAGATTTTTAGGCTTCACTTAACCGACGATTTTGGCCCGTTTAACGTCAGAATTTGGACTTTTAGTAAACTACAAAGTTTTAGCCCTTTAAGTTAACTTTCCAGCCCAACTTTAATCATCTAGATTGGATATCTGAACCAAAAGTTATGCCAAAAATACTACGAATGTGCAGGCTGGAATCCTAATCCGAATTGGACTTGGATTTAATTGGATTGGTCTTCTCTTAAATTCATGCCTGGTTGGATGAAAGTTGGCTTGATTCAATTGGCTTAGCCCCACATTGCATGTAAAGCTCTTGTTACCTGCAACACAAAGATATTATATAATCAGTAACAAAATAACATAAAAGTAAGGCTAAATATGTAGATATGTGAGTACTTTATTGTATATATTTCATGCACATCACCAAGCAAAAGGAGGTTATGAGTACTTCATCACTTTTGTGGATGATTACTCAAGATATGGTTATGTGTTCCTAAAGAGATAGAATTCCGAAACTTTTGAAAAGTTCAAAGAGTTTAGGGCTGAAGTTGAGAATCAATTAGGTAAACGCATAAAGGTCATTCGATCTGATCGAGGTGGCGAATACCTTCTTGGGGATTTCAAGGATCACTTGATTGAAAATGGGATTATATCCCAGCTGACTGCACTTGGAACTTCACAACAAAATAGTGTAGTAGAAAGAAGGAATATGACTCTTTTAGATATGGTTAGGTCCATGTTGAGTTATTCGACTTTACCAATTTCCTTTTGGGGATATACCTTAAATACTGCAATGTATCTTTAAATTTAGAACCTTTGAAGTCTATTCCTAAAACACCTGTAGAGTTGTGGAATGGGCATAAGCTTAGTATGCAACCTCTCCACATTTGGGGTTGTCCAGCACATGTGTTGAAAAAAAAAGTCTGACAAGTTACAGTCTAAAACAGAAGTAGTATTTTTTGTAGGGTATCCAAAAAGAACTGTTTGAGGTTTATTCTATAGTCATAAGGATAATAAAGTGTTTGTTAGCACAAATGCCAAATTCTTGGAAAATGACTATATGAATGATTACACTCCTAGAAGTAGAGTTGTTTTGGCTGAAATGAATGAACCTGTAGTTGAACAACCAATGGATGAAACTAGGGATGATGTGGCTGTATTAGATACATGATAAGATATTACTCATGAGATGCCTAATACAGGGGTGCCTCGTCATAGTTGGAGAATTGTTCGGCCTCCTATAAGATTTATAGATTTAGGAGAAACTTATGAAGCTATCTCAGAAAAGGCTGAATCAGATCCCTACAATTATGAGGAGGCAACGAATGATATAGATGCACATCATTGTGTCTAAACTATGAAATCTGAATTAGATTCGATGTATTTCAATCAAGTTTGGGATCTTGTAGAAGCGCCTAACGGCATTAAACCTGTTGGTTGCAAATGGATTTACAAGAGGAAGAGAGGGATAGATAGAAAGGTTGAAACCTTTAAAGTAAGACTAATAGCGAAAGGGTATGCACAAAAAGAAGGCATTGATTATGATGAAACGTTTTCACTAATAGCCATGCTTAAATCTATCAGAATTCTCTTATTCATTGCTGCTCATTATGATTATGAGATTTGACTAATAGATGTCAAGACTGCATTTTTTAATGGCAATCTTGAGGAAGAAATCTATATGTTGCAACCAGAAGGTTTCATATCAAAGAACCAAGCATCTAGGTCATGGAACATCAGATTTGATCAAGCAATCAAATCATTTGGTTTTGAACAAAATCTTGATGAACCATGCGTGTACAAGAGACATCAAGAAAAAGTAGTAATGTTCCTAGTGCTTTATGTTAATGACATGCTACTCATTGGAAATTATGTAGGAGTAATGTCATCGGTTAAAGTTTGGTTGTCAAGCCAATTTGATATGAAGGATGGGCGAAGCTAACTATATTCTAGGGATCAAGCTTTGGCGAAATTGAAAGAATAAGATGTTAGGCTTGTCACAAGCTGGATATATAGATAAGGTTCTAGAACGGTTTAGCATGTGAAAATTCAAGAAAGGATTACTTCCTTTTAGACATGGAGTTTCTCTGTCTGATGACCAAAGACCTAAGACTCTTGAGGAAGAAAACATGATGAGCCAAGTTCCTTATACTTTTGTAGTAGGAAGTCTCATGTATGCCATGCTTTGTATTAGACCAGATATTTGTTATTCAGTTTGCATGGTTAGCCGATATCAATCAAATCCAGGATCTAAACATTGGCAAGCTGTAAAGCATATTCTCAAGCATCTAAGGAGAACGAGGGATTATATGCTTGTTTACTGGTGTGAGGATTTGATTCCCATTTGCTATACAGATTCAGATTTTCAATCGGATCTAGATTTCAGAAAATCCACGTTGGGTTGTGTATTCACCTTGGGAGGTGGAGCCATAAGTTGGAGGAGTGTCAAGTAATCTTGTATTGCCGACTCTACCATGGAAGCTGAATAAGTTGCTGCTTGTGAAGCGGCAAAGGAGGCTGTTTGGCTCAAGAAATTCCTTTCTGATCTTGGTGTTGTGAGAATTCAGTAAGTTCCTAATACATTGTTCTGCGACAATAGTGGAGCGGTTGCACAATCCAAGGATCTAAGGAATCACAAGAAAGGAAAGCATATAGAAAGAAAGTACCACATCATTCGAGACATTGTTGCTCGTGAAGATGTGGTTGTCGCAAAGATTGATGGTGCAAAGAATTTAGTGGATCTCTTTATCAAAGCCTTGCCCCAAAGGACTTTCGAGTCACATTTGGAGGAAATGGAAGTTAGATTAGTGCACAATAGTCTTTAGGTCAAGTGAGAGATTGTTAGGATGTGTGCCCTTAAATCCTATTGTATGATGCTATGTATGACATTATGTATGACTTAATGTTGTATTAATAAAGTTTTTTTTTATTATCTAAAATAATGGTAACATGAATATTCAGACATTATCATATAGTTCATGAGATGCATAGTATGTGATTTATATGAAAAGTTACAGAAGATATAAAGCACAAGTTTTTTGTAAACTCAGAATTATAGTTCGTAGTTGGTGATAAAATTAGGCATTTCATCTGCGAAGACTATAACATATCAACTAAGATGATTTGTCTTGATCATGGAAATGGAGATTTCTAGTTGGTATGTTGATATGTTTTAAGAGTTAAAACATATTGAACTAGACCGCTGTGAGATTTATTATTCTCCTAACGATTGTCAAATGAATAATAAACTCACGACTTATATTTACATGAACTCTTAATCTTGAGAGGATAATGGACCAGATCATGAAGTGTAGGTTGCTTTGATATATCAGGAGTGAGATCTAAAGTTACAGTCAAAACCTCAGTATGTTGAGCAACCACATTTAGTGTTGATGGAAGATATATTCTCAAGATGGAATTCATAGTCTCTTGATGGAGATACAAAATATTCCATTGAGATAAGTGTAATGGGTTTGGTTATTCAGAAGTTAGGCCTAACCACTTTAGTAAGAAGTTACTAAAATATATATATTTATGGAATTGGATTTCATAAATATATGATGAATAACTTAAAGGTTTAAACTGGGTACTCAAGGAATTAAGATGTAGTAATCTACAAAGTGTCAGTCTTCTTTCATGACTTTGTATTACTACGAATATTTTATAAAGGGGTTGCATGTACAATAAAGTTTTGGGATATAATTTATAAATAAGGCCTAAAGTGCAATTATATTTATATAATGGTATTAAATATAATTAATGGTAATTTTGGACTTGTCAAGAGTTGACAAAAAAGCCTAAGGCTCATTGGAGCTAGTGTCTTATTAGTTCCTTTTGGTTCCACTCCAAGCCACATACTTAAGCCCCATTGGAAATGTCTAAAAGGCCAGCTCAATTAAATAATCAGTTAGATACAAAGGGAGAAACATATAGAATTTTTAGAAGATGAAGGAATAACACTATTGTGAAATGGTGTGTAAGGAGTGTTAGACACTTTGACATTCTCCCTTTGAAAACTGGTTGAGAGACCACACATCTTGGGCGTCAGTGGAATTAGAGTGAAGATTAAAAATGTTCCCAAGTGTTTCTGATCTTCAGTTTTGTAATTCACCACTCCAAGGTACACTCTCTTGTTCTTAAATTCAAAAACCTACATAGTACATGTTAACACTTATGAATGAAGTAGATCCGTTGTTTTTCCGCTGTGTATGTTTTGTATGCTATACAAACATGTATTTTTCCATAATCCAGCTGCTCCACAATAATGACAGAGATACTACTTCTCCTCTTTAGACTTTTGAGCATTACCCTACTTAGCCCTAGGGTTTCTTTCATAGCAAGCTTAGGGGGTGCTCCTAAGATAAATTTACCCTTGTATCTGTTCTTACTAGCTATCATAGTTTTAGCATTATTATTCTCAGATTCAATATTTTTAGCAGGAGAAACTAAAACAGTAGTACTAGAAGATGCAATATTAGGAGAAGAGAAATGATACCCTAAATTGGTTCGGTCAGAAGCAGATTTCTAAATACTGAGCATCTCATCAAGCTTTGTACTTGAAGTCCTCTCCAACTGAGCTCTAACTTGGACCAAGTTTGCCTCAAGCTTCTTGGTCTTCTCAGCCAAGAAATTATTTTCAAACCTTAGTGCTTCAATGGTCTGATTGACTTCATCAAATTTTGTGGAGAGTTTTTCTCGTTCAAGCTCCACATCACCAAACTTCTTGGTAGCCAAACATACATTCATGGATTGGATGAAAATCAGAACTGAAAATCTCGACAGATGCCCTATCTATTGAGCATCTGTCGAGCCTCGGGCTAAATCAAATTTTTAAACCTCGATAGATACTAGTTGTCGAGCAAGCTGTTGAGTTTTAATGACCAGCACTTCTTCACTTAATTCTTGGATAGACTTACATGACTTCAACACTTGAACTTGAAACCATTTTTCTTGAAGCATTGAACACATCCTAGATCTACCCAAATACAAGTAAAGTGCATTTTGTCAAAGGATTAGTCAATTACATAAAATGTTGACATATGTTACTAACATGAATCACATATGTCCTAACACATAGCATAGCACAATTGAGACTTCCTATTAACATTGTATAAGGAACCGTATTCATATTCTTTTCATATGTCTTAGGACTTTAGTCCTTTACAAAGAAACTTCAAACTTAAAAGGTAGCAATCCTTTCTTACAGTATCACATGCTATACTTGGCTAGATTCTAGTCTATTGAAGCAATTTCAGATAGACCCAACATCCTAATTTCTGAATCTTTCCAAAGTTTAATTCTTATGACATGACTAGTCTCACCCAAGTACTTCATATCAAAATGTTCTTGAGAACAAGGAACTCTATTGATGAAAATATATATACATCATTATAAATGATTAGAATGTCATCATCATACATAGAGAGATTTATTACTTTATATAGCTTTTACACACATAAGGCTTATCACTACTTGATCAAAATCAAACAATTTGATTTCTTGATCAAATATGATATTCTATGATTTAGGTGCTTGCTTTAGTCCATAAATGGATTTTAAGCAACTTGCATACTAACTATAACTGGTTGTTTGCTGTGAACTAGTCTAGCTACATCATATAGATGTCTTTCTCAAGATTGCCATTAAGAGAAGCTTTCTTGATATCCATTGCCATATTTCATCTAAATGAAATATAATGGATAAGAGAATTTAGATAGAGTTAAACATGACTATTGTTGAAAAAAAATATTTTCATAATCGATCTATTTCTTTCTGAATAAATCTTTTCGCCACTGGTCTTGACTTTGAAGGTTTACACCTTCTATTCTGTCAATCTCATTTTCTTGCAAACCTATTTGAAAACAATAGGCTTAATGTCATTAGGGGCCTCTACAAGTTCTAGACTTTAAATAGAATCTAATTCTATTTACATAACTTTGATCCAGTAATTTATATAACTTTGATCAAGTAATTTATATTCATATCATCTATTTCCTGTACATAGAACTGAGGATCAAATTCATATCCTTGTGGGATAACTTCTTAAGTTTATCCCAAACTTATGAATTTATTAGGTAATTTGATAATCCTCCCACTACGATATTGTACTGGTGTACTAGCTATCTATAGAATAATGTCTTGTGGCGTATCTAATACAACCATCTCATTTCTAAATGTATTTTATAGTTGTCCTACAACAAATTCTGACATTTTTCTTCTAGAACAATTCTACGTTTAGCTTTAAGATTATTCACATAGCCATTATCTAGAAACTCTGTATTTGTACTTTACAAACACCTTGTTTTCTTTATGACTACTAAAATAATGTTCCACAATTCCTTTTGGATACCCAACATAAACACACATTTTTCTACCTTTTGATTCCAATTTTCCAGACTTCCTTTCTAGCACAAGTACTGGACATCAAAAGTGGAAGTATCATATACTAAGTTTTTCACCCAATCTACAATTTGACAAATATCCTAGGAACAAACTTTTGGAATCAATTTTAGAAAATGTATAGTATTAATTAAAGTATATCTCCAAAAGAAATAAGTAAATAGAAATATTTATCATGTACTTTACCGTTTCTAAAATAGTCATATTCCTCCTTCATGTATGCACTGACTTAAAGAAATCATTGGAAGTATATTCCTTTACAATAAAGGAGCCCTAGGTCATATTATCCTCTAAATAGAATTCGTAGACAGGGAATATAACAAAAATTAATGGTTCTTTAAGCCCATCTTTCACTAGTCTTGAATATCATTTAGATTAATAAAACCTAGAATTAAGTGCCAAAACATACAATACTAAAAGATGGAAACTTTCTCTTTAAAAGTAAAACATTTAAATTTCCATCTAGATTACAATCTTGGACAATGCTTAGCTTCACCATAATGGAAAGATTTTCCTTTTAGTCCTGCTTTCGAGTCTAATTTCCTTTTTGGTAACTCCTAGGACAACTACCTTGCCTAACTATTTGGTATTGTCATTCTTCTTCTTACAACCCTTACCTTTTGGTTAAGGCTTAGAAGTTGAATTAAGTCATATTGATCCTATCCTCAACTTTTAGGATTTCTTCCGTTGCATAGAACTCACTTATCAACTCAAACAATATAAAAAGAATTTATTTATTTTCAAAACAATCTAAATTGATCAAATGATTCTAACAAAGACTTGTGGATCATATCCATATGAGATTAAAAATTAACCTTTACATCCAAGAATTCCAATCCATTTGTTATGACATATGTGATTGATGTTAGGAACATATGTCAACATTTTATGTAATTAGCTAATCCTTTAATAAAACACATTTTACTTGTAATTGGGTAGATCTAGGATGTGTTTAATACTTCAAGGAACAAGGTTTCAAGTTCAAGTGTTAAAACTATGCAAGTCTGTCCAAGAATCAAGCAAGGAAGTGCTGGATTTTAAATCTCGACAGCTAACTCGACAGCTAGTATCTATCGAGGTTTAAAAACTGCAGAAGCTTGTGGCTCAAAAACTATCTCGATAGATGGCTATCTATCGAAGTTTATTAAACTTAGTTTTTCAGAGCTATTTTTCATCCAATCTGTGAATGTGTTTATACATTCTTTCTCACAACCCTAAACATATATAAGGATTATTTTAAGGGTCGTCGAAGGTTGCACAGTTGCACAAGAGCACAATTCTACAAGTGTGAAGAAAAGTGTGATCGGAAACCTAGTTGCCCTAGTTCATCTTGAAGAAGATGTTGTGTTTGTACACCATAAGGTTTTGTGACCAAGAAACTTTGTGATCTTCATCGGTTGATGAACTAAAGAATTTTGTAGCCAACATCCTTCTCAAGTTGGTGACCAAGTCGTGTACTAGGATCCGCGCATCTTTTGGTTAGTCACGTACTGGGAGCGGTGCAATACAATGAGAGATTGTCACTACAAAACAATTCTAATTGGGTATTGGGGTAAGGGTTCAACTGTAGGTTGGTATAAGGTACTAGGACTCCTTTACTTGTAGCCACTTGTTTTGATAATAGTGGATTCTCAAGAGTGGTGACCTTAAAATCACCCGATATGGTTTTTGCTGTATAGGTTTTCCCTATTAGTAAAAAAATCACCTCGTCATTTAATTTTCGCTGCATATTTAGTTATTTGGTGATTTGTTTATGCTGCCACGTATTTTTTGTGTTAATTTAATTAATTAATTAAACTTGGCTAATTAATCAATTAATCCATCACAAGGGGTCAATATGTTTTTGGCCAATCAAGTGGTATCAGAGCAGGCACACTCTCTTTAGGGTTTAATCTTTGCTGTGAGATCCATTGGCCCCTATTTGTCATGGATAGAGGACAGTCACTTATTGTACCTCTTTTATTTGATGATACTAATTATGCATACTGGAAAGTAAGCATGAGAGCTTTCTTGCAGTTATTAGATAAAAAAGTGTGGCAAGCTGTGGAGATAGGCTAAACCAAGTCGAAGGAAGTGTCGGCCGATTGGGATGATGCAAAAATCAAGGTGGTCAACTTCAACAGCAGGGTATTGAATGCTTTATTTAGTGTAGTCACAAATGGGGAGTTCAAAAAGATCTCCTCCACTAAAACTGCAAAGGAGGCATGGACCATTCTCCAGATAACCTATGAAGGAACCAAGGCTTGCAAGGATTCGAAGCTTTAGAGGCTCACTACTAGCTTCGAAGAAATCAAGATGGGGGAAGATGAATCATTTGATGAGTTCTATGACATAATAAACTCAACATTCAATCTTAGGGAAACCATTCTCGAACCCAAGATTGTGAGAAAGGTGCTTAGATTGTTGTCCGAGAGATCGTTGCCCAAGAGATTTTATGCCAAGATCACTACTATTGAGGAATCAAAGGATATTGACAAGATTCCTTTGACAAAGCTCATTGGTAATATGTAGACCTATGAGTTAGGTTTGACAAGGATTGGCAAGCCGGGTAAGGGCAAGAGCATGTCATTTAAGGCCAAGAACAGTGACACGGATGAGTCTTCCGACGATGAAGATTCTAAAATAAAGTCCTATATCACCAAGCAATTGAAGAAGTTAATGAAGAATGCCAATGCAAAGGGCTTCGACAAGAACTGTAGACAATCAAGTTCTTCTCAGTCTAAGAGCCAAGACAAAGGGAAGAAGGATGCTAAGGATGGTGGTCAGTACACTGTTCCCTCAGGACCTAAGTGTTTCGAGTGTCAAGGCTTTGGTCACATGAAACAAGCGTGCCTTACTTATCTCAAGTCCATTGGGAAAAACAAGGCACTTGTTGCTACCTTGAATGGCACTGAACTTAAGGATGATTCTGAAAATGAAGATGACGGAGTCCTAAATGCCTTCACCGTCACTGTCAATCCTACTGAAGGGATTGTAGAAGATGTAGATGAAGAAGAAAACTTGGTGGAATCAAAATTAGGGAAGATGGATGAGCAAGATGACATCCACATAGCCAATACAAAGTTATACAAAGTCTTAGAAAAACATGAGAAGCTGTACAGGTTGGCCACCAAGAAGCTCAGTGATGTGGAGCTTGAACGAGATCAACTCTCCACAAAGTTTGATGAAGCTAATCAAACCATTAGAGTACTGAGATTTGAGAAAAATTTCTTGGCTGAGAAGACCAAGAAGCTTGAGGCAGAACTGTTCCAAGTGAGAACTCAGTTGGAGAGGACCTTAAGTGCAAAACTTGATGAGATGCTTAGGGTATGATTTTTCTTCTCTTAATATTGCTTCATCTGGTACTACTGTTTTGTTGGTTAAATTCATGTTTGTATCGCATACAAAACATACGCCGCGGAAAAATAACGGATTTACTTCATTCGTAATTGTTAACATGTACTATGCAATTTCCAGAATTCAAGAACAGGAGAGCATACCTTGGTGTGGTGAAATTAAAAAAAAAAAAAAAGAATCAGAAGTACTCAGGAACACTTTTAATCTTCACTCCAATTCCACTTTACACTTAAGAAGTGTGGTCTCTCAATCAGTTTTTAAAAGGAGAATAAGAGAGTGTCTCACACTCATGTACACACCATTTCATAATCTTATCTATTATTAAAAATTTTGTATATTTCTCTCCTTATAACTAATTATCTAATTGGGCTAGCCTTTTGGGCCCTTCCAATTAGGCTTTAGTGTGTGGCTTAGAGTGGGACAAAAACAGAACAAATAAGATACTAGCTCCAATGGGCCTTGGGCTTTTCTGTCAGCTCTTGACAAGTCCAAAGTTACCATTAACTATATTTAATACCACTATATAAATATAGTTGTACTCTAGGCCTTATTTATAAATTATATCCCAAGACTTTATTATACATGCAACTCCTTCATAAAATATTCGTAGTAATACAAAGTCATTAATGTAGATTGTCACTTTGTAAATTACTACATCTTAATCCTTGAGTACCTAGTATAATCCTTTAAAGTTATTCATCATATATTTATGAAATCCAATTTCATAAATATATACTTTAGTAACTTCTTACCAAAGTGGTTAGGCCTAACTCTCTGAATAACTGAACTCATTAAACTTATCTTAAGGGAATATTTTATATCTCCGTTAGGAAACTATGAATTCCTTCTTGAAAATATATGTTCCATCAATACTAAATGTGGCTGCCCAACATATTGAGGTTTGGACTATGTCTTTAAATCTCACTCCTGATATATCAAAACAACCTACACTTCATGATCAGGTTCATTATCCTCTCAGGATTAAGAGTTCATGTAAATAGAAGTTGTGAGATATATTAATCAATAATAAATCTCACAGTGGTTCAGTTTAATATGTTTTAACTCTTAAAACATATCAACATACTAACTAGAAGTCTCCACTTCCATGATCAAGATAAATCATTTTAGTTGATATGTTATAGTCTTCACAAATAAAATGTCCAATTTCATCACCGACTATGAACTTAAATTCTGAGTTTATAAAGAACTTGTAATTTATATCTTCCGTGACTTTTCACATAAATCACATACTATGCATCTCATGGACTATATGATAATGTCCAATATTCATGTTACCATTATTTTAGGTTATAATATGTTAAGGACATATTTTATGTAGTTGGCTAATCCTTTGACAAAACGCACTTTACTTGTATTTAGGTAGATCTAGGATGTGTTTTATACTTCAAGGAACATGTTGTTCAAGTCTAGTGTTAAAGCCATGAAGATTGGACCAAGAAACAAGTGAAGAAAAGGTGTTCACTAAAGCTGGACAGATAGCTGGACACCTGATGGACAACTTCTCGACAGTTACTCGACTGATAGCTATCTATCGAAATTTAATGAATGAAGCTCAACCGCTTCTCAATCGATCTAGTATCTATCGAGGTTATGGGAATTCAGATTTCCAGATCTGATTTTCGGCCCAAGTTTATGTATTTGTGTAGGGTTTCTTTTCTCACAACCCTAGACATATATAAGGCTTATTTTAGAGGCCGTGACATAAGAGAATACAAGGAGAACATATGAAAAAGGTGACTGATGCCTTATTCTCTCCGAAAGAAGTTATTGCGTCTTTTGCGCCTTAGGGTTTTGTAACCAAGTGCTTATTGATCTCCACTGTTGATGAAGTGAAAAACTTTGCAGCCAAAATTCTTCTTTCTTAAGTTGCTGAGTGAGTCACGTACTGGGATTCGTACAAAGGAGTTAGTCATGTACTAGGATCCGTGCATCAAAGAGTGGCATTCATATATTGAAAAGTTCAGAGGTTCTGAAGCAGTAGAAGGTTTCTGCTGTGAGTTCATCTACGGAGATCGTAGAGTCTAGGGACAAAAGTTTTGTACTAGATCTAAAACTTCTCTTTACTATAGTGGATTGCTTTTTGGAAAGGTTTCCCCTTGGGTTTTTTACTGTGAAACTGATTGGTTTGATTGGTTTTCCTAGGTTATCATATCTTGTCTTATTTATTTTTCCATTGCATATTATTTGTGACATGATATTGATGTTTGTTTGTTTTAACAAGTTTTATTCATAATAAATCTAATTAACAACTTGGATTTAAAATTTGTTAATTCTATCAATCGGGGTCTAAATTTTTCAACATAATAAAACAACTTTATTAATTACAACATTAAGTCATACATAATGTCACACTTAATATTATATATAGCATCGTACAATACGATTTAAGGGCACTAATCCTAACAATCTCTCACTTGCCCTAAAGACTATTGTGCACCAATCTAACTCTCATTCCCTCCAAATGTGACTCAAAAGTCCTTTGAGACAAGGCTTTGGTAAAGGGATTTGCTAGATTATTTTTACTTTCAATCTTTGTTACTACTACATCTCCACGAGCATCAATGTCTCGAATGATGTGATACTTTCTCTCATTGTGCTTTCCTTTCTTGTCACATCTTGGATCTTTGGATTGTGCAACTGTTCCACTATTGTAGCAAAACAATGTGATAGGAACTTGCTCCATTCTCACAACACCAAGATCAGAAATGAATTTCTTGAGCCAAACAGCTTCCTTTGCCGCTTCACAAGCAGCAACATATTCAGCTTCCATGGTGGAGTCCAATCACTTCATCGAGATCCCAAATAATACATTAGAGAGTAATATATAGATACTAATTGTTAGGACATATGTGATTGGACATTAAGAACATATGTCAACATTTTATGTATTAGCTAATCCTTTGACAAAAAGCACTTTACTTGTCTTTGGATAAATCTAGGATGTGTTTAATACTTCAAGGAATAAGAGTTCAAGTCCAAGTATTGAAGCCATTCAATTCTGTCCAAGAATCAAGTAATAAAGTGCTAAATTTTAAAGCTCAATAGCTAGCTTGATAGCTAGTATCTATCGAGGTTTAAAAGCTACCAAAGCCCGTGGCTCGACAGCTAGCTTGATAGATGGCTATCTATCGAGGTTTAAAAGTTGCCGAAGTCCGTGAGTATGTGTTTGGGCTTTCTTTTCTCACAATCCTAAATATATATAAGGATTATTTTAAGGGCAGTATCAGGTAGCACAGCCAAGAGCACAATTGCACAACAGCATAATTCCTCAAGTGTGACTAGAAAACCTAGTTTGCCCTTGTTCATAAAGAAGCTACTGTGTTCGTGCACCGTAGAGTTTTGTGACCAAGAACTTTGTGATCTTCATGTGTTGAAGAACAGAGGAACTTTGAATCCAACATCCTTCTCAAGTTGGTGATCAAGTGGCGTACTGGGATCCGCATATCTTTTGGTTAGTCACGTACTGGGAGCCGTGCAATAGAAAGAGATATTGTCACTACAGAACAAGTCTGATTGGGTATTGGGGTAAGGGTTCAACTGTAGGTTGGTATAAGGTACTGAGATTCCTTTACTTGTAACCGCTTGTTTTGATAATAGTAGATTCTCGAGAGTGGTGACCTTAAAATCACCTGGTAGGGTTTTTGCTGTGTAGGTTTTCCCCATTCGTAAACAAATCATCATGTCATTTAATTTCCACTGCATATTTAGTTATTTGATGATTTCTTTGTATTGCCACACTCATTGCATGTAATTGAACCTAATTAATTCACTTGGCTTATGAATTGGTTAATACATCACAAATGGTTGATACATTTTTGGCCTATCAAGTGGTATCAGAGCAGGCACACTCTGATTAGGGTTTAATCTTTGCTGTGAGATCCATTGACCCCTGTTTTTCATGGATAGAGGAAAATCTCTTATTATACCTCCTTTATTTAATGGAACTAACTATGCATACTGGAAAGTACGTATGGGAGTTTTCTTGCAGTCCTTAGATAAGAAGGTGTGGCAAGCTGTGGAGATAGGCTGGATCAAGCCAAGGAAGCGCCGGCTGATTGGGATGATGCCATAATCAAGGTGGCAAACTTCAACAGCAAGGCATTGAATGCTTCATTCAATGCGGCCATAAATGAGAGTTCAAGAAGATCTCCTCCATTGAAACTGCAAAGGACGCATAGACCATTCTTTAGACATCCTATGAAGGAACTAAGGTTGTCAAGGATTCGAAGCTTCAGAGGCTCACTACTAGTTTCGAAGAAATCAAGATGGAGGAGGATGAGTCATTTGATGAGTTTTATGCCAGGCTCAAGGACATAGTGAACTTAGCTTCAAATCTTGGGGAAACCATTCCCGAACTCAAGATTATGAGAAAGGTGCTTAGATCTCTGCCCGATAGATTCCATGCTAAGATCACTGCAATTGAGGAGTCAAAAGATATTGACAAGATTCCATTGACAAAGCTAGTTGGAAATCTGCAAACCTATGAGTTGGGTTTCTCTAGGATTGGGAAGTTAAGCAAGGGCAAGAGCATGACATTGAAGGCCAAGAGCAGTGACACAGATGATTCTAAAATGAAGTCCTACATTACTCAATAATTTAAGAAGTTCATGAAAAATGCCATTGCAAAGGGCTTTGACAAGCACTGTAGGCAATTAAGCTCTTCCAAATCTAAGAGTTAAGATAAAGGGAAGAAGGATGCTAGGGATGACAGTCAGTACATTGTTCCCTTAGGACCCAAGTGTTTTGGATGTCAATGTTTCGGTCACATGAAACAAAAGTGCCCTACCTATCTCAAGTCTATTGGGAAAAGTATGGCACTTGCTGCAACATTAAGTGATACTGAACCTAAGGATGATTTCGATAATGAAGATGATGGAATCCTAAATGCCTTCACGGCAACTGTCAATCCTACTAAAGGGATTGTAGAAGATGTGGATAAGAAGAAAACTTGGTGGAATCAAAGTTTGAGAAGATGGATGACCAAGATGACATCCATACAGCCTATACAAAGCTATATAAGGTCTCGAAAAAACATGAGAAGCTATATAGGTTGGCCACCAAGAAGCTCAGTGATGTGGAGCTTGAATGAGAACAACTCTTCACTAAGTTTGATGAAGCAAATTTGACCATTGGAGCATTGAGATTTGAAAACAATTTCTTGGCTGAAAGAACCAAGAAGCTTGAGGAACTGTTTGATAACACCTTAAAATGTATACTTGTTATATATTTATGTGGGCGTTATCTCCTTATTACTATGCTTACTTTGTATAATTAAGCCATGATTTGCATTAGTCCCTATTATTTATCTTTACATAATTTCTTGAATAAGATGCCATTCATTGTGTGTAATTTTCTACTTTCAGAAAATCATGTGAGAAAAATGAGTTTACAAGAATTTGTGAGAGAATGGAGGCCAAACTAGAATTAAGTGGAGCTAAAGGACTATGCTTAAATGTCTAAGGAGGTGCAGCTGGAGTGCTTGGATCGTCTACTCTGATTGGAAGCTTCAAACAAGGAAAGAAACCAAAGAGACAGAATCTGAAAAGGAAAAATCTGATTTGAGTACTGATCAGTATTTTGGGCGTATCTCACTCATAAAACTCCAATTGACACAAGGATGGATGGGTTGGAACTGTGACTTAATTATCTACAACTTTCTAGTTTTGAGTTTTTCGAAATTCACAAGTTTTGAAGGCCGAAATTAACTCACAAGTTACCGCTGTAAACCTGGACGGAAATTAAAATAGTAAAAGTTTTATTTTTTTTGGGACACTTTTGATGTTAGGGTTTTGAGGGGAGGCTGAGAGAACGAATTTTGGGTAGAGAAAACTTGTATTTTTCCTTTCTCTAATGGCAGCCTAAACTCTTGCTAGGGCTAGGGGTTATGTTTCTTCTATATGGTATGAATATTCAATGTGATTCTTTCTAAGATTTTATCAACAACATATTTGATTGTTTGATTAGATTTCTTTTGATGTATTAGTTCTTCCATGCTTTCAATAAGTTCAATCATGTTTTTCTTATTGTTTAGATGAATTTCTAATATTTTCAAATAGAATTCAGATTTTAAAGTGAATAGGTTTTTCTGAAAAAAATTTCTGATCGCATTATTAATCGAGGTTATCATGCATTCTTGAATTCTCTCAGTTCAACCAAATCATAAGTTTTTAATTGTATAAGAACAATCAATTATGAAATAGATATTTTCTTAGATCACAAAGAATTTCATATTGCTATAGGGAAACACCTCGATGCCCTAGTATTTACATTATTGATTTAAATCAGTTTTATTATTATTCTTGTTAACAATCACCAAGCAAAAGTATTTTTCTTCTTCACTCAAATTATTGTTACAATTATATTGTCTTTGAATTTACCCTGCTTCTTGTGGTTCGACCTCGGTACTCCGAGAGTTATATTGCTACGATCTCCTGCACTTAGGAGTGAGCAAGTACTGTTCCAAGTGAGAGCTCAGTTAGAGAGGACCTCAAGTGCAAAGCTTGATGAGATGCAGCATCTCTGTCATCACTGTGGCGTAGCTAGACATACTTAACCAAATTGCTATAAATGGTTAGCCACTCAATAGAGCAACAACATGATTTCATCGGGAAACTAGAATCAACTTTCATCCTCTCTTTTTCCCTTTGGAGATCTCCTCAAAGCCCTCATGTTCCTTTCAAACTTGAACATTTTCAATTCTTCCCCCTCACCACCGGTTCAAGGCTTTGCTCAAAGGAAAGGTTCGTCCAAGGTGTGGAAGGAAAAGGGCTCCAAATGATTTAGTCACTTTTTCTCTCTCTCCCTCTTTTTGTTATGGTTGCATTACTTGTGTGTTTTGTTTTATTTGAGACAGTCTAGTTTTTATGCATTGCTTTATTTGACATTTTTTTTTCAATTTTTTTCTTTATTTTCTTTTTCATAAAAATTTTAAAAAAATGAAAAATACAAAAACAATGAAACAAAGTTCTCTAAAATTTGTATCTTTTGTAGCCTAGATGAGCATCTTTATGCACAACTAAGCAAGTGAGCTTTGTGGCTCTTGTTTGTGATGAGTAAGGTTAAGTGATCTCTTGTACTTAACACTCGTATCACACTTTTTGATGGGAATGACTAGAAAATCCTAAGAGAAAGGCATAAATAATCATCTCACCACTGTTTCCCGTCAATCATGAAATGACATATGTATGCTTCGGCATAGCAAAAGTGCAATGTCAAAAAGCTTAACATAATTGGGTATTTCTTTTCTCCCTCTTATATGCCCATGCATGATATGCTTAATAAAAGAAAATATGCAAAGAAAAATAAAAGCGAAAAGATCAAAATACTTTATATATGATTATAAGCATGTATTCTAGGAGATGTGGGAGTTATAGGATGTACCTCAAAGTTGATAGTCCCCATCAAACAGTTATGATTGTGTGTGAGTTGAAGTGATTTTTTCATATCTTAAATCGTCATAACATAAAGACACTTATGCAATCTTGCAATATTTTCACACACAACATGCAATAGGCTTTGCTACTTTTGATACATGTGCAGGTACAATGTGATTTGGCCATCACAAGGTTTACATGCGCTAATGTATGCTCACTAAACTGTCTTAACTTGTTCTTGAAATATAAAATTGGTTAGATTTGTTTAGTGTGTGTCTGTGTTTTAGATCTAAATGCATGACATTTTTCTTCATTGAGAGATGATTTTGAGAGCTTAAAATGCTATTTGGATCTTTGGTTGAGTAGGATGCTTGATTGCATTCATATCTGTGTTTTTCTCTTCCTTGAAAAATTGTTTTTAAGCAATCTCAATAACTTCTAAATAGCTTCTTGATAGCTTTTGACAGCTAGGCTATCTATCGAGGCCCTTTAGCTTTTCTTTATCGCAATCTTGATAGCTCTCGATAGCTAGCTCGATCAATCGAGAAACTTTCTATCTCCTCGATAGCTTCTCGATAGCTACCTCGATCCATCGAGCTTCTTTGATGAGAAAACTCTCGTTAGATCCTCGATAGCTGGTTCGACAGTTGAAAAGTGCCTCTTTAATGCTCGATAGCTCTCGATCCATCGAGCTTTATGGAAATTCTATATGAAGAGGCATCGCGATTTTCACTCTCATTTCCTTGATTTCTCTCGACACTTTCAGACTCTTCACCTCCCAAAACCTCTCTCACTTACTCCAAACCTCTTCCCCACTCATTTTTCAGTCTCAAGATCTTCTTTCCTTTCTAGTATGATGTTTTCTCACTCATCAATCATGCATTTCATATCTTTTGACCTTACTTTTGGGGTTTTTGAAATCTTTTGGGATTTTTTCAAAATTTTTGAGGTTTTTGATAAAATTTTGGGATGGGTTTTTGTTAAAATGATCTTTAAACTTCATGCATTGCATCACATATGCTTTATAACAATGTTTCATGCATTTTAGATGTGTGTTTACTTTGTTGCTATGTTATGTGATGGTAGGTTTGGATTGGGCTGAACCCATGATGAATTTATATTAGCATGTCACATATTCATGCATTCTCATGCATACGTACTATCAATTCTATATATTTTGATATATGTCTTGCTTGGTACTTTTCTTATTGTCTCTCTCTTTCTCTCTTTCTCTCCCTCTTACGTTAGTTGTATCATGGCACCTAAATGTAAATCTGTTCCATCTCGGAACCCTCTTCATTCCAGAGCATCTCCATCTCCTTCTCCTTTTGACCCCACTCTGTTTCATGTATAGTTTTGTGATGAAAAGGTCAAATCGGACTTCTTTGAGAACTTTTCACGACGAGGCATTCATTCGGAATGCCAAGTCATTCTGTCTGATTTTTTTTGGCACTAACCTACCTACTGCCATTCAAAGTAGGGGTTGGGAGTTACTTTGTGGCATTCTGATCACATGCCTTTCCATGATCATTCAGGAATTCTACTCCAACATGCATAGATTTGATTACTCTATACCCCAGTTTGTCACTCGCGTTCGGGGTATACGCATGGTAGTTACTCCGGGTATTGTATCTGAGGTACTTCTTAGTTACTTTGCTTATGCCAGCTAGCTTTTGTAGGCTTGTTAGCTTCGCAAGCTCTGCTCTGGAAGCAGCTTATGCCTATGTCAGCGGGTTAGGAAGGTGGCAAGCCCAATCACGTTCCTAGGGTAGCGCATCCGGACTATCCTGGTTATGAGCATTTGAGGACAATGTCCAAAGACGAACTCTCGTCTTGTTTCTGTGAAACACCTTCTTTTTGGGGTGATTGTCAATTCACTCGTTGCTCGGCCTTTGGTAAAGGTATGAGGTTCCTTAACATGGTTATGACCTTTGTTCTCCATCCTTTCTCTCACTATAACACTATCACAGAGCCTCGTGCTCGCTTTTTTCTTTCCCTCATTTAGAATCTTACCATAGATTTTCCTTCTCACTTCATACTCTCCCTTATAGATGTCTATAAGGATATGACGACCCGTGATAAGCTCATCTTCCCTTCAGCTATCACGCGGCTCCTTCGCCATTTTTTCTGTCTCCTATTCTGAGTCTCCCCACTTCGCTTTTATATGTGCCATTGATGCCACTACCATCAAGCGGAGTTTTGCACAGCTTTGCTTGAGGTGGACTCAGACCGAAATGGCTGCTCTTCCAGCTTCTACTGCTCCATCTACCTCCGTTCCTTTGTCTTTAGCAGGTGGAGTGACTCTTGAGGTCATCATGGCACAGCTTGTGCGCATGGATGCTCGCCTTGACACACTTAGCGATGAGTTTTGTTAGGTGAACACCTGTATAGGTCGTATTGCACGACAACAGGCTCTGATGGGTGGTTTCATGGTTGCTTCCTCTCCATCTCCACTAGCGTCCGAGGATGAGTGACGATGGCTCCGACAGTGATGAGGATGATGATGTTGGCTCGCCTAGTGATGATGAGATGTCTACTTGATGTACTTACCCTATGTCACTCATGAAAAAAATGGGGAGTAGTTTTAAGATGAGAGTAGTCATACTCATAAAGGGAGGGATAGTTTAGGTGATAGGGGGAGTGTTCTTGAGTGCTCATATTTTTTGAGGGATGTAGTGAGGATTTTGATGTATCTTTTTTCTTTTCTTTCTATTTTAGATACATTGTTCATGTACCTTAGATTTTGTGATCATGTTGTGATAGCAAACCTTGTACTTATTGATTTATATACATTTGAGGTTGTTATTAGAGTTCTTTCACCTATCTTTACATATGTTGTTTCTTTTCTCTATTTATACACGTGTTTCTTATTTATTATATGCAATCTTTTATTTCTGTCTCACAAAAAGATGCTTTGATGAGTTTTGTTTAAGTGTTTCAGAAATACAAGTTGTCAATGTCTTTCTTGCCATAAACTCTCTTCTTGCAAAGTTTTTCAAGAGTTTGTGTTAGGATAGATTTTATTGTACTTAACAAGTGAGTATGAGTAGAGTGATTCATGACTTCTCCCATATGTTCATTTGTTTGTTGTGAATTTGTCACGGATTGCCGATAGGGGAGATTGTTAGGACGTAAGTGATTAGATGTTATGAACATATGTTGACATTTTATGTATTCGCTAATCATTTGACAAAACACACTTTACTTGTATTTGGATAGATCTAGGATGTGTTTAATACTTCAAGAAACAGGAGTTCAAATCTAAGTATTGAAGACATGCAAGTCTATCTAAGAATCAAGTAATGAAGTGCGGGATTCTAAAACTCAACAGCTAGTATCTATCGAGGTTTAAAAGCTGCTAAAGCCAGTGGCTCGATAGCTAGCTCGATAGATGGCTATCTATCAAGGTTTATGAAACTTAGTTTTCCAGGGTTGTTTTCATCCAATCCATGAGTATGTGTTTGGGTTTTCTTTTCTCACAACCCTAAACATATATAAGGACTATTTTAAGGGCCATATCAGGTAGCATAGCCAAGAGCACAGTTGCACAAGAGCATAATTCCTCAAGTGTGACCAGAAAACCTAGTTTGTCCTAATTTTTAAAGAAGCTGCTGTGTTTGTACACTGTAGGGTTTTGTGACTAAGCAACTTCGTGATCTTCATGTGTTAAAGAATAGAAGAACTTTGTAGCCAACATCCTTCTCAAGTTGGTGATCAAGTCGCGTACTGGGATTCACTCATCTTTTGGTTAGTTACATACTGGGAGCCGTGCAATACAAGGAGAGATTGTCACTACAGAACAAGTCCAATTGGGTATTAGGGTAAGGGTTCAACTGTAGGTCGGTATAAGGTATTGAGATTCCTTTACTTGTAACCGCTTGTTTTGATAATAGTGGATTCTCGAAAGTGGTGACCTTAGAATCACTCAATGGGGTTTTTTCCGAATAGGTTTTCCCCATTCGTAAAAAAATCATCTTGTCATTTAATTTCCGCTGTATATTTAGTTACTTGATGATTTGTTTGTGCTGCCACGCTCATTGCATGTAATTGAGCGTAATTAATTCACTTGGCTAATTAATTGATTAATTCATCACAAGGGGTTGATACATTTTTGGCCTATCATCAATTTACATATAGATACCAATATATAATTAAAAAGAAATGAATAAGTAAATAATAAACAAGAAATCAAATAATTCATACACCATATTCAAGATAACAATGCATCAATTTTTATTAAAAAAAATTCACTTATTATCAATAGTTTTGAATATATTGATGCTTACAAAGCGAGACACACAGAGAGAGAAAGGATATTTGTTCATACCTATACAAACTCTTCTTCTTCTTCAAAGTCTTTAACTTGATTTTAACAAAAGTTCCTGCACAATTGCAAAAATTGTGAAAATTATTAACAAAAACAAGCAATATGATGATATATACACAAATTATATGAAAAACCCATAAAATTATATGTGACAACTAATTTTAGAGTTGTAAAATGAGCTCTAAAATTGATCTAATTGATCCATGCATGTGCTACCTTCTATAGCTGCATCTCCCACCCAATCACACTACCAAACCCACCTTCGATTGGGTATTTTTTAAACAAATTTTTGGAACAAACACAAACCCAAATTCCTAAAACTATAGTGGTTAAAAAAACACAAAGCCATGACAAGCAACACAAAACTAGAAAACAAATGAGTAATTGGAAAATGGAGAGAGAAAGAAGCAACAATATCCAAAGCAATATCTATCGATGGAGAGAGAAAACGAGAGAGAATACCCGTAATCGAAAAATCAAGTGGCGAAGAGTGCTCAGTCGATCAATGGCTCGCTTGTCGACGTGTAGGAACCACCACACATTAGCGTATTGGAGATGACATGAGCTCCAACAGATGAGAAACAGATTTTTTTGAGTGAGAAAGACATAGAGTTTTTTTCTTTAGAGGGAGACAAACGGGTCAAAAAAATGAAAAGATAGGGTGCTAAAGTGATAGGTTTAGGCAAGGGAAAAGAAAGAAAAAATGAGGGAAAAAATAAGACTAGTGCTCTTCGACAATTAAAAGTTCTATTGCGGCAGTCACTCAACTCGGCACTATACCTAAGAAAAGATGCCGCAAAAGGAGTATATTGTGGCAGTTTGGTATATCACTGCTATAACTAAGACAAACATCGCTAAAACATATATATTGCGGCACTTTATCTGTATGCTGCAATATGTATCATATACAGGGGCGGGCTAACAAAGCACTGCAATATGTGATGTTAGGACATATGTGATTGGATGTTAGAAACATATGTCAACATATTATGTATTGGCTAATCCTTTGACAAAATGCACTTTACTTATATTTGGGTAGATCTATAATGTGTTTAATACTTCAAATAATAAGAGTTCAAGTCTAGTATTGAAGCCATGCAAATCTATCCAAGAAACAAGTGAAGAAGTGTTGATTCATTAAAGCTCGATAGCTGCTCGACAGATAGCTATCTATCGAGGTCTTGACAGCTAGCTCGACAGCTGTATCTATCGAGCTTTATGAAATTCAGATTTCTAGATCTGATTTTCGGCCCATGCTTATGCATTTGTGTAGGGTTTCTTTTCTCACAACCTTAGACATATATAAAGATTATTTTAAAGGCCGTCACATAAAAGAATATCAGAAGAACATATGTAAAAGGTGACTAATGCCTTATTCTCTCTGAAAGAAGCTACTGTGTTTGTACACCGTAGGATTTTGTGACCAAGCAACTTCGTGATCTTCATGTGTTGAAGAATAGAAGAAATTTGCAGCCAACATCCTTCTTAAGTTGGTGATCAAGTCGCGTACTAGGATCCACGCATCTTTTAGTTAGTCACATATTGGGAGCCGTGCATTAAAAAAGAGAGACTATCACTACAGAACAAGTCCAATTGGGTATTGGGGTAAGGGTTCAACTGTAGGTTTGTATAAGGTACTGAGATTCTTCTACTTGCAACTGTTTGTTTTGATAATAGTGGATTCTCGGGAGTGGTGATCTTAAAAGTTCAAAACTTGTTAATTCTATCAACCAGGGTCTAAATTTTCCATCAAGTGGTATCAGAGCGGGTACACTCTAATTGGATTAATTTCCTTAGTGTGATCCTTGACCCTCGTTGTCATGGATCATGGACAATCTCTTTAGATTCCTTCTTTATTTGATGGCACTAATTATGCGTACTGGAAGCTTTAATGACTCACTAGTAGTTTTGAAGAAATAAGGTTGGAGGAGGATGAGACCTTTGATGAGTTCTATGCTAAACTCAAGGATATTGTGAATTCTTCCTTTAACCTTGGAGAATCTATAGCAGAATCCAAAATTTTTAGGAAAATCCTTAGGTTCTTACTTGAAAGATTCCATGCCAAGATCACTATCGTTGAAGAAGTGAAGGACATTGATCAAATCCCTTTGACTGAGTTTGTAGGGAATCTTCAAACCTATGAGATGGGATTAGGCTCAATGGGAAAAGGTAGAAAGAATAAAAACTTGGCTCTTAAGGGTATAGAGGAAGAGATTGAGGACTTTGAAGATGAAGATGAAAGTGAAGATGAAGATGACAATGATGATGAGGATGAGGATCTAACCTTCATAACTGATGTGATTATCAAGCTTCTTCAGTTTAGAAAAAAGTATAAGGGCAAATCTCCTAGGAAATCTAAATCCTCAAGGAAGGGCAAGAATGGGAAACCCTTCATCCAATGCCATGAGTACAAAGGTTTTGGTCATATGAGGATAAAGTGTTCAAACTATCTTATGAAGGAAAAGACCAAGAATTCAAAAGATAAAGGGTTGGTTGCTACCTGGAGTGATACTGAGAATGACTCTTCTGATGAGTATGTGGATGAGTGTGGTCATGTTATGGCCTTTGCTGCCTCAACTGATAAGGTGATTATAGAGAGTGCTAGTGACAGTGAGGATTCTTCTGATGAAGAAGTACCCAAGAAGATGACCCTTCAGGAAGCCTATGATAAGCTATGCACTAAATTCATAAAATCTGAAAAGAATTCTCATCTTTGTAGAAAAGAGCTTAATGAGCTAAAAATTGAAAAAGCGGATCTGTTAGTCAAACTAGATGAGACTACAAGGCTAGTTGAGACTCTTATTCTGGAGAACACCTAATTAGAATAGAAGGTCAAGAATCTTGAGGCTGAACTTAGTTAAGCTAGAACTCAAATAAAGAGGGTGTCTAGTGCAAAGCTTAATGAGGTATTGAGTACTTAAAAGCCTATTCTGATAAGACTGGCTTAGGATATGCTGTTTCTTCCAGCCCCTCCTTTTCCACGGCTTCTAGATCAAGAACTCTGCTTGTGCCCTAATCTGAGAAAGCTGATAAAGGTATGAAATCCAAACTGTTTTGTCTAATTTTGAATCCTTTGTTAGACCTCATGTTTGTCACCATTGTGGTGTTTCTGGACACATTCTTCCTAATTGCTTTAAGTTGTATCCTCAAAAGCATGTGTCCAAACGGTCACATATTTCCTCTCAAGGAGCTACACCTTTATTTGGAAAGTTATTAAAAGCTTTGAGCTTTTTAACTCAATTTCAGGAGAATTTTAATTCTTCTATGTCTTTTAATAGACATACTAGGACACGTGCCTTTTCATCTTCACGGCCAAAGACTCGTGCTGTGTGGGTGAGAAAGGAGTCTAAGACTTAATTGTCTTTACTGTTTGTCCTCTACTTTAATTCTTTCTATCTAAAGTAGGACTTTCTTTGCTTGATTCCTTATTTGCATTTGGAATCATGCTTTCATGCATCTTCATCTTTCTTTCATGCTTTCATGTTGTTTGTCTGTTTTTGTTTGGTTGTTTGGTTGTTTAGTTTTTATTTTATTTTATTTTATTTTCAAAATAAAAAAAGGGAAAAATAAGAAAAATACAAAAATGATATGTGTTTGTGTACATTGGTACTTGTGTACCTTGAATGGCCATTGAAACAAAGTTTTCTAAACTTTGTATCTTTTGTAGCTTAAATGAGCATCTCTATGCACAACTAAGCAAGTGAGCTTTTGTGGCTCTTTGTTTGTGATGAGTAAGGTTAAATGATCTCTTGTACTTAACACTCGTATCACTCTTTTTGACGAGAAGGGCTAGAAAATCCTAAGAGAAAGGCATAAATAACCATCTCACCACTGTTGCCCGCCAATCATGAAATGACATATGTATGCTTCATCATAGCAAAAGTGCAATGTTAAAAAGCTTAACATAATTGGGTATTTATTTTCTCCCTCTTGTATGCCCATGCATGATATGCTTAATAAAAGAAAAATATGCAAAGAAAATGAAAACCAAAAAGATCAAAATGCTTCAAAACATGATTGCAAGCATGTATTATAGGAGATGTGAGAGTTATAGGATGTACCTTGAAGGTGATAGTCCCCATCAAATAGTTATGATCGTGTGTGGGTTAAATTGATTTATTCATATCTCAAATCATCATAACATAGAGACACTTATGCAATTTTGTGATGTTTTCACACATAACACACAACATTCTTTACTACTTTTGATACATATGCAGGTACAATGTGATTTGGCCATCACAAGGTTTACATACACTAATATATGCTCACTAAACTGTCTTAACTTGTTTTTGAAATATAAAATTGGTTCGACTTGTTTAGTGTATGTGTGTGTGTGTTTTGGATCTAAATGCATGATATTTTTCTTGTTGAGAGATTGTTTTAAGAGGTTAAAATGTTGTTTTGATCTTTGGTTGAGCTGCATATTTGATTGCATTCATGTTTGTGTTTTTCTCTTCTTAAAAAACTGTTTTAAGCAATCTTGACAGCTCGTCGACACCTGGCTTATCTATCGAGCTCTTCAGCTTCCTCTTATCGTAATCTCGATAGCTCCTCGATAGCTGTTTTCTCGACAGCTTCTCGATAGCTGTTTGATCCATCAACGTTGGCTTTTACTCGATAGTTGCTCGACACCTCTCGATCCATCGAGATCCTCTTGCATGCATTGTTTTTCACATGTTTTGCATCTTTCTATTATCTTGTCATCCATAGCATCTTGTTTCATTACATTCATGCATTTATATGAATTCATTATGCCCTCTTGATCATCTTTAATCATCTTTATGTTTCTTGGGTGAAGCTATCTAGCTTCGTGTACCCTTTGTCAATCATGACAAAAAGGGGGAGAAATTGTGGAGAATATGTGGTTTCTTTTTAAGATTCTACATGTTAGTAGGAGAAATACATGCCCTTGTAAGGGGAAATTGTGTTTCATATGATTAGGGGGAGTGCTTACCTCCTTGTTGTCGTAGGAGCTTCTTTTAGCTTTTTCTTCTTGTACACCAGTCTTGTGACCATGTTTACATATATTGTGCTTATCTTTGAGATATATTTAATGATATATGTTTTCTTCACCTACCTCTACATGTGTTGTTTCTTTTCTATCTTTATAGACATGTTTCCTCTTTATTTGTATGCAATCTTTTATTTCTATCTCACATTAAGATGCCTTGATGAGTTTTGTTCAAAGTGTTTCAAAAATACAAGTTGTCAAAGTCTTCCTTGTCATGAACTCTCTTCTTGCAAAGTTTTTCAAGAGTTTATGTTAGGATAGATTTTATTGTATTCAACAAGTGAATATGAGTTAAGTGATTTATGACTTCTCTCATATGTTCATTTTTTTTTTTTTTTTTTTTATGGTTTTGTCACAGATTGTCAAAGGGGGAGATTGTTAGGACATATGTGATTGGATGTTAGGAACATATATCAACATTTTATGTATTGGCTAATCCTTTGACAAAACACACTTTACTTGTATTTGGGTAAATCTAGAATGTGTTTAATACTTCAAAGAACAAGAGTTCAAGTCTAGTATTGAAGCCATGCAAATCTGTCCAAGAAACAAGTGAAGAAGTGCTGAACCAGTTCATAAACCAGAAAAATATGGACTATGAAAATGGACAAATATCTATGTACAATGATAGATTTTCTAAGAAGTGTTCATAAAAGAAATATTCTACTTGTGGTGGTGTTCATAAAAGTAACGTTCAACTAGCATTGATAACACCTACTCGTCTAAGTTTATGAAATTTTACATGTATTACTTTTGTGATCTTTTGAAATTATGTTGTTTTAGGTTTCTACAAGTTTTGTGTTTATTTTTATTCTTATGTGAACTTTTATTTTGAATAAATTGTTTTATTTTCATATATTTTCAAGTCAAGACCTTGATCAAAATAAATATTTTAATTTCTACTTAACTATCCCGTGCATCACACGGGTTAACAACTAGTTATTATTATTGTTAAGTAATTGATTTAAGTATGAAATAATCTCCCTTATATATACATTATCATTTTTGGAAATTTACAACTTAAACTGTCACTTTTATAATTGCTAGCCAAACACTCAGCTTTTTCAAAACTTACTTTTTGCATCTTTTACCAAACACTTAACTTCTAAAAAACCTAGTTTCATATTGCACTTTTTGAAACCGCCACTTTTTCAAAAAGTACAGTATCAAAAAGCTAAACCAAACTCATTCTTAGCATGGGTGCATTCAACTTGGTAGGCTAAGACTGTATTGACCCCTTGTGATAAATTAACCAATTAATTTAGCCAAGTTAATTAATTAATTCAATTAATATGCAAAATGCATGGTAGCACAAACAAATCACCAACTAAGTTAAATGTAGTGGAAAAATAAAGCTGACATAGTAATTTGTTTACGAATGGGGAAACTTCCAAGGCAAAAACCACACCAAGTGATTTTAAGGTCACCACTCCCAAGAATCCACTATTATCACAATAAGCAATTACAAGTAAATGAATTACAGTACCTTATACTAACCTATAGTTGAACCTTTACTCTAATACACAACTGGACTTATTCTGTAGTGACAATCTCTCATTTTCAATGCACGGTTCCCAATATGTGACTAACCAATCGATGCGCGGATCCCAGTACGTGGTTTATTCACCAACTTGAGAAAGATGTTGGCTGCAAAGTTCTTCAGTTCATCAACATGATGAAGATCACGAAACTCCTTGATTACAAAACCTAATGGCGTAAAAACGCAGCAGCTTCTTCAAGAGAAACATGAACTAGGACAAATTATGTCTCCGATCACAATTTGGATGAACAAAACTTTGCCTCACACTTGCGCAACCTTTGACGGCCCATAAAATAATCCTTATATATGTTGTGAGTAAAGAAAGCCCAAACAAGTATACACGAATATGTGTGAAACCAAATTTGAAATCTGATTTTCGTAAATTTCGATAGATAGGTTATTTATCGAGCAACTGTCAAGCATCGGGTTGAAGATTCCTTTTAAACCTCGATAAATGCTATCTGTCGAGCTAGCTGTCAAGTTTTAAACTCCATCGCTTCTTCAATTGTTTCTTGGAGAGATTTGCGTGGCTTTAATACTTGAACTTTGAATCTTGTTCGTTGAAGTATTAAATATATCCTAAATCTATCCAATTATAAGTAAAGTGTGTTTTGTCAAAAGATTAGCCAATTCTAAATGACATATGTTCCTAACATGATTTACATATGTCCTAACACAACTGACGTGAACTCAAGAAAGAAGTCAAGAGGTGGATCAACATAAGAAGTGGTGGAAATACGTTCCAACGCAAGGTAAGGAGTTGAACATCTTGTCTTCCTAGAATACCATATGGCTGCTGATCCCAATTATTTGGCTACAGGATAATAGTCTCTATAACCCTATTGTTGAAGGCCATGACTACGGAAACAACATAATTGTGAGCAGCCCTAAACTTTGGTGCGTCCATATGGTTGAAGAAGAACAAAACAGGAACAGTCGAAGACTTTAAGTTAACTATAGTATGGGTTTGCAAAACACCTGTTGATGCTATACATGACAATGAAATGTTCTTTCCTATACCCAAACAATCAAATTGGTAATAAGATAGATTTTTAATTATGCGGTTCTATATCACATAATTTTAGATTTTACATACAAATATTAATTTCTTTATCCCAAAAATTAAAAGAGGTGAGGAACTCTTTCATAGGGAAGATAGGGAAGGAAAAGCATCACAACAAAAAATTATAATAACTATTTAACTTTAATTGGACATCATATTTGACAGATCGATATCAAAATGCATGAAAATCTATTCTTTTAATGCTTAATTAAAAGCATTTCCCATACAATACAACCTATTTCAATGCACGATCAACTTAGCTCTTGCATGGCCCTTTGAAATTTGAAATTGCTCAGTTATACCAAGATGCGCCATAAGAAGCCAGACATGAGTGATTAGTTCTCCACCACGAGTAAGCTGCTGAGCATGATGGTTCGATCGACACTTACTGGCAGCATAACATAGCATTTCTACCCATACATGACTTACCAACTCCCATTTCTTTTCATTTTCCAAACATTGCAAAGATTTAGCAAGCCGACATCCTTCAAACAGCAATGACTTGCTTCTATCTCCTTTCACTTTAGATGGAGGAACTTCAGTACTCACTTCAAGTAAAATTATTTTAGCTCGACTGCCAACACAAATAGATTTTCTTTCTTGAAAAAATTCAACCGCCTCGGCCCATGTGTCTTGGAACCTGATTTGTCCAATTCCATTGGGAAGCATAAATGGACGCATGACTAGAAGATATAACATATAGTCTGATAACAACTTGCTTTCTTCACAATTTTGAATTTTAACAGAGTTTGGGGATGTGTTCCAATCAGAATAAAAACAAAGGTTTGTTGCAATATGCCAGAGAAGAATGCTTTGGTCAAATTCTTCCTCAACGCTCTGTTCGATGGTTTTATAATTTTCTTCGCCGATTTCATAATGGCATTTTGCATTTTGAAGAACCGGATCAAATTTAACCTCACCGCTCTCCTCCTTTGATTTACGATCTTCTTTCTCCTTGCAATCAGCGCATTTTGAATTTCTAAGAACTTGGTCACCCCTATCAGCACATAATTGCTTGCAAGTCTTGGGATCTTTGGCACTCTCTGATTTCTTTTGTAGCTGCCCAAATATTAATTCCTTCAATTTCATAGAAACCTTCGCTGAGTCTTGGTATCGAGACATTTCTGGCAACTGATTCCTGCATAAGAAATTCTGGATAACACTAAACTTGTCTGCCTTCTCTTCAAGACAATAACTTATTAGATTGAATTGTCCCATTGTATTGGACCACCTCTTATTTTTAGAGAATCGAGTTTTTAAAATGGTATTGCACAAGAAATCCACAACGGAATTCTTGTGCTTACTCAGCAACAGCATTGTCCAGTCTGAGATAGCTAGAATTAACACGGCATATATCTCTAAGAAGATCGCTCCAACCAGCAAGACATAAGTGATAATTATATCGGCTGTTGTGAAGGCATGCTTCTCCATGATGAAGAAAGCCACAAGAACAGACACGGTAGAAAAGAAACTGACGAGACGTAGGAGACAACCCATTTTAGAATAAACCTTGACGGCCTTGGTGAAAAATAAGTCGAACATGAAACCCAGCTCAACCTCAATCACTTTAAAAGCGTCTTCATAAGATGCTTTTTGAAAGAATGACTGGCTGTTCACCTTATCTTGGATGCTGAGGATTAGATCTGCGAATAGCTGCTTGTAAGTCTCGAAGAAATTATAAGCATCTTGTAGAGTGGCCGCATCTGAAATCATGACGTTTTCTGGGGCTGTAAAGGAGAAATCTCCTACAACCAAAGCTTCGCTGAACTTACCAGGTTTAACGTCGAACCCTTCCTCTTTCTTTGAGCTGTATTCTTCCATGTATCTTGCATAATTGGGGCCCTGATCAGGAGATGGAAGCATGGATGCCTTAAAAATTTCACTGCTCGCAGACCTCAGAACCCAAATTCTCTCCCAAATTTTAATTATCCCGGCAATAAACATTGGAATTGCCAGAAAATTCAGCGTAGTTTTTGTCCAGGCTCTGAGGAAGATATAGACAGCCACTCCCATCTGGATAACTAATGTTAGAGAGTGCCTTCGCCACAACTCATTGTCTTCCAAGGAATAGGCAGTAATAGTGTCTGGACCACCAAGGTGTAGCAGAAAAAATGGAGCCCAAAATGCCGTTATCATAAACTTTGGATCTACCGCATTATCTTCAATATTTCCTGCATTGTTAGAAAGCACACTCAGCGAGACTGTGGCAGACCAGTCCGCAGATAGGTAAGTGATCCACAGAATGACACTGAGCTTGTCACTGGTCCAATACTTTCTCTTACTGCCCATCACAATAAGGATGATTTGTAAGCCAAGGCTAACTAAAACCAAAGCTTGTATCTCCCATTCGTTCAAAACTGTTCTTAGTCCTGGTGGGAAAATCTGCATCGCCTTCCTCTTCCTTGTGGAGATCAAACAGCTATCTACTAAAGAAAGGCACAGATGCATTTATTTGTTACTATGTCGCATAACAGAACATGATAATCAATGACAAAAGGCACAAATGATTAATAGGTTACCTTACCAGAGCTCTATCTTCTTTGCTGACCTCCACAAGTAAGATTGCTCAGATTTTCTTCTTTTTCTAGACTTGATACCACATCAAATAAAATCCAAAACAAACCAGAAGTTGCAGTTGAGGTCTGCCCAAAATATAGTAACCATAACGACACACCTAGAAAGTTAATTGATTGATCATGTAACGACCCAGCCCTCTATTATATATATATTTTAAAGGGTCAAATATTTTTGGAGACCTACGTGACACATTTTGGAGCTTTGGAAACTAGGTTTTTCGTGGATTGCATGTTAAGTGACTTTTTAATGGTTCTTTGAAAAATAAGCATATCGTATAAAATGTTTTTATGTTAAATACATTTTGGGAAGTTGTTGTGGAAATTATTCCTTTCTAAAAAGTGTTGTATTGTAACCTTAGTAAATATATGCTTAATTATGAAAGGCATATACATTTGGTATTGCATATGGGAAAATGAATGAAGTATTGTCAAAGGGTTTAGGTTTTAAATATTTAGTCTTAAATGTTTAGGTTCTAAATTTGTTGTATGTTGGCAAACTGAGAACAAAAACTAGTCTAGCATAAGATCTTAGTTACTTTAAAGTGGTTTAGACATTGCTCAATTTGATACAAGTCAAGATTCAAGAATATATAAGCTGCAAAAAAATGAATTCAAAAACTAAAGAGCTCAATCAATCGAGAGAGACCCTTTGACCAATCGAACTGCAATTCTGCAAAATTTTAAAGAAGGCCCAACAACTCGCGAAATTTTTAGGGTTTAAGTCTAACACTGCTAGGTACAAAAGCAAAACCCTAATACACATTTTTCAAGCCTTATGAGTTACTCCTGCGAGATCTGTGAGTTTTTGTAACCTTCTAACTCAACAATCACCTATCGGAGTTCAGATCCATATAGCTAGTACCGGTAAAATAAATTTGCTGCATCAAATCAACTATAGTTGATAATCTAAGCCTTTGAGTGGAGATCTGAAAGTCACAAACAGGAGCGTTTGTGTTCAACAGATTAATAATGAAAAAAGTTTGTAGATTCAAAGCTGCATGTGACCACGTTAGTAAGTACTATATGATGTTGCAGTAGATTTAGAATTAAGTTTATTGTAAAAGCTTTCATTTTATTAGTAAATTAGTGTCTTGTGGATTGTTTAGGTTGAATCTTTTCTAGATTTTTTAATTTAAAATTGGACAGTTTTATTGATTTTTCTAGATCATCATATCTTGTATCATTTGCTTTTCACTATGTTGATTATACATGATGTATGTTTGATCTAAACTTGCATAATTAACCTAAATAACAATTTGGATAATTTATTGTGATAAACAAACTCTGTCTTAACATGGATCTAAACTTTAACAATAGTGATGACTTTTATCTCTGATGTGACAAGTTATTGATGTGCAATTATAATTATTCAAATTTTTATTCTTTTGTGGCTAGTGGACATTGTAACTCTAACTTACTTTGGCAGCACCTTTAATGAAATTATTATAAAAAAATTTGTGATATTAATGGGATTTCTTTAGATTGAATTGTCAAAAAAAAATTACAAATACTTTTCGGGTTGTAGTTTTCTCATGCTGGGAGCTTGTGAGGTTTAGGGCGTGACGTATCATAGAATGCAATGGCCTACTTTTTGACAGGAAAATATCCTCACGTGTAATGGCATTTCAAGCGTGTAAGAACATCCTCGCAACATGTATCACTACTAGCGTGACAAGTATTGTTTTGTGTACTCTGTCGCACCTCGCACGCTTTGATTTGATATTGGTGGGACCAATGGAGTTAAGATTGCTTGAATCTTTGAAGAAACGTGTCTTGGCCTAACAATTCTGAATATTGAAGAATCCACCCAATTCGGAAAAGAAATCGGTAAGGAAAACCGAAAAAAAGATAGCGCTTTTACAATTTTACTTGCCATTTCAGTTAAAATATGAATGAATGGATGGGAAAAAATATGAAAAGTGAAGCTCGACCAGGGGCGGAGCCACGTAGTGGCTTGGGGGGACCATGGCCCCTGCAAAAAAAAAAAATATCCATTAAGCTATGCATAAAAATCAATTGGGCCCCCCCAATATATGATATCCGGCCCCCCCATACCCATAATAGTTCCACCATTCTTACTTTCTTAGCCTCAGGCCAGCTTCAGTTTTGGACTCCAAGTAAAACAAAATATTGGCCCACCTACAATTAAGTAGTCAAGACTCAAGTCCAAATAATACAAACAAAATTCCACTTTTCTCTCAATCTCAAAACCCACCCCACCGAATCCATTCCCTTGACTTCTTATTCTTTTTTTTCTTTTTCTTTTTTGTCTTCTTTGATACACTTCCTTCTTTGATACACTTCCCACTCTTGACTCTACTGCCTACCAGAGTACAGCCCCAAAACCTTTGCCCCGTCAGTCCCCTGTTCTCACAGTCCGGAAAAAAAAAAATCTTAACCAAAATTTTCTTTGTTCTTGCTTTCTAAAACAAATCACTCAACATTCATTGTCCAATTTCAAGATTTGGAACTTGGTGATTGGCTTGGTGATTGGCTGGTGAGTTCTCATCTCTTTCTTAAGCATTAGACATTCATTTATTTTTAGTTTCTTTTTTTGATTTTCTCAACTATCTACATCTAATTATTTATATGCTCTTTATATTTTCATAAATTTTTTAGAGAAATACATTATTGAAGGCAGTCTTGAAGGGAGAGGCAGTAGACCTAGCCCACACCCATCTTTGATCTTTGCACTTTGTGGAGACAAAGTTTCTAAGGTAAAATTATTTTAATTCATTACCTATTTTTAATTAGTTAGATATCATGTGATGTGGCTATGAGTGTTGTTAAATTTTTTGGTTTATGTTGCGTAACAATATTTGTGTCATTGTGTGTTTAATTTTTGTTTTTGTTTGAGGCCAACACAAACTTAGGAGATAGGTAAATTGAAGATTTTATCTTAGGATGTCTATATTTCCGGAAAGTATGTGAGCTTGTTATGCTTAATGCCAGTAATAGTATTGCCAACAAAACTTGAAAACAGTGAAGCATTTTTTTTTTCTGCCCAAAACGAATTGTGTCATAAAATTAAAACTAAAGATTCTCATATAATAAGCTCAACAATCATCTCTAAAAAAGACAACTAGACAAGTGAAACCCACATGTAAAGTAAATAAATATAACTAAACAATATTAGGTAAGAGATACACAAGAGAGAGCATAAAGAACTTAAACAACTTGTTTGTCTCAGAATTGGCAATATCAGTCAAGATTATAATTATCATTTATAATTGTGTGATTGTGTCCTTCCTGCAATCCGTTTCTATCCATGTTAGGGGAAACTAACAAAAAGAAGGATATCACAAAAAAGGCATGGGCCAAAGTTGTCTATAATATATTAGAGTTGTATAATGACCCAAATCAAGTGCAACAAGTCCACTAGTCCAGCTCAACCCAACTGAGAAGGACATGTGAAAATACCAAATCATGTGTATGCATGGATAATATTAATTGAGGGGTTATTATTAATTATAGTTGTATTAAAAATAGGTTGAATGTTTAAATTATAGTGGAAATTTTTTTTTTCTTGAGTATGAATAACATCCATATAACTAAGTAAAAATTTCTAATTAAAATTTTATTTTTTAAAATTCTTTTCAGGTTAATTTTTGAGTCATATTCTTAAAGCTAAAAGAATTATGAGCAAACGAAAAACAATTGATGCATTCTTTAAGAAAAAAGATGTTAGCAATTCAGAAATTAGGACACCTGTGGCTGTAGAAACAAATGTTGATACTTCAATGCCTAATGAACACCCCTCCAAATGTTCAAGAATTCAATTTGAAGAGATAGATCGTGATCCAGGATCACGTAAACAAATATGTGAATTCCCTATCAACAAACAAGATGAAATCCGACGAGCTTATCTCAAAGAAGGTCCGTATCAACCTAAAAATATAGACTATCCGTACAACAATGATACTCATCGTCGTCGATTTCAACCTTCATGGTTTGAATTACATTCACATAGGGATTGGTTGGAATACTCACCTTCAATGGATGCGATATATTGTCTACCTTGCTACCTTTTTAGTAAGAAACCAATAGGTCGTCCCGGATCGGATGCATTCATTTCAACAGGTTTTAATAATTGGAAAAAGGTGAATGATGGAATGAGTTGTCCTTTACTTCGTCATGTAGGGAAAGATCCAAACTCTCCACATAAAATTGCTGTGAAATGTTGCGAGGATTTAAAGAATTATTCACGACATATTGACAAGCTAATTGAGAAACAAACGTCAAAAGAATTAGAGAATAATCGGTTGCGGCTCAAAACCTCAATAGAGTGTGCTCGATGGCTAGCATTCCAAGCTTGTGCTTTTAGAGGTCATGATGAAAGTCTTGATTCAAAAAATAGAGGTAATTTTATTGAGTTGATAAAATTCACATCAACTTTCAATGACAAAATAGCTAGTGTTGTCTTGGAAAATGCTCCACGAAATGCCAAATATACATCACCCACAATTCAAAAGGAGATTTTGCATATTCTTGCTAGTAATGTGCGAAATGCTATTCGTGAAGAAATTGGAGATGCAAAATTTTGCATTCTCGTTGATGAAGCTCGGGATGAGTCGAAGAGAGAGCAAATGGCCATTATTTTGAGATTTGTAGATAAAAATGGTTTTCTTAAAGAGCGTTTCTTTCATGTTGTGCATGTTAGAGATACTACTGCGTTGACCCTAAAGAAGGAGATATGTGATGTCCTTTCTCGTTACAACCTTCACATTGAAAATATTCGAGGTCAAGGGTATGATGGAGCTAGTAATATGCGTGGTGAATGGAATGGATTACAGACTCTATTTCTTAAAGAATGCCCTTATGCTTATTATGTACATTGCATGGCTCATAGGTTGCAATTGGCTTTAGTTACTGCATCTAGAGAGGTAAAAGTTGTTCATCAATTCTTTGATCATTTGACTAATATTATCAATCTTGCCGTTGGTTCGAGTAAGCGTAATGATGAATTGCAATATGCTCAAGGGGAACAAATTGAGAATATGATTGCTTCTAATGAAATTGAGACTGGAAGAGGAGCAAACCAAATTGGTACTTTGCAACGGGCTGGAGATACACGTTGGGGATCTCATTTTCAATCTATTTGTAGTTTGATAAAATGTTTGATGCAACTTGCAAAGTTATCAATACTATCTCTGAGGAAGGGGCTAATTATAAACAACGTGGTGATGCTGAGGGAGCTTATCAGGTATTAACATCATTTGAATTTGTTTTAATTTTGCATATGATGAAAGAGATTATGGGAATTACTAATATTCTTTGCCAAGCTTTGCAACAACATTCTCAAGATCTTTTAAATGCCATGCATTTAGTTTCAACTACAAAATCACTTATTCAAAAGTTGAGAGATGATGGATGGGAGCCTTTACTTGATAGTATTACATCATTTTGTGGAGAACATGAAATTGATATTCCTGATTTAAATGCTCGTTACACTAAAGCTCGAGGTAGATACCGTCATCAAGATGAAGCTTTGACAACAATAGAACATCATTTAAGAATTGACATATTTACAGTTGCAATAGATTTTCAATTGCAAGAATTGAATAGTAGATTTTGTGAGCTAACAGCAGATCTTCTCACTCTTAGTTCAGCATTAAATCCTAAGGATGCTTTTAGATCATTCAAAATTGGTGATATTTGCAATTTGGCTGAAAATTATTATCCTCAAGATTTCACTGAGCAGGAAATTTGTCTTTTGAAGTATCAATTGCAACATTATGAGCTTGATGTGACAAAGCATCCAGATTTTCAGAATATGGGTACAATATCTGAGCTATGTAGGGGATTAGAAACTTCAGGGAAGTCTAAAATCTATCATTTAATTGATAGACTGATTCGTCTTGTGTTGACTCTTCCAGTTTCTACAGCAACTACAGAACGAGCTTTTTCAGCTATGAAACTATTAAAAACAAGACTTCGCAATAGAATGGAGGATGAACTTTTGGCAGATAATATGATAGTTTATATAGAAAAGGAAATTGCTGGAAATTTCACCATGGAAATGATTATGGATGAATTCTATTCCATGAAAAATCGTCGCCAAACATGATTTTGATGTGAAATGTTTTTTTTGTGAGGATATTTTTGTATATGTCTATAGTGAACTAGACAGTTTTTGTATGTTCATTAATGTTTAAGATATATCAAAATTGAAATTTCATATTTAATAGACTTGTGATTTATGTTTTTTATATCAATACTTCGAATCGGCCCCCTCATATAAAAATTCCTGGCTACGCCCCTGAGCTCGACGGTCCGAATAAAAGAAAACGTGACCAAGTATATATTGTTACGAGTTTGCTATAATAATTTAGGTCCCATTTGATATAGTATTTTAATAATATATTTTTAATTTTTAAATAACATTACACTTATTTTTATATATTTTTTATCTATAAATATTTCAAAAAAAATCACCAAATAACCCCTTAATCCTTAGAGGTTGGAGTACTTTTTTGAACTAAACCCTTATAAATTTAAGCCTTTCCTCTCTTTTATTCGCTTACAAATATACAAGATAAATAAAAGAAAAATTCTATGTTTCTATTATAGTTGCAATGTAAGCTTACATTATAAACATATAAAAAATGGTAAATAAGTAAATATTGAACACATGTACAAAAAGCAGTAAATATTTACAATTTTTAGCAAATGAGTACAATATTTACCACTTTTTGTGTGTTTGGAATATAAATTTATATTGCTAAACGAACGAAGTAAAAGTCTAGTTGTTGAGCAATTTCAAGCCGATAAAAACTAGAACTTTCTTTGGCTATTGAGCTGTTTCAAGCCGATAAAACCAAAAAAGAGTAAATTTCTGACTAATGTTGTCATCAGCGATGGACCCAGGTGAAGTCCAAGGGCCCGGGCTCCCTGGCCCAATTTTTATTTTATTTTTATTTATCATATATTTCATTTTTGTAGTTGGTCCTTTTCTAAAACTAGCTCCCTTCCTCCATAATCAGACTAGCTAGCCTAGCCCAACTAACAATTATCCAACATAAAATCTTAACAAAAAACAATAAAAACATTTTCAATGGCGATTAGATTTTAGAACCAAAAAAAAAAAAAAACCTATTTTACCACTAAAGAACTAAAAAACAAATGTTATTGGAGAAGCTAAATCTAAATTTTTTACAGCTACAATAAACTGGTATAAATATAAATTAATTATAGCAAGTTGTTAAAAATAATATACAATATTTTATTAAGATTATCTCTCCTCTTTTAATTAGAAAACTCAAATTCTTTCTCTTTCTTTATTATTTTAATGAATTGTTTATATTATTTTATATTATTTTAATGGTTTATTTTTCGCGTGTCTATGTTTCTCCAAAAACCTAGAACAGTGAAACTCTTCGCCTATCTCACAGTTGGCCATCTTTCCCTTCAGTGGAATCCTTGTTATTTTATTTTTATTTATTATATATTTCATTTTTGTAGTTGGTCATTTTCTAAAACTAGCTCCCTTCCTCCATAATCAGCCTAGCTAGCCTAGCCCAACTAAAAATTATCCAACATAAAAACTTAACCAAAAACAATAAAAACATTTTCAATGGTGATTAGATTTTACCACCAAAAAAAAAAAAAAATTTATTTTACCACTAAAGAACTAAAAATCAAATGTTATTGGAGAAGCTAAATCTAAATTTTTTACAACTACAATAAACTGGTATAAATATAAATAATTATAGCAAGTTGTTAAAAATAATATACAATATTTTATTAAGATTATCTCTCCTCTTTTAATTAAAAAACTCAAATTCTTTCTCTTTCTTTATTATTTTAATGAATTGCTTATATTATTTTAATGGTTTATTTTTCGTGTGTCTATGTTTCTCCAAAAACCTAGAACAGTGAAACTCTTCGCCTATCTCACAGTTGGCCATCTTTCCCTTCAGTGGAATCCTTGTTCTTTGAAACCTTCACGACCATATTATGGAGGATATCATGACCATTACTGTGAATACTCTAATTTTTCTTTTTTTTTTTTTAAATCCTAACCACCGTAGTATTAAAAAACAAATTATATTTTTTTTTCTTTGTTGATAAATAATTGCATCTTAATATATTAAAAAAAAATTGAGTATATATAATTTGTTAATACTATATGCATGGATGCGTATTTATAGTTTTTTTTTTTTTTCTTATATTCTGACCGCCTCTAACTTGAAATCCTAAGTCCATCCTTGGTTGTCATCTACATGTCACGAAATCCACACACTAGACTCTGTTTATCCTTCGAAGTCTTACTCAAATATCATCCTTCATTTTTAAAGATCCATCATCCATGGAAAAGGCAATGGGCCAGCCACGATATTGAGGATCTCTTACTAATTTAATTGAAAGTTAGTGGCTCTTTTGTCTTAACCACCAAATGTCCTGAATGATGTGTAGCAACGTTTCCGACGATTCAATAGCATTCGCTTGTGAAATTTTACTCTATTACAATATTGTATCACGAATAACTATTGTGTGGTAAGACTTGTTACTCTTTGGGAGTAGTTATCTGAAATTTACCTGTTCAGATTTTTGCCTTCAAAGGTTTTTTACATTAGTCAACAAATTACTGTTTCAATTTAATTTTTGTTATACTCTAGTTTAGATTGGTGATTTATTTGTGCTTTTCCAATAATTAATCAACTTGGATAATTGAATTAATTAACTAGATCAATCTTTAACCTAACATGTCTCAGTGTTCATCCAAAAAAAAAAAACCTAACATGTCTCATTGTGATTTTCCTTTGGTTTATTGTAATGATATTGTCATTTCGTTAGCATACGCTTGTGTACTTTAATATTATTGCTTTACATATGGTGATTTTTTGTTTTGTTTTTTTGTTTTTTGAAACTGGAATAAACTTTCATTTAAATCAAAGAAGCATCAAAGTTTACAGAATCATATGCAATTGATGGAACCTCTTCCATCCAAATTAAATCAGAATTAACATGTTGGGCATATCTAGCAAGCACATGTGCCACCTTATTTCCATCTCTCTTAGTGTAGCTCACAGAAATCCACTCCAATGCTCCCATCAGATGTCGAATGTCACCAACAATATGCCCAAGTGTTGACTGGTTGTCCTTGGTTGAAACAATACTCCTCGTAGCATTGACACTATCTCCTTCCACTATCAGAGCCGTGAAACCAATGTCTGTTGCAGACTCCATCGCCTTACGACAAGCAAGCAATTCTGCCTCCTCACTGCACTGGACTGCCAAACCCTTGGCTGTCATTGCTGCCATAACTTCTCCCCATGAGTTTCTGATCACATCACCAAACCTAGAACTAGTGTTATCTGCGAACATTGTCGCGTCCTAATTCAGCTTATACATGGCCTAAGGTGTTGGTTGCCAATTAGTTCCAACGTTCTACAGCACCTGGCGAGTCACACCGTGCACATCATCAACTTGTAAACTCTCCTGTGACTGCTAGAATTCCTCAAGCAATTCAGCATCGTGCTTATTCAACCAATTTAGTTCTAGTAATTTGCCACCATGCACCACTCTGTTCCGTTGATTCCAAATCAACCATGCCTGCACCAACATTAGCGCCACCTTTGTTTTTTCCATCTGATCCATCAAGTACTCTAGCAAAGCTACAAAATGAGTTTGCGCCATCCCACACTTCTGCAAGGCCTTAGTACTACCATGCCAAATATCTAGAGTAGCTATACATTCCCATAAAACATGAATGGTTGATTCTTGAAATCTAGAGCAAAACGGACACAACTCTTCCGACAAGACCTGTTTCTTCTTTAGGTTTCTTCTGGTTGGGAGAATATCATGACACACTCTCCACCCAAACACCTTCATCTTGTTGGGGATCCGTAACTTCCATATATTAGCCCACACCCTGCTAACCCTACCTTCTGATGATGGTTTCACCCAATCTTCCTTTAAGAGAGACCTGGCAACCTTGTAAGCTGACTTTATTGTGAAGTTGCCATCCTTACTATGCTTCCAATAAACTAAATCAATTACTTGCCTTTGACTTAGAGGAATATCACATATAGCTTCCCCCTCTTCCCTATTGAAGTTAGCCATAATTGAATCCCTTCGCCACACATGGAGGTCTTGGTTAATCAAGCTTGACACCCATACTTCCTCTTCATCATCCCTTACCGAAAAGAGAGCCTTATTTGTGGGGTAATTTGGAATCCACCTATCTTGATAAACATTAATAGAGGTTCCATCACCCACACGCCAACAATGTCCAGTTCTTAAAATAGGTAAGGCCGCTGCTAAACTCCTCTACACAAATGAACAATTAGGTGACTCTGTGACCTTAAGAATTGAAGTTCTAGGGAAATACCTTGCTTTAAAGCACTGATAGAGAAGAGAATTTGTGTCCTTTAACAGCCTCCACCCTTGCTTGGCCAACATGGCTAAATTAAACAATCTAAGGTCCCGAAATCCCATTCCACCATCCTTCTTCGACAAAGTCAGTTTATCCCAACTTTTCCAATGAATTTTCCTTTCATTCCCAACTTGTCCCCGCCAAAATCTAGCATATAAAGCACCCAACTCATCACATAATTTCAATGGGAGTTGAAAAACACTCACTGTTTACGTCGGTATAGACTGAGCAACCGCCTTGATAAGAACTTCTTTCCCAGCTCTAGAAAGCATCACCCTTGTAATTTTTTCCACACCCTATCTTTAATGAAAGAAAAAGTATGGTATTTTTCCCTTCCAATTAAAGTAGGCAAACCCAAATATGATTCAAACCGAGACACTTCCTTCACTCCAAGAATCCCCAAAGCCTCCTATTTCTGATGGTTAGTGGTGTTATTACTAAAATACACTGAATACTTTTCCAAATTTATGCACTGCCCAGAAGCTTTAGAATAAACTTGAAGAATCTCTACCATAGTATGAATTTCAGCTGGTGAAGCCCTGCTAAAAATCAATGAATCATTTGCAAAGAGAAGATTAGTAACCTTTGGTGCATTTCTACAAATAGACACCCCATGCAAAGTGTAAGGTTGAAATTTATCAACCATTGTGTTGGCTTTATTCTGTGCCAATTTACTTGTAAGTCAACACTTAGAAGCCTTGTATTTAGGTGGGATTCATGTAAGGGTAGTGTGTGAGAGAGTGTGAAGAAATGCTCAAGAATGTGCAGCAAATCAGGGACTCGCGGCTGGATCCCGTGGGTGGCTCGTGGCTTGCAAGCTGCTAGATGATACACACGAGTAAAGCATGCTGAGAAGGTGAACAGTCATGCCAGCTATAGCACTACAGGAAAAAATGTCCAGTCTGGCCATTCTGTTTGCTCGCGACTTGAACTCATGACTTAGTTAAGTCGCGAGATAAAGCCGCCAACTAGCCCTATTTGGGAAAATCTGACTCTTCGCATTCCTTTCTCACCTCAGTATAAATACCCCTTATACCCACGAAATGTAGAGAGCTTCTAGAGAGAATTTTGAGAGAGAAACCCTAGAGAAAAAAAAGATTGACTCATCCGCAATCTTCATATAGAGACTCTTCAAATTCCTCTATTCTCTTCCTCTCCATTGTTATATCCTTGAGAGATACATTACCAAAACCTTTTCTCACCATACCCATATCTATGAGAAGGCTATTTGGTGCTTAGGGAAGCAGTTAAGAAGGGACCAATTTCATATTGATTGATGCTATGGGCTTTAGCGAAATCTGGTAAGCTAAAGAAGAAATAGGTTTGGCACAAACTCGTTGAAGTAGGAGCTTGGAGGGCTTAGGTACACTAGGTAGATTAGGCTTGGAAGGTCTTCTGTTGTCCATGTATCCTAACTATATTTTTTAGTGGATTATTGGCTGCTTGGAGGGCGGCGGAGAGGTTTTACGCTGAGGACTTTGGTTTCCTCTTCGATAACACATCACTGTGTTGTCCTTGTGTTCAAGGGTGCTTTTACATGTTTTTGAACTTTTATTTGGTATCAGAGCAGGTGCACTCGTTGTGGTTTAAACACCTTAGTGCGATCCTTGACCCCATATTAAGATGGACCGGTCTCAATCTTTGAATGTTCCACCATATTTTAATGGTAGGAATTATGCCTTTTGGAAGGTGCGAATGAGAGCATTTTTATGTTCTATAGATGAATCTGTTTGGGATGTTATTGATGTTGGATGGACTAGGTCGGAGGCAGCTAAATCCACATGGGATAAGGCAGCTTTCACAGCGTCTAATGCTAACAGCAAAGCACTTAAAGCTATTTTTGTGGTGTATCTCCAGATGAGTTCCACAAGATATCTCACATAACCATTGCCAAGGAGGCATGGCAGATATTAGAGACCACGTACGAGGAAACAAAGAAAGTTAAGGACACCAAGTTACAGATGCTGACCACTCGATTTGAGGAGCTGAAAATGAGTGAGGATGAGTCCTTTGACTCTTTCTATAGGAAGCTGAATGAAGTGGTTATCGGCAAGTTTAAATTGGGAGAGAAAATAGAGGACTCGAAAGTTGTACGAAAAATTCTTCGTTCACTGCCAAAGAGTTTCTGAGCAAAGGTGACTGCAATTAAAGAGAGCAAGGATCTTGATGAAATCAAAGTTCAAGAGTGGATTGGCTCTCTCGAAACATATGAGTTGTCGTTGCCAAATCAAAGAAGAGCAAATCACTTGCTCTTAAGACGATAAATGAAAGGGTAGAAGCACATGACTCATTGGATGAGAATCTAGTCAAAAAGAATGTAGCTTACCTTGCAAAGAATTTCTGAAAATTCCTGAAGTTCAAGAACAGTGGGAAGTTTGGTGACAAAAGGAAATTCACAAGTTTTGGAAAGGAGAAAAAGGGCTTTAAGAAGAGAGACGGGAAGGAGTCCCAATCTACGCAATGAGTCACTTGTTTTGAATGTAATGGGCATGGGAATGTCTTAATTATTTGAGATCGAAAGGGAAGGCTTATGCCACCACTCTTAGTGACTCAGATTCTTCCACCTTTGATTTAGAGGATAGTTGTGATGAAGAAGGGAATTTCTCAGCGTTCATGACTATTGCTCATGCTAAGTCTTTGGAGGACATGAATTTGCTTGTGCAAGAGCTTGGGGAGCATAGTGATGAGGAATCCATGGGTATCATAGAAGATTCAGATGCTGAAGAAGATGAAGATACAGCTGGTCTTCGAGAAAACTACAATTCACTTCTTGAGAAGTCAGGAGAGTATGCAAGGGTGGCCAAGGCGGCTGTAAAGAAGATGAAAAGAGCAGAGGAGGACTATCGTAGTCTCCTAGTGAGATACAAAGAGGCCAAGTGTGAGATTGAGACGCTAAATGGCGAACTAACTGAAGCTTACAACAAAGTGAGATTCCTTGAGCTTGAGGTGGTTCAAGCAAATGCCAAAATAGAGCGCGTATCAACAAAGAAGCTCGATGATGTCCTTTCCTCTCAAAAGACTTTTTCTAACAAAACCAGATTAAGATACACCGGAGAAAGTAGCTCAACTATGAATACCTGCAAAGAAGTGAAGTTTGTAAAGGCCAAAGAATCGACTATAGCTGCTCATATTGTGGAGAAGGTGGAGATTGAGAAGAAGAAGAATGTGGTTGACCAGCGGGTGTTAAACAAGTCCCGTAATCAATATGTGGTCAGGTTTGAAGTCAAAGCAAAATCTCTTCCATGATCGCAAAGAGGTCCTAGAACAAATCATGCATGTCATCACTGCAGACTTCAAGGGCACACCCAACCAAATTGTCATAAGCTGAGAGCATTGAAGAATGCTAGTGATCAAAGGTCCAGAGGACCAAGAAATGACAAGAGAATTTGGAATGTTGAAACATCAAGAAGCAGAAATGGTGATCCTAGAATGATAGATGTGATGAAGATGATTGACGCATTCACCAACTGCTTGGAAAGCTTCACAAGAAGGTTTGAAAGTCCTAACTCTTGTACCCAATCCTATAGGGATATCAGCCCAATCGCACGTGACGTGTGGGTGAAAAAGGGTACTCATGCATAAGCATTGCAACATGTCCATGCATTAATTCTTCCTATGTCGTGTGAATATGTTTGATTGTATGCTTGTTGGTGGTTTGTTTGTTTTCGCCTTAAATGTTTTTACATTATTTTCTTGATCAATCTTTTCATTTTTTTGTGTCAAAAAATCCAAAAACACATAAAAAGTAGAAAATCCTAAAAGTTTGATCGTCTTTGTTTGAGATTTGTCTCAAAACATGCTTTGCCTTGTACCTTTGTACTTATGGCCTTATGCATCTACGAACATGGCTTGTTCCCTATGCACTCATATCATTGTGGGTTAAATCTTGACATCTATGTGACTGTTATAAATAGATCTTCAACCTTGTTATGAATGATTAGTGAATGGTTTTATGGATCTTGAGACATGCATAGACTTGTGCCTATATATCTTCCCACTCTTTTATTTATTTATTTTGCTTAAAAGGACTCACCAAATGTAAATCTCCCAATGAAAAGAGATATTAAGCTGCAAAAGTTCGTCGCACATACTAGTATTTGACTAGAAAAAAGGGAAAGCGGCCTTTATAAAGTGTGTGATGCCCAAAAAGCCAAAGGCTACCTTACAAATTGAAATATCAAAATTTCTAGCATCAATCTTACAATGAGATGTATTGATTCAAAAAGATCTAAATATATATGGAGCCAAATGAAAAGCTTCATTTTTATGCTATCAAGTGTTGTTGGAGGTCATATATGCATATTTCTATAATTGAGATGGGTCACATTATCTAGTGCTTATTGTCTATGCCTTGGTTAAATTGATCATTGAAGCTTCACACTAGACTAAGGACTACCTCATTTTTTATTTCCACACACTTCACACAAGTATATGATCAATTAATGTCATATTCATTTGTGTAATTGTACTTGGATAAATGTGTTTTCACATGCTCAATCTTTGTTGATCAAACACAAAAAGATTTTTGAGTATTTCAGTTGTGTTTGGAAAGTTTTTTGTTCTTTCAAAAATGTCAAAAATTTCAAAAACTACGCTGCCCTGTTTTGGCAACTTAGTCGCGGGTTGATCCATTCGTATGCCCCAGTCGTGAACTCATACAGAGATTTTTCGCGACTCCCTGGCGGGTAAATGTCCCAATCGCGAAAAATACTTAGAATATTTTACAAAAAGTTTGGGTCTTTATGCTTTTCGCGGCTCAAAGTGGCGACTTGTTCATGGGTGGAAGGTCTAGTCATGAGGGGTACATAGATTTTCGTAGCTTGACCTCAAGAAAATCACCATTGCTCTTCACCATTTCAACTTCATCTCTCAAGAAAAGGTATGGGTTTTTCTTTATATCTTCTAGTATTTCCTATTTATAACATGTGTTTTCTTGATTTTTGAGTTGTTGTTGTGTTTTGGGATGGGTTTACTCTATTGGGTTTGCTAAAAGGGTGTTGTTGATTCTAGTGTTTTATTGCTTGATTCACCTGATTACTTGTCGAACTCTTTGTTGTGTATCTTGACTGTGCTTTTACAGATGTCTAGCCAATCTTCTAAAGGAAAAGAGAACGTAACTAATGTTTCATCATCCTCTATTGCTAAACGAACTCATCTCTCATCTTAGTCATCTAAAGACTCAAACAGTGAGAGGTTCAAAACTCCTTTCGATTCACAGACTCACTCAAGCATTTTTGAAGATGCTTCTTCTATAGTGGAACGAGTGGTAAAGTTTGACTCTTTGGGGACAACTTTTATCCCTAGGATCTTTGAAACTAAAGATTGGGCTGATCTATTCGGGAATTTTGAAGACCCGATGGATAAGTTGGTGAAGGAATTTTTCTCAAATGCCAGATACACTGGAGTTGAGTTGCAATGTTGGGTAAGAGGGAAAGAGTTCTCCATCAATCCAAAATACATAGCCAAGGTCCTTCACATCACTAGACCTGAGAATGTTGACCTCACCCCTTATAATGATAGAACTCCTAAGGTTTAAGACATTCTGTGAGTTCTTGGACTTGATCACAAAGTCTCCGATAAAGGCTCATCTATAAACACTACAAAGTTTTCACCTAAGTTGACCACACTAAAGCTGATCATGTTCTCCAATCTCTACCCATTGTCCAACACTACTTTCATCAATCTTGGAAGAACTCAATTCCTATGTGATCTTATTACAGGAGTCCTGATTGATATTTGTGCTCACATCTTTTAGATCATTGGGAAGACAAGGGCTTGATCTACAGCACAAGCATGTATTCCATTTTGTAGTCTCATCATAAAGATCATACTTCTCGAAGATATCAATCCCCCATCAGATGGAAAATTACTGACCCGCCCTCGACCAATATCCATGATAACTCTTCAAGCTAGCAAGAGTCATTCCTTTAGAACACCAAAAAGTGAAAACATATCTTATGCTACGCCATCTGCTCATGGATCAGATACACCTGTGCATATATTGCAACTACTTCACCTGTCACCTCTAGGTTACAACCATCTAGCAAATAGCCAATACAGTTTGATTCTCAAGATGATAGATTGGGTCCCCTGTGTGAAAGTCTTCACATGTGTCTAGCCGAGATTGAAAGAATTATCTACTCCACCAACAATCAAGTCCAATTGTGCCTCACGACTGTTGAGAATCAGCTAGATGCTATTCAGCAAAAGTTAGAGGACAACCTTTAGCTATTCGTGACAAAAAGGGGGAGAACATATTAAAGGGAAGTGTGCATAGTGAAAGAGGGAGTTGTATACTCAAGAGTAGAAAACTAACATATTCACTCACATCACATATATTTCAGTTGTTATGCATACTTTGTCAAATATTCTGGTTATTTTGCTGATTTAAACCCAAGCATGTTACATATTTCAGTTGTTATGCATGCTTTAATCTATACCCATGTTGCTTTTGTAAGCTTTTAGGGTTTGATTTGTAGGCTTTTATGGTTTGTACCATGCTTAGGCAGCCTTTATGTTCTGGTACCTTTGCTTTGTAGCTTTTGAACTTATTGATTTTCTATGCATTTCTTTAAGTACATCACTATTGTGCCCTAGTAGGATCTTGTTCCTAGATGCATATACTTCTTGTATTGTGCATTGGCTGAGTGTTAAACATGCAAAAGATTCTTTGCAATTAAGCCTAATAGCTTGCAAGTCCAGATGTTCATTCTAAGTGCGAATGAGCATTGTGGTCACTATTTCATAGTGATTGCGTGTATGGTCAAGCTGTGGTTTATTACTTTACTTCATTTTTCTTGATCGCATTGTGCTTGTCTCATATGCATTACAAGTTTTTTTTGCATGCAATGATCATATTATGTTATTGTGCTTCAGGAGACATTTGTTCTTATGATTCAAGAGCTTCACGGATTCTAGAGTTAGGTGTGAGTGAGTTTTGTTCAATTGTTCCCAACTCACAAGTTAAGTCTAGAGTTTATTTTAGGGTTTTGTCACGGAATAGCCAAAAGGGGAGATTGTAAGGTTGAAATTTATCAACCATTGTGTTGGCTTTATTCTGTGCCAATTTGCTTGTAATTCAGCACTTAGAAACTCTGTATTTAGGTGGGATTCATGTAAGGGTAGTGTGTGAGAGAGTGTGAAGAAATGCTCAAGAATGTGCAGCAAAGCAGGGGCTCGAGGCTGGATCTCGCGGGTGGCTCGCGGCTTGCAAACCACCAGATGATGCACACGAGTGAAGCGTGTTGAGAAGGTGAGCAGTCACGCTAGCTGTTTCACTATAGGACAAAATGTCCAGTCTGGCCATTCTGTTTGCTTGCGACTTGAACTCAAGACTTAATTAAGTTGCGAGGTCAAGCCGCCAGCTAGCTCTGTTTGGGAAAATTTAACTCTTTGCATTCCTTTCTCACCTCGATATAAATACCCCTTATACTCACGAAATGTAGAGAGCTTCTAGAGAGAATTTTGAGAGAGAAACCCTAGAGAAAACAAGATTGATTCATCCATAATCTTCATATAGAGACTTTTCAAATTCCTCTACTCTCTTCCTCTCTATTGTTATATCCTTGAGAGGTACATTACCAAAACCTTTTCTCACCATACCCATATCTGTGAGAAAGTTGTTTGGTGCTTTGGGAAGCAGTTAAGAAGGGACCAATTTCATATTGGTTGATGCTATGGGCTTTAGCAGAATCTGGTAAGCTAAAGAAGAAATAGGTTCAGCGTAACCTCGTTGGAGTAGGAGCTTGGAAGGCTTAGGTACACTAGGTAGATTAGGCTTGGAATGTCTTCTATTGTCTATGTATCCCAACTACATTCTTTAGTGGATTATTGACTGCTTGGAGGGCGGTGGAAAGGTTTTACGCCGAGGAATTCGGTTTCCTCTTTGATAACACATCAATGTGTTGTCCTTGTGTTTACATCTCTCTTCCCCTAATCTTTGCCATTTAATTTCTATTGTGGATGCGATTTTATTTGGTTTAGATTGTGTTATCAATTCTGTTTTAGCTTATCTACATTTTTCGCATGTACATTGTTTGTCTATAAGCCTGAATTAGCAATTTGTATTTTGGGGGTCTAAACGTTCAAGGGTGTTTTTACACATTTTTAAACTTTCACAAACTCCCTCCAATCTCCGCCCTGGCCAGTAAAGAATTAAACCCTTCTGTGCATAACAAAAACAAGTATGGTGGAAGAGGATCACCCAGACGAATACCCCTAGAAGGCAATACATTACCATACAGTCTTCCATTCACAAGAATAGAGAATGAAGTCATAGTGACAAAACTCATCACTTTTCAGGAAAACCTAGCCACTGCATAACCCCCTGAAGGAAAGGACTGTCCACCCTATCATATGCTTTACTTACATCAAGTTTCAAAGCCATATGCCCTTTCTTCCCTTTCTTCCTGTAGTGCATAGTGTGCAATTTTTCATATGCTAGCAACATATTATCAATAATAAGACGGCCTGGAACAAAAGCACTATGAGTAGGAGAAATAATATTAGGTAACATATGGGCCTATGAGTACATATTAGGTAACATATTAGGAAACAAAAGCACTCTGAGTAGAGATTATTTTGTAAATCACATTACATAGGCTTATGGGCCTAAAGTCAAACATTTTCTCTGGGTTCTTCACTTTAGGAATAAGCACAATGTAAGTATGATTAATATCAGGCAACATATGACCATTATTTAGGAAATCCAACACAACATCAACTATAGTATCACCCACAACATGCCAAAATCTTTGGTAAAAGAGAGCATTCATACCATTAGGTCCAGGTGCCTTTGTTGTTCCCATTTGGAACGACGCTATTTTAACTTCTTCTAAACAAAACTCACATGACAGGGTATCTAGCATACCAAGTGTCACCTTCCTTGGGACTGCATTGAGAGATTCCTCCATCTAATCCCATGTACCTGCACAAAATAAATTGTCAAAATAACTAGTAGCCACATTGGCTATATCTTCCACCTCATCCACCCAATTTCCTTGTGCACATTGAATACCCTTGATAAAATTTTGCCTTCTTCTTTGGGAGGCTTTTGAGTGAAAATATTTAGTGTTCTTATCACCATGTTTAAGCCACGGGATCCGAGACCGTTGTGTCCAGTAAATTTCCTCCTTTAAAAGCAAGTCATCTAACTGCTTACTAACACTCAAATATTCAGCCTTGGATTCGTCAGTCACCACATCAGCATTGTTTAGCACCTCAAGCCGGCTTTGAAGGATTTTCATGGCTGCTTCATTCGGCTTTGATTTGGAAGGATGCTTGCAATTCCTCACCATGAAACTTGATCTTTTCCTTGATTGAAGCCAAACCCGACTCCCCCCCTCCTACCATATCCTAAGCATCCTTAACCACAGCACCACAATCCTCCCATAGTAGCCAAGCTTCTTCAAATTTAAACCCCTTTTTAAATTTTTGCTAATTCCTCTGAACACTCTTCACATGCACCATAATTGGCAAGTGATACAAAGCATGGGGTGCAAGATGAGAAACTATAGACATCGAAAATTTAGCCCGCCACTCCATAGTTGCCACAGCCCGATCCAGTCTCAATTTAGTATTAGCCTCACCAGGCCTCTTATTAGACCACATTTAAGTATAACCTCTATACCCCAAATACTCAAAATTACAAGAGTCCAACACACTTCTAAAAGCATCAATCTCTGCTAAATTAGGTGGCCGTAAACTTAATTTCTCTGAACTATTTAGAATCACATTAAAATATCCTGCATAAAGCTATGCCCCATTAGCAAAACTTCTCAAGTGTTCTATCAGCTTCCAAGACTTTTCCTTATGCTGAGCCTCAGGCCAACCATAAAATCCGGTAAAAAACTAGACAAAATCATCCTCATCAATCACCTTCATCAGAATATTATTAGGCAAATAATTAATCAAGTCCATCACTGCATCATTCTTCCATAATAAAGCCAAACCACCCCCTGCATTTGGCTGTTTAACTATAATTTTATTCTGAAACTGTAAATCTCCATACAAATTTTCAAATCCTTCTTTGTCCAGTCATGTTTCCATAAGAATACACAGTGGGAGCTTGTTCCCTTACAAGTTTGAGAAAGCTTCGATCTGTCCAAGGGTTCCCAAGCCCTTAACAGTTCCAACATAATAGCCTTATTGCTCTCGGCAAGGGTGGTCATCCCCCCCCACCACTCTCTTTAAATCAGTAGCTTCCACATTCTCAAGCTTCCCCTTCTTAACTCTTCCCTCCTCTCCCTAACTATTCTGGTTGTCTTCAAAATCTGATGGGAGGTGCCTTTTACCTATAGACGGCAACAGTACCTTTTGTAATTCTCCTAGCCCAAAATCCATCCTATTGAATCTAGCCCAAGATGACTTAGGCTCTGTAGCATTCGGCCCAGCTGAAGTTACTTCTTTACTTCCACCAGAGACACTTAAGTCCAACACTTGGCTCACACTAGCCTTACCATCCAGCCCACTAGTTAGCACGTTATCCTTCTGTACTGATATTTCATTCAAATCAGAGACTGAATTGTACACGTTAGCAGTACACCTCACCACATAATCTGCATTGGCAAGATCCTTCCTATCACGTTCCTGAGATTGTGGCGTGTTTCCTGAAAACTCGGACTCTCCATCTTCGTCGTTACTTGGGTTTCTGCATTACCTTCTCTCCACCGTCACTACCCTATTTCGATGTAGCCAAGCTTCAGACCTAAATTGAACCTCCTTGGACCCGTAAAAACCAGCATCGGACTTACCGCCGCCACCCTCTGAACTATTTTCCAACCCCTCTTATTTCTCTATATACGGATCCACTCTTGGTTGTCCCCCCCCCCCCCCATTTCTTTAAGGAATTTCCCATATTGGTAATCTGCCTTACCTCCATTCTTAGTCACAGCAAAGTGTGCAGCACAGTTCTTGACATCATGTCCAAGCATTCCACAATAATGACAAAACAACGGCAATCGTTCGTATTTAAAAGTCACCCAGTGTATATCCCCATCAAACCCCGCAATAAAACTTCCCCTGTGAATGGGCTTCGAGATAGGTAGAGCAACTTGAACGCTCATAAAGTAATTTTATTCATCCTGCCCTCTTCTCTACTCTACTTCCTTAACAACCCCAAGTCTACTCCCCACTTCCTTAGCAACATGTGAAGAAAACATATCCAATGGCGCCCCCCAAATCTGAATCCAGAGAATGGTCGTCTCCATTCTAATACTCCCAACTATCATACCTTTCATCCAACGCTTGAGCATCAATAATTGATTATCAAAGAACCATAGACCTCCTCATAAAATTCTGTTTAAATCAAACTCAGAAGTAAATTTGAACTGAAAGAGATTCGGCCCTACCTCTGTCATGCATAGGCTGTCTTCCAATCCCCAAACCCTTCTTATAGTATTCTTTGCTAGTCTCTTGTTAAAAGATTTACACATCAAAACCTTACCGATCAAACTTTGGGTGCAATCCTCAATGGCTTCCACTCTTCCTTCATCAGAGATGGTAATCACTTCCTCCTCTTTCGCAGTCAACTTCATGTTTTCCAAACTATCTATCACTTCATCAGCCATGTTAGACTAAATCTGACTTCAACTTCACCATTCTAGTTTCTAATGAAAAAAGGAGTGTTGGACTGGATTGGCTGAGATACCTGATGGAGAATCTCGTACTTTGTAACCCATGACTCTGGAAAGAGCTTTTTCATCTGGTCTTTGTTCAATTGTCTTGGAACAAATGTGCACGTAGGTGTCATGCCTGGATCAACTTGGATCAACAGAGCATCATTTGACTGGGCAAACTCTGGTATGGCTACATCAAAAGCATGGTTTCGGAGTCTGTAAGCAAGTTGGTAGTGTAGTGTGGCAGCAAAAGTATCTGGTACTTGAGAGGCTCCTGTAATCTGAACTTGGACTTTAAGAGCATCACATATGTGAGGATCTCTGAGGGACATGTTGAAATTGGGAAAAAGGGTGACATAGACTGTTCCTGCATTTAGTGTAGTTTGGACTGTACCTATGACTGCATTGTGATATTCCATAAATCTAGAATCAAGAAGAGCAATTCTAGAAGCAATAGGGAGTCCTTTTCTGCCATGAAAGGTGAGTGCAAGTCTTACTGCACCAAAATGGAGGTGAGTATAACCTTGTCTTTGCCATGGAATGACAAACTCTCTAGGAAGGGCAAGAGTGATGAAATTTTCTTTCTCACTAGCTAGAATGCTAAACTGGTCAAATTTTGAAGCTTGGACATACTCTTTGACACTGGAGGGTTGGGAAGGACCTAGAAATTTTTTTATGGATTTTTTGAAAGTTTTTTGGGGTTTATCAAACACAGTATAGGGATTTACAATGGGAAAGTCTGTAATAGGTATTTTACTATCTTCAGGAATATGGGATATTTCATATAGATACTCTAATCTATTTGCAGTAGATTTTCTAAGGGAAAGATCACAAGAAGTGGGAATGGTATCAGTGACTGTTGAAGATGTGACTGCTGAGGATGATGAACTGGAACTGGCCATGACTGTTTCTAAAATGAAGAACAATTTTCCTAAGATCTTGACAGGACTAAAACGCCACTCCTAGGCTCACGTCCACTAGACTACTCAGGAAAAATAATTCTTTGACACTTTTAGTACAACTCCTTAGTTTTCTACTTGATTATCAAATCCCGTTTTCTGATGTAATTATCACAGAGGATCCACAATAAGTGGCAACTGTTAATCACAGAGCATACTAATCAGGACAATAATTCAAGTGTACTAATCAAAGGAGAGAGAAACTGATTCTGAGGCTTTTCCAGTTTTTGTAAAATATTGCATGGATATGGATGTTGAGTGCAAGGTAGGCAACATAAAACTGCTAATTCACTGTGAAAGGTTGGCTTAGTCAAATATGGAGGCTCTGAGTGCAAGATAGGCTCTGATACCACATGTGTAGGGAAAGGGACGAAGAAGTAAGTGGAAGGAGACGAAACCAAATGTAAAAGACTAAAAGACGAAGGAGACTAAAATACAAAGAACAACAAAACTCCAAAACTAAGTTATTTCATGAACTTAGGAAGCTACGGGAGAAGTAATGGAAAGGATGAGATGTGGATAAAGACGAGACAACTACAAGACGAACATAGGAGGGTGTAAGAAGATCATGGAAGCTTATTAATAATATATATTGCTAGAAAATTATAGAAAATAACTGCAGAATATGGGATAGAACACAGAACTAGATACAACAAACTGATAGATATTATTATATTGAACAAGTTTTTTACAGGACTGGAAGACATAGACTGTAAAATATTACACAAGCTGACTCTCTAATTTTTCTATTCTCGCTTCACTCTTCACTCTATTCTAAACTCTGCTAAACTCTCCTTGCTCAACTAATGATACAAAGGGCCTATTTATAGGCAAACATTTTACAAGAAGACGAAATAATTTACAGTAACAAAGCGTGAATCCTGAGTTCTTGCTTTACAGGTGTTGGAAACTGGCGGAGGACGCAGAGCGGGCTGGCTTCTGCAAAATCTTCTTCTGACAACGGAAATCCTGGAACTGAAGCAAAGGACGGGATAAAATATATGCATCCTTGAAAGTAGGGTGACGGCAAGGTGGAAAATGAGTTCAAGACAAAAGTGGGTCCAAGGTGGGTCCCACAATTTTCGTTTTTTTTTTTTTTTACATATATCCTTTTGTACATAATTTCTTCTAATCATCTCTTCCTTGAAACCAATCTTCATCAATATCTGCATCTGGATCATGATTATGGTAATAGGGATTATCAAAATCAAATGGACTGGGCATTTCCCAATGGTGTTGATAAGGCCATTGCTGTCTGCAAATGTCTGGGTCGGCGGGTACAATTTCTGGAAAGATTCCCTGGTTGAGAGATTCTGCCATTGAAAGTGAATAGTGACAGGATATCCATGATACATCTGCGTGTCTATGAATAGTACCGTCGGCATTTACTACCCAATGGACATCTGGAGGGTGAACAATTCCTTCTGCTTGAACATTGTCTTTGGAATTTAACTTTGCAACTATACACGCTACAGTAATTTTTTGACCAAATCTGGGGTGATATATTCTGTGATACTGGGACCATTGACCATCATGAGCATCATTTTTCAAAAGTTCATGCCAAAATTTGTTAAAATATTTATTATCATGAGGAAAGGTGTATGCATAAAAACGTGGTTCAAAGTGAATGCACAAGTAGTACTCATTGAGTAAGTACCACATGTAAAGGTAATGAACAACATTCCATCGTGTTATCCAAAATGCAAATGGGGTTTTCCATGGTTGTTCAATATCTGGGAAGATGGCAAGGAAATGGCTCTGGTTTTGTGTGAGATAATTATGGAGGACTTGGATGATCCTTTTGGATCTGGCTTGGAGGGTTAAGGTTTTTATTTGGTCTTTTATGTCTGAGGGTAGGGTTTCTATTATATCCATGATGTCAGTAGAAGATGATGGAGGAGGGTTAGGGGACGAAGAAGGGCCTGAGGATGAGGATGGGTCTGTTAGTGGATATACACACAAGGGTGGAGGGATTATTGTGGTGTGGAGGACTGGAGGTTTCCTGGAAAGGTAGTCAATGATAATGTTATCAATACCTTTGATGTGTTTGACTTGGAAGGGCCATTGTGAAAACCAATTTGACCATCTGAGTAATTGGGGATGAGGGAGCATTTTTCTTTTAAACTGGAGCATTTTCGGGAAGGAGGACATATCCATTTCTACAAGGAAACTGTGACCGAGAAGATGAAACTGAAACTTTTCAATTCCATGATTGACTGCAAGAATTTCTTTGAAAGTAGAATGATAATGAAGCTCTGAAGGCTTGAATGCACCACTTTTGTATCCCCAAATACTTCTTTTTCCATTAATCTCTTCAAAGAGAGCTGCTGCCCAATACTCATCACTTGCGTCTGTCTGTAAAATTCTTTTTCCTGTGCCTGGAATCTGCAAAGGGGGAAGCTTTTCTAATAATTTTTTCAACTGTTGAACTGCTTCTGTATGAATTGAATTCCATGCTGGAGGAGATTTTTTCAATAACTTGGACAAACAATCTCTGTGTCTGGAACTCTTTGGAATGAAGTCTGACATGTAATTAACAATTCCAAGGAACTGCTGGATCTGTTTGGTGCTGGTGAGAACATCTGAAAATTCTCTGAGAGAGACTGCTATGTGAGGCTGAAGAGTATACTTTCCATCTTAAATGGTTACTCCAAGAAAATCAATAGAGGATACTCCTATGACCATTTTCTTTTCTAAAAGCATTATCCCTTGAGCTTTTACTAAATTGTAGAATTTAGTGAGCAATTTTTCATGGGATTCTGCATCTTTTGAGAATAGGAGGATATCATCTACATAGATCAATGCATTTGACAACAGTGGTTGGAAAAGCGTTACCATTGCTTTTTGGAACTGGGATGGAGCATTTTTGAGGCCAAAAGGCATTACCGTCCATTGATAATGGTGGTCCGGAATGCAAAAAGCTGTCTTGTATCTTTCTTCTGGATGGATTCCAAGTTGGCAAAATCCTGCTTTAAGGTCAAACTTTGAAAATACTTTAACATTGGAAAGATGCTGGAAAAGAGCACTTTTGTTCGGCAGTGGAAACTTGTCATCGGCAAGGAAATGATTAAGATCTTGGTAGTTGATTACCAATCTGAGCTTTCCTCGAACTTGTTCTGCATGCTTGTTAACATAGAAGGCTTCACATGCCCCCATGGAGAAGTTGTGGGTTCAATGAGGTTTTCTGAGAGAAGGGTAGCTAACTCCTGCTTAGCTAGGGTCAAGTGTTCTGGATTCATACCTCTATGGCTAGCTTTTGTGGGGTTAACATCTTCATTCTTTTTGAAAGGAAGGGTTATGAAAAAGGCTGGGTTTTTCCATAGTGGTTTTGGGTTTTTTAAGAGGAATTCTGAGTGGGTAGCTGCACAATATTCATTGATGATCTGGGCTTTCAAGGAATCAAATGGGCTTAGTGAAAACAAATGCGGTACCTGGGTCCATGTGAGAAGGTGTTGTTTGTGCAAGAGGCCTTTTGAGGACCATCTGAGGTTAGGTATCTGGTGGAGGAGGTCAAATCCTATGAGGAGATCTCTGCCTGTGAGAGGGGATCCAAGGACTTGGTGTTTAATGGTAAGGGTTGGGAATATTCTAATGTGAATGGGCTTGGTTTTCTGGGTGATTAGGAATGTTTCTCCATTGGCTACCCTGAACATTTGATGATGGGGTATCCAAAGATTTTCTGGTAAAATCTTAGGATGAAGAATTGTTGCTGCTGCTCCTGTGTCAAACAAGGCTATCACCGGGATGGGTTTGGAGTAGGTATCAAGGAGGATGTGAACTTGGGCTATTGGTGTGGGGCCAATTATTGGGGCTATAAGAGGCTGAGATGTGTATATGGTTTGGACTTCTGGGTCTGAATCATCTGTAATGCTTGAATCTGATTCTTCTTCTGAGGATGAATAGGCTATGGCTGCTAAGGCTTGGGGAGAATAATCATCATCAAGTGAAAAGAGTGATTCCACATCTGAAAATAGGGTATCATCTGCATGTATCTGGGCTTGCTCCAAAAGCTTTGCTGCTTTGGCTTTCTTTGGACAATGTTTTACAAAATGACTGGGCTTTCTGTATACAAAACAGACCTTTGAATTTTTTCCTTTGAACTGCTTTCTTCTGAGAAACTTCCATTTCTTTTTTCTGAAAAACTTCTTCTTTGGATGAGAATACTTCTTCTTCCAAGAATACTTTTTGTAATGACCTCTTCTCTTGGTTGGACAAGAACAATTCTTATCATAGCACTTAATCTGCAAATCTTTTCTTTTGCAATTGTCTTTGAGCTTGCTATGGATCTTGTCAATCTCCGAAAGAAACTTTCTTTGATTGCATAGTTTTTCCAAAGCAATAAGGACATGCTGATAGATTTCTCCAAGAGAGGCTTGCTGCAAGGTGATTTTCTGAAGATTCATCATGCAAAGAGTTTCATCACCAAGTGGTTCTGGAAAAGAATTCAAGAATGTGTGCTTGGAATTAACATCATCCATGCCATTAAAGGCATAGTATCTGCTTGACATTCTGTCAAAGTGTTTCTCCAAATCTTTTCTTTCAAAAGAACAGCATTTCATCATTAAGAATTCATCTCTGGCGACTTCAGTGTAATGGGCTAATGAACCAAGAAATTCATTATGGAGGATCGTGAAAAAATCCTCAAGTGTGTTACTCTGGGCTGCTTGTCTTTGCCTGTATTCTCCAAGATTTATCCACCATTGTCGCAGTCTACCTGTGAGTCTTGCTACAAATTTGGCAATTATCTGGGCCACTGTATTGTTTGGGGCTTGAAGTTCAGCTGTACACCATGAGTACATGTTGAAAATCTCTTCATGCCATTTTGATGGAGGACTGTTATCAAGGGTGAACAGGTGTTTTGAATCTGTGGTTGATGAGTAGGTTAATCTTGTGTAGTGGTCAGGGATGACAGGTGGTGTGGGGAATATTGGTGGTGGTGGTGGAGGCTGATTAGGGCGAAGGACATCATCTTCTTCTTCCACTTTTAGGTCAGTCATAAAGACTTCATCTAGATCAAGGTCAGACAAGTCTAAATCTGTTTCATCAATGACTGGAAGAACAAAGGGTTCTGTCGGTTCTTGAAGAGTTAAAGTTCTGAGAAATGATGATATCGGGTTTGGAGGGTCAATGTTTATGGCTAACAGATTCATATCTGGGGGTCTGGAGGAAGCTCCAATAGTGGGGTCTGGTGGTTGGTATAATGGTTCTTTGTCTTTTTTGATGGAAGGAAGTTCATTTTGTGGTTTGGTTGGAGGTTCAAGTCTGGGCTCTGGTTGAGGTAGTGGTGTTGGGTTTGGTATGTTGGGAAAGATTCCACATGGTTTAAAAGGGTTTAGCAAAGTTTAGAATAGAGTGAAGAGTGAAGCGAGAATAGAAAAATTAGAGAGTCAGCTTGTGTAATATTTTACAGTCTATGTCTTCCAGTCCTGTAAAAAACTTGTTCAATATAATAATATCTATCAGTTTGTTGTATCTAGTTCTGTGTTCTATCCCATATTCTGCAGTTATTTTCTATAATATTCTAGCAATATATATTATTAATAAGCTTCCATGATCTTCTTACACCCTCCTATGTTCGTCTTGTAGTTGTCTCGTCTTTATCCACATCTCATCCTTTCCATTACTTCTCCCGTAGCTTCCTAAGTTCATGAAATAACTTAGTTTTGGAGTTTTGTTGTTCTTTGTATTTTAGTCTCCTTCGTCTTTTAGTCTTTTACATTTGGTTTCGTCTCCTTCCACTTACTTCTTCGTCCCTTTCCCTACACATGTAAGGGAGGAAGAAAACTCGTATGCACGAGAGAGAGAACTCCATGGGGGAGAGATCATATGGTGATTTTTAATTTGTGGTAATTAATTTATTCTAATTTTTATTCCATAATTGGTGAATTTAGAACATTCATTAATTCTGCTGGAAATCAACCAAATGGTCAAAATAAACTTCTCAATTAGTATTAGAGTTTAAGGAGACTCTCAATATAGGATTAATGTTTTAAGTATGATGCTTGACCCCTGTGTCTTTAGTTTTTAAAACTTAGATAAAATCAAGTGTTTTGATGTGCCTAACCATGAAATTTTAATTTAAGAAGACATTAATGTTGTTGCTTTTAGAAGTACTAACTTGTAACCCTATACATATGCCTGAATACACTTAAAGATATACAATAAGATGCATAATATAATTCCTATATATATAATTTAAATTATATTGATAGTCAGTTTTATATTTTTTTTAATTCTTTAAAAAACTTTGTAAGGATATTATTAGACATAAAATGTAAATTGTCCAATTTTTTTTAAAAAATTATTGTGAAGCAATTTTTTTTTAATGATTCATTTATTCTAGACTCCTTGGTTTTTTTACTTAATAACTCACTTGGATGAATATTTATGATGTAGTCTCACATTTGATTCTGAAATTAAGAAATAAAACTCTTTAAAAATAAATGATTTAGAATACATGGCCCAAATTGGAACTCCAATTTGGAATTCTAATTTGAATTTCTCTCTGCTTCACCTATTATATATATATAGATGTGTGGAACTCTTTGTAGCCAATGTTCTTAGTTTTGAAAATTTCTAAGAAAGACTCAAGATGAGTTAAATGGGTAAAATATGAAAAAAAAAAAAAGAGAGTAATTAATTGTAAAATTGAATAAAACCAATCAATTGAATAAAAATTATAAAAACTAATATGTCACTCAAGATGACATGATTAAAATTTTGGACAAGTTTCATCTAGAAAATGAGGACAGAGGAATGATTATTTCACTGTTTTTTTATTAAATAAAAGATATAATTTTTTTTTTCATTTAGACTATGGATAGATCAGTTTGGATTGGGTTTTGAAAGTTCAGATTTGTGCTAAAATACAAGAGCTTATTCAGACTCCCAATTAAAAATTATAGCTATTCTTAAACAAAGTGCAAAACAAAAGTAAAAGAGCGTAATGAACTGATAACACTACCCTAAGCCATATTCATCCATCATCAACAATAAAATGAAAGCTTAAACAATAGGGAAGAGAGATGCGAAAACAAGATAACACCAACAAGTGTTATCAAAAAGAAAACCGAAGAACTCAGCGAAAAACCTCTTCGTGACCCTCCAAGTCGAAATCGATCCACTAGAAAATAAAGTTGGAATACAGGAATAACAAAAGACCCTACAAGCCTAGTCTACCCATGTACTTGAGCCCTCCAAATTCTTGCTACCAATGGACTTCTTGGAGTCTTGTCTTCTCTAACTTTTCTGATCTCGCAATTCAAACCCGATTGCATCTACCAATGAATGGCTCCTTCCAATGCTTCCTAGCTGCACCAAATTCTCACTTAACACTTAGAATGGGTGTGGTAAGTGTTGGACTAACAACCTCTCAAGGATCTAGAGATGGAGAGTTAGGAGTTTGAGGAAAACCATAAGGAAATATGTAGATGATTGTTGGTATAACAATCTTCTAACTCTCAAGTGTATTTACTAGGGTTTTCCCTTTGAAAAACATTCCTTTACTTTTGTGGGTAATGACATGGGTGAAGGGTAAGAATGTCACACTTAAAAACCTCTAGGCAGAGAGTTTCACGGGTACCTCGCGAGATGGCCTGTCTCGTGGAGTACTCGCGAAATACAGCCTGGAACTTGACTCTTCAGCTTTCAGCATGTGCTTCTCACATGCCTTTTCCGCAGGAACCTTTCTCATGAACTTATTGTGAGCTAGTTGTGAAACTATATTGATCTTAATTTCATGCTCGATTCTTCACCGACATAATACTAAACCTAATACAATAAAATCCCACAAAATACAAGGAAATAATTTAATGCACTTACAACACTTTTTGTCATGGAATAAGGCCAAAATAAAACATAGTTGTAAATCACAATTTTACAATCTCCCCCTTTGGCTATTCCGTGACAAAACAACCTAAAACAAACTCTAGACTTAAATGTGAGTTTGGGAACAATGGTAAAACTCACTCATACCTAAATCTAAAACCTGTGATGAACTTGGAACAAAATACATGTATCCTAAAACACTTGCATAAAACACATTAGATTCTCAAGGTAAAGCAAGTAATAAAATGACAAGTAAAATGTAACAAGTAAAATGTGATCAAGTAAACATGATGTGAAACATATGAGCAACTTGATCAAACACAAAACAGTCATTTGAAATGAAGACAATGATCACATAGGAAAGCAAATGATCATCCGAACATGCAACCGATAAAGCACAATAGCATAAGGATATATGCATTAAAGAAACTAAGGCAAGAAGCAATAGATAACTATAAGCATCAATAAAACAGATATAAAAACCAAGATACAAATAGTACTAAAGAAAACTATGTTTTAAACTAGAGTACTTGAAAGCTTTAAATAAAGCATTGTAAATATCCAAAAGCTATAAAAGCATAAAATAAAATATAAAACCACCAAAATGAACCAATAGTGTTACTACTCCCCCTCAGGCTGTACTCCCCCTCAAGCCTAAACTACTCCCTATTTTTGACCAAAATGGCCAAAGGTCCTAAAATGTGTCGGACTTTGAATCAGATTTTCTGCATCATGTCTTGAACTTGAGAAGAGAGAGCAGTAATTTGGCCTCGAAGGTGTTGAAGAAGGATTAAGAGTCCAAAAGAGTTTTGAACCTCTTGTTGTCAAAGTCTCCCATTGATTGACGAGTCCTCTTTGACACAGGAAATGATGTGGGATCAATCACAGGTTCCTTGCCATCTGAAGATCGATAAGACATCTGCAAAATAACACACAAGCAAACAAGACAAACACAAACATGGTAACAAACTTGATTAGATATAAGTTAGTCCATAAAAACGAACAAATAGTCCTAAAATGGAAATAGACAAGCAAACATAGTCACAATATCATGTTTTAAGTGCTAAAGGTCTAACAAGATGCACATAGCATAAGTGAAATGCAATACATGTCAAGTGATAAGTGTGTGCATCAAGTTTGCTTGTGGTATGCATGTGAGATGCATGAGAAATTCATGACAAAGCACTCATGGGGCAAAGTGCGTAAAACACACAACCAATGATCAAAAACATGCTAAGCATGCATAAACACGGTAATCCCCAAAAAATTGTACTCAATGGAGTCCAAAAAAATGAAAAAAATAACATATAAGCATTTTATCGAACACTTAGAGTGTACACATGACACTTGTATAAGAAACAATGCATGAACAAATGAAGATCTTGCCTAAATATATGTTAAAATGCCACTTAGGGCCAACAAAAACACAAACAAACACAATGGGACACAACCAAATAAAAAATAAATCAATCAATCAAAAGATTTTGACAAGAAAATGAAATTTTCCCAACCCCTTTCAAAATATCCCAACCCTAGAAATCCTAGAATCTAAGGCTTAATCTAAGGATTCGATAGTGAAAAAGTGTTAAAACATACTTTAGATGAGTCTTAGAGTTGAAGTCCCTTGAGTTTTGGTTAAGATTTTGAAAAAACAAAAAGGAGTTTTGGGTTAAGAAAGGCACAGAGGAGACAATTTTTTATTTTTTTTTTGAAAAATTGTCACTATTTGGCCTTTAAAACTAAAAAGTCCGCTCATTTCGTGGGTAAGGTACTCGCGAACTACTCAAGAAATGCCTCAAATGCATAAGGCTAGTTTCGCGGGAAGCTATATCTCACGAAAGAGTCGCAAGAGAGCCGTGAAACTTTGTGTAAAATTTTGGAAGAATTAGAAATTAGCTTCCTCATTTTAGAAGATAGGCTGGGAGATGACTTACTCGTGACTTACTCGAGAAAATGCCTCTGATGGAGTTTTTCAACAAAACAAATTTAGCTTTTTGGAAACACTCCTTAAAACACAAAATTTCTATACAAAAACACTTTCAAAAATATATAAAATACTCAAAAATCTTTTTTGGGTTTGATCATCAAGCAATTGAGTATACACATTACATTTGAACCCGTACAATCACACAAATAAGCATTCATTGAACATTAGACTTGTGTGTTGTGTGTGTGAATCAAGTATGAACTAGTCCATAGTCTAGTATGAAGCTTCAATGAACAATTCAATCAAGTCATACACAACTAGCATGAAGTCAAGTGACCTACCTCACTAGTAGAAATGAACATATATGACCCCCCACCAAAGTGTTTACATTTGATTGAAAGCTTTTCATTTGGCTTCCATTTTTCTTACTTTTTGTCTATACAACTCAATTTTTGAGAAGCGATGCCATGAAATTTTTTATATTTCTTTGAAAAATAAGCCTTTGACTTTGGTATCATTTATTTGAAGACAT